>JAUIMM010001331.1:1550000-2750000 GCA_031769625.1 Taudactylus pleione
CATAGGAGCTAAACAGGAGACATGTCACTCTACACAGTAAAGACAAGATGGCCCCTACATATGCTCAATAGTGTTTACAGCGGCCATCTTGGGACAGGGCATGACGGAGGATAACAGTACGTGGCACAAGGCGTGGTGCAGGTCGCTCATATCGAAACTTGGTCTTTTGCCTATTAACCCAGATTAGGGACTGAGGTCCTAATTCAGACCCGCTCACGAGCGCTGAGCGCCCGCAAGCGGGTCAATGTTGGCCCAGTGCGCATGCACACGAGGGAGCTGGCTCCGTCGTGCGCATGCGCGAGACCCGGATAGCGATGGCCAAGCCGCCGCGCCGGGTCTCGCTACAAAAGGGGCGTGCTGTCGATGTTGAGTGACAGCACGCCCCCTTTGGTGGGCGTGCCGGGGGCGTTGCTGCCCAGACGGAGGCGTTCCCATGGGAACGCCTACCGTCTGGGGCCGGCCCCACTGACATCACAAGTGATGTCAGTGGGAGTGCTCTCGGCTCTGATAGAGCCGAAAGCACTCCAGGGTTTGCGGCAACGAGACCCTACCACAAGGGTCTCATCGCAAGCCTGATGGTCGCAATGGTCTTGACCATCGTGACCATCTTTTTGGCCGCTCACTATAGCTGTGGGTGGTCACCCACAGCTATACGAGCGGCCAGGAGGCCGCTCTAAAATTAGGAAGGACGGCCCTGATTCAGAGCAAGCGCTCTGTCAGAGCGTCCGGCTCTGAATCAGGGCCTGAGTCGCACATGGAAGAACATGAATTACTGTACCAGCGTCAGTATTCGGAGTACCCTCGCATTGTACATTTGCCATGATTGGTGTGAATAAGAGGCATATTTTGTGGAAAACAGTCTCTAGTGGGACGCTTGGCGCGTCTAAGTTGCAAAGTCTGTGGAACGCCAAACAGCGCTATTTGGCGCAATTTGAGCAAAGGTGTATGTGGACGTATCTGTACATTCCGTATATATCCTTATATACAGTAGCTGTGTACTGTATGTTCTTTGAAATCCATAATTATAAAGTGGTATGATCCTTAAGCGTTTCCACTGGAGGATAAATATTTGCGCCTTGTGACGGTCTCTCGTACAGAGCTGCAGCTCCTCTATTTAATGTATCGGGCTGTTATTTAGGTTTTTCCTGATTGAGCCACAAGTGAGAGACCTTAAATTCTCAGGGGGAACAGACTGTGAACCTGGAGTCTTGTTAAAAGGCTTTGGACAACCCTTCATCAATCAAAAGGCCCCCAACGTATAGTACATAGGGACAGCGCCCCCTGCTGCTCATATATGATAGCAGTTGTGATACTGCGTGTGATAAAATGATTATAGCAAACGGAATTGCCGAATATCCCAAGTATCTAGTTTCACCAACCGCTGCGTAATTCATAACAAAAACACCTTTTACAGTTAGTTTGACAAATCAGATTAGAAAAAACAACAGTCACAAATAGTGGTAACACAGTGTTTTATACATCGTATTAGGGGGAGATGTATCAAATCTTCTTAGGAAGACCTGTGCAGCAGTTTCCCATAGCAACCAATCAGCTTCTCGCTGCCATTTTAAAAACAGTGTACTAGATAAATGATAGCTGGCAGCTGATTGGTTGGTATGAGGCAACCTTTCCCCATGTCCTCTTTAGAACACTTGATACCTCTCCCCCTAAGTCTTTGGGTACTGTAGTATATGTGATACTGTGTCATGTAAACAATAACTAGTTACCCCATTGTAATATAAACAACATGTGATTGGCCAGCGGCGATCAGCGCTTGTCCTTGGCGGAAGGGGGTACACATGAAGGACACCCCCTTGTGTTCCCTGCAATGAACCTTAGTAAATAGATATAGCAGCATCCACAGACACAGGCTTATGTTACTGGGTCACTGGAACCAACATCCCTATATGTGCTTACATAATCTTACCAGCAGTATTAATGAATGAATGCAAATATCTGCATGGGAAATTATAGTCACAAAAACAGACAAATCTCAGGTGCACAACTCCAAATTATTAATAATATATATAAATGCAATTACATTTTGCAATCAATAGAGGTTTTTAGCATAATCTTGGCCAAGGTTATGGGCCTACCCACCGTATCCAGGTAACCTCTGTAGGGTAGGTCCCTAACATACTAGGGTTCAAATCCAGAGCGTAGGACACCCCCAAACTGGCCCAGCTAAGTTGCCCCAGGGCACCGCCATAGTAAGAATAGTGCAGTGTGAAGAGATAGTTAGGAGCAGCTACTGCTGCATATAAAGAATGAAAATAAAAAGTGAGGTACATATATAATAAACACACAGTGAAGGGATAAAATGTGTTATAAAAGAAAAATGTGTTATAATGCGGTGCCCTGAAACAGATCAACAAAGGCAATCCAGGGGGACCCACGCCCCAAAAATGAACCAAAGTTGCACTACAGTATATAAAACTTGTAGGACTTACCTAAATAATAATAATAAATAATAGTGTAAATGTATTTTTTTTTTTGTAAGACTGTACAAATGAGATGATGCATTTAAAGTATATTATACAGATTAATGATGCTCAGTGCTTGTTGTAATGATGACATGCTACAGTGCAGTTATTCTCCAGATAAGTGTTTCCATTTCTTGTACAAATTATGTATTAGTCATCTTTGTAGCGTGTTTAATTATATTATAAATGCAGTAGTGTAATATGCTCCTCTCCAGTGCGTTATTGTCTGCTGAGCAGTTGCTGAACCTCCCCATGCGCAGTACCGTAGTGACGTCTACAGGTTGTACATCAATCTCCATAACCCCATAAGCAGACAGTGAGAATCTGTAATAGCAATAAGTGAACATAGGATCATTTAGGTGAAGTTGATTCATTAATGGTGGCGCTACAGGAAGACCAGTGAACAGGGCACCTAGAGCGTGATCATCTTGGGCACCTAGAAAGTGATGATATTGTGCAATTAGGGGTAAATTTACTAAGGTGCCGATGTCTATTCGATGGCATTTGAAATCAATCTGGGATGACATCGTCCGTATTCATGTGTTTCATTTTTCCAGCAGGTTATTGAATTTACTAAGCTGCCGATTTGTCGTCATTCGAGTTGTTCGATGGTGTATTCATTCGTAACCATTCCTAATTTTCATTCGCATTTTGCGTTCGATTTTGATCATCTTGGCCGAACATGGCAGGATTTTGCATCCGTTCGTATTGTGCCAATGCGTACACAATCACTCTAACTCGCCCGATTTCGCAAGTTCCGAAAGACACTGTGTGTGATTGGTTTAAAGTGTCGTACGTGTGGGTGGCGCACATTAATGTATGGTGTGAGTTTGCTATTGTGTAATGTCATGTTTTGTTGTTAAATTAAAAACTCCGGGTACTTACAGATGTGCCCACATACATCTATCCTCCGTGCGCTTCAAGTCGCGCTACACATAAGGCGGGAGGTCCGTGTGTCTCGGCTGCACCGAGCGTCTTTTCGTGTTACTTTTTTTTACCTTCAAATGTGTATTTTTGCACCGTGACGCGAATAGGACGCAGAAACATCTTCTGCTGTTTAAAATGATATGCGGCAATATTCTGTGAGCGACACAAAACGTAGGAATGCTGCATATCGCTTTAATCAGCAGAGGCGGCTTGTGCTACATATTCACGTCACAGTGCAAATAAGCCGCATGTGAAGGAAAAAAGTCACACAAAATGCGGCCGATGCTTTGTCTTTGTACGCTGGACGGTAGACTTACTCAGGACTGCGATAATAGAATGATCTGCGGCCGATGCTTTGTCTTTGTACGCAGGACCGTAGACTTACTCAGGACTGCGATAATAGAATGATCTGTGGCCGATGCTTTGTCTTTGTACGCAGGACCATAGACTTACTCAGGACTGCGATTATAGAATGATCTGTGGCCGATGCTTTGTCTTTGTACGCAGGACCATAGTCTTACTCAGGACTGCGATACTAGAATGATCTGCGGCTGATGCTTTGTCTTTGTACGCAGGACCATAGACTTACTCAGGACTGCGATAATAGAATGATCTGTGGCCGATGCTTTGTCTTTGTACGCAGGACCATAGACTTATTCAGGACTGCGATTATAGAATGATCTGTGGCCGATGCTTTGTCTTTGTACGCAGGACCACAGTCTTACTCAGGACTGCGATAATAGAATGATCTGCGGCTGATGCTTTGTCTTTGTACGCTGGACCGTAGACTTACTCAGGACTGCGATAATAGAATGATCTGCGGCCGATGCTTTGTCTTTGTACGCTGGACCATAGACTTACTCAGGACTGCGATAATAGAATGATCTGCGGCCGATGCTTTGTCTTTGTACGCAGGACCATAGACTTACTCAGGACTGCGATAATAGAATGATCTGCGTACGATGCTTTGTCTTTGTACGCAGGAACATAGACTTACTCAGGACTGCGATAATAGAATGATCTGCGTACGATACTTTGTCTTTGTACGCAGGACCATAGACTTACTCAGGACTGCGATAATAGAATGATCTGCGGCCGATGCTTTGTCTTTGTACGCTGGACCATAGACTTACTCAGGACTGCGATAATAGAATGATCTGCGGCCGATGCTTTGTCTTTGTACGCAGGACCATAGACTTACTCAGGACTGCGATAATAGAATGATCTGTGGCCAATGCTTTGTCTTTGTACGCAGGACCGTAGACTTACTCAGGACTGCGATTATAGAATGATCTGTGGCCGATGCTTTGTCTTTGTACGCAGGACCATAGTCTTACTCAGGACTGCGATAATAGAATGATCTGCGGCTGATGCTTTGTCTTTGTACGCTGGACCGTAGACTTACTCAGGACTGCGATAATAGAATGATCTGCGGACGATGCTTTGTCTTTGTACGCTGGACCATAGACTTACTCAGGACTGCGATAATAGAATGATCTGCGGCCGATGCTTTGTCTTTGTACGCAGGACCATAGACTTACTCAGGACTGCGATTATAGAATGATCTGCGGCTGATGCTTTATCTTTGTACGCAGGACCATAGACTTACTCAGGACTGTGATTATAGAATGATCTGCGGCCGATGCTTTGTCTTTGCACGCTGGACCATAGACTTACTCAGGACTGCGATAATAGAATGATCTGCAGCCGATGCTTTGTCTTTGTACGCTGGACCATAGACTTACTCAGGACTGCAATAATAGAATGATCTGCGGCCGATGCTTTGTCTTTGTACGCTGGACCATAGACTTACTCAGGACTGCGATAATAGAATGATCTGCGGCCGATGCTTTGTCTTTGTACGCAGGACCATAGACTTACTCAGGACTGCGATAATAGAATGATCTGCGGCTGATGCTTTGTCTTTGTACGCTGGACCGTAGACTTACTCAGGACTGCGATGATAGGATGATCTGCGGCTGATGCTTTGTCTTTGTACGCTGGACCGTAGACTTACTCAGGACTGCGATTATAGAATGATCTGAGGCCGATGCTTTGTCTTTGTACGCTGGACCGTAGACTTACTCAGGACTGCGATAATAGAATGATCTGCGGCTGATGCTTTGTCTTTGTACGCTGGACCGTAGACTTACTCAGGACTGCGATTATAGAATGATCTGAGGCCGATGCTTTGTCTTTGTACGCAGGACCATAGACTTACTCAGGACTGCGATAATAGAATGATCTGAGGCCGATGCTTTGTCTTTGTACGCAGGACCATAGACTTACTCAGGACTGCGATAATAGAATGATCTGAGGCCGATGCTTTGTCTTTGTACGCAGGACCGTAGACTTACTCAGGACTGCGATAATAGAATGATCTGCGGCCGATGCTTTGTCTTTGTACGCAGGACCATAGACTTACTCAGGACTGCGATAATAGAATGATCTGCGGACGATGCTTTGTCTTTGTACACAGGACCATAGACTTACTCAGGACTGCAATAATAGAATGATCTGCGGACGATGCTTTGTCTTTGTACGCAGGACCATAGACTTACTCAGGACTGCAATAATAGAATGATCTGCGGACGATGCTTTGTCTGTGTACGCAGGTGCTTGCATATCAGCTGCGACGCCATTAGCGTACATCTCTGAATTAGGCCCCTAGACCAAGATCACCTTGGGCATCCAGAATGCGACCACCAGGGCAATGCAATCTCCACTGGCACATTGAACATGATTACCTTGGGCATCTATAACGCAATGACCTTGGACACCTAGAACGTGTTCCACTTGCTGAGAGGTTTCGGCGTGCCACGTAGCAGGCATGGTCACTGTGCTCATAGCCAAATTACGTCACTGCTCTGCCTAGAGCAAATGTAAGTTTCCCACTGGCTGGGCATGCTGGCACTTGTAGTCCTGTAGCATTTGAAAAGTCCTTCTTGTTGCCAAATAATGCTGTGCATGCTGGGACTTGTAGTCTCGCAGCAGCTGGTGAATCGCAGGTTGTCTCTGACTGTCAAGACATTCTGGAACTTCCAAAACAGGCTGCAAGTCATACAATTCCTTTGGCTGCCAAGGCATGCTGGGACTTGCAGGTCCACAGCTGTAGTGTTATGGGCTGCCTCAGGCAGCATGCTGGGACTAGTAGTTCCACACTGTAGAGAGAGGCACACACGTCGCCTGATCCTGTCCTAATTAAAATATCTGTCATCATAATTCGAAGCCCGTACAGACATCTTTATTGAGTTGACAGCAGATCTTCATTGGAAGTCTTGCGAAAGGCAATAAAGAGCCGAACCAGCTGCCCGCGGAGAGGTAGAGGAGGCTGACCCCCCATGTCTTGGCGACCTGACGGTGCCACCTGCAGGCACACATGGCACTGGCATCGGCTCCAGCACAGATGAAAAGAATTCATGTCTGATGTATATTTGATGAACTTATGCCCAGAGGGCTGCTGGTGAATCCCGGGCCCCCTCGGCAGGCGAGTGGTTAACACGTTTTCGGGCCGCAGGTGCTGCGCACTTCTCCATCTGCCTGCTCCGTGCTTTGGGCATGAGCCTGGTACTGCGCTGAACGCGTCTGAGATGAGAGTATATTTCTGAATATTTCATAAAGATAAATCCTCTCCTGCCGCACGCAGTGTGTTCCCGGGGAAGAGCTTTAAAGACTCGGCTCGTGTTACTGCCGTACTTGACTGACATAATTTAACCCTCGTTTCAGGCGGCACGCTGGGCCGGGACAGAATATATTATTGGTGAATTATTAAACGGACCTGACTCATTTGCATTGGAGCCGGTGCCGAGAGGCAGGGAGGGGTACTGATTCATTTAGTTGGGCTCCAGTTGCCAAATTGATCAGCACCAGAGACGGTGGATTCGGGGAACCGGCAGAAAACTGCCCGAGATCTTCGTTTTTTATACAGAAAATTATAAAGCCTTTAAGGTTGGGATGAGCTCTTATATAAATAGCGGGACGGAGCCTTTTATCTCTACACACATAAGAAGGCTCCTGTCTGATCCCTCCTGGTATAAATATGTATATCCAGCGGGGCCAGTATCTGGAACTATCTCTGTGAGTGCAGATGTGGCCGGTTTAGTATTCAGCCTGGCCTGTGTCCCGCTCTTCTGCCTCCCTGCATCCCTCAGGGGGGTATACAGACGTAGTCACCACAGAGACGTAGGGAGATTATTCGGGACCAGGGATATTCCTGGCTTACATGCCCCCAGGGGTAGCGGCCTAGTTGGGTATTGAAGTGAGAAGGACCACAGGGTAAAAATAGCCAACTGTTTAGCAAAAAACAAACTATAAAAAGGGTGAGATAATAACCCACCACCTGGGTGCCATCAGTGGGATGTCTACTGATGGTGACCATCGATGGGGCCATCGGTGATTACCATCGATGGCACAAAACACATCTATGGCGAACAATCGATGGTTTGCACTGCTAGTTGGCCAACGCTGCACGGGGCACGAGGGGCTGCGGACCAATCAAAAGTGGGGGTTGGGCTTAGCAGCCGTGGGGAGCAGGGCTAAGTTCCGTACCATCAAGAAAAAAAACAACTATCTGCTCCTACTCGTCCATCGATGGCAGAACCACTGGCTCCCTGCCATTGATGGCAAAACCGTTGGCCATCAATAGTTAACCGTTGACAATTGCTAACGATCGATGGTCGATGGCGATCCTTAGGAGTTATGGTGCGTACACACTGGGCGATTAAAGTGGACGACTGAACGATAACGATATCGTTATCGTTCAGTCGTCCACTTTATCGTCCATTTTTAACACAAAAAAGATGAACGATGACGACGACGCGCGTTCCCGCGGGTCGTTCGTCATCCTCGTTCATCGGGCTGACATGCAGGCCAACCTGATGACCTCGTCAGGTTGCTGCATGTCAGGGAATGGGTGAGAGAGCCCGGCGCTGAACGATATCGCTAATGATATCGTTCAGTGGCTGTGCTCAATGTCATGAACGACATTGAGCACAGCCTGCCGGGGACACACTAGACGATATCGCTCAGGGAGCATATCGTCTAGTGTGTATGCACCTTTATTCAAGTACTCGCGCTCCCGCAGCAGCGCTGTGCTTGGTAGTCTGAGATATGGGCGAGGTCCAGAGATCGTTTGGATATGATTCCAACAGCAATTGGTAACAGGATGCCAGCTAACCGGAGGGTTCCCCAGGCATTAATATAGGCAGGAGCAGCTTCCAAAGACAGCTGCCGGCGACTGGGACCCTGCGAAGCCCGATGCCTCTGTACTTAGGGCTGTTGTCCTTCACACTGAGGGCCTGGATCAGTATTACCCGGTATTCTGTGACTTTATGCAAAGATCACTACAAGACCTTCCCTGGTGTACAGCCGGACATCTGCATGTGCAAGGGCCTGTGCAGGATTGGTGGAGGGGGGGCTGTGCAGGATTGATGGAAGGAGGGGGGCTGTGCAGGATTGGTGGGGGGGCTGTGTAGGTTTGGTGGAAGGAGGGGGGGCTGTGCAGGATTGGTGGAAGGAGGGGGGCCTGTGCAGGATTGGTGGAAGGAGGGGGACTGTGCAGGATTGGTGGAAGGAGGGGGGGCTGTGCAGGATTGGTGGGGGGGCTGTGTAGGTTTGGTGGAAGGAGGGGAGGGGTTGTGCAGATTGGTGGAAGGAGGGGGGGCCTGTGCAGGATTGGTGGAAGGAGGAGGGGGCTGTGCAGGATTTGTGGAAGGAGGAGGGGGCTGTGCAGGATTGGTGGAAGGAGGAGGGGGCTGTGCAGGTTTGGTGGAAGGAGGGGGCCTGTGAAGGTTTGTTGAGAGGGGGGGGCTGTGCAGGTTTGGTGGAAAGAGTGGGGCTGTGCAGGATTTGTGGAAGGAGGAGGGGGCTGTGCAGGATTGGTGGAAGGAGGAGTGGGCTGTGCAGGTTTGGTGGAAGGAGGGGGCCTGTAAAGGTTTGTTGAGAGGGGGGGGGCTGTGCAGGTTTGGTGGAAAGAGGGGGGATGTGCAGGATTGGTGGTGGGGCTGTACAGGTTTGGTGGAAGGAGGGGGGCCTGTGAAGGTTTGTTGAGAGGGGGGGGGCTGTGCAGGTTTGGTGGAAGGAGGGGGGGGCTGTGCAGGATTGGGGGTGGGGGGACCTGTGCAGGTTTGGTGGAAGGAGGGGGCCTGTGGAGGTTTGGTGAGAGAGGGGGGTCTGTGCAGGTTTGGTGAGAGAGGGGGGCTGTGCAGGTTTGGTGGAAGGAGGGGGGGGGCTGTGCAGGTTTGGTGGAAGGAGGGGGGGCTGTGCAGGATTGGGGGTGGGGGGACCTGTGCAGGTTTGGTGGAAGGAGGGGGCCTGTGGAGGTTTGGTGAGAGAGGGGGGTCTCTGCAGGTTTGGTGAGAGAGGGGGGGCTGTGCAGGTTTGGTGGAAGGAGGGGCTACAGGACTGATGGGAGAGGGGGGCTGTGCAGGTTTGGTGGAAGGAGGGGGCTGTACAGGACTGATGGGAGAGGGGGGGCTGTGCAGGTTTGGTGGAAGGGGGCTGTACAGGACTGATGGGAGAGGGGGGCTGTGCAGGTTTGGTGGAAGGAGGGGGCTGTACAGGACTGATGGGAGAGGGGGGCTGTGCAGGTTTGGTGGAAGGAGGGGGCTGTACAGGACTGATGGGAGAGGGGGGCTGTGCAGGTTTGGTGGAAGGAGGGGGTACAGGACTGATGGGAGAGGGGGGCTGTGCAGGTTTGGTGGAAGGAGGGGGCTGTACAGGTCTGATTGGAGAGGGGGGCTGTGCAGGTTTGGTGGAAGGAGGGGGTACATGACTGATGGGAGAGGGGGGCTGTGCAGGTTTGGTGGGTGCAGGAGCAGGGATCTGTCACCCCACTTAGTGACAGGTACGGATTTGTAGTATATGTGACTTTCTGGGCTTGTAGTAGCTATAAAACAATGCTGATGTCACATAAAAACAAATTATATATTAAACTGATGGAAACATAACAAGAGATCATTGTAACTCTGGATAATAAAAATAATAATAGTAATAATAATAATAGTAATAATAATAATAATAATAATAATAATAATAATAATAAAAATAGTAATAATAATAATAGTAATAAAAATAATAATAATAATAATAAAAATAATAATAATAGTAATAATAATAATAATACTGGTAATAATAATAATAGTAATAATAATAGTAATAAAAATAATAATAATAATAATAAAAATAATAATAATAATAATAATAGTAATAAAAATAATAATAATAATAATAATAATAATAATAATAGTAATAATAATAATAATACTGGTAATAATAATAATAGTAATAATATTGCCTTTTCAATTCAAAAATCAATATTACATTGTTACAGTTGATGGAGGCAGAAAACAAACGCAGGAGAGTGATGGCAGATATATACCAGGAATAGGAGGAGAGCAGAAGAGTGATGGCAGATATATACCAGGAATAGGAGGAGAGCAGGAGAGTGATGGCAGATATATACCAGGAATAGGAGGAGAGCTGGAGATTGATGGCAGATATATACCAGGAATAGGAGGAGAGCTGGACATTGATGGCAGATATATACCAGGAATAGGAGGAGAGCTGGAGATTGATGGCAGATATATACCAGGAATAGGAGGAGAGCTGGAGATTGATGGCAGATATATACCAGGAATAGGGGGAGAGCAGGAGAGTGATGGCAGATATATACCAGGAATAGGAGGAGAGCAGGAGAGTGATGGCAGATATAAACCAGCAATAGGAGGAGAGCAGGAGATCGATGGCAGATATATACCAGGAATAGGAGGAGAGCAGGAGAGTGATGGCAGATATATACCAGTAATAGGAGGAGAGCAGGAGAGTTATGGCAGATATATATCATGAATAGGAGTAGAGCAGTAGAGTGATGGAAGATATATACCAGGAACAGGAGGAGAGCAGGAAAGTGATGACAGATATATACCAGGAATAGAAGGAGAGCAGGAGAGTGATGGAAGATATATACCAGGAATAGGAGGAGAGCAGGAGAGTTATGGCAAATATATACCAGGAATAGGAGGAGAGCAGGAAAGTGATGACAGATATATACCAAGAATAGGGGGAGAGTGATGGCAGATATTTACTAGGAATAGGAGGATAGCAGCAGAGCATTGGCAGATATATAGCAGGAATAGGGGGAGATCAGCAGAGTGATAGAAGATATATACCAGGAATAGGAGGATAGCAGGGGAGTGATGGCAGATATATACTAGGAATAGGGGGAGATTAAGAGAGTTATAGCAGATATATACCAGGAATTGGAGGAGAGCAGGAAAGTCATGGCAGATATATACCAGGACTAGGGGGAGATCAAGAGAGTGATAGTAGATATATCAGGAATAGGAGAGCAGGAGAGTGATAGCAGATATATATTAAGAATAGGAGGAGAGCAGCAAAGTGATGGCTGATATATACCAGGAATAGTAGGAGAGCAGGAGAGTGATATCAGATATATACCAGGAATAGGAGGATAGCAGGAGAGTGATGAAAGATATATACCAGGAATAGGAGGAAAACAGGAGAGTGATGGCAGATATATACCAGGAATAGGGGAGATCAGGAGAGTGATAACAGATATATACCAGGAATAGGGGGAGAGTGATGGCAGATAGATACCAGGAATAGGAGAGCAGGAAAGTGATGGCAGATATATACCAGGAATAGGAGGAGAGCTGGAGATTGATGGCAGATATATACCAGGAATAGGAGGAGAGCTGGAGATTGATGGCAGATATATACCAGGAATAGGGGGAGAGCAGGAGAGTGATGGCAGATATATACCAGGAATAGGAGGAGAGCAGGAGAGTGATGGCAGATATAAACCAGCAATAGGAGGAGAGCAGGAGATCGATGGCAGATATATACCAGGAATAGGAGGAGAGCAGGAGAGTGATGGCAGATATATACCAGTAATAGGAGGAGAGCAGGAGAGTTATGGCAGATATATATCATGAATAGGAGTAGAGCAGTAGAGTGATGGAAGATATATACCAGGAACAGGAGGAGAGCAGGAAAGTGATGACAGATATATACCAGGAATAGAAGGAGAGCAGGAGAGTGATGGAAGATATATACCAGGAATAGGAGGAGAGCAGGAGAGTTATGGCAAATATATACCAGGAATAGGAGGAGAGCAGGAAAGTGATGACAGATATATACCAAGAATAGGGGGAGAGTGATGGCAGATATTTACTAGGAATAGGAGGATAGCAGCAGAGCATTGGCAGATATATAGCAGGAATAGGGGGAGATCAGCAGAGTGATAGAAGATATATACCAGGAATAGGAGGATAGCAGGGGAGTGATGGCAGATATATACTAGGAATAGGGGGAGATTAAGAGAGTTATAGCAGATATATACCAGGAATTGGAGGAGAGCAGGAAAGTCATGGCAGATATATACCAGGACTAGGGGGAGATCAAGAGAGTGATAGTAGATATATCAGGAATAGGAGAGCAGGAGAGTGATAGCAGATATATATTAAGAATAGGAGGAGAGCAGCAAAGTGATGGCTGATATATACCAGGAATAGTAGGAGAGCAGGAGAGTTATATCAGATATATACCAGGAATAGGAGGATAGCAGGAGAGTGATGAAAGATATATACCAGGAATAGGAGGAAAACAGGAGAGTGATGGCAGATATATACCAGGAATAGGGGAGATCAGGAGAGTGATAACAGATATATACCAGGAATAGGGGGAGAGTGATGGCAGATAGATACCAGGAATAGGAGAGCAGGAAAGTGATGGCAGATATATACCAGGAATAGGAGAGCAGGAAAGTGATGGCAGATATATAGCAGAAATAGGAGGAGAGCAGGAGAGTGATGGCAGATATATACCAGGAACAGGAGGAGAGCAGGAAAGTGATGGCAGATATATACCAGGAATAGGAGGAGAGCAGGAGAGTGATGGCAGATATATACCAGGAATAGGAGGAGAGCAGGAGAGTGATGGCAGATATATACCAGGAATAGGAGGAGAGCTGGAGATTGATGGCAGATATATACCAGGAATAGGAGGAGAGCTGGAGATTGATGGCAGATATATACCAGGAATAGGAGAAGATCAGGAGAGTGATGGCAGATATATACCAGGAATAGGAGGAGAGCAGGAGAGTGATGGCAGATATATACCAGGAATAGGAGGAGAGCTGGAGATTGATGGCAGATATATACCAGGAATAGGAGGAGAGCTGGAGATTGATGGCAGATATATACCAGGAATAGGAGGAGAGCTGGAGATTGATGGCAGATATATACCAGGAATAGGGGGAGAGCAGGAGAGTGATGGCAGATATATACCAGGAATAGGAGGAGAGCAGGAGAGTGATGGCAGATATATACCAGCAATAGGAGGAGAGCAGGAGATCGATGGCAGATATATACCAGGAATAGGAGGAGAGCAGGAGAGTGATGGCAGATATATACCAGGAATAGGAGGAGAGCAGGAGAGTTATGGCAGATATATATCATGAATAGGAGTAGAGCAGTAGAGTGATGGAAGATATATACCAGGAACAGGAGGAGAGCAGGAAAGTGATGACAGATATATACCAGGAATAGAAGGAGAGCAGGAGAGTGATGGAAGATATATACCAGGAATAGGAGAAGAGCAGGAGAGTTATGGCAGATATATACCAGGAATAGGAGGAGAGCAGGAAAGTGATGACAGATATATACCAAGAATGGGGGGAGAGTGATGGCAGATATTTACTAGGAATAGGAGGATAGCAGCAGAGCATTGGCAGATATATAGCAGGAATAGGGGGAGATCAGCAGAGTGATAGAAGATATATACCAGGAATAGGAGGATAGCAGGGGAGTGATGGCCGATATATACTAGGAATAGGGGGAGATTAAGAGAGTTATAGCAGATATATACCACGAATTGGAGGAGAGCAGGAAAGTCATGGCAGATATATACCAGGACTAGGGGGAGATCAGGAGAGTGATAGCAGATATATCAGGAATAGGAGAGCAGGAGAGTGATAGCAGACATATATTAAGAATAGGAGGAGAGCAGGAAAGTGATGGCTGATATATACCAGGAATAGTAGGAGAGCAGGAGAGTGATATCAGATATATACCAGGAATAGGAGGATAGCAGGAGAGTGATGAAAGATATATACCAGGAATAGGAGGAAAACAGGAGAGTGATGGCAGATATATACCAGGAATAGGGGAGATCAGGAGAGTGATAACAGATATATACCAGGAATAGGGGGAGAGTAGGAGAGTGATGGCAGATAGATACCAGGAATAGGGGGAGAGTAGGAAAGTGATGGCAGATATATACCAGGAATAGGAGAGCACGAAAGTGATGGCAGATATATAGAAGAAATAGGAGGAGAGCAGGAGAGTGATGGCAGATATATACCAGGAATAGGAGGAGAGCAGGAGAGTGATGACAGATATATACCAGGAATAGGGGGAGAGTGATGGCAGATATTTACTAGGAATAGGAGGATAGCAGCAGAGCATTGGCAGATATATAGCAGGAATAGGGGGAGATCAGCAGAGTGATAGAAGATATATACCAGGAATAGGAGGATAGCAGGGGAGTGATGGCAGATATATACTAGGAATAGGGGGAGATTAAGAGAGTTATAGCAGATATATACCAGGAATTGGAGGAGAGCAGGAAAGTCATGGCAGATATATACCAGGACTAGGGGGAGATCAGGAGAGTGATAGCAGATATATCAGGAATAGGAGAGCAGGAGAGTGATAGCATATATATATTAAGAATAGGAGGAGAGCAGGAAAGTGATGGCTGATATATACCAGGAATAGTAGGAGAGCAGGAGAGTGATATCAGATATATACCAGGAATAGGAGGATAGCAGGAGAGTGATGAAAGATATATACCAGGAATAGGTGGAAAACAGGAGAGTGATGGCATATATATACCAGGAATAGGGGAGATCAGGAGAGTGATGACAGATATATACCAGGAATAGGGGGAGAGTGATGGCAGATATATACCAGGAATAGGGGGAGAGTAGGAGAGTGATGGCAGATAGATACCAGGAATAGGGGGAGAGTAGGAAAGTGATGGCAGATATATACCAGGAATAGGACAGCAGGAAAGTGATGCCAGATATATAGCAGAAATAGGAGGAGAGCAGGAGAGTGATGGCAGATATATACCAGGAATAGGAGGAGAGCAGGAGAGTGATGACAGATATATACCAGGAATAGGGGGAGAGTGATGGCAGATATTTACTAGGAATAGGAGGATAGCAGCAGAGCATTGGCAGATATATAGCAGGAATAAGGGGAGATCAGCAGAGTGATAGAAGATATATACCAGGAATAGGAGGATAGCAGGGGAGTGATGGCAGATATATACTAGGAATAGGGCGAGATTAAGAGAGTTATAGCAGATATATACCAGGAATTGGAGGAGAGCAGGAAAGTCATGGCAGATATATACCAGGACTAGGGGAGATCAGGAGAGTGATAGCAGATATATCAGGAATAGGAGAGCAGGAGAGTGATAGCAGATATATATTAAGAATAGGAGGAGAGCAGGAAAGTGATGGCTGATATATA
The DNA here is from genome assembly GCA_031769625.1 of Taudactylus pleione. Classification (NCBI taxonomy): domain Eukaryota; kingdom Metazoa; phylum Chordata; class Amphibia; order Anura; family Myobatrachidae; genus Taudactylus; species Taudactylus pleione. Next base: position 1,565,971 of record JAUIMM010001331.1, read on the forward strand.
CCAGGAATAGTAGGAGAGCAGGAGAGTGATATCAGATATATACCAGGAATAGGAGGATAGCAGGAGAGTGATGAAAGATATATACCAGGAATAGGAGGAAAACAGGAGAGTGATGGCAGATATATACCAGGAATAGGGGAGATCAGGAGAGTGATAACAGATATATACCAGGAATAGGGGGAGAGTAGGAGAGTGATGGCAGATAGATACCAGGAATAGGAGAGCAGGAAAGTGATGGCAGATATATAGCAGAAATAGGAGGAGAGCAGGAGAGTGATGGCAGATATATACCAGGAATAGGAGGAGAGCAGGAGAGTGATGACACATATATACCAGGAATAGGAGGAGAGCAGGAGAGTGATGACACATATATATCAGGAATAGGAGGAGAGCAGGAGAGTGATGGCAGATATATACCAGGAATAGGAGGATAGCAGGAGAGTGATGACAGATATATACCAGGAATAGTAGGAGAGCAGTAGAGTGATGGAAGATATATACCAGGAATAGGAGGAGAGCAGGAAAGTGATGACAGATATATACCAGGAACAGCGGGAGAGTGATGGCAGATATTTACTAGGAATAGGAGGATAGCAGCAGAGCAATGGCAGATATATAGCAGGAAAAGGGGGAGATCAGCAGAGTGATAGAAGATATATACCAGGAATAGGAGGATAGCAGGGGAGTGATTGCAGATATATACTAGGAATAGGGGGAGATTAAGAGAGTTATAGCAGATATATACCAGGAATTGGAGGAGAGCAGGAGAGTGATAGCAGATATATCAGGAATAGGAGAGCAGGAGAGTGATAGCAGATATATATTAAGAATAGGAGGAGAGCAGGAAAGTGATGGCTGATATATACCAGGAATAGTAGGAGAGCAGGAGAGTGATATCAGATATATACCAGGAATAGGAGGATAGCAGGAGAGTGATGAAAGATATATACCAGGAATAGGAGGAAAACAGGAGAGTGATGGCAGATATATACCAGGAATAGGGGAGATCAGGAGAGTGATAACAGATATATACCAGGAATAGGGGGAGAGTAGGAGAGCGATGGCAGATAGATACCAGGAATAGGGGGAGAGTAGGAAAGTGATGGCAGATATATACCAGGAATAGGAGAGCAGGAAAGTGATGGCAGATATATAGCAGAAATAGGAGGAGAGCAGGAGAGTGATGGCAGATATATACCAGGAATAGGAGGAGAGCAGGAGAGTGATGACACATATATACCAGGAATAGGAGAAGAGCAGGAGACTGATGACACATATATACCAGGAATAGGAGGAGAGCAGGAGAGTGATGACAGATATATACCAGGAATAGTAGGAGAGCAGTAGAGTGATGGATGATATATACCAGGAATAGGAGGAGAGCAGGAAAGTGATGGCAGATATATACCAGGAATAGGAGGAGAGCAGGAGAGTGATGGCAGATATATACCAGCAATAGGAGGAGAGCAGGAGAGCGATGGCAGATATATACCAGGAATAGGAGGAGAGCAGGAGAGTGATGGCAGATATAGACCAGGAATAGGAGTAGAGCAGTAGAGTGATGGAAGATATATACCAGGAACAGGAGGAGAGCAGGAAAGTGATGACAGATATATACCAGGAATAGAAGGAGAGCAGGAGAGTGATGGAAGATATATACCAGGAATAGGAGGAGAGCAGGAGAGTTATGGCAGATATATACCAGGAATAGGAGGAGAGCAGGAAAGTGATGACAGATATATACCAGGAATAGGGGGAGAGTGATGGCAGATATTTACTAGGAATAGGAGGATAGCAGCATAGCATTGGAAGATATATAGCAGGAATAGGGGGAGATCAGCAGATTGATAGAAGATATATACCAGGAATAGGAGGATAGCAGGGGAGTGATGGCAGATATATACTAGGAATAGGGGGAGATTAAGAGAGTTATAGCAGATATATACCAGGAATTGGAGGAGAGCAGGAAAGTCATGGCAGATATATACCAGGACTAGGGGAAGATCAGGAGAGTGATAGCAGATATATCAGGAATAGGAGAGCAGGAGAGTGATAGCAGATATATATTAAGAATAGGAGGAGAGCAGGAAAGTGATGGCTGATATATACCAGGAATAGTAGGAGAGCAGGAGAGTGATATCAGATATATACCAGGAATAGGAGGATAGCAGGAGAGTGATGAAAGATATATACCAGGAATAGGAGGAAAACAGGAGAGTGATGGCAGATATATACCAGGAATAGGGGAGATCAGGAGAGTGATAACAGATATATACCAGGAATAGGGGGAGAGTAGGAGAGTGATGGCAGATATATACCAGGAATAGGAGGAGAGCAGGAGAGTGATGACAGATATATACCAGGAGTAGTAGGAGAGCAGTAGAGTGATGGCAGATATATACCAGGAATAGGAGGAGAGCAGGAAAATGATGACAGATATATACCAGGAATAGGAGGAGAGCAGTAGAGTGATGACAGATATATACCAGGAATAGTAGGAGAGCAGTAGAGTGATGGAAGATATATACCAGGAATAGGAAGAGAGCAGGAGAGTGCTGGCAGATATATACCAGGAATAGGAGGAGAGCAGTAGAGTGATGGAAGATATATACCAGGAATAGGAGGAGAGCAGTAGAGTGATGGCAGATATATACCAGGAATAGGAAGAGAGCAGGAGAGTGATGGCAGATATACACCAGGAATAGGAGGAGAGCAGTAGAGTGATGGAAGATATATACCAGGAATAGGAGGAGAGCAGGAAAGTGATGACAGATATATACCAGGAATAGGGGGAGAGTGATGGCAGATATTTACCAGGAATAGGAGGATAGCAGCAGAGCAATGGCAGATGTATACCAGGAATAGGGGGAGATCAGCAGAGTGATAGACGATAGAAGACAAAGGCAGAAGCTGCGTTTGAGCTCTTCATTCGGGAGGTAACAACCTATCGTGGTTGTTGTCTGTTGCGTGGATCGCGTTACTCGTTTTTTTATTTTACCAAGACCGTGGATACCTACAGGGAGAAGGGGACCAGTCCAGGTAATGTAGGTGAGTATGTGTGAGTGTGTATGTATTAAAACTTTACTATCACGGTGTGTGTGTATTGTGTTTTTTAAAACATTTCTTTACAGGTGTTGCCCCGCATGCTGGTACTTGTGGTTCTCCAAGTACCAGCATGCGGGGGAGGCTTGCTGGGACCTGCAGTTCTACTGTAAAGACAATGTTTACACTTATCTTTTTTACACTACACTTACACTATCAACCCACCACCCACCACCCAGGGGTGGCGGTGTTATCCCCGGGCTATCAGCCTAGGCCTGGGGTGCCCTGGAGAGTGGGACCCCTTTATTGGGGGCTTCCCCAACTCCCCAGGGATCCTTGGCCGGGGCTGACTAGTGGTCACGGCTGATGCTTCGGCTGGGGGGCCAGGTGAAAGGGATCCCCTGGCTGTGGCATCAGCCCCCGCTAGAAAGGGTCCGGTGCTGGTTGTGGAAACTACAAAGGAACCCTACGCATTTTTTCCCCTGTAATTCCAGAATCAGGACCGGATCAGAGCCCAGTGCTGGTTGTGCTAAGCACAGGGGAAACCCTACGCAATTTTTTTCCTGTACTTACACAACTAGGACTGGGTATGAAAAGTCCGGGGCTGGTTGTGTGTTTAGGGGGGGACCACGAGTCATTTTTTTTTTTTTTATCATTAACTCTTTTGAAGCTTTTTACAGTAAGGTACATGCATGCATCTCACTGATGTATGCATGTATCTGTGTGAAATCGAACTGCTCATGCTAAAAACTAATGCATTAAGGGCCTGATTCAGAGCCGTTCGCTATTTGCGGTCGTTCGTTCAAAAACAAGGGGTGGCTATTCAAATGATCCGTTCGCAAATTGCAGTCTGTTCACACCTCTAAGTCTGAACGAGCGTGCAAAACATACGCTCGTTTATTTGTTAAAAACGCCCCCTGGCCGCTCGCATCCTACGTCATGTCCGCTATTTATTAGATTAATCGAGTACATCGAACAGCGTATGAACTGCTCGCTATTCTTGTGGTTGGTTTTTTCAACCGCTATTTTGCGAGCAGTTCTGAGTTAAAAAAAACCAAGTGACGTGGTCAATGACGCTGCTGTATTAATTATGAACTCCCTTAAAACGCCCGTTTTGACCTTTAAGCACGCCTGCGTTCGAATTCCACTCCCCCGTTTACAAGCACCTTCCCCTGTTACCACCCACATACGCCTCATTCTGTCACTCAAAATAGCAGGCACTCGCTATATAGCGTACAAACGATTTTCGGCCGCACTGACTGGTTCGCGCATGCGTACTAAAAACCGTACGCATGCGCAGATGTGCGAACATCGCTCGGAACGAGCGTACAGCCGCTAGCGAGCGGCTCTGAATGAGGGCCTAAATTCTTCTATTCATTTGGGGATTTGCAGTTCAAGACTGAGTTAAATTTTCATTCGATTTACAAATCGAATGTTAGTAAATGAAGGGATCCTATTGTCCTCTATGTGAAATCATCGATGTTTTTCAGAAATTCAATTTAATTTCTAATACCTTTTTCTGTTCGATTTGACATTTGAGTTTGCCTTTAGTAAATCCTTTCATAAAAACTCTAACCGAAATCGAATGCAAAATCGAACAGAAAACAAAATCGAACTTTAATAAATTTACCCCCTGGCGGTATACGCAAGATGTGTCCAGCTCTGCCTGTCATGTGGTCAGTATGGGATGTATTTTGCTCCAACATGACCTTTGCCGTACAAAAAGCGAGCGCTCGGTCTGAATCAGGGCGTACGCTTTTTTTTTTTAATCCGGCATCCTGGCCGCTCGCTAAGCTGTGGGTGACCACCCACAGCTTTTGCGAGCGGCCAGGTGATGGTCGCGATGGTCTCGACCATCGCAACCATCGGTCTTGCGACGAGACCCTTGTGGTAGGGTCTCGTTCTCCCGCAAGCCCCAGTGAGCTTCCTGCTCTAATAGAGCAGGAAGCTCACTACTGACATCACGAATTATGTCAGTAGGGCCGCCCTCAAATTGCAGGCGTTCCTCCGTTTGACCAGCCACCCCCCCCTCCCCGCCTACGTTTGTAGCGAGCCCCAGAGCAAGTGAATTTCTCACTCGCTCCGGGACTTGCGCACGCGCATTGCGCACGCCGTGCGTGCGCAGTGCCCCACCATCGACCCGCTTGCGAGCGCATAGTGCTTGCGAGCGGGTCTGAATCAGGCCCTTTGTCTGTGCAAAATATGTCTCAGTTGGCATTACAATTTGCGGGGGAAGGGGGGGGGTGTAAATTGAGTTTGCGTCCAACTGTGCGTGAGCCGCTTAGCCCGCACTAAGTTATTTGCATTTATAGTATTTTTACGGAGCTCCCTGTCACTTGGCACATTAGTGCCGGAGGAAATTTTCCTAAGTCACTGTCACCAGTCTCTTTGCAGAAGCTGAGGGGTCACTGTTTATTGGTTACAATGGGAGAATCCCACTGGGAGTAACTGTCTCCTAATCGCCAGTGTGTAAGTCACTCTAGTGATGGCGTTTTAGAGCTGCGAGAAATGGCGGACAAGCTGGATCTTATCGGTTGTCAGCTTGTGTTGCACAGGAAGTAAAGCAGGTGAGAGAACACGGTGGGGGCCCACGTGCCTATCACTCACTGTCCATCCAGGCAGAATAATTACCAAAGAGAAAGAAAATTCAATCTATATTCATTTATCATTTTAATTAAGATTAAATGACAGCGCGCAGAGGCGGGAAGCCATCCATCACACGGAGCTCTGCTACACGCAGGTACTGTCTGGACGTAATAATTTGCAGGTAATCACATTTTTAAGCTGTGGTACCGGGCATTGTGCTAAGGAATCAAAGAGACGACTGCTGGAACCGTGGGGGTCTCGCACTAACGCAGCCCCTCTGCTAACAGCTACCACATTCGCATTCAGCGCATAAGTCCTTCTTTTATGGACGTGTTGCTGTATATTTTTTTTTTTTGTGGCTGACGATTCCCCGCTACAACCTCCGCCTTTCATGCAGAGCAATTTGTGTGACTGCCTCGGCAGCTCACGTTACTGCGAGCCTCGTGTTGCAGAGCGATTTGCTTTTGATGTCTGCTTTTGTCCCACTGCAGGTAGTCTAAAGACGCTCTTACATCTGAACTTATCCCAAGAGCACAACCTCCAAAGCCCGACAGAAAGACGCGCTCTCTCCGACTCGCTGCATCTCTCAGCTGGATCCACTTTGTTGTCTCCCTCTTTTTTTTTTTTTTTAAAGCCGGATTTTAAATCCGTCTCTAGATCTGCCAAGATAATTCCTGAGCTCGGAATAAAACATGCAGGAGAGAAGTGTCAGCTGCCAGAACATAGTGACGCTGAGCGACGAGGGAACGGAGCGTTTCATCTCATGTCACCGTGCGGCGAGGCTAGACTAAGGTGGACTGAAGCATGGCGACCCTGCATCATTACACCTCTGCGTAATTCCTATCATTGTACACCATCAACATATCAACAAATTAACATGCAACACGGACACACCTGATACGTTAACTCAATCCGCTGCCGTAAGGGGAACATGATATCCCTTCTCCTCCAAGTACTACTTGGAGGAGAAGGGATCTGAGAGATGGGACAGTAATTTGAGAGAGTGTTAGGGTCAGAATTGTGGGGTGTGGGGGGGTCAGAATAGGAGTGATCACTGCACGATGGAGTAAGGATGGAAAGATACCAGTAGAGAGCGAGAGATTACAGATTTTAGTTAAGAGCAGAGGAGACAGAGGGCCTGATTCAGAACCGCTCGCGAGAGTGTCACCCACAGCTATACAAGCGGCCAGGAGGCCGCTCTAAAAATCAAGAAGGACAGCCCTGATTCAGAGCGAGCGCTCTGTCAGAGCGTCCGGCTCTGAATCAGGGCCAGAGTTCTACTGATTTCTGAGGGTATATATGATCAAGAGGAGAGGTAGTAGAATAGGAAGATGAGAATAGTGTAGATACTTTATCTTTAATTTGTGGGGTCACATAAAGAGAAGAAGAAGCCAGAGTCACAGGGAAGGAATTGAGCAGGTTACTGGCAGAGGATACATTTCATGTCTGATCTTATCGATCTTGTCCTTCAAGTAGGGAGCAAGATCTTGGGCACTGATAGTAGCTGGTGGGTTTGGTGTGGGAGGGGTGAGAAAGGGTTTAAATGTAATAAAAAGTCATTTGAATTGAGAAGCTTAAGCAGAGATGAGAGATTGCGGGTGTGTGTGTTTAGCAGTGTCCAGAGCATTTCTATAGGGGTGGTAGCAGTGCTCAAAGTGAGGCGGTATATGATGGTATGATATACTGTCACTTCCAGGCACTGCTGCCTGTGCCACAGCAGTGATCAGCAGGACACAGGCATGTATGGAGGCGGTAGCCGCTGTTAATGAATCTTAAGGCATCTGTAGTAAAGGGCGGTGCAATAAAGTTTTTTTGTCTATTACAGCGTGTGTGACATCATGACATTGCACCGCTGAAAGGCAGAGGATCCGCAGTGCTAAGAGGACGAGGAACAGCTAAAAGACAAAGAAGAAGGCAAGTGTGTGTGGGCTGGAACCAGATGAATGTGGGGGCTGGAGAGACAGAAGGGAGATGGAGAGACACTGCAGGTCTGGGGAGACAGAAAGTGGCTGGCTGGAGCTGAAGAGATACTGGGCAGGCTTTGCTTGAGAGACAGAAAGGGGCTGGAGCTGAAGACACTCAGGGAGTCTAGAGATGCACTGGGACTGCAGCATCTTGAGAGACACTGGGGTATTTGCTGGAGTGACAAAAGAGGACTGGAGCTAGAGATACTCTGGGGGTCTGGAGAGACACTAGGGGTCTGCAGCTGGAGAGAAACTGGGGGCTGGAGAGACAGAAGAATGGAGCTGGAGATGGGGGCTGCAGCCAGAGAGACTCTGGGAGGCTTTGCTGGAGAGACAAAAGGAAGCTGGAGCTGAAAAGACTCTGGGGGTCTGTAGAGACATTGTGGGCTGCAGCTGGAGATACTGAGGGGGGACTGGAGCTGGAGAGACTCTGGGGGTCTGGAGAGACACTTGGTGTTACAGCTGGGGAAACACTGGGGGGCATGAGAGACATAAGGGACTGGAGAGACAGAATGGGCTGTAGAAGCAAAAGGGTTGAGAGGCAGAAGGGGCTGGAGAGACAGAACGGGCTGAAGAAGCAAAAAGGGATGGAGAGGCAGAAGGGGGCTGACTGGAGCTAGATTGACAGAAGTTGACTGGGGCTGGAGAAAAACGGGGGGAATGGGGCTGGAGAGACACAGAGGGATGGAAAGACACAATTGGGATGAGGCTGAAGAGAACTGAGGGAGATGGATGGAGATTATCCACAACTGTAAGGATTAGAAGGAAAAGGCTTGGGGACAGTAAGCTTCAATAAGGCACAAGGTCTAAAGAAACATGGCACCACATTAGCAAATTACATTGGTTACATTCATACGCAAACAGGCGTCTTCCAGGGAATCGGTATGTAATACCAGCTGTCGGGATGCCTAGAGTCAGAATACCGATAGTGGCATCCCAATGGTTGGTAACCCTGACAGGGGTCTGGTTACCCTCCCCCCTTCTCCCCCTAACCCTCCCTCATTGTAGCCTAGCCCTAACCCTCCCCGTTAGTACCTAACCCTAACCCTCCTCCCTAGGGGTGCCTATCCCTAACCTCCCCCTAAAACCTAACCCTGATAAGCTCCCTAAACCTAACCCTTCCCCCCGCGGCGTTCCGGCATCGGGATTAAGATAGGCATTGGTATTTTGACGCCTATCTTAAGTCTCTTCCAGACCATGTGATCTCCTACATTAATAATGAATACCGATTGAAGTCACCATCTACCCAAGCTGGAACAATTTCTTCAGAGGTTCCCCGTTGCAGAGAAGTCACATATAGGTAAGGAAGCTCTTAAGTGATTGGCCTGTACCTGCCAGGAATGAATCTAATATTACAAAAATCCCAAAAGCTACTGGGCCCTAAGGCATTCCTTGTCCGTTCTATTGAAAATTCCATATTCCCACTTTGAGAACTGGGTCTTAGATAGACTTATAAGTGAGGAAGTCATTACTAGTACGAGACTTATTCCAATGACCTTTAACAACTTTCTCACAAAGTAGAATATGCCAGTTTTATAGCTCTATACAGCAATGATGCTCTTACACACCAAGCCTCGTCTTCTGGTCCTCACTGGTGGGAGTTTTAATGAGTAACATCGAGGGATTAAGAACTTTCAATCATCCCACAACAGTTCCAATTTTCGGGTTGTGGCCTGCTGGTAAAGCTGGTGTTACATCATGAGAAGTGGATGTGATACAGCCGGATCTCGTGTGTTTTGGGCTGAGGCCTACAGTGTCCTAACGTTTAAAAGGTAGTGACATATGGCTTACCAAATCTGCTCTGGTGACAACTGCTTATAACGGCCACTACACTTTGCTTGACCTTTCCTAGCCTGTTGGCTTTAGATGACTCCGTGGTGCATCAATAGCAGTCACTGTTATGGTGTCTTCTTTGCCATATTTCCAACACTGTCCCAGCGGTGATGATCTCAGATGAGTACAGTTACCTGGGCACAGCGTGAGACTTCCTACCTATGACCTGGGCCACCCCGGTGCCTCCCACCAGCCTGTGCTAGTTCCCTGCACTGATGGAGGTGATGTCTAGTTGTGTAAATACTCTCCATACTGTCTGTCTTCTGTATCCTCCTCGGAGCAGCTGTTCTCCTGTAATAGAAGACCAGAGCCGAATGTTTTATCATACATCTTTAACTTGTCCTGTTCCCTTTGTGCTGGAGGCTGTGATTGGCTCGTGTCCCAGAAGGGGACAGCCGCAACCCTACAGTGTTCTTATGGCTCTGTCTGAACAATCTACACCTGAACAATAGTCAATGCTTCTTCTCTGTCTTCCCCGGCACCAGAGGGGGAGACTGTTACAATAAAGTGGGGAGTAGGGATCATTATGCAGGTTTCTTTAGGGACAAATAGTCCCTGCCTACCTATTGATTGCTTGGTACAAGACTTTGGGACATATTTATCAATTATTGGGTCCTATATCCGACAATTATAATGTATCATTTCTTATTGCGAGTCCCTGTCCCTGTGGTGTGAAGAGGTCGCAGCAGGAATCCCTTCTCTACTTTTTAGGGCACCGCGTGCACCACTGCGCATGCGCGGTCTGCTGACTACGGATCCCTCTCCAGGTACTTTTTGCCATATATAGCCCCTACCTTCAGAAGGCGTTGGGTACCGGAACGCATCGCATTGCAGAACTTGGTCAATTCGGCTAAAAAGCAGCCCCCGTATAAATCTATGGCGCTGATTTTACGGGCGATAACGGAAGACTGCAGCAAATATTGCGGATACTGTATCTGCTGCAGTCCCTGGCTACATACGTTCAGGGGATACTTATTGCTGGTGGGTATACCCCAAAAACAGGTGTTTTTGGGGGGGATAGCCCACATATAATAAATAGGCCCCGTTGGCCAGTATTTAGATAAAAAAAAAATACCATTTCCTATTTGTCAACCTGCCCCAGTGACGCTGATTCTACACGCTGTGCCAAATGGCCTATTGCTAATCTCTAAGGCCGAACGGCAAAAATTACAGATGGCTTTCGTACAGGGGCGTAACTGGGTATTTTAAGGCCACATAGCAAACGTTTGTAAGGGCCCCTATGTACCACCCTATGGTGAAAAATGAATATAACACATATAACTTTGCCAAAGAAGATAGGCACCCTCAGCTCTGGGCCCCATAGCAGCTGAACCCCTTACACCTATGGTCAGGCCCAGCGATAGGGGGGGACTAAGGGTACACCTGTAGGGGTCCCGTGGCCCAGATGGTCACAAAGCGGGACCGCAGACAGCAGTCTTAGGAGCTCATTCAGACCCGCTCGCAAGATGCTATCGCTCACTGGCAAAAAGGGGCCGGATATTTAAATTAAGCGCTCGCACTGCATTGCGTAAGGACGCCATCTATGTCTTAGCGAGCCACGGCAATGAGCGCTCGCAAGTGTCTAAAGACGCTCCCTTGCCACTCGCAACACACGTCATCTCCGGCAGTTGTAGGATTAATCGAGACCATCGTGAGCCATCGGAGCAGCTCGCAGCCCTTGAGGTTGCCTTAACCCACCGCAAGCACTGCGATCAGCGCTGGCTGAAATACATGCAGGTGACATGTACAATGATGCTACTTTGCTAATTATGCACGCCCTTTAAACGCCGTTTTGGCGGCCTAACACGTGTTCGCTGCACCATTCCCCCGTTCACAAGTACCTTCCCCTGTTACCACCCACAAACGCCGCTATCTGTCACTCCAAGCAGCGACCTGATAGTGGCTTATGAGCAACTAAAATCAGATCGCAAATACTGGCTTGCGCACGTGAATTATACGCATGTGCAGATGCCCGAAAATTGCTCAGAGCGAGCTATCACGCCTTAGCGAGCGGGTCTGAATCAGGTCCTTAGTGCTCCAGTCGCGACTGCCAGTACCCATATCCGCCACCCTGTTCTTTAGTACTCTGGCCTGGGCAGCGCTGGGCTCGACTAGTCAGTGGCTCAGATGTGACCCGGGCCGGACATGACCTCTTTAAGCAACAAGCTGTGGTGCGGTGGTGAGCGGCTGTTTGCGGAGGAAGGGGCTGGGGGCAGAGGAAGGGAAGAGGCTGAGTGCGGAGGAAGGGGCTGGGGGCAGAGAAAGGGGCTGAGTGTGAAGGAAGGGGCTGGGGGCAGTGGAAAGGGTGAGTGCGGAGGAAGGGGCTGGGGGCTGAGGAAGGGAAGGAAGGGGCTGAGTGCAGAGGAAGGGGCTCGGGGCAGAGGAAGGGGTGAGTGCGGAGGAAGGTGCTGGGGGCTGAGGAAGGGAAGGAAGAGGCTGAGTGCAGAGGAAGGGGCTGGGGGCAGAGGAAGGGGTGAGTGCGGAGGAAGGGGCTGGGGGCAGAGGAAGGGAAGGAAGGGGCTGAGTGTGGACTAAGGGGCTGGGGGCCGAGGAATGGAAGGAAGGGGCTGAGTGTAGAGGAAGGGGCTGGGGGCAGAGGAAGGGAAGGAAGGGGCTGAGTGTGGAGGAAGGGGCTGGGGGCAGAGGAAGGGGTGAGTGCGGAGGAAGGGGCTGGGGGCAGAGGAAGGGAAGGAAGGGGCTGAGTGCGGAGGAAGGGGCTGGGGGCAGAGGAAGGGAAGGAAGGAGCTGAGTGTGGAGAAGGGGCTGGGGGCAGAGGAAGGGAAGGAAGGGGCTGAGTGCGGAGGAAGGGGCTGAGTGAGGAGGAAGGGGCTGGGGGCTGAGGAAGGGAAGGAAGGGGCTTAGTGTGGAGGAAGGGGCTGGGGGCAGAGGAAGGGGTGAGTGCGGAGGAAGGGGCTGGGGGCAGAGGAAGGGAAGGAAGGGGCTGAGCGCGGAGGAAGGGGCTGGGGGCAGAGGAAGGGAAGGAAGGGGCTGAGTGCGGAGGAAGGGGCTGAGTGAGGAGGAAGGGGCTGGGGGCTGAGGAAGGGAAGGAAGGGGCTTAGTGCGGAGGAAGGGGCTGAGTGCGGAGGAAGGGGCTGGGGCAGAGGAAGGGGCTGAGGCCCTCATTCAGAGGCGGTAGAAGGATGCAAGCGGTCGCTCAGAAACTGGGTGGCCGCTTGCATCCTGACTGCCCGCCTCTGTTGCGGTCGTTAGGCTGTGGGTTAACACCCACAGCTCTAACAACTGCTCGGGTGATGGTCGCGATGGTCAGAGACCATCGCGACCATCGGGGCTTACGACGAGACCCTAGGGTAGGGTCTCACTTGTCGTAAGCCCCGGAGAGCTTCTGCCTCTGTCAGAGCCGGAAGCTCTCCACTGACATCACTAGTGATGTCAGTGGGGCCTCCCCCAAACGGCAGGCATTCCCATGGGAATGCCTCCGTTTGGGCTGCCACCCCCCTGGCCCACCTTTCAAACGGGGCGAGCTGTCAATCAACATCGACAGCTCGCCCCCTTTGGAAAGAGACCCGCTACGACCGGCGCTGTCGGTCGTAGCGGGTCTCACGCATGCGCACGAGGGAGCCGGCTCCCTCGTGCGCATGCGCACTGGCAAAACATTGAGGCGGCAGTGCGTCGTAGACCGTACGGCCGCCTCTGAATAAGGTCCTGAGTGTGCAGGTGGGGGCTAGGTAAGATGAAGGGGGCTGAAGGCTGAGGAAGATAAAGTGGGCTGAAGGCTGGGGAAGGTGAAGGGGACTGAAGGCTGGTGAAGGTGAAGGCTGGGGAAGGTGAAGGGGGCTGAAGGCTGGTGAAGGTGAAGGGGCCTGAAGGCTGGGGAAGGTGAAGGGGACTGAAGGCTGGTTAAGGTGAAGACTGGGGAAGGTGAAGGGGGCTGAAGGCTGGTGAAGGTGAAGGCTGGGGAAGGGGAAGGCTGGTGAAGGTGAAGGCTGGTGAAGGTGAAGGGGGCTGAAGGCTGGGGAAGGTGAAGGGGGCTGAAGGCTGGTGAAGGTGAAGGCTGGGGAAGGTGAAGGGGACTGAAGGCTGGTGAAGGTGAAGGCTGGTGAAGGTGAAGGCTGGGGAAGGTGAAGGGGGCTGAAGGCTGGTGAAGGTGAAGGGGGCTGAAGGCTGGGGAAGGTGAAGGGGGCTGAAGGCTGGGGAAGGTGATGGGACTAAGGGCTGAGAATGGTGATGAGAGGCTGAATATGAGGAGGGTGGTGAGGGGCTGAGGACTAAGGATGGCTGGTTACAGACGCCATCCCTCCTACCCCTTAGGTATCCACAGCACTGTGACCTGCATGCATCATCAGTGACAATGATAGTGTATTTCACTTTATTAAAAGGTTGGCATAGCATTCAGGTAACATTATCAATCTTCACATATCATACATGCAGGGGAGTTATGTGTGGGTGTGAGGTCGGGGCTGGTGGTGAGAAGGTGGGGCCCCCAGACACATCAGTGTATCGGGCCCCGAGATTTCTGTTGGCGGCCCTGCCTATGGTAGTTATGCCCATGCTTTCATAAATGCCATCAAACCCCCATTTCTGATGGATTTAGGGCTCATTAGTAAACAGGCGTTTCGCAATTCATAGAAATGCATCTGGATTTTTGCCCGAGTGCTAAGGTAGGTGTATGGGGTGAGATTTGCAGGAGGAGCAGACGTTTGCACAACATGGATTTGGGTAAAGGGATGGTCCTATACGGGTACGGAGCAGATGCAATTTCTGCCCTTAGTTTTGCGGAGTTACATTGTCACAGGGTGGAGACTCGAATTCTCGGTGACTCTACAGCATGGGTCTTCAACCTATGGCCCTCCTGCTGTTGTGGAACTACAGATCCCAGGATACCCTGCAACAGTTTTAGCATGCTGCTATTTCCAAACGGTGGCAGGGCATGCTGGGATGTGTAGTTCCACAGCAGCTGGAGGACCGAAGGTTGAAGACCCCTGCTTTACAGCATTGCCCCAAAAGAGGCGTAGTTTCACATAAGCCGGGTGTAGTGTGTGTATTTGGGCATCTCTTGTTACAAGGGGTGTAATCCTATCCAATGACAGAGGTTTGAATTCAGCAGATATTACAATGTACATTATGGCGGCCATTACAGCACCTATATTGCCCCCCTTCCCCTATACGGAATGCGCAGCAGCAGTGAGTGGAGGCTGCGGCGCGGGAAACTTGCGGAGTTTATATAAAAATGATTATTAATGATTTCCAGCTGAAGGCACAGCGAGTGCACAGGCGGAAGATAGATTGTCTGTCTCTGCCGCAGACAGTGGGGACGCGTAATTAAATGGAACATAGGTGTCCGTCTGTAATCAGAATTTAACACGTTCACAGTTGGAAGTAAAACCCCCATCCTCCGCGTTCCGGCTTCCCGCAGATCCAGCCTCTCAACCTGGGATTTAAGGAGCTACTTGGGAAATAGGGGGGGAGGGGAGAATAGGGGTTGTTCTGTCCCCAGCAGATGAACTATATTTCCTCTGCAGAAAGACAACTAATTACTTTACTGTCAGAGGGAGGGGGCTGTCATTCCTGTACATTACAGAGACACAGAGCCATACAGCCACATCAATATAGTCACATATGCCTAATATACCATTCAGTCATCCCTGGTGAACAAGGGGGGTGGAGAGAGAATCCTAAATATAGATCAGTTATCCTAAATGGAATTGGACTGTCTTCAGCATCTTAAAGATACAGTGACCCTATTTTTACAGTTTCTCCGTATGACTTATCTCACACATGATAATGATGTGCAGGTTGGCGTTACGTACCGGTGGCGGATACCTGTAGCGATTACGCAGCCCATCTGAGCCGCCGCCATCGTTCTTACGGCCCAGATAATGCCTTCTCCTATATGCGTGTGGTAGAAAATCAGGACTGGTCCGTCTGAATCAGGACAGTTGGGAAATATGGCTGAATAGACATTATACTGAGTTGTCACTTTGGGCCTGATTCAGAGACGCTAATTGGATGCCGCGCACTAGCGGCCGATGTTTGTAATCTGCACATGCATACGAGTAGCACTCCGCCTGCGTCCTGAAGGTTACCGCCGAAAGCCACTGAATAGATTTAGACGCAGGGAGAGGCAATTTCAGTGCACGTTTCTGGGTGGTAAAGGGGTGAGTAGCTAGACTCAAGCGTGTCGCAGTCACCGATTTTGGCGCCCAAGTTCAGACAGATAATCTGCACTGTCATTGCTCTGGCACAACCGATATGCAACCGATGGTGTGTCTTAATAAGCAAAGCGGTGGATAAGCGCCACAGCTGGCAGGTGTCTCTGTCCAAATCCCTTCGGCTGCGGCATTAGCCTAAAGGCGCAGTAGCGCTGCGCAAAAGAGACGTAGCCACGGCTGAATTCGCGTGCATCTGTATGTCAGGCCCTTTGTGCGATTTATTGATACTGTATATGAATGAAATCGTTTGAAGGAACGTCATGTTTTAGACAAGGCGTATAATAAACGTTAGTAAATCTGAGATGTGATGGCTAATGCGGCGTCCATGTTCTTCTTTTACTACCTGCAGAAGAGGTAACGACGCAGGAAACGCGTTGTTGAGTTTAATCATTACTGTTAGACAATGCCGTAGGATTTATTTGCCGCTGAGAGTAACGTTACACAATGATATGAAGATGAAAGTCTAACATTATACATAAGAGATGTCAGCGAATGTACAATCTGAGAAGTCTGTAATGTTATTTACTGCGAATACTCGGGCGCTGGATGGGTCCTCGGAGGGGGCTCTGGATGGATTGTGATTAGGAAATAATATTGTCAGGTAACACTCTGCTTATCTGCTGCTAAACTTCTGTATTTTACTCTGTGTATATTACCCAGGAAAGAGGTGTCTGGAGATTAGACTTAGCACATGGGATCTGACCAGTAGCGGATGTTACCTAGGGGCACCGGTCCTGCAGCCACCGGTTTTGTCCTATAATTCCAATCTCCGGAAACCTCTTTCCTGGATTATGTATATTCTAATCTCCTGTAAAATCTGCCATCCGCAGGGACTGCATAGCAGTGGTATCGACTTCCCATGGGAAGCCACGCCCCTGCTAATCACATGATGGACAGGCAGTCCTAGGGGGAGGAGTTTTGGTACTGCCAGTCCGGACTGCGATAGCAGAGAGAACTACCCATGGGAAGCCACGCCCCTGCTATTTACATGATGGACAGGCAGTCTTAGGGGGAGGAGTTTTGAAACTTCCAGTCCGGACTGTGATAGCAGAGAGTGCTACCCATAGGAAGCCATGCCCCTGCTAATCACATGATGGACAGGCAGTCTTAGGGGGAGGAGTTTTGAAACTTCCAGTCTGGACTGCGATAGCAGAGAGTGCTACCTGTAGGAAGCCACGCCCCTGCTAATCACATGATGGACAGGCAGTCCTAGGGGGAGGAGTTTTGGGACTGCCAGTCAGGACTGCGATAGCAGAGAGAACTACCCATTTGAAGCCACGCCCCTGCTATTCACATGATGGACAGGCAGTCCTAGGGGGAGGAGTTTTGGGACTGCCAGTCAGGACTGCGATAGCAGAGAGAACTACCCATTTGAAGCCACGCCCCTGCTATTCACATGATGGACAGGCAGTCCTAGGGGGAGGAGTTTTGGTACTGCCAGTAAGGACTGCGATAGCAGAGAGAACTACCCATGGGAAGCCACACCCCTACTAATCGCATGATGGACAGGCAGTCCTAGGGGGAGGAGTTTTGGGACTGCCAGTCAGGACTGCGATAGCAGAGAGAACTACCCATGGGAAGCCACGTCCCTACTAATCACATGATGGACAGGCAGTCCCAGGGGGAGGAGTTTTGGCACCGCCAGTCTGGACTGCGATAGCAGAGAAAACTACCCATGGGAAGCCACGCCCCTGCTATTCACATGATGGACAGGCAGTCCTAGGGGGAGGAGTTTTGGGACTGCCAGTCAGGACTGCGATAGCAGAGAGAACTACCCATGGAAAGCCACGTCCCTACTAATCACATGATGGACAGGCAGTCCCAGGGGGAAGAGTTTTGGCACCGCCAGTCTGTACTGCGATAGTACAGAGAACTACCCATGGAAAGCCACACCCCTACTAATCACATGATGGACAGGCAGTCCAAGGGGGAGGAGTTTTGGCACCGCCAGTCTGTACTGCGATAGCAGAGAGAACTACCCATGGGAAGCCACGCCCCTACTAATCACATGATGGACAGGCGGTCCTAGGGGGAGGAGTTTTGGTACCACCAGTCTGTACTGCGATAGCAGAGAGAACTACCCATGGGATGCCACGCCCCTACTAATCACATGATGGACAGGCAGTCCTAGCGGGAGGAGTTTTGGCACCGCCAGTCTGTACTGCGATAGCAGAGAGAACTACCCATGGAAAGCCACACCCCTACTAATCACATGATGGACAGGCAGTCCTAGGGGGAGGAGTTTTGGTACTGCCAGTCCGGACTGCGATAGCAGAGAGAACTACCCATGGGAAGCCACGCCCCTGCTATTCACATGATGGACAGGCAGTCTTAGGGGGAGGAGTTTTGAAACTTCCAGTCCGGACTGTGATAGCAGAGAGTGCTACCCATAGGAAGTCATGCCCCTGCTAATCACATGATGGACAGGCAGTCTTAGGGGGAGGAGTTTTGAAACTTCCAGTCTGGACTGCGATAGCAGAGAGTGCTACCTGTAGGAAGCCACGCCCCTGCTAATCACATGATGGACAGGCAGTCCTAGGGGGAGGAGTTTTGGGACTGCCAGTCAGGACTGCGATAGCAGAGAGAACTACCCATTTGAAGCCACGCCCCTGCTATTCACATGATGGACAGGCAGTCCTAGGGGGAGGAGTTTTGGGACTGCCAGTCAGGACTGCGATAGCAGAGAGAACTACCCATTTGAAGCCACGCCCCTGCTATTCACATGATGGACAGGCAGTCCTAGGGGGAGGAGTTTTGGTACTGCCAGTAAGGACTGCGATAGCAGAGAGAACTACCCATGGGAAGCCACACCCCTACTAATCACATGATGGACAGGCAGTCCTAGGGGGAGGAGTTTTGGGACTGCCAGTCAGGACTGCGATAGCAGAGAGAACTACCCATGGGAAGCCACGTCCCTACTAATCACATGATGGACAGGCAGTCCCAGGGGGAGGAGTTTTGGCACCGCCAGTCTGGACTGCGATAGCAGAGAAAACTACCCATGGGAAGCCACGCCCCTGCTATTCACATGATGGACAGGCAGTCCTAGGGGGAGGAGTTTTGGGACTGCCAGTCAGGACTGCGATAGCAGAGAGAACTACCCATGGGAAGCCACGTCCCTACTAATCACATGATGGACAGGCAGTCCCAGGGGGAAGAGTTTTGGCACCGCCAGTCTGTACTGCGATAGTACAGAGAACTACCCATGGAAAGCCACACCCCTACTAATCACATGATGGACAGGCAGTCCAAGGGGGAGGAGTTTTGGCACCGCCAGTCTGTACTGCGATAGCAGAGAGAACTACCCATGGGAAGCCACGCCCCTACTAATCACATGATGGACAGGCGGTCCTAGGGGGAGGAGTTTTGGTACCACCAGTCTGTACTGCGATAGCAGAGAGAACTACCCATGGGATGCCACGCCCCTACTAATCACATGATGGACAGGCAGTCCTAGCGGGAGGAGTTTTGGCACCGCCAGTCTGTACTGCGATAGCAGAGAGAACTACCCATGGAAAGCCACACCCCTACTAATCACATGATGGACAGGCAGTCCTAGGGGGAGGAGTTTTGGTACTGCCAGTCCGGACTGCGATAGCAGAGAGAACTACCCATGGGAAGCCACGCCCCTGCTATTCACATGATGGACAGGCAGTCTTAGGGGGAGGAGTTTTGAAACTTCCAGTCCGGACTGTGATAGCAGAGAGTGCTACCCATAGGAAGCCATGCCCCTGCTAATCACATGATGGACAGGCAGTCTTAGGGGGAGGAGTTTTGAAACTTCCAGTCTGGACTGCGATAGCAGAGAGTGCTACCTGTAGGAAGCCACGCCCCTGCTAATCACATGATGGACAGGCAGTCCTAGGGGGAGGAGTTTTGGGACTGCCAGTCAGGACTGCGATAGCAGAGAGAACTACCCATTTGAAGCCACGCCCCTGCTATTCACATGATGGACAGGCAGTCCTAGGGGGAGGAGTTTTGGGACTGCCAGTCAGGACTGCGATAGCAGAGAGAACTACCCATTTGAAGCCACGCCCCTGCTATTCACATGATGGACAGGCAGTCCTAGGGGGAGGAGTTTTGGTACTGCCAGTAAGGACTGCGATAGCAGAGAGAACTACCCATGGGAAGCCACACCCCTACTAATCACATGATGGACAGGCAGTCCTAGGGGGAGGAGTTTTGGGACTGCCAGTCAGGACTGCGATAGCAGAGAGAACTACCCATGGGAAGCCACGTCCCTACTAATCACATGATGGACAGGCAGTCCCAGGGGGAGGAGTTTTGGCACCGCCAGTCTGGACTGCGATAGCAGAGAAAACTACCCATGGGAAGCCACGCCCCTGCTATTCACATGATGGACAGGCAGTCCTAGGGGGAGGAGTTTTGGGACTGCCAGTCAGGACTGCGATAGCAGAGAGAACTACCCATGGGAAGCCACGTCCCTACTAATCACATGATGGACAGGCAGTCCCAGGGGGAAGAGTTTTGGCACCGCCAGTCTGTACTGCGATAGTACAGAGAACTACCCATGGAAAGCCACACCCCTACTAATCACATGATGGACAGGCAGTCCAAGGGGGAGGAGTTTTGGCACCGCCAGTCTGTACTGCGATAGCAGAGAGAACTACCCATGGGAAGCCACGCCCCTACTAATCACATGATGGACAGGCGGTCCTAGGGGGAGGAGTTTTGGTACCACCAGTCTGTACTGCGATAGCAGAGAGAACTACCCATGGGAAGCCACGCCCCTACTAATCACATGATGGACAGGCAGTCCTAGCGGGAGGAGTTTTGGCACCGCCAGTCTGTACTGCGATAGCAGAGAGAACTACCCATGGAAAGCCACACCCCTACTAATCACATGATGGACAGGCAGTCCTAGGGGGAGGAGTTTTGGCACCGCCAGTCCGTACAGCGATAGCAGAGAGAGCTACCCATGGGAAGCCACGCCCCTGCTAATCACATGATGGACAGGCAGTCCTAGGGGGAGGAGTTTTGGCACTGCCAGTCCGTACAGCGATAGCAGAGAGAGCTACCCATGGAAAGCCACACCCCTACTAATCACATGATGGACAGGCAGTCCTAAGGAGCCACGGCTGGATCTGACCAATAGGAGGGTTGTACACTACACCCCAATATAAGGACCAATATAAGGACCAAAAACTATGGCGGTTGCTCTGAGACTATAGAGACCCGGCCTCAGGGAGGCAGAATTGCAGTGGTGACTACTTTCCTCATGTATCACAATTTAGGGTGTATTTGGGTGAAACCGGGAAAGGGCCTATCATGTCCTGATTTCCAGGCGTGTGTATGTTCTCCCCGTGTTCCCGCCATATGATTTGTTTTTCTTTCAGTTTCCTGAGGTTGGATATTTGGTTGATGACTTGGATTTCGCCTTTGTGTCTATCTGTGAGAGAGATTAGATTGTGAGCTCCAATGGCTCTGACTGTACAGTGCTGCGGTATATGTAGGTGCCATACTGTACATAGGACATCTGATAATAATATACTTGTGTTACAAAAAGTCTCGTGTTTATTGCTAAGTGCATGCCAGCAAGCTTTTTATGTGTCAGTAAGCTGTGTGTGACAGTCTCCATTAGTATGCTGTGTGTGTGACAGTCTCTCTGTCAGTAAGCTGTGTGTATGACAGTCTCTCTGTCAGTAAGCTGTGTGTGACAGTCTCTCTGTCAGTAAGCTGTGTGTGACAGTCTCTCTGTCAGTAAGCTGTGTGTGATAGTCTCTCTGTCAGTAAGCTGTGTGTGACAGTCTGTGCCACTAAGATTTTTATGACAGTCTGTGTCAGTAAGTTGTGTGACAGTTTCATGAGAGGAAGCTGTATGTGGTAGCCTCCAGATCAGTAAGGTGCGTGTGACGGTCTTGTGTCAGAAGGCTGTATGTGACTGACTGCCTCAGTAAAATGTGTGTGTGTGATAGTCTTCGTGTCAGTAAGCTACGTGTGGCAGTCTGTGGCAGTAAGCTGCTGTGACAATCTGTGTCAGTAAACTACGTGTGACAATCTTTGTGTCAGTAAGCTGCGCGTGAGTCTCTGTGTCAGTAAACTGCATTTGCAGTCTCCGTGTCAGTATGCTGCGTTTGTGACAGTCTACGTGTCAGTAAGTTGTCTGTGACAGTCTCCATGTCAGTAAGCTGCGTGTGACAGTCTGTGTCAGTAAGCTGCATTTGCAGTCCCCTGGTCAGTAAGCTGTGTGTGACAGTCTCAGTGTCAGTATGCTACGTGTGACAGTCTCCGTGTCAGTAAGTTGCGTGTGACAGTCTCCGTGTCAGACAGCTGTGTGTGTGACAGTCTGTGTGTGTAAGCTGTGTGTGTGACAGTCTCTGTGTCAGTAAGCTGTGTTTGACAGTCTCTGTGTCAGTAAGCTGTGTGTGTGACAGTCTCTGTGTCAATAAGCTGTGTGTGTGACAGTCTCTGTGTCAATAAGCTGTGTGTGTGACAGTCTCTGTGTCAGGAAGCTGTGTGTGTGACAGTCTGTGTCAGTAAGCTGTGTGTGTGATAGCCTGTGTCAGGAAACTGCGTGTGTGACAGTCTGTGTCAGTCAGCTGTGTGTGTGGCAGTCTCTGTGTCAGTAAGCTGCATGTGTGACATGCTTTGTGTCAGTAAGCTGTGTGTGTGTGTGACAGTCTCTGTGTCAGTAAGCTGTGTGTGTGATGGTCTGTGTCAGTCAGCTGTGTGTGACAGTCTCTGTCAGTAAGCTGTGTGTGACAGTCTCTGTGTCAGTAAGCTGTGTGTGTGACGGTCTCTGTGTCAGTAAGCTGTGTGTGTGATGGTCTCTGTGTCAGTAAGCTGTGTAGGTCAGTCTCTGTGTCAGTAAGCTGCTGTGACAATCTCTGTTTCAGTAAACTACGTGTGACAATCTTTGTGTCAGTAAGCTGTGCGTGAGTCTCTGTGTCAGTAAACGGCGTTTGCAGTCTCCGTGTCAGTATGCTGCGTTTGTGACAGTCTCCGTGTCAGTAAGTTGTCTGTGACAGTCTCTGTCAGTAAGCTGTGTGTGACAGTCTGTGTCAGTAAGCTGCGTTTGCAGTCCCCTTGTCAGTAAGCTGTGTGTGACAGTCTCAGTGTCAGTATGCTACATGTGACAGTCTCCGTGTCAGTCAGCTGTGTGTGTGACAGTTTATGTGTGTAAGCTGTGTGTGTGACAGTCTCTGTGTCAGTAAGCTGTGTGTGACGGTCTCTGTGTCAGTAAGCTGTGTTTGACGGTATCTGTGTCAGTAAGCTGTGTGTGTGACAGTCTCTGTGTCAGGAAGCTGCGTGTGTGACAGTCTGTGTCAGTAAGCTGCGTGTGTGGCAGTCTCTGTGTCAGTAAGCTGTGTGACAGTCTCTGTCAGTCAGCTGCGTGTGTGACTCTCTGTGTCAGTAAACTGTGTGTGTGACATTCTTTGTGTCAGTAAGCTGTGTGTGTGACAGTCTCTGTGTCAGTCAGCTGTGTGTGTGTGACAGTCTCTGTGTCAGTCAGCTGTGTGTGTGACGGTATCTGTATCAGTAAGCTGTTTGTGTGAAGGTCTCTGTGTCAGTAAGCTGTGTCAGTAAGCTGTGTGTCAGTAAGCTATGTGTGTGAAGGTCTCTGTGTCAGTAAGCTGTGTGGGTCAGTCTCTGTATCAGTAAAACTGTATGTGTGACAGTCTGTCAGTAAGCTCTGTCAGTAAGCTGTGTGTCAGTAAGCTATGTGTGTGAAGGTCTCTGTGTCCGTAAGCTGTGTGGGTCAGTCTCTGTGTCAGTAAGCTGTATGTGTGACAGACTGTCAGTAAGCTGTGTCAGTAAGCTGTGTGTATGACAGTGTGTCAGTAAGCTATGTGTGTGAAGGTCTCTGTGTCAGTAAGCTGTGTGGGTCAGTCTCTGTGTCAGTAAGCTGTGTGGGTCAGTCTCTGTGTCAGTAAGCTGTATGTGTGACGGTCTCTGTGTCAGTAAGCTGTGTGGGTCAGTCTCTGTGCAGTAAGCTGCATGTGTGTGATGGTATCTGTGTCAGTAAGCTGTGTGACAGTCTCTGTCAGTAAGCTGTGTGACAGTCTCTGTCAGTAAGCTGAGTGTGTGAGTCTCTCTCTGTCAGTAAGCTGAGTGGATGAGTCTCTGTGTCAGTAAGCTGCGTGTGTGAGTCTGTCAGTAAGCTGTGTCAGTAAGATGTGTGTGTGAAGGTCTCTGTGTCAGTAAGCTGTGTGTGACAGTCTCTGTGTCAGTAAGCTGTGTGTGACGGTCTCTGTGTCAGTAAGCTGTGTGTGATAGTCTGTGTCAGTAAGCTGTGTGTGAGTCTCTGTGTCAGTAAGCTGTGTGTGAGTCTCTGTGTCAGTAAGCTGTGTGTGACAGTCTTTGTGTCAGTAAGCTGTGTGTGTGACAGTCTGTGTCAGTAAGCTGTGTGGGTCAGTCTCTGTGTCAGTAAGCTGTGTGTGACAGTCTGTGTCAGTAGTTAATCCTCCGCCATATACTGTGGCGTGTACATATTACCAGCAGCCTGTCACCCTCCTCGGTGGGATGTAAAGCAGATAAAGCATTGGTGTATTAATGACACTTTCTCATCCCATATAATTGTCTGGATACATATATCTCGTGTTCCTGTAACCGTTACATAGAAATATCATGTAGCTGACATGTTGGGTGTCACATCCCCACAGAGGAGTGCAGATTTCGACCCCCCTACCCCCGAGAGGTGGTCTGTGGATGTTCCTTCCCCTCAGTGTGGGAGATGGCATCGCGTTTAGCTCTCGGATATCAAACCCTGTAATTACTCCTATTCCTCAGGTTACACAATGGCGCAGAGCAGGGGGTCTGGCAATTAGACACCTGCCCCCCCCCTCCCGCGTATCCAGTAACATGTATTGCAGACTGGGAGCTAAGGGGTTAATCTGCGGCTGGAGAAGATATTGCAGCCTCCCCGGCAATATGCTGTTAGGGTGTATTTATAAAGCCACAACAGATAGTGAAGATACATGTGGCTGTCTATTCGCTGGGGAGGGGGACACGTCAGATACCCCCCTCTCTTTGTTCCTATCCCCCTCTCTCTCCTCATTATTACAGACCTTCTATCAGGAGCACAAGTGTTATAATCAGTCACTTAGGGGCCTATTTATTAAGCCTTTTGACCCAGAGAAACTGCTGTTTCCGCATGATTTAAGTAACGTGTCTATTCACAAGTGCCTAAAGGAGCATACACACGGTCAGATGTGTCAGATGAACGATTGAACAATTTGATGAACGATTTGAACTACGATCGATTTCTGACTGCATTAAAATTAATGGAATCGTCCAAATCGGACTGCAAACACATCAGATGTCAGATATCGTTATCTGACCATCGGGAACGCGCATCGTTCATCGTTCAGACATGTCAGATTTTCCTTCAGATATGAACGACTGAACGATTTTTAAAATAGTTATCGTTCAGATCTGAAGAAAAATCTGACCGCGTGTATGCGTCATTACGTGGCATCGCCCACGTGACACAAAAGCGCAGCATACCGCCATCTTGGTGCAGTGTACGGGGACGCTGCACTATAACAAACATTTTGGAGCTTGTCTGTAAGGTAACGGCCTCAGAAGACGGCGTTACCCCACTAATCTCTATGCAGCGCAGTGGCGCGGCCTTGTCCGACCCCGGCAGCAATGTCCTATCGTTAGCCATCACTTTACTTTGCACTCGCCATCATTTCTGGCTCTCATCCCAGTAACAGCTTTGTGGTGAATCTCACTACAAAGCGCCGTGATGTGTACTAATAAGGGGACGTGTTAGTTTTCAGGGAAATATGGCAATTATTGTCAGACAGACCCCCAATTCTAGGACAGGGTTTCTCGACTCCGTTCCACAAGGACCGCTAACAGGCCATGGTTTCAGGATTTCCTTATTCATGCCCAGGTGGGAAGATGGACTTAGAAACTTGTTGTTCGATATGCTAACCCTCCCCCTCTCCCTACCCTAACACTCCCTGTTTGGTGCCTAATCCTAACCTTCCCCTCCACATACCCTAAAGCAGGGGTAGCCGACCCTGGTCCTCGAGAGCTACTACCAACAGTGCATGTTTTCCATTTCTCCTCACAGAATCGCCAGTGAAATAATTAGCTCCACCTGTGGAGCTTTTCAAATGTGTTAGTGAGTAATGACTACACCTGTGCACCTGCTGGGTGGTCTGGAAAACGTGAGCTGTTATTAGCTCTCGAGGACCGAGGTTGGCTACCCCTGCCCTAAACCTAACCCTCTCCCTTAATGCCCAACTTTAACCCTCACCTAGTACCTAACTCCAACCCCTAAACCTAAAAGCCCTGCTACTTACCGTTGGTATTCCGGCGGTCGGGATGCCAGCGTAGGTATTGGGAGAGGCGTCGGTATTGGGAGAGGCTTTGTGATTCTGTCGCCGGTAATATAAGCGCAGGCATCACGCCCGTCGGGATACTAACTGAATCCCGTGTGAGACCTTCTTGTCAACAAACCTGAATCCAGGGACTGACAGCACCAGACAACCCAGAGCCGCTCTGGCAGGTTCTCATGTACTGACATGTCTCTGGTCCCTGCCCGCCCAATAGCTCTGGAAGGGCTCTAATTATCCTGAAAGGAGATTTGCCTCCCCACAGTATAGATCAGTGATCCAAAGTAATCAGTCAGGAAGAATTCACCAGCAGCCAGAAAAGAGGTGCTGAATCAGCTACACACTGTATTCATGTGCCGGACAAGGACGCCGCTGGGTCAGTGACACCTTCCTGCAATTTGGGGCACTAAATTACTGCGCAGTTGACAGAGGGTGTCAGTGACTGACCACTGGCAGGTGTGGCCTAGTGGCGACCATCGATGGTCGATGGTTTTAAACCATCAGACAGGAACCATTGATGGTTTGTGTTTTGCACAAGCGCAGTCGGCACCCGCCCATGCGCAAAACGCATTTGTGTTTTACCAACGTAAAATATATCGTTCTTATTATACCGTCTGCGATTGCCCACCGATGGTGAAAACACTCACCCTCGGCCTCTGGCCATCGATGGTAGCTAAACCATTCAGTTTGGTAGGAGTTTGTGGTGGGGTAGTTTGGTAAGACAGTCAGGAACGGGTAGTCTATGTCACACCAAAATTTAAAATTAGATTTAAAAAAAATTGCAACTTGTGGCTCCTAACTTGTTGTGGAACTACAGGTACCAGCATGCAATGTTAGTGTCAGACCTCCAGAATGAAAGGAGTCTTGTCTCTTCTATGAGTCTAGGGACCAGACGGCTTTTCAAATGTACAAGAGCCATTGTGGGATTTGTAGTTCTACAACAGCAGCTGGAGAGTTGGCTTTACATTTTATGTGTATTTGGTTTATATCACTGATCACCACTAGGGGGCACCATAAGGGGATCACTTCCAGCTGCTGCCCTTACATCTGTTATGCGACTTATATTATGTGCCATCTATGTTCTGTTGGTGGAGGATGAGCCTCCCCACAGCAGCCCGGTAGTAATAACGCCGTCTTCAGTCTTCAGCGCCACCTTTTGAATGACAGCGACAGAGGTCACTGCATAAGGTTCAGCCAGTGGGGGGAAAGACATCATTGTAAATGCCACATTTTCCAGCAATTTCCATAACCGCTCTACATTTACACGCAGGCCATTTACAATGCCATTAAAATATTTAACAACTTGGACAGTAATGGAGCATAGCCTCAAATAGAACCCGGAGGGCCGGTCTGAGCTGTCCCTATGGGCCAGTGTGTAAATTACCAGCTATTGATTGAGGAGGGCGGGGAGGGGGCTCTAGTTATTGACGTACTGTCCTGAGAGTGCAGTAATGATGGAGATGGCAGAAATAGGTGACAGAGCTCAGACATCCTGACTATGAGCAGAATAATGAGGAGATGGCCGCAGGGCAGGAGGTCTCTATTCCCATTTACCACTCTCAGTAATACAGTGTATCCGGGAGGGAGACCCTGGGCAGCGTGCGGAGGGCACAGGGTATATATAGCAGCTTTGTGCTACTTCTCATCTTAGTGTGGAGCATTCTGCTTCCGTTATCCCAAAGAGATTTATTTAGGTTCCACCAAAGCAGCTTCCTAACCCGTAACTGTGTGTGATATACATTAAGCTGCCCCTATATGGGATAACCCGTAACTGTGTGTGATATACATTAAGCTGCCCGTCTATGGGATAACCTGTAACTGTGTGTGATATACATTTAGCTGCCCGTATTTGGGATAACCTGTAACTGTGTGTGATATACATTAAGCTGCCAGCATATGGGATAACCTGTAACTGTGTGTGATATACATTAAGCTGCCCGTATATGGGATAACCCGTAACTGTGTGTGATATACATTAAGCTGCCCGTATATGGGATAACCCGTAACTGTGTGTGATATACATTAAGCTGCCCGTATATGGGATAACCTGTAACTGTGTGTGATATACATTAAGCTGCCCGTCTATGGGATAACCTGTAACTGTGTGTGATATACATTAAGCTGCCCGTATATGGGATAACCTGTAACTGTGTGTGATATACATTAAGCTGCTCGTCTATGGGATAACCTGTAACTGTGTGTGATATACATTAAGCTGCCCGTATATGGGATAACCTGTAACTGTGTGTGATATACATTAAGCTGCCAGCATATGGGATAACCTGTAACTGTGTGTGATATACATTAAGCTGCCCGTATATGGGATAACCTGTAACTGTGTGTGATATACATTAATCTGCCCCTATATGGGATAACCCATAACTGTGTGTGATATACATTAAGCTGCCCGTCTATGGGATAACCTGTAACTGTGTGTGATATACATTAAGCTGCCCGTATTTGGGATAACCCATTACTGTGTGTGATATACATTAAGCTGCCCGTATATGGGATAACCTGTAACTGTGTGTGATATACATTAAGCTGCCCGTCTATGGGATAACCTGTAACTGTGTGTGATATACATTAAGCTGCCCGTATATGGGATAACCTGTAACTGTGTGTGATATACATTAAGCTGCTCGTCTATGGGATAACCTGTAACTGTGTGTGATATACATTAAGCTGCCCGTATATGGGATAACCCGTAACTGTGTGTGATATACATTAAGCTGCCCGTCTATGGGATAACCTGTAACTGTGTGTGATATACATTAAGCTGCCCGTATATGGGATAACCTGTAACTGTGTGTGATATACATTAAGCTGCTCGTCTATGGGATAACCTGTAACTGTGTGTGATATACATTAAGCTGCCCGTATATGGGATAACCTGTAACTGTGTGTGATATACATTAAGCTGCTCGTCTATGGGATAACCTGTAACTGTGTGTGATATACATTAAGCTGCCCGTATATGGGATAACCCGTAACTGTGTGTGATATACATTAAGCTGCCCGTATATGGGATAACCCGTAACTGTGTGTGTGATACATTAAGCTGCCCGTATTTGGGATACATACATACACACACACACACAATATAAAATACATATTGATGAACATCACACTTGGTACTATGTAACAAGCATTCAATGTAAATAGTGGACTTATACAGTATAATTAACAGCACTAGCGCCCCCATGCACAGGAAGAAGGTAGTGCAGGGGGAAATTTAAACATGACGTCTGGCACAGTGCTCCCAACCATCCCTATGTATTATATATCAGGACACCAGGAGAGAGATCAGAGACACAAATGCCAATCCAAATGATCTTGTGTTTCTAGAAGCGTAGTCAGCTGGAGCCATTATGATTCCAGTCCCAGCTCCGCCAGTAAAATAATAAATAAATCAGGGCTCATTCTCCCCATGTACGGCCATGGCCCCCTCCAGCAGCGCAGACACGTTTATGCTAAATCCGAGCTACATAAACATTGATGCTAAAAGTAATTTGGACACATTCCAGATAACTCGCTGAGCAATTTAGGAAGAGATTACAGGAAACAACAGGAGGGACCTACCTGACTTACATGAGAATGTTGTCTAACAAGGCCGGCGTTCTGCGGCAAGCTCCCCCCACCATACAATATTTAGCACCCCGGGGAGATGTAACGAATGTGTGAATAGACCATAATACACTGAAATCCTGATGTGGCGCTAACACAGTCTGGTGGATACACGTTCACACCCGGGACACAAAACATTCTATAAAAAACCTTTTGTCTTCAACCAGAGAGATGAAGATTTTGTAAAAGCGTCAGGGGCCAGCGCCCGGCTGGCTGTGGGGTTGGGTAGAGATGAAGGGAGCGGGTAGAGCACAGGAATGGGGGGGTGTAAGCACCGGCTTTGATCAATAAACCAGGACTGTAGAAAATTGTTAAATGCTATGCAGGCCGGGTAGAGCTCTGCTTGTTTTATTTAACAGTTTTATTCCTGTAAATTATTACTCACTTTCCCCTAGTCGCTCTGTGATTTTCACATGACTGTCAGTTCCTGGCGTTCGGGGTGTAAACCGATGGACACGGGCACCTCTCTCTGGCCCTGACTGATAGGCAGAGAGGGGCAGAATGTAGAGAAGTGGTGACAGGACAGAGACAGACACTGCCCCCTACAGGCCAGGGCTTTACACCGACCCGTAATAGTCCATCTAGACCAGTGGTTCTCAAACTCAGGGCCTGATTCAGAGCCGCTCGTAAGCAGCCGCTCGTTCGCTCTGAGCGATGTTCGCACAACTGCGCATGCGTCGTAATGCGCATGCGTAAACCAGTCATTGCGGTCGGAAATCGAGCGCTCGCTAAACAGCGAGGGGCTGCTAATTTGATTGACAGAATGTACCGTTTGTGGGTGGTAACAGGGGAAGGTGCTTGAAAACGGGGGAGTGGAGATCCGAACGCAGGCGTACCTAACGGTAAAAAGGGCGTTTAATGGGAGTGCATAATTAGTAATGGAGCGTCATCGACCACGTCACTTGGTTGTCTTTTAGCCTGAACTGCTCGCAGTGATAGCGGGAAGTAAATCCTACCACAAGCACTGCGAGCAGTTCAGATGCCTTTCGATGTTCCCGATTAATCTAATAAATACCGGAGATGACGTGTGATGCGAACGGCAAAGGGGCGTCTTTACAAAATAGCAAGCGCATTTTTCGTTCGCTCGCTCAGACAGAGGCGTCAACAAACTGCAATGAGCGAGCGCTCAATTTAAATAGCCAGCCCCTTTTTAGGAACGACCGTCCGCAAATAGCGTC
Source organism: Taudactylus pleione (assembly GCA_031769625.1). Taxonomy (NCBI): domain Eukaryota; kingdom Metazoa; phylum Chordata; class Amphibia; order Anura; family Myobatrachidae; genus Taudactylus; species Taudactylus pleione. Next base: position 1,596,681 of record JAUIMM010001331.1, read on the forward strand.
CGGCTCTGAATCAGGCCCTTGGTCCTCAGGACCCCACACAGTTCATGTTTTGCCGGTCACCCAGCGGGTGCACAGGTGTACTTATTACTCACTGACACATTTTAAAAGATCCACAGGTGAAGCTAATTATTTCAATTGTGATTCTGCCAGGAGACCTGGAAAACATGCACTGTTTGGGGGGTCCTGAGGACCTGATTCAGAGCCGGACGCTATTTGCGGACGCTCGTTCTTAAAAAGGGGCCGGATATTTAAATTGAGCGCTCGCTCTTTGCGGTCTGTTGACGCCTCTATGTCTGAGCGAACGTCCGAAAAATGCGCTCGCTATTTTGTAAAGACGCCCCTTTGCCGTTCGCATCACACGTCATCTCCGTTATTTATTAGATTAATCGGGAACATTGAAAGGCATCTGAACTGCTCGCGGTGCTTGTGGTAGGATTTACTTCCTGCTATCACTGCGAGCAGTTCAGGCTAAAAGACAACCAAGTGACGTGGTCGATGACGCTCCATTACTAATTATGCACTCCCATTAAACGCCCTTTTTACCGTTAGGCACGCCTGCGTTCGGATCTCCACTCCCCCGTTTTCAAGCACCTTCCCCTGTTACCACCCACAAACGGTACATTCTGTCAATCAAATTAGCAGCCCCTCGCTGTTTTGCGAGCGCACGATTTCCGACCACAATGACTGGTTTGCGCATGCGCATTACGTCCCATACGCATGCGCAGTTGTGCGAACATCGCTCAGAGCGAACGAGCGGCCCCTTACGAGCGTCTCTGAATCAGGCCCTGAGTTTGAGAATCACTGATCTAGACAAATGAAGCAATGGTACAACGAGGGTGAGGAGGATACACTGTGCTCTCTGTACAACGCTGTGGAACATGTAGGCGCCATTTATATATAACTGTTGTTATTAAGTACGAAGTCTAATAATGATACATTCTATAGTTTACCAAAATGACTAATTCTTTTATTAATATTCTGCAGGGTCGTAAATAAAAAACAAATACATATAAATATGCAGAAAGAGATCAAAACCAAAGATATATAGAGGACCCTGCCCAGAAGAGCTTACAATCTAGAGGCAGTAAGAGCACATATGTACTAGTCATTTATTATTAGTCATTTATGACCTAATAGTGCAGCAGCGCAGTTTCCTCCAGGGTAATAGTGCAAATGTTTGGTTTGGGTACAAGGACATAAAACGAGGCGAAGCTCCTTCCGGCTGCGCTGACCTAAGTAAATTCCTATGCGATTACCGCCAGACTGTCAGGACGGGAGGAATAGGCGCTAATTAGAAGGCGTCAGCAGCATCATGGTAGTATTGTGTCACCAGGAACCAGAATGGGGGACCCTAGGACTCGGTGTATAGAGAGTCCGTCTGTTACTGCAGGGATGTCAGATGCTGCTATTACAGGATGCACTAGTTCCTTGTTACATATCACATACCTGAGCTCACAGCCGACATGTCACATAAGCTGGGCCAGACCGGGTGGGTGGTCCGTCTGGTGTGCGCCCCCCATGTAGCTGCTATAATTGTTTTGTCTCACAGATGTGATTGCACCCGAATCCTGGTTGGGTGGTTCCAGAAAACACAATATGTGAATTATGACAAACCAAGACACCCCAAATGTGGTGTTCAGCTATGAAACAGAGCCGTATAATTTATTCATGCACTTGAGATATATATATATATATATATATATATATAAATATTCACCATTTATACACATAGAAATCTATATATTTACACGCACATATGTACATAATTGGGAACAGCTGCTATGTACAAGCACATCTGCAAGCTGCTAATTGCGTCTCTCTGTATCTTCCCGTTCCCACCCGTTGTGCCACGTTGTGCCCTCATCACACAGCTAACCCTTCCCCTGCTGTCAGCCTGTTGATGCCACCGCTATAGTCTCTACACAGACAATACCAGCTCCAACACTCGCCACAGGCCCACATTGCCTCTTGCGGCAATTAGACTGCCCAGGAGAGAAACCTGGGGGCTTCTACTCTCCAACTGTAAATGGACATACCTTTCCCCCAATAATACTTTGTTTTATAAGGAGACTATATAAAGAAGCTCATTATAGTGTGACCTCTGTGGTAGATAGTAAGGCACTTAAGCTGGCCACAGATGCTACGATCAACCTGACTGGACTCTTATATGTGGCCAAATTGTAGAAGACCTCATCTTGTGTCACTGGTGCCTATTAGTGCTGTCAGAAGGTACAGTACATTACACAGGCCAATAGCGACCATCAAAGGACTACTTTCACTGGCATCTCCAATGATGGTCCATCGACTTAGGTGGGGGTGCTTTCAGGCATGGGGGAGGGGGGGTGTTCTGGGGAGAACATGTGCTGAAATATTCAGCTGTGGGCTGACAGTCTGTCAGCGGAGTTATGTGGTGAGAATGCTCCCATTTGCCGCAAGATGGCAGATTATCCAGCACACGAGATCTGATTAATTTGCTACAACAGAATCCTACACTATATAAAGAGAAGTATATGGCTGCCACCAGCAGTAAAACCAGAAGAGGGATCTCTCCAATGTAGATGAATCACCTTGGGGCGGTGAAACGCGCGGGGTCAGAGCGGCTCTGCTGTATGTGGCAGTTTCCTAAGGGAGGTGATTTTTTTTTTTTTACTTTTCTTTTGAAGTAAAATGTGTCATTCTTGTATCTAAATGAGTGAATGATGAATCCGAACTTATTAGTGCAAGACAGCTGGACCTTTAAGTGAGGCAACCGCCTGAATGCAAGATTGCAAAATAGACTTAACCAGTGTACTTTGCTAGTGATCGTACCTAACCACTGGGAAAGGATGGGGTTACATGTCACAGTATACCTAAAACCAGTACTTTTAGGAGAACAGTCTTTTTGACCTATAATGGACTAGTCATGTATTGTCCCCCGAATACAGCCGGCCCCAATCATCACAATTGAACCTGCTAGCGTGAACAACTATTTGTGTTGCAAACCTGGTAATGATGGCGCAGTGGTCGGACAATCTCAGAGGTATGCTGAACCTTTCAATTTAGATCTGCGGACCCCCCCTTGCCCCCCATCCCTCCCAAAACATCCTGACATATTGAACGGTCTCACATTTTAAGCAATTTGTATTTTCCTTCACATCAATATAATGGATTTAAAGGTTTTGTTCCAAAATAATATTTTGTTTTGGTGTTGCCGATTTTTCAAAACCCTTTAGTCAACCATAGAACATCTGCACCCATCCACGGGGCATCAGTTGACATGTGGTTGTTTTACAAGGAGAACAGGACAGGAAGCTACTAATGGCACAAGTACTGAAACGTGTCTCCACAACCCCTACTGAACACAAGTCTTGTGTAACGGTGTGAAGATACAGGACACAAAGGGACCCACCGATTATTTGGCCAACTACGATATCGGTGACGAAACACAGAAATAAGTTACCTGATAAAGATATTATCTGCTCTCTATCCTGTCTAGATATCTACTAATACCAGGAGTACAGATCCTGGTTGAAGCTCGGTCTTCACCTGAGATTAACGTCTCATTCTGCAGGGTGGTACCGAGCAGCTGGAGATGGCCACACACATTCCCGAGAACCTAATAACACAATGTAACAGCATAGGAAAGCTTCGTTCCTGTTGTCACCACCGACTGAAATGAAATCACCAAAAACTATAGGATAAGAGGCAGCTGCCAAATGAGCAAAGTGCTGTCCGTGTCTCCCCCGGGCTGGGCACTGCCGGTGGAAGGATTAAAGTTCCGATAACCAGGTCCTCCTGATATTATAACCACTGAGGTGATCTCTTTATGATGAGAGTCTCTAGAGCAAGGTCGGCTTCTAAACCACACGTCGGGGTCATCGGTCATCTCGTATATAGAACCATCCTCCTCGGTGGTCTCCAGACTACCACTGTCCGCTCTGGAGCCCTCTTTGGCGGAGAGGTGGTGGCCGGGGAGGTGAGAAGTTCCGCGCAGGCGGTACTGGAGAAGGATCCCTTTCAGTCGCGAAGGAGGTTGGTTGTCCGAAGAGGGCTCGTGGGATTGGCTGTTTGGAGTCTCCTTAGCTGCTGCTGCCCCCTCGTTTTCCCGAACGTCTTCTGATGAACCCTGCTCTGTCCTAAGAGCTTCAGGAGCCATTGTACTACAGGCAACGTTGAGGAACTGTACCGGCCCACAATGTCCGTTTAGGGAGACCATTCCTTTACCTATGAGATTAGACCGAGAGAGAACAGGAAGTGAGTAAGTATGTGATGTACTAGACTATGTTGATATTACCAATTAGTCAATGAACTAACTTTTTTTTTTTACTATAAATTTTTTCTGTACACTACGGGCCTGATTCAGCAAGTAACGCAGTTGCTAATACGCACGTAATCGGCCAATTGTTGCGTTTTGCGCATGCATCGTAGTGCGCGAGCCGGCCACTACGATTGGGATTGTGATCGGGAGAGTGACTGACAGGAAGTGCCGTTTTTGTGGGTGGTAACGGGGGGGTGGACGCAGTCATGCCAGTGCGTATGAACGCCGTTGCAGGGGCGCACATAAATTAGGCACTGCGATGCCTTACGTAGCCTGAGGCCTCATAGCGTGCGATAAGGTTAGCAATTTCTGGGTAGGGTTTGACCTTGTGCAAGTGTGCGTGAGGCTGCGATGGTACTCATTTGTACCGATGGTTTTGCAGTCTTGCTATACATTACGGACGTGTGTAAGGTAAAGTGGGCGCCCTTATGTAGTGCTGCGGTGGCATAGCGATCGCAATGGATTAGCATATGATCGCAGTTGATCTGCGTGCGTAATCGCTATTGCATTCGCAGTTGCATTCCGTAAAGAATCAGGCCCTATATCCCCATTATAAGACACAGCAGGAGGTTCATGAAAATACTGAGTACCAGGGCCGTCAAGAGGAAATTCAGGCCTCCGTATATAGACATCTTGGGCCTCCACGGGCTGTGCACGCAGCATTAGCAGAAGGGGTGTGTGACTGCATTGACCAATAGGAAGCTACCATTAGCAAGTTGTTGATCCGCACAGTCCCATTCTCTCCCGATCCCTATGGCGGATGGGGCCAGAGCAGTGGTCACTGGCAGTTGCCCATTATAATCCACCATTGCCAAGCCCCTAAGGTTGGCTATGGGACCCAGGTACACCCCCCCACTCTTTCCCCTCCCCACCACCACCACAACACTCCTCTCAGCATCTAGAGGGAGCACAGATTGACAATGCAGAACTAGGCAAAAATGCCTCATGCACTGTAATGCACAGTGGTTAGCATTGCTGCCTCACACTGCTGGGGTCATGGGTTTGATTCCTTCCAGGGCTGTGTTTTTTGTTCTCCTTAATGCTTGCATGGGTTCTCTCATAGTTAAGGCTGCGCATCTGGTACAGTATATAGTTACGGCTGCATATTGGTAGCAATGTATAGTTACGGAAGCATATCTGGTACAGTATATAGTTACGGCTGCATATTGGTAGCAATGTATAGTTACGGCTGCATATTGGTAGCAATGTATAGTTAAGGCTGCACCTTGGTAGCAATGTATAGTTACGGCTGCATATTGGTAGCAATGCATAGCTAAGGCTGCACATTGGTAGCAATGTATAGTTACGGTAGCATATCTGGTACAGTATATAGTTACGGCTGCATATTGGTAACAATGTATAGTTATGGCAGTGTATCAGATACAGTATATAGTTACGGCTGCATATTGGTAGCAATGTATAGTTAAGGCTGCGCATTGGTAGCAATGTATAGTTACGGTAGCATATCTGGTACAGTATATAGTTACGGCTGCATATTGGTAGCAATGTATAGTTACGGCTGCATATTGGTAGCAATGTATAGTTACGGTTATTCATTGGTAGCAATGTATAGTAACGGCTGCACCTTGGTAGCAATGTATAGTTACGGCTGCACCTTGGTAGCAATGTATAGTTACGGCTGCATATTGGTAGCAATGCATAGCTAAGGCTGCACATTGGTAGCAATGTATAGTTACGGTAGCATATCTGGTACAGTATATAGTTACGGCTGCATATTGGTAGCAATGTATAGTTACGGCTGCATATTGGTAGCAATGTATAGTTACGGCTGCATATTGGTAACAATGTATAGTTATGGCAGTGTATCAGGTACAGTATATAGTTACGGCTGCATATTGGTAGCAATGTATAGTTACGGTTATTCATTGGTAGCAATGTATAGTAACGGCTGCACCTTGGTAGCAATGTATAGTTACGGCTGCACCTTGGTAGCAATGTGTAGTTACGGAAGCATATGTGGTACAGTATATAGTTACGGCTGCATATTGGTAGCAATGTATAGTTACGGTTATTCATTGGTAGCAATGTATAATTACGGCAGTGTATCAGATACAGTACATAGTTACGGCTGCATATTGGTAGCAATGTATAGTTACGGTTATTCATTGGTAGCAATGTATAGTAACGGCTGCACCTTGGTAGCAATGTATAGTTACGGCTGCATATTGGTAGCAATGCATAGCTAAGGCTGCACATTGGTAGCAATGTATAGTTACGGTAGCATATCTGGTACAGTATATAGTTACGGCTGCATATTGGTAACAATGTATAGTTATGGCAGTGTATCAGATACAGTATATAGTTACGGCTGCATATTGGTAGCAATGTATAGTTAAGGCTGCGCATTGGTAGCAATGTATAGTTACGGTAGCATATCTGGTACAGTATATAGTTACGGCTGCATATTGGTAGCAATGTATAGTTACGGCAGCACATCTGGTACAGTATATAGTTATGGCTGCATATTGGTAGCAATGTATAGTTACGGCTGCATATTGGTAGCAATGTGTAGTTACGGAAGCATATGTGGTACAGTATATAGTTACGGCTGCATATTGGTAGCAATGTATAGTTACGGTTATTCATTGGTAGCAATGTATAGTAACGGCTGCACCTTGGTAGCAATGTATAGTTACGGCTGCATATTGGTAGCAATGCATAGCTAAGGCTGCACATTGGTAGCAATGTATAGTTACGGTAGCATATCTGGTACAGTATATAGTTACGGCTGCATATTGGTAACAATGTATAGTTATGGCAGTGTATCAGGTACAGTATATAGTTACGGCTGCATATTGGTAGCAATGTATAGTAACGGCTGCACCTTGGTAGCAATGTATAGTTACGGCTGCATATTGGTAGCAATGTATAGTTACGGCTGCACCTTGGTAGCAATGTGTAGTTACGGAAGCATATGTGGTACAGTATATAGTTACGGCTGCATATTGGTAGCAATGTATAGTTACGGTTATTCATTGGTAGCAATGTATAGTAACGGCTGCACCTTGGTAGCAATGTATAGTTACGGCTGCATATTGGTAGCAATGTATAGTTACGGCTGCACCTTGGTAGCAATGTGTAGTTACGGAAGCATATGTGGTACAGTATATAGTTACGGCTGTGTATTGGTAGCAACGTATAATTACGGCAGTGTATCAGATACAGTATATAGTTACGGCTATGCATTGGTAGCAATGTATAGTAATGGCTGCACCTTGGTAGCAATGTATAGTTACGGCTGCATATTGGTAGCAATGTGTAGTTATGGCTGCACCTTGTTAGCAATGTGTAGTTATGGAAGCATATGTGGTACAGTATATAGTTACGGCTGTGTATTGGTAGCAATGTATAATTACGGCAGTGTATCAGATACAGTATATAGTTACGGCTGCATATTGGTAGCAATGTATAGTTACGGCAATATATCTGGTACAGTATATAGTTACGGCTGTGTATTGGTTGCAATGTATAGATACAGCTGCGTTCTAGGTTTTATATAGCAGTTGTTGTGTGTGCTTTATGCAGCAGGTTACTTAGTTTCCATATTAGTGCAGGAGAAACACAGCAAAACAATCATTCCTACCTGTGATTTTGGGGATTCCCTCCAGCTTTGGCACAGGTAATGTGATTAGGATGCCCAGGTGTGTGCCCACCCACAGCAAGCCCTGGCAGATCAGCAGAGCTGTTACACGTGGATTCTTCTGCCCTGAGGAAGGAGAACACAGCAAGGTGATTACAAGAGGGGGTGATCACTACATTATATAACCTCCCTGCTCTGTGCGCCAAATAAGAGTGAGATACAACACACAGAGACACATCCTTTGTAGAAAGTGTGATGAATAGTGATGCGGATACACATCGGTGGGTGCTGCCCCGTGTAGGCATGAAATGATATGCAGTCTCCACAGAGATAGGCATGAAATGATCTGCAGTCTCCACAGAGATCAGACAGAGAGACAGACGCTTGCTCCCTGCCAGAGTTTAGCATGTTGAGAGTGTCAGCTTGGATTAAGGTGGCCATTCACATAGTACCTTGAGGAGGGAGCCAGGGATATGGGCTGCGGTCAATATGTACTATATCGTTAACGAGACCATCACTATCCTTCCCGTTCAGCCGCAATGCACTCAGGACAGACATCATCTGAGCATCGACAGGTTACCTCTGCTAATTATCTATTCTCTCATCTGGATACAGCTGCTTAACACACAGATCTATAACCCCGGGAGGCCAGGTGAGAAGTTCTAGCACTAGTACTGAGAATCATACAGTAACTATAAAACAAGTATTCACACCCCTCTGGCACTAGTACTGGGAATCACACAGTATCTATAATACAAGTATTCACACCCTTCCGGCACTAGTACGGGTATACATCCCTCTGACACTAGTACCAAGAATTATACAGTAACTATGAAACAAGTATTTACACCCCTCTGACACTAGTACCAAGAATTATACAGTAACTATGAAACAAGTATTCACACCCTGGCTTTAATACCAGAAATCATACAGTAACTATAAAACAAGTATTCACACCCTTCCGGCACTAGTACGGGTATCACATCCCTCTGACACTAGTACCAAGAATTATACAGTAACTATAAAACAAGTATTCACACCCCTCTGACACTCGTACTGGGAATCATACAGTAACTATAATACAAGTATTCACACCCTTCCGGCACTAGTACGGGTATCACATCCCTCTGACACTAGTACCAAGAATTATACAGTAACTATAAAACAAGTATTCACACCCCTCTGACACTCGTACTGGGAATCATACAGTAACTATAATACAAGTATTCACACCCTTCCGGCACTAGTACGGGTATCACATCCCTCTGACACTAGTACCAAGAATTATACAGTAACTATAAAACAAGTATTCACACCCCTCTGACACTCGTACTGGGAATCATACAGTAACTATAATACAAGTATTCACACCCTTCCGGCACTAGTACGGGTATCACACCCCTCTGATACTAGTACAGGGAATCATACAGTAACTATAAAACAAGTATTCACACCCTGGTTTTAATTCCGGAAATCATACAGTAACTATAAACTCTTACATGTCAGTATGAGTGAGCACTATGGAGTATTACCTGTCAGTAGTATTAATATACTCCTACATGTCAGTATGAGTGAGCACTATGGAGTATTACCTGTCAGTAGCATTAATATACTCCTACATGTCAGTATGAGCGAGTACTATGAAGTATTACCTGTCAGTAGTATTAATATACTATTACATGTCAGTATGAGTGAGCACTATGGTATATTACCTGTCAGTAGCATTAATATACTCCTACATGTCAGTATGAGTGAGCACTATGGAGTATTACCTGTCAGTAGCATTAATATACTCCTACATGTCAGTATGAGCGAGTACTATGAAGTATTACCTGTCAGTAGTATTAATATACTCTTACATGTCAGTATGAGTGAGCACTATGGAATATTACCTGTCAGTAGCATTAATATACTCCTACATGTCAGTATGAGCGAGTACTATAAAGTATTACCTGTCAGTAGTATTAATATACTCCTACATGTCAGTATGAGTGAGCACTATGGAGTATTACCTGTCTGCAGCATTAATATACTCCTACATGTCAGTATGAGCGAGCACTAAGGAGTATTACCTGTCAGTAGCATTAATATTCTCCTACATGTCAGTATGAGTGAGCACTATGGAGTACTACCTGTCAGTAGCATTAATATACTCCTACATGTCAGTATGAGTGAGCACTATGGAGTATTACCTGTCAGTAGCATTAATATACTCTTACATGTCAGTATGAGTGAGCACTATGGAGTATTACCTGTCAGTAGTATTGAGCATTAATATACTCCTACATGTCAGTATGAGCGAGCACTATGAAGTATTACCTGTCAGTAGCATTAATATACTCCTACATGTCAGTATGAGCGAGCACTATGGAGTATTACCTGTCAGTAGTATTGAGCATTAATATACTCCTACATGTCAGTATGAGTGAGCACTATGGATATATTACCTGTCAGTAGCATTAATATACTCCTACATGTCAGTATGAGCGAGTACTATGAAGTATTACCTGTCAGTAGTATTAATATACTCCTACATGTCAGTATGAGTGAGCACTATGGAGTATTACCTGTCAGTAGTATTGAGCATTAATATACTCTTACATGTGAGTATGAGTGAGCACTATGGAGTATTACCTGTCAGTAGTATTGAGCATTAATATACTCCTACATGTCAGTATCAGTGAGCACTATGGAGTACTACCTGTCAGTAGCATTATACTCCTACACGTCAGTATGAGTGAGCACTATGGAGTACTACCTGTCAGTAGCATTAATATACTCCTACATGTCAGTATGAGTGAGCACTATGGAGTATTACCTGTCAGTAGTATTGAGCATTAATATACTCTTACATGTGAGTATGAGTGAGCACTATGGAGTATTACCTGTCAGTAGCATTAATATACTCCTACATGTCAGTATGAGTGAGCACTATGGAATATTACCTGTCAGTAGCATTAATAACAAGAGATATGGTAAGAACTTACCTTTGTTATCTCTGTTTCTACGAAGTCCATAGGGTCCACAGGGTTGACCTTGGGGTATAGGTTGGGAACCAAATCCGGGCACCACGCAGTTAAAGCTTTTAGCTCCCAGGATGCACTTGGGTCCACTCTCCCTATAACCCCGCCCCCCAGCCAGAGGCACCTCAGTTTGTAAGTAGCCAAAGGCCGGAGGAGAGAAAAAGAGAGAGAAAACTGGAACACTCTAGAACCATACTCACAGAAAAGGAGACGAGAAACCGGTGACCAGTAACACAGCCCATAGGTGCGTCAGGGCGGGCGCCCTGTGGACCCTATGGACTTCGTAGAAACAGAGATAACAAAGGTAAGTTCTTACCATATCTCTTGTTTTCTACTTCAGGGTCCATAGGGGGTCCACAGGGTTGACCTTGGGGATTTCCCAAAGCAGTTCAACCAAGGGTGGGGACGCTCCTGTGCTGAGAGGAGAATCCGTCGCCAAAAAGGAAGCATCCTGAGAGGCAAAGGAAACCAATGCCTAGAACCTTAAAAAGGTGTGGACAGAAGACCACGTGGCCACCTAGTAAGGCAAAACAGCCGAGGCGCCACAGCGAGCCGCCCACAAGGGTTACATGGCCAGAGAGAAAAAAAACAAGCATCAACAACAGAAAGGCCTACCCCTGGGTAAGCCCCTGAGGAAGACATACGAGGCCATCCAGCCAACATTTAGTTATAGGCCGGCCATCCTTTCCTGTGAAAACTAGAAATCTCAGACCACCAATAAGGAGTCTGATTTCCGTAAGGAGCTTGAACGGATCACATAAATCCAAAGAGGCCGGACCACAGTCAGTCAGTCAGTCAGTCAATGAGGCCACACCAGCCGAGAGGACTGGGGGCTGTATGGCTGTACCATAAGTTCCAGAATAATATGGAACCTAAAAACCACATTAAGAAGAAACACAGGGCGATAGCAACTCACACCCTGACATGATGCCCTCCAGAAGAGGGAGCCACATGAGAATGCTCCTGGTTAATATAAACACCCTGAGAGAAAGAGAGAGCCTAAGCAATAGACCATGTAATGGCTATCACAACCAGCGGTTCCATCGACTGTCCCCGGAGGGAACGAAGAACCACTACTAACTCCCAAGGATTCCCTAGGGAGGACAAATGGAGGCATAAGCCAGAAAACACACCAAAGGATGAACTGGATACCAGAGTGGAGCAATTCCATATCTTAACCATACCGACAGTGTAGAGAACCGCACTGTCAGGAAGGCCAGGCCGAGGGTGAAACCCAAGCCAGCCGGCAGGAATGCCAGAATATCTGGAAATCCTGGACACCGGAGGATCACATCGACAGGTACGATACCGTAAGAATTTCGTATGTCACAGTCTGTGGCAGATCCCAGCAAAGTCTGGCCTGTCTGCTCTAAACATCTCAATGAAGACAGAGCCAGGGAAGCCCTAGGACCACAGCAGGGGCGCAGTCATAGACAAACGATCCAGGTACAGGGGAAAACAAGGACCTTGAGACAACAGGTCCAGATAGTGAAGCAGTAGGAACGGAGCATCGATGAGGAGACTCCGAAAATCCTAGTACCAGTGACGTCTGGGATGAACTGGAGCCCCCAGAAGGAAAGCCCCTCCATCTCGAATTAAACTTCCGAAGACCTCGAGGAAGAAGGGAGACCGGAGGACACAGGTACAAAAAGTGGAAGGACCACTTCACTGACAGAGTCACTGAAGGTAGCTTCAGTACTCCTAGAGCTGGACTCTAACACCGGTAGTGTGTGATAAGAGTCAGAAGGCCATGAGGACCAATCACCTCAGGGAGGCCCCCTCTGCTCACCAGGAGTTGAAACCTCTCTTGGAGAAGAGACTAGTCCCCGGGTTGCATGTCGTGACGGCTGAGGAAGCCCGCTTCCCAATGGAGAGCTCCCGGAATGAACACTGCAGAGTTGGCCAGGAGAAGACCCTTGGACTATGTCAGAATGTATGATATTCCTGTCATTGCCACCCAACTACCAGTGTTGCCTAGATGGAAGCCACTGTTGTGACACTGTTGGACTGAACCTATGCAGGTTTACCGTGACATAAGGGTTAGGCCAGAGTGAAGGCCCAAGACAGCCGAAAGTTCCAACAAGTGGCAGGGCGGAAGCGACAGACATCCAGCTACCCCGAAATGAATGCGGACCAGACACTGTCTGCAGCAAAGAATACCCTGGACGAGATGGCCATAGCCACCCGGACAGAGACCGACTCGCCTCCGGAGAGAGCATCATCGTCCGAACAGCGATCCGATGGAAAAAACTCGATCCATCTGGAGAAGAGTCAATTATGGCAAGGCCTGGAATGGAACTGATCACATTCCCCCCTCCCAAAAGGTAGACACTCTGGGAGACCGCGCATCACCAAGAGTAATGACACATGTCGACCGCGTAGACATCCGCACACTCCAAGTTGAAGAGCGAAGAGCTTGTCTTACGCCAGAAAAATTCCCAGATTCCTGAGAATCCAGCAGTGCTCCCAGATGAAGAATACTCTGTGAGGGATGCAGGGAGGACTTTTCTCCGGTGACTAATTATCTGTGCCGAGAAAAAGCCACGGTTATCCTGACCCGGCGGTAAAGGACCTCGGTGATCCTGCTAAAAGCAGGATGACGTCCAGAGAAAGGAGCATTCGGATACACTGAACAGGTGAACCGTCAGAAAATCCGTAAAGCTGGTAAACCCCGGTGGAGTTAAGGACAGTCCCAAAAGGCAGAGCCCGAAACTTGCAAGTTTTGCTGTGGCACAGCAAACCTGAACCCCTGCTGATGAGAGGGCTCTGTATGTACCCGTAGGTACGTATCCTGAATACTCAGATATACCATAAAGTCCCCAGGCTCCAAACGTCGGATGATGGAGCAAGGAGGATTCCACCTGAGTCCAGGCACCCTTGGAATCTGATTCAGGGATTTGAGACAGAGTATAGGCAAATGAAGGACCAGTCAGTCACTGCCCCAGAAAGAAAAAAGAACAACCAGTCCCTCGCTGAGATAGTGAGGCTGGCCGAAATAGCTCTGCTTACCGCAAAAGCTGTATAGCTTTCTGGGTTTGTAAGGCCCTGATCGGAAGAAGGGCCCGTGTAACAACGCCTGTGAGGAGGCCGCCTGAGCAATGAGAGGCCGTTGAGAATCAGTATCTCACTCTGGAATCCCCCAGATGTAGACCTGCCCCGTCAGGCTGAAGGCTTATCCTCCGGCGTAGAAGCAGGGCCGTCCAGAAGTCCAGGACAGCTCGGTACTAGATATGGTGGCCCCCGTGGAGGCCCAGCCTAGGAAAAAAGAGGCCTTTAGGCTGACCCTGAGGACAAAAAGACTTAACAGAGTTAGTCCGAATGTAGTGGGAGTAGCTAAAGACAAAATCTCTCCATTAGTGATACTGCCAATGATGCAACAATCTTGTCAAGGCCGGACCAAACAAGATCTTCCCCATAGTAGGAGACTGCACCTCTGCTTTCCCATAACGCAGCCATTGGGTATTGCGGCGGATACAGACGCAGCCGAAACCCTGAAAGTTAGAAGACCGGCATCCAATGTAGGTAATCCCACATATGACCACTGCATATTTTATGTGAGCGGCAAAAGACATTTGAATCCCAAACGTGTTGAAGGGGAAAAACATTACAAATGCATCAGCCGAGCATGCAACAGTATTAACCAACCATGCGATGGCCATGGTTGGACGGGCAACAGGCCCTGAAAACGAGTATACTGATTTCAGGTAAAGTTACCACCGACGGATCCGTAAAATCCGTCCAGGCCGGGATGGGAGGCATATTAATGCCTGTAACCCGACGATTAACATACAAATCCACCCCAGAAGGAGATTTCTATTACTTGTGAGGACCCTCAGGGAATGGGAAACAGGAGGCCTTTGTGACCCCTCGTATCTGGCGACAGCCAGACTCCCGCCATGAGATCCACCCGCTGGGCAGAAACGAGGAATGTATGATACAGGTGCAGGATCGACATTCTCTATATCCAGAATGAACCCGGCTACCAGCCCCAAAGCAGGAATAATAATACGAAATCGGCTCCCCCCATGTGAGGGGGAAAGAGCCGAATACACCCTCCAGTTCACGGCAGAGCCACTGGGAAGTAACCACAGGGCGTATATCACGCCATTTAGTATTTCGTAGAAAACGACATCCACCAGGGTGGCCGTTGTGGTAATCCCTGCAAGGGGAATGACAGACCGATGCGGTATCGGAGGTAATTCATGTACTGTGAAAAACCCCGGCAGGGAGCGATAGTCTGTGACACAGGGGTAAAGTGCAAGTAATTGCGAGATACCCAGAGTTGAAAAGGGCAGTATGGTGAAGTAACCACAAGCGAGTTTCGACAATGGGGCCCGCCCGGCGAGCCTCAAAGGAGAGGATCCTGAGGAATAAACCGCCCAAAGGGGTCGTGCAAGGGGCCCGTCACCAAATGGCGCCGCATACAAAACCTTTCTGAGTCAAATCCTCCGCACTAATACCTGCAGCACATGGCTTGCAGGATAGCAATAATGGGTGCAGTATCGTGCGCAATCTCCTGGTCAGATATATTTGACTATCTTAACGGAAATATTAAGCAGCACCATACCGGTCCTGACTGACGCTAAGATTAGCTGCAGAGACCCATTATCAGCGTATGCAACACACAGTTCCATCTAAAATATGGCAACGTGCAGCACGCAACAGTATGTGACAAACCTCACAAATATTAACAAGTATATATATGTGAGGTCTCAGAACCACCCTAGGTACACCTGTATTAGGGCAGATAAAGAAAAGGGATAGATATACACTGACAGGTGAGAAAAGCAGACAGTCAGCACTAGCATAAGTCACATACAATGCAGAAAAACATATATACATACATTTGCATGACATATAATATACTGCACAATGTCGCTACATTCAACTGCCCAGATTCAGTGTCTGGGAAGGCTATAGCGCTGTGTACACTCACCCACAATGGCCAGGTACGCAGGGGGACTGGGCTCACTGACATCCTAAGAGTTCTGCAGCACCACCGAGAGATAATGGCCGCTGGAGACCTCAGAAGAAACGTGGCCCGCGGAGGAAGCAGCTCAGCGACGCCAGACTGCGTGTTGAAAGGCGCACTGAGCTGAGGGGAGGAGCAGCTAGACAGGGAAGGCTTCCTCCCCTGGCTAGCAAGTAACCCCCCGGGATGCCGGCTCCCGCTGCCGCTATAATCCCTGGCGGGCTAGTGGACACGCGGGGTATGCCTCCATGGAGGGGGAGCCCGCCGCCACCGCTAGCGCCTCTGGTCTGTCCCCAGAGACCGGAGGCATAAGGCTGCATGTACACGCGGGTCACCGCAAGCGGTGACCACGCGACTTACCTGTCCCCGTCGATCCGGCAGCAGCCTAGGGATTCTTCCAGAGTCTGGCTAGTACAGACTCTGGGGTCCCGGTGCGATCCCCAGATCTGTACTGGCGTCGCAGCGCCGGCGGGGTGTAGGAGCGGCAGCTTAGACGTCCATTGGACAGTCTGACGCTGCCGCTCTGAAGAGTAGTAAAAAATAATAAAACTCTTTTTTAAAATAAATTTTAAGCTTAGGGGCTGCTAATCAGCTCCCCACTGCACTAACGGTGACCCGACTCCGGCCGGGCACCAACTTAAACTGAGGTGCCTCTGGCTGGGGGGCGGGGTTATAGGGAGAGTGGACCCAAGTGCATCCTGGGAGCTAAAAGCTTTAACTGCGTGGTGCCCGGATTTGGTTCCCAACCTATACCCCAAGGTCAACCCTGTGGACCCCCTATGGACCCTGAAGTAGAAATACTCCTACATGTCAGTATGAGTGAGCACTATGGAGTATTACCTGTCAGTAGTATTGAGCATTAATATACTCTTACATGTCAGTATGAGTGAGCACTATGGAGTATTACCTGTCAGTAGTATTGAGCATTAATATACTCTTACATGTCAGTATGAGTGAGCACTATGGATATATTACCTGTCAGTAGCATTAATATACTCCTACATGTCAGTATGAGTGAGCACTATAGAGTATTACCTGTCAGTAGCATTAATATACTCCTACATGTCAGTATGAGTGAGCACTATGGATATATTACCTGTCAGTAGCATTAATATACTCCTACATGTCAGTATGAGTGAGCACTATGTAGTATTACCTGTCAGTAGCATTAATATACTCCTACATGTCAGTATGAGTGAGCACTATGGAGTATTACCTGTCAGTAGCATTAATATACTCCTACATGTCAGTATGAGTGAGCACTATGGAGTATTACCTGTCAGTAGCATTAATATACTTCTACATGTCAGTATGAGTGAGCACTATAGAGTATTACCTGTCAGTAGCATTAATATACTCCTACATGTCAGTATGAGCGAGCACTATGGATATATTACCTGTCAGTAGCATTAATATACTCCTACATGTCAGTATGAGTGAGCACTATGGAGTACTACCTGTCAGTAGCATTAATATACTCCTACATGTCAGTATGAGTGAGCACTATAGAGTATTACCTGTCAGTAGTATTGAGTA
Organism: Taudactylus pleione; assembly: GCA_031769625.1. Classification (NCBI taxonomy): domain Eukaryota; kingdom Metazoa; phylum Chordata; class Amphibia; order Anura; family Myobatrachidae; genus Taudactylus; species Taudactylus pleione. The sequence continues at coordinate 1,614,110 of JAUIMM010001331.1, forward strand.
TTAATATACTCCTACATGTCAGTATGAGTGAGCACTATAGAGTATTACCTGTCAGTAGTATTGAGCATTAATATACTCTTACATGTCAGTATGAGTGAGCACTATAGAGTATTACCTGTCAGTAGCATTAATATACTCTTACATGTCAGTATGAGTGAGCACTATGGAGTATTACCTGTCAGTAGTATTGAGCATTAATATACTCTTACATGTCAGTATGAGTGAGCACTATGGAGTATTACCTGTCAGTAGCATTAATATACTCTTACATGTCAGTATGAGTGAGTACTATGGAGTATTACCTGTCAGTAGTATTGAGCATTAATATACTCTTACATGTCAGTATGAGTGAGCACTATAGAGTATTACCTGTCAGTAGCATTAATATACTCTTACATGTCAGTATGAGTGAGCACTATAGAGTATTACCTGTCAGTAGCATTAATATACTCTTACATGTCAGTATGAGTGAGCACTATAGAGTATTACCTGTCAGTAGTATTGAGCATTAATATACTCCTACATGTCAGTATGAGTGAGCACTATAGAGTATTACCTGTCAGTAGCATTAATATACTCTTACATGTCAGTATGAGCGAGCACTATGAAGTATTACCTGGAAGTAACAGAGTACGGGTGGAGATATTGATTTCTTGCAGTAGTTCCAGGGTCTCGGTATGGAAAAGGCGAATGGAGGACCCCTCGGAGAACGCCATCCACACCCCTCCGCCAGCTCGGATCATGTGAGTAACACTCACCCCCTCATCTTGCAGGGCCTCGAAACTCTGTGGGGAATTATCACAAGGAGATAAGAGTCATTAGATGGCAGAGAATACAGATGGGCCAACCACGCTATTTATACATAGCAATGCCGGTAACCCCAGGTCTGGGAATTACCACTGCTGACGCTAACTCAACCCACAGCTCAGACCCTACAGCCAGCATGAGACATCCCAGAGTCTGCTATCCTGACCTGAAGGCAAACTTGCGCCCCCTAGTGAGTACAGAATCCACTGCACGCTGAGGCTCGTATACATTATACAGAACAGCTGGGGAGAAGTTCTCTCTCCTCCCCACTGCTCCATACACAACAGTATCATCTAACCAAGCAGCCACCCCCTGGGGGGCAGAATCAAGAATAAATTCCAGGCAAGGACTAATTAATTTACACCTCCATCTCTCAGCTAATCAATAGATATAATTAAATCCTGGTTACAATTGTTCCTGCAGTAAAGTGTGACCATGTCATTACCACACTATGCAATGACCAAGCTCAATGAAGCGGAGCGCCATTCCCCGAGCGGTTACTAAACATGACGCCGGCGACATAACCTATTCCCCAAAATAAGGGGCGGGGGGGGGGGGGGGGGGGCAGTCACAGCGCACAGCCGGCTGGTTATATCCTGCTGTGAGCTGATGAGATGCTGGAAAATGAAGTATATATAGTAAGGCTGGGCATATACACTTTATAAAGCTACGTCTTCTACCGGGTCCCGCCATTGTCATGATCGTACTCCTGCCTTGTGGTACAAAGGGGTCTAGATACTAAGCAGTGTTAGGAGACAGAGTGAAAAGTGATAAGAAAGTGATACGGTGCCAGCCAATCAGCTCCCAACTGTCATCTCGCAGGCTGTGTTTGAAAAATGACAGTTGGGAGCTGATTGGCTGGCGCCTTATCTCTTTCTTATCACTTTTCACTCTGGGCCTGATTCAGAGCCGGACGCTATTTGCGAACGCTCGTTCAGAAAAAGGGGCTGGCTATTTAAATTGAGCGCTCGCTGTTTGCGGTCTGTTGACGCTTCTATGTCTGACCGAGCGAGCGAAACATGCGCTCGCTCTTTTGTAAAGACGCCCCTTGGCCACTCGCACCATACGTCATCTCCGCTATTTATTTGATTAATCGAGTACATCGAAAGGCGTATGAACTGCTCGCTATTCTTGAGGTAGCATTTTCCTACCGCAATCATGCGAGCAGTTCAGACTAAAAGACACCCAAGTGACGTGGTCGATGACGCTGCTTTGTTAATTATGCACACCCTTAAAACGCCCGTTTTGACAGTTTGGCACGCCTGCGTTCGGATCTCCACTCCCCGTTTTCAAGCTCCTTCCCCTGTTACCACCCACATACGCCTCATCCTGTCACTCAAATTAGCAGGCACTCGCTATTTTGCGAGCACATGATTTCCGACCGCACTAACAGATTGGCGCATGCGCATTACAACCCATACGCATGCGCAGATGTGCGAACATCGCTCGGAGCGAACGAGCGGCCGCTTACGAGCGGCTCTGAATCAGGCCCTGTGTCTCCTAACACTGCTTAGTACATAGACCCCAAAGGCTCCTGATGGTTGCCGCTCTGAATGAGACCACAGAGCTTTGATCCCCAGCAGTCAGTTATGCAATGAGGAAGCTGTGGCAGGAAGCGCGAGGTCACAGACGGCCGGAGAGAGGTTACGCCAGGCCCCTCTTCCCGTCTCCTGGGCCTCATTACACTGTCTGCAATGCGAGCATAGTACAGGAAATGCTGACGTACAATTCTGCTATATAATATCTATCTCATCATAAAGGAGACATCGGATATCCTGTGGGAGCTGCCATGTCACTTATGCAGGACCCGTCTATGCAAAGTTATTGTATAGTGTAACCCGTAGGCCATAATGGGATATATACTTTCTGCACTGTAAAGCACTACAGAATATGCTGGCGCTATAGACATAAGTGGTCAGGCTGGCGCCCGGTGGGTATTCCGCAGTTACGGGAGAGAATACAGCTGCCCATGGGCTGTAGTACCCTGGGGAGGGGATCATGTCGGTGAAACGCGTCGCTGCTTTGAAATGAGACATTTATATTGTTATTCCCAATTTTATCTGCCATCATTTTGGTGACTTAATGCTTTATTTTTATATTATTGCAATGTATGTATTTGAAGTGTTGTTTAGGAACCAATATACTAATTATTATAACCACCGGATGTATCTGAAACCTTTCCATAGCTGCATCTTATACCACATACAAATACCATAATAAGTATTTGTATGTGGTATAATAATAAATAACATTATAAAACTGATGATTTATTGGACGTTCATTATTATAAAACTCATCCCGTGCAATCACGGGCGCATAAAAATGGCCCAGCGTCTCAGTAACGGCAGCCATTCTGCGCAACCATAGGGTAATCAGTAGTCCGATAATCGACTGGTCTGCGACCGATGATGTGCCTTTGTATGCATCGGCTTGGATTGCGAAGCCGCCAGTGGGTGACTTAGTACAAATCCCGGCTGTATTCAAATTCGCAGCTGCGGATACGATAAACGTCCAACTGTGAATGGGGCCCATTGTTAATAGTTGATGTAAATTCCCTTTGTCCCCCGATGATCTCTCTCTTTCTACTAAACCTTTCACATGTGAATCAGCCTCTATAATCCTGCTCTTCCCCGACTCGATGTTCATTAGATAAGGCCCCTCTGCTGGGCAACCGCAAAGGTGAATGAGCCCCTAGCATTACTGAGCTGAAGGCTATGCCTGTAATCACTGATATGTACATGTCATATACCACAGTCCTTTATTCCTCTGCAGCAGATTGCTATGTTAGGGCGAGAGATTCCATTCAACAGGCAGGTAGTGACTGACGCACTTGCAGACTTACCCTGCAGAAATGCTCCGTGGGGATTGGTGGATTTATACAAACGGGTGTGGCCATTTTATAGTAACGCTGGTTGCTGCAGGCTCAGCTTATTGACCTATGGCCCTGATTCAGACCCGCTCGCTAGCCGCTGGCCGCTCGCTAGGTCTGTGGACGTATTTTTTTTCATTTTTTTTTCCTCCGTCCGCTCGCAAAGCTTTGGGAGCCCACCTACAGCTTGTGTGAGCGGCCAGGAGACCATCGTGATAATTGCTACCATCGGCCTTGTGACGAGACCCTGCGGTAGGGTCTAGCTGCCGCAAGGCCGAGTGGACTTCCTGCTCTAACAGAGCAGGAAGTCCACCACTGACATCAGTAGTGATGTCAGTTAGCCCTCCCTACAAACGCCAGGCGTTCCTAAGGGAACGCTTGCGTTTGTCCGGACCCCCCCTACCCGCCCACAAACGGGTCAAGCTGTCAGTCACCATCGACAGCCGCCCCGTCTTGTTGCGAGCCCTGTAGCGACTGAACTTCAGTAGCTCGGCGGGGTTTGCGGACGCGGCGCATGCGCAGTCCCAAAAGATCGGGCCGCTTATGAGCGCACAGCACTTCTATGTGAGATGAAATCAGGACATAATCCTAAGGATGTGGGAGGAGCCTCAGATGCTTGTAACGATGGGGGAAATAATTACTAGTAACAGAGCAGCAATGGATCATCAGGGTAACACTGATCAGTGGGCCTGATTGAGACCCGCTCGCAAGCACTATGCGCTCGCAAGCGGGTCGATGGTGGCCCCGTGCACACTGCGCGTGCGCGAGTCCCGGAGCGAGCGCAAAAAGCACTCGCTCCACCGCTCGCATCCAAAATGGGCAGCTGTCGATGTTGATTGAGAGCTGCCCCGTTTGGCAGGTGGGGAAGGGGGGTGGCTGAGCAAACGGAGGCGTTCCTGCAGGAACGCCTCCGTTTGTGGGCGACCCTACTGACATCACTAGTGATGTCAGTAGGTGGACTTCCTGCTCTAATAGTGCAGGAAATCCACTGGGGCTTGCGGCAACGAGACCCTACCGCAAGGGTCTCGTCGCAAGCCCGATGGTCGTGATGGTCTTGACCATCGCGACCATCATCATGGCTGCTCGCATAAGCTGTGGTTGGTAACCCACAGCTATGCGAGCGGCCAAGAGGCCACAACCAAAAAAAAAAAAACCACACGCCCTGATTCAGAGCGAGCGCTCGCTTTTTGCGAGGGGCTCTGAATCAGGCCCAGTGTGTTTTGTAGTTCAGATCTGAGAATGTCTTAAGTCTAGTGGTCACATTACTTGCGGGAAACCTGCTGGACAGGAAGACCTCTCATGAGTCCCCATTTACAGGAAGACCTCTCATGCGGGCATGTGCCCGGGATACCCATGAGCTGGAGATGGATTATTCATTAGGAACAGTCAGCAGCAGAGTTTGGAGATTTAATAGATGCAATCTTAGTTTGTAAATGAAGATATGAAAGCGCAGGAGAGAAGTGACCAAGAGAGAGGACTGTGGCAGAGGAATAATGGCTGGGGGGGGGGGGGGGGGCGGGGAGGGTCTGCATTCTGCCCATAACCGCAAAATATTGCCATACTGCCAGGAGCCACAGCCCAGCAGCTCTTGCACCGATCATTTGGGCGTGTCCACACATGGACGGTATTACCTGGACTTTCAGGGGCTCCGTCTCCAGCACGGTCACACGGTTCCGGCAGCTCGCCCATAGACAGTCATCTAGAATTAACAACGCTCGTATCGGGCTGGTTCCAACTCGCACCGTGGAGGAATTTTCAGGATCCCACAGGCCGCCTGATAGTGACCAATGAGAGGAGAGAAGTCAGCGGATCTAGCTTCCGACATTACGCGCCATAGCTGCAACCTGGCTACGTGTTATCTAAACCACACTGTGCTCAGAACCCACAGCCGTGTTCCTGCATACGGTAGAGATAAAACTAATAAGCGTCAACATGCAGTGCACGATCCCAAACCTGCCGCACACTCAGTTACAGCGGTATAGAAAGAGCTGTACACGCTTTATTTCTGCGTCCAGATTATACGGAGACAGGCGGCAGCATCAAAGATTTTGTTTATTTGAAGAACAAGGGCACCGACACCCTGAGAGTACCAGCGATGGTCTGAGAACTTTTGAAAAACTTTACACCATAATCATCGCCCGCTCCTTACCTTTGTTCTGCGGGTACAGCGCCAAGGTGCCGTCTTGCAGCCCCGCACACAGGTAGCTGGGGCTGAGCCGGAGGCAAAGAACCGGTTGTGAGCCTGGACTCTTCAGGGCCATCAGACAGGTAGAGCCGGTGTCTACGCTGCTGTAGACCATGATACTGAGAGAGAACAGAGAGGGGCATTAGGGGGTTCTGATGCCAGAAGCTTTATACATAATCTGTCACCCTACAAACCAACAAGAGAGGTGTCAGCTGCCGGTGACAGTAATGATCTCAGACACTGGCAGCTGCACCTCCTGCGTCTGCGACTGTACAACGAACCTACAATTCTCAGCAGCAGCATCCTTATACACCGTACCAGAAGCTCAAATGCCTGTCTGAAAATCAAAATAACTGACTGAAAATGTCAAGCCGATGGGGGAAGAAGAGCGCTGCCGGTACCTCTCATTACCCGGGAAGTAGGGGATTCAGAGGGGAGTCGCGTTACTATCCCATAATAGAAAGATTAACGGTGCGCACTCCTGGCTGTACATGCAGCCAAATCTGGGGATATCGTTTATGATGCCATGCTGCCGTTGTTTGTCATGGCCGACATCGGTAAGTGTATATACACTTACCAAGGTCGGCACCCCCGCCGTGCCCACCGCTGCAGATATCGGATCATGCACACATCGTCTAGTGTGTATGAGTTTACAGTCACTATGATGAGCACTGCTAAACACGGTACCAAGGAGGGAAATGTCATACACACAGGTGTAATCGCTGAGTGTCTCCTCCTACAGTCACTGTGATGAGCACTGCTAAACAAGGTACTAAGGAGGGAAATGTCATACACACAGATGTAATCACTGAGTGTCTCCTCCTACAGTCACTGTGATGAGCACTGCTAAACATGGTACCAAGGAGGGAAATGTCATACACACAGGTGTAATCGCTGAGTGTCTCCTCCTACAGTCACTGTGATGAGCACTGCTAAACAAGGTACTAAGGAGGGAAATGTCATACACACAGGTGTAATCGCTGAGTGTATCCTCCTACAGTCACTATGATGAGCACTGCCAAACATGGTACTAAGGAGGGAAATGTCAAACACACAGGTGTAATCGCTCAGTGTCTCCTCCTACAGTCACTGTGATGAGCACTGCTAAACAAGGTACCAAGGAGGGAAATGTCATACACACAGGTGTAATCACTGAGAGAGTCTCCTCCTACAGTCACTATGATGAGCACTGCTAAACATGGTACCAAGGAGGGAAATGTCATACACACAGGTGTAATCGCTGAGTATCTCCTCCTACAGTCACTGTGATGAGCGCTGCTAAACAAGGTACCAAGGAGGGAAATGTCATACACATAGGTGTAATCGCTCAGTGTCTCCTCCTACAGTCACTGTGATGAGCACTGCTAAACAAGGTACCAAGGAGGGAAATGTCATGCACACAGATGTAATCACTGAGTGTCTCCTCCTACAGTCACTATGATGAACACTGCTAAACAAGGTACCAAGGGGGGAAATGTCATACACACAGGTGTAATCACTGAGTGTCTCTGCCTACAGTCACTGTGATGAGCACTGCTAAACAAGGTACTAAGGAGGGAAATGTCATACACACAGGTGTAATCGCTGAGTGTCTCCGCCTACAGTCACTGTGATGAGCACTGCTAGATAAGGTACCAAGGAGGGAAATGTCATGCACACAGGTGTAATCGCTGAGTGTCTCTTCCTACAGTCACTATGATGAGCACTGCTAAACAAGGTAGCAAGGAGGGAAATGTCATACACACAGGTGTAATCGCTGAGTGTCTCTTCCTACAGTCACTGTGATGAGCACTGCTAAACAAGGTACTAAGGAGGGAAATGTCATACACACAGGTGTAATCGCTGAGTGTATCCTCCTACAGTCACTATGATGAGCACTGCCAAACATGGTACTAAGGAGGGAAATGTCAAACACACAGGTGTAATCGCTCAGTGTCTCCTCCTACAGTCACTGTGATGAGCACTGCTAAACAAGGTACCAAGGAGGGAAATGTCATACACACAGGTGTAATCGCTGAGTGTATCCTCCTACAGTCACTATGATGAGCACTGCTAAACATGGTACCAAGGAGGGAAATGTCATACACGCAGGTGTAATCGCTGAGTATCTCCTCCTACAGTCACTGTGATGAGCGCTGCTAAACAAGGTACCAAGGAGGGAAATGTCATACACATAGGTGTAATCGCTCAGTGTCTCCTCCTACAGTCACTGCGATGAGCACTGCTAAACAAGGTACCAAGGAGGGAAATGTCATACACACAGATGTAATCGCTGAGTGTCTCCTCCTACAGTCACTGTGATGAGCACTGCTAAACAAGGTACCAAGGAGGGAAATGTCATAAACTCAGGTGTAATCGCTGAGTGTCTCCTCCTACAGACACTCTGATGAGCACTGCTAAACAAGGTACCAAGGAGGGAAATGTCATACACACAGATGTAATCGCTCTGTGTCTCCTCCTACAGTCACTATGATGAGCACTGCTAAACATGGTACTAAGGAGGGAAATGTCATACACATAGGTGTAATCGCTCAGTGTCTCCTCCTACAGTCACTGTGATGAGCACTGCTAAACAAGGTACCAAGGAGGGAAATGTCATACACACAGGTGTAATCGCTCAGTGTCTCCTCCTACAGTCACTGTGATGAGCACTGCTAAACAAGGTACCAAGGAGGGAAATGTCATACACACAGATGAAATCACTGAGTGTCTCCTCCTACAGTCACTGTGATGAGCACTGCTAAACAAGGTACCAAGGAGGGAAATGTCATACACACAGATGTAATCACTGAGTGTCTCCTCCTACAGTCACTGTGATGAGCACTGCTAAACAAGGTACTAAGGAGGGAAATGTCATACACATAGGTGTAATCGCTCAGTGTCTCCTCCTACAGTCACTGTGATCAGCACTGCTAAACAAGGTACCAAGGAGGGAAATGTCATACACTCAGGTGTAATCGCTGAGTGTCTCCGCCTACAGTCACTGTGATGAGCACTGCTAGATAAGGTACAAAGGAGGGAAATGTCATGCACACAGGTGTAATCGCTGAGTGTCTCTTCCTACAGTCACTATGATGAGCACTGCTAAACAAGGTACCAAGGAGGGAAATGTCATGCACACAGGTGTAATCGCTGAGTGTCTCTTCCTACAGTCACTATGATGAGCACTGCTAAACAAGGTACCAAGGGGGGAAATGTCATACACACAGGTGTAATCGCTGAGTGTCTCCGCCTACAGTCACTATGATGAGCACTGCTAAACAAGGTACCAAGGAGGGAAATGTCATACACACAGGTGTAATCACTGAGTGTCTCTGCCTACAGTCACTGTGATGAGCACTGCTAAACAAGGTACTAAGGAGGGAAATGTCATACACACAGATGTAATCGCTCTGTGTCTCCTCCTACAGTCACTATGATGAGCACTGATAAACATGGTACTAAGGAGGGAAATGTCATACACATAGGTGTAATCGCTCAGTGTCTCCTCCTACAGTCACTGTGATGAGCACTGCTAAACAAGGTACCAAGGAGGGAAATGTCATACACACAGGTGTAATCGCTCAGTGTCTCCTCCTACAGTCACTGTGATGAGCACTGCTAAACAAGGTACTAAGGAGGGAAATGTCATACACACAGATGTAATCACTGAGTGTCTCCTCCTACAGTCACTGTGATGAGCACTGCTAAACAAGGTACCAAGGAGGGAAATGTCATACACACAGATGTAATCACTGAGTGTCTCCTCCTACAGTCACTGTGATGAGCACTGCTAAACAAGGTACTAAGGAGGGAAATGTCATACACATAGGTGTAATCGCTCAGTGTCTCCTCCTACAGTCACTGTGATGAGCACTGCTAAACAAGGTACCAAGGAGGGAAATGTCATTCACACAGGTGTAATCGCTGAGTGTCTCCTCCTGCAATCACTGTGATGAGCACTGCTAAACAAGTTACCAAGGAGGGAAATGTCATACACACAGGTGTAATCGCTGAGTGTCTCCGCCTACAGTCACTGTGATGAGCACTGCTAAACAAGGTACTAAGGAGGGAAATGTCATACACACAGATGTAATCACTGAGTGTCTCCTCCTACAGTCACTGTGATGAGCACTGCTAGATAAGGTACCAAGGAGGGAAATGTCATGCACACAGGTGTAATCGCTGAGTGTCTCCTCCTACAGTCACTATGATGAGCACTGCTAAACAAGGTACCAAGGGGGGAAATGTCATACACACAGGTGTAATCACTGAGTGTCTCTGCCTACAGTCACTATGATGAGCACTGCTAAACAAGGTACCATGGAGGGAAATGTCATACACACAGGTGTAATCACTGAGTGTCTCTGCCTACAGTCACTGTGATGAGCACTGCTAAACAAGGTACCAAGGAGGAAATGTCATACACACAGGTGTAATCGCTCAGTGTATCCTCCTACAGTCACTGTGATGAGCACTGCTAGACAAGGTACCAAGGAGGGAAATGTCATACACACAGATGTAATCGCTCAGTGTCTCCTCCTACAGTCACTGTGATGAGCACTGCTAATCATGGTACCAAGGAGGAAAATGTCATACACACAGGTGTAATCACTGAGTGTCTTCTCCTACAGTCACTATGATGAGCACTGCTAAACAAGGTACCAAGGAGGGAAATGTCATACACACAGGTGTAATCACTGAGTGTCTCCTCCTACAGTCACTGTGATGAGCACTGCTAAACAAGGTACCAAGGAGGGAAATGTCATACACACAGGTGTAATCACTGAGTGTCTCTGCCTACAGTCACTATGATGAGCACTGCTAAACATGGTACTAAGGAGGGAAATGTCATACACACAGGTGTAATCACTGAGTGTCTCCTCCTACAGTCACTGTGATGAGCACTGCTAAACAAGGTACAAAGGAGGGAAATGTCATACACACAGGTGTAATCACTGAGTGTCTCTGCCTACAGTCACTGTGATGAGCACTGCTAAACATGGTACTCAGGAGGGAAATGTCATACACACAGGTGTAATCGCTGAGTGTCTCCTCCTGCAATCACTGTGATGAGCACTGCTAAACAAGGTACCAAGGAGGGAAATGTCATACACACAGGTGTAATCACTGAGAGAGTCTCCTCCTACAGTCACTGTGATGAGCACTGCTAAACATGGTACCAAGGAGGGAAATGTCATACACACAGATGTAATCGCTGAGTGTCTCCTCCTACAGTCACTGTGATGAGCACTGCTAAACAAGGTACCAAGGAGGGAAATGTCATACACACAGGTGTAATCACTGAGTGTCTCCTCCTACAGTCACTGTGATGAGCACTGCTAGATAAGGTACCAAGGAGAGACATGTCATACACACAGATGTAATTACTGAGTGTCTCCTCCTACAGTCACTATGATGAGCACTGCTAAACAAGGTACCAAGGAGGGAAATGTCATACACACAGATGTAATCGCTGAGTGTCTCCTCCTACAGTCACTGTGATGAGCACTGCTAAACAAGGTACCAAGGAGGGAACTGTCATACACACAGATGTAATCACTCTGTGTCTCCTCCTACAGTCACTGTGATGAGCACTGCTAAACAAGGTACTAAGGAGGGAAATGTCATACACACAGATGTAATCGCTCTGTGTCTCCTCCTACAGTCACTGTGATGAGCACTGCTAAACATGGTACTAAGGAGGGAAATGTCATACACACAGGTGTAATCGCTCAGTGTCTCCTCCTACAGTCACTGTGATGAGCACTGCTAAACAAGGTACCAAGGAGGGAAATGTCATACACACAGGTGTAATCGCGCAGTGTCTCCTCCTACAGTCACTGTGATGAGCACTGCTAAACAAGGTACCAAGGAGGGAAATGTCATACACACAGATGTAATCACTGAGTGTCTCCTCCTACAGTCACTGTGATGAGCACTGCTAAACAAGGTACCAAGGAGGGAAATGTCATAAACTCAGGTGTAATCGCTGAGTGTCTCCTCCTACAGACACTGTGATGAGCACTGCTAAACAAGGTACCAAGGAGGGAAATGTCATACACTCAGGTGTAATCGCTGAGTGTCTCCGCCTACAGTCACTGTGATGAGCACTGCTAAACAAGGTACTAAGGAGGGAAATGTCATACACACAGATGTAATCGCTCAGTGTCTCCTCCTACAGTCACTGTGATGAGCACTGCTAAACAAGGTACCAAGGAGGGAAATGTCATACACACAGGTGTAATCGCTCAGTGTCTCCTCCTACAGTCACTGTGATGAGCACTGCTAAACAAGGTACCAAGGAGGGAAATGTCATACACACAGGTGTAATCGCTCAGTGTCTCCTCCTACAGTCACTGTGATGAGCACTGCTAAACAAGGTACCAAGGAGGGAAATGTCATACACACAGATGTAATCACTGAGTGTCTCCTCCTACAGTCACTGTGATGAGCACTGCTAAACAAGGTACCAAGGAGGGAAATGTCATACACACAGATGTAATCACTGAGTGTCTCCTCCTACAGTCACTGTGATGAGCACTGCTAAACAAGGTACTAAAGAGGGAAATGTCATACACATAGGTGTAATCGCTCAGTGTCTCCTCCTACAGTCACTGTGATGAGCACTGCTAAACAAGGTACCAAGGAGGGAAATGTCATACACACAGGTGTAATCGCTGAGTGTCTCCTCCTGCAATCACTGTGATGAGCACTGCTAAACAAGTTACCAAGGAGGGAAATGTCATACACACAGGTGTAATCACTGAGAGTCTCCTCCTACAGTCACTGTGATGAGCACTGCTAAACAAGGTACGAAGGAGGGAAATGTCATACACACAGGTGTAATCGCTGAGTGTCTCCGCCTACGGTCACTGTGATGAGCACTGCTAAACAAGGTACTAAGGAGGGAAATGTCATACACACAGATGTAATCACTGAGTGTCTCCTCCTACAGTCACTGTGATGAGCACTGCTACATAAGGTACCAAGGAGGGAAATGTCATGCACACAGGTGTAATCGCTGAGTGTCTCCTCCTAGAGTCACTATGATGAGCACTGCTAAACAAGGTACCAAGGGGGGAAATGTCATACACACAGGTGTAATCTCTGAGTGTCTCTGCCTACAGTCACTATGATGAGCACTGCTAAACAAGGTACCAAGGAGGGAAATGTCATACACACAGGTGTAATCACTGAGTGTCTCTGCCTACAGTCACTGTGATGAGCACTGCTAAACAAGGTACCAAGGAGGAAATGTCATACACACAGGTGTAATCGCTGAGTGTCTCCTCCTACAGTCACTATGATGAGCACTGCTAAACAAGGTACCAAGGAGGGAAATGTCATACACACAGGTGTAATCGCTGAGTGTCTCCGCCTACAGTCACTGTGATGAGCACTGCTAAACAAGGTACCAAGGAGGGAAATGTCATACACACAGGTGTAATCACTGAGTGTCTCCTCCTACAGTCACTGTGATGAACACTGCTAAACAAGGTACCAAGGGGGGAAATGTCATACACACAGGTGTAATCACTGAGTGTCTCTGCCTACAGTCACTGTGATGAGCACTGCTAAACAAGGTACTAAGGAGGGAAATGTCATACACACAGGTGTAATCGCTGAGTGTCTCCGCCTACAGTCACTGTGATGAGCACTGCTAAACAAGGTACCAAGGAGGGAAATGTCATACACACAGGTGTAATCACTGAGTGTCTCCTCCTACAGTCACTGTGATGAACACTGCTAAACAAGGTACCAAGGGGGGAAATGTCATACACACAGGTGTAATCACTGAGTGTCTCTGCCTACAGTCACTGTGATGAGCACTGCTAAACAAGGTACGAAGGAGGGAAATGTCATACACACAGGTGTAATCGCTGAGTGTCTCCGCCTACAGTCACTGTGATGAGCACTGCTAAACAAGGTACCAAGGAGGGAAATGTCATACACACAGATGTAATCAATGAGTGTCTCCTCCTACAGTCACTGTGATGAGCACTGCTAGATAAGGTACCAAGGAGGGAAAAGTCATGCACACAGGTGTAATCACTGAGTGTCTCCTCCTACAGTCACTATGAAGAACACTGCTAAACAAGGTACCAAGGAGGGAAATGTCATACACACAGGTGTAATCACTGAGTGTCTCTGCCTACAGTCACTGTGATGAGCACTGCTAAACAAGGTACTAAGGAGGGAAATGTCATACACACAGGTGTAATCACTGAGTGTCTCTGCCTACAGTCACTGTGATAAGCACTGCTAAACAAGGTACCAAGGAGGGAAATGTCATACACACAGGTGTAATCACTGAGTGTCTCCTCCTACAGTCACTGTGATGAGCACTGCTAAACAAGGTACCAAGGAGGGAAATGTCATACACACAGGTGTAATCACTGAGTGTCTCCTCCTACAGTCACTGTGATGAGCACTGCTAAACAAGGTACCAAGGAGGGAAATGTCATACACACAGGTGTAATCGCTGAGTGTCTCCTCCTGCAATCACTGTGATGAGCACTGCTAAACAAGTTACCAAGGAGGGAAATGTCATACACACAGATGTAATCGCTCAGTGTCTCCTCCTACAGTCACTGTGATGAGCACTGCTAATCATGGTACCAAGGAGGGAAATGTCATACACACAGGTGTAATCACTGAGTGTCTTCTCCTACAGTCACTATGATGAGCACTGCTAAACAAGGTACCAAGGAGGGAAATGTCATACACACAGGTGTAATCACTGAGTGTCTCCTCCTACAGTCACTGTGATGAGCACTGCTAAACAAGGTACCAAGGAGGGAAATGTCATACACACAGGTGTAATCACTGAGTGTCTCCTCCTACAGTCACTGTGATGAGCACTGCTAAACAAGGTACCAAGGAGGGAAATGTCATACACACAGGTGTAATCGCTGAGTGTCTCCTCCTGCAATCACTGTGATGAGCACTGCTAAACAAGTTACCAAGGAGGGAAATGTCATACACACAGGTGTACTCACTGAGAGTCTCCTCCTACAGTCACTGTGATGAGCACTGCTAAACAAGGTACTAAGGAGGGAAATGTCATACACACAGGTGTAATCGCTGAGTGTCTCCTCCTACAGTCACTATGATGAGCACTGCTAATCATGGTACCAAGGAGGGAAATGTCATACACACAGGTGTAATCGCTGAGTGTCTCCTCCTGCAATCACTGTGATGAGCACTGCTAAACAAGTTACCAAGGAGGGAAATGTCATACACACAGATGTAATCGCTCAGTGTCTCCTCCTACAGTCACTGTGATGAGCACTGCTAATCATGGTACCAAGGAGGGAAATGTCATACACACAGGTGTAATCACTGAGTGTCTTCTCCTACAGTCACTATGATGAGCACTGCTAAACAAGGTACCAAGGAGGGAAATGTCATACACACAGGTGTAATCACTGAGTGTCTCCTCCTACAGTCACTGTGATGAGCACTGCTAAACAAGGTACCAAGGAGGGAAATGTCATACACACAGGTGTAATCACTGAGTGTCTCCTCCTACAGTCACTGTGATGAGCATTGCTAAACAAGGTACCAAGGAGGGAAATGTCATACACACAGGTGTAATCGCTGAGTGTCTCCTCCTGCAATCACTGTGATGAGCACTGCTAAACAAGTTACCAAGGAGGGAAATGTCATACACACAGGTGTACTCACTGAGAGTCTCCTCCTACAGTCACTGTGATGAGCACTGCTAAACAAGGTACTAAGGAGGGAAATGTCATACACACAGGTGTAATCGCTGAGTGTCTCCTCCTACAGTCACTATGATGAGCACTGCTAAACAAGGTACCAAGGAGGGAAATGTCATACACACAGGTGTAATCGCTGAGTGTCTCCGCCTACAGTCACTGTGATGAGCACTGCTAAACAAGGTACCAAGGAGGGAAATGTCATACACACAGGTGTAATCACTGAGTGTCTCTGCCTACAGTCACTGTGATGAGCACTGCTAAACAAGGTACTAAGGAGGGAAATGTCATACACACAGGTGTAATCACTGAGTGTCTCTGCCTACAGTCACTGTGATGAGCACTGCTAAACAAGGTACCAAGGAGGGAAATGTCATACACACAGGTGTAATCACTGAGTGTCTCCTCCTACAGTCACTGTGATGAGCACTGCTAAACAAGGTACCAAGGAGGGAAATGTCATACACACAGGTGTAATCACTGAGTGTCTCCTCCTACAGTCACTGTGATGAACACTGCTAAACAAGGTACCAAGGGGGGAAATGTCATACACACAGGTGTAATCACTGAGTGTCTCTGCCTACAGTCACTGTGATGAGCACTGCTAAACAAGGTACTAAGGAGGGAAATGTCATACACACAGGTGTAATCGCTGAGTGTCTCCGCCTACAGTCACTGTGATGAGCACTGCTAAACAAGGTACCAAGGAGGGAAATGTCATACACACAGGTGTAATCACTGAGTGTCTCCTCCTACAGTCACTGTGATGAACACTGCTAAACAAGGTACCAAGGGGGGAAATGTCATACACACAGGTGTAATCACTGAGTGTCTCTGCCTACAGTCACTGTGATGAGCACTGCTAAACAAGGTACGAAGGAGGGAAATGTCATACACACAGGTGTAATCGCTGAGTGTCTCCGCCTACAGTCACTGTGATGAGCACTGCTAAACAAGGTACCAAGGAGGGAAATGTCATACACACAGATGTAATCAATGAGTGTCTCCTCCTACAGTCACTGTGATGAGCACTGCTAGATAAGGTACCAAGGAGGGAAAAGTCATGCACACAGGTGTAATCACTGAGTGTCTCCTCCTACAGTCACTATGAAGAACACTGCTAAACAAGGTACCAAGGAGGGAAATGTCATACACACAGGTGTAATCACTGAGTGTCTCTGCCTACAGTCACTGTGATGAGCACTGCTAAACAAGGTACTAAGGAGGGAAATGTCATACACACAGGTGTAATCACTGAGTGTCTCTGCCTACAGTCACTGTGATGAGCACTGCTAAACAAGGTACCAAGGAGGGAAATGTCATACACACAGGTGTAATCACTGAGTGTCTCCTCCTACAGTCACTGTGATGAGCACTGCTAAACAAGGTACCAAGGAGGGAAATGTCATACACACAGGTGTAATCACTGAGTGTCTCCTCCTACAGTCACTGTGATGAGCACTGCTAAACAAGGTACCAAGGAGGGAAATGTCATACACACAGGTGTAATCGCTGAGTGTCTCCTCCTGCAATCACTGTGATGAGCACTGCTAAACAAGTTACCAAGGAGGGAAATGTCATACACACAGATGTAATCGCTCAGTGTCTCCTCCTACAGTCACTGTGATGAGCACTGCTAATCATGGTACCAAGGAGGGAAATGTCATACACACAGGTGTAATCACTGAGTGTCTTCTCCTACAGTCACTATGATGAGCACTGCTAAACAAGGTACCAAGGAGGGAAATGTCATACACACAGGTGTAATCACTGAGTGTCTCCTCCTACAGTCACTGTGATGAGCACTGCTAAACAAGGTACCAAGGAGGGAAATGTCATACACACAGGTGTAATCACTGAGTGTCTCCTCCTACAGTCACTGTGATGAGCACTGCTAAACAAGGTACCAAGGAGGGAAATGTCATACACACAGGTGTAATCGCTGAGTGTCTCCTCCTGCAATCACTGTGATGAGCACTGCTAAACAAGTTACCAAGGAGGGAGATGTCATACACACAGGTGTAATCACTGAGAGTCTCCTCCTACAGTCACTGTGATGAGCACTGCTAAACAAGGTACTAAGGAGGGAAATGTCATACACACAGGTGTAATCGCTGAGTGTCTCCTCCTACAGTCACTATGATGAGCACTGCTAAACAAGGTACCAAGGAGGGAAATGTCATACACACAGGTGTAATCGCTGAGTGTCTCCGCCTACAGTCACTGTGATGAGCACTGCTAAACAAGGTACCAAGGAGGGAAATGTCATACACACAGGTGTAATCACTGAGTGTCTCCTCCTACAGTCACTGTGATGAACACTGCTAAACAAGGTACCAAGGGGGGAAATGTCATACACACAGGTGTAATCACTGAGTGTCTCTGCCTACAGTCACTGTGATGAGCACTGCTAAACAAGGTACTAAGGAGGGAAATGTCATACACACAGGTGTAATCGCTGAGTGTCTCCTCCTACAGTCACTATGATGAGCACTGCTAAACAAGGTACCAAGGAGGGAAATGTCATACACACAGGTGTAATCACTGAGTGTCTCCTCCTACAGTCACTGTGATGAGCACTGCTAAACAAGGTACCAAGGAGGGAAATGTCATACACACAGGTGTAATCGCTGAGTGTCTCCTCCTGCAATCACTGTGATGAGCACTGCTAAACAAGTTACCAAGGAGGGAAATGTCATACACACAGGTGTAATCACTGAGAGTCTCCTCCTACAGTCACTGTGATGAGCACTGCTAAACAAGGTACTAAGGAGGGAAATGTCATACACACAGGTGTAATCGCTGAGTGTCTCCTCCTACAGTCACTATGATGAGCACTGCTAAACAAGGTACCAAGGAGGGAAATGTCATACACACAGGTGTAATCGCTGAGTGTCTCCGCCTACAGTCACTGTGATGAGCACTGCTAAACAAGGTACCAAGGAGGGAAATGTCATACACACAGGTGTAATCACTGAGTGTCTCCTCCTACAGTCACTGTGATGAACACTGCTAAACAAGGTACCAAGGGGGGAAATGTCATACACACAGGTGTAATCACTGAGTGTCTCTGCCTACAGTCACTGTGATGAGCACTGCTAAACAAGGTACTAAGGAGGGAAATGTCATACACACAGGTGTAATCGCTGAGTGTCTCCTCCTACAGTCACTATGATGAGCACTGCTAAACAAGGTACCAAGGAGGGAAATGTCATACACACAGGTGTAATCGCTGAGTGTCTCCGCCTACAGTCACTGTGATGAGCACTGCTAAACAAGGTACCAAGGAGGGAAATGTCATACACACAGGTGTAATCACTGAGTGTCTCCTCCTACAGTCACTGTGATGAACACTGCTAAACAAGGTACCAAGGGGGGAAATGTCATACACACAGGTGTAATCACTGAGTGTCTCTGCCTACAGTCACTGTGATGAGCACTGCTAAACAAGGTACGAAGGAGGGAAATGTCATACACACAGGTGTAATCGCTGAGTGTCTCCGCCTACAGTCACTGTGATGAGCACTGCTAAACAAGGTACCAAGGAGGGAAATGTCATACACACAGATGTAATCAATGAGTGTCTCCTCCTACAGTCACTGTGATGAGCACTGCTAGATAAGGTACCAAGGAGGGAAAAGTCATGCACACAGGTGTAATCACTGAGTGTCTCCTCCTACAGTCACTATGAAGAACACTGCTAAACAAGGTACCAAGGAGGGAAATGTCATACACACAGGTGTAATCACTGAGTGTCTCTGCCTACAGTCACTGTGATGAGCACTGCTAAACAAGGTACTAAGGAGGGAAATGTCATACACACAGGTGTAATCACTGAGTGTCTCTGCCTACAGTCACTGTGATGAGCACTGCTAAACAAGGTACCAAGGAGGGAAATGTCATACACACAGGTGTAATCGCTGAGCGTCTCCTCCTACAGTCACTGTGATGAGCACTGCTAAACAAGGTACCAAGGAGGGAAATGTCATACACACAGGTGTAATCGCTGAGCGTCTCCTCCTACAGTCACTGTGATGAGCACTGCTAAACAAGGTACCAAGGAGGGAAATGTCATACACACAGGTGTAATCACTGAGTGTCTCCTCCTACAGTCACTATGATGAGCACTGCTAAACAAGGTACCAAGGCGGGAAATGTCATACACTCAGGTGTAATCGCTGAGTGTCTCCTCCTACAGTCACTATGATGAGCACTGCTAAACAAGGTACCAAGGGGGGAAATGTCATACACACAGGTGTAATCGCTGAGTGTCTCCGCCTACAGTCACTGTGATGAGCACTGCTAAACAAGGTACCAAGGAGGGAAATGTCATACACACAGGTGTAATCACTGAGTGTCTCCTCCTACAGTCACTGTGATGAACACTGCTAAACAAGGTACCAAGGGGGGAAATGTCATACACACAGGTGTAATCACTGAGTGTCTCTGCCTACAGTCACTGTGATGAGCACTGCTAAACAAGGTACGAAGGAGGGAAATGTCATACACACAGGTGTAATCGCTGAGTGTCTCCGCCTACAGTCACTGTGATGAGCACTGCTAAACAAGGTACCAAGGAGGGAAATGTCATACACACAGATGTAATCAATGAGTGTCTCCTCCTACAGTCACTGTGATGAGCACTGCTAGATAAGGTACCAAGGAGGGAAATGTCATGCACACAGGTGTAATCACTGAGTGTCTCCTCCTACAGTCACTATGAAGAACACTGCTAAACAAGGTACCAAGGGGGGAAATGTCATACACACAGGTGTAATCACTGAGTGTCTCTGCCTACAGTCACTGTGATGAGCACTGCTAAACAAGGTACTAAGGAGGGAAATGTCATACACACAGGTGTAATCGCTGAGTGTCTCTGCCTACAGTCACTGTGATGAGCACTGCTAAACAAGGTACCAAGGAGGGAAATGTCATACACACAGGTGTAATCGCTGAGCGTCTCCTCCTACAGTCACTGTGATGAGCACTGCTAAACAAGGTACCAAGGAGGGAAATGTCATACACACAGGTGTAATCGCTGAGCGTCTCTGCCTACAGTCACTGTGATGAGCACTGCTAAACAAGGTACCAAGGAGGGGAATGTCATACACACAGGTGTAATCACTGAGTGTCTCCTCCTACAGTCACTATGATGAGCACTGCTAAACAAGGTACCAAGGCGGGAAATGTCATACACTCAGGTGTAATCGCTCAGTGTCTCCTCCTACAGTCACTGTGATGAGCACTGCTAAACAATGCACCAAGGAGGGAAATGTCATACACACAGGTGTAATCGCTGAGCGTCTCTGCCTACAGTCACTGTGATGAGCACTGCTAAACAAGGTACTAAGGAGGGAAATGTCATACACACAGGTGTAATCACTGAGTGTCTCTGCCTACAGTCACTGTGATGAGCACTGCTAAACAAGGTACCAAGGAGGGAAATGTCATACACACAGGTGTAATCGCTGAGTGTCTCCTCCTACAGTCACTGTGATGAGCACTGCTAAACAAGGTACTAAAGCACATGGCAAAACTACGCCAACTACGCCATAAACAACATCTCTCACCTCCCGTCCTCCAGCCCTACACACACCGATGGCTGCACCGGCGCAGTCATGAAGTCCTCCTCATTCTCGCTGCCCTCCTCGCTCATCTTGCTGCACACGTTCTCCACGCACAAGACCCGAGAGGGCAGTGGGAAGGCTTTTAGCATTCTCGGAGAGGTGTGGTTCAAAGAGAAGATCTGGACCTGCCCCACTCCTTCTTCCTGGCCCCCTCCGACCTGCGGAGAGAGGAAGAAGATAGGAAAACCCAGTGACTGGGGTGGATAAGGACCTCGGACTTAAATGCACTCTCGTCCACATAGTAGGAACTCCTAGGACAGGGGCTTGCAAAAGTATTCAATCCCCTTCAAATCCATTTTTATATAAAGGAAAATACTGCCTGGGTCAAATCTGTGTGAGCATCATTTGTAGCAGACAATTCTGGTGACTTTCTAGGGGGTTGAATACTTTTGCAAGCAACTGTATATAACCGGCAGATTCAGTAACAACTGTAACAATTCAACTTACCCATAAGTATCCCTGAGGCAGCGATGTGCTGATAGAGGAGAACCCTAGGAGCGAGGTCTGTACCGGGCTGTGCACGGCTCCTCCCAGCTGTAACACAGAGACAATTGGATAAATATAGAATTTTATGGATAGAGCATCTCAATAAGCCCCACGCACTGACTCAGGGGTCGCTGCGGCCATACGACTTACAGGACAGGAGCATAAGGTAAGCTTGGATTAATCTGGCACGTTTCGTGTGGAGCAGATGGCCCTGTACTTTCTACAGAACATTTTGCCCATGTATAAATAAATGATCAAAGCATCAGTGGGATAACAATTTCAGCTTACACCACTCAATCTGCCTCTCGGCTGCAGAACGGCTGGCGCCCCTTTCAGTTACTGCCACGGGGCAGAGAGAAAATAAAAAGTTAAACTTTGTATGTAAGCAATCTTACCCGACTCCACGAGAGGTCTGGAGCCCTCGGCCTCTGTAATTGCCAGTGGGCACAGTGGACGATAGAGTGGGACGCAAAGCTGGCACTTATTGTGATGAGAAATCACATTTGTTTTAATTAGAGTACACAGCAATGTGCGATGTGCCGGAAGAGACATTGGAGCCTGGCACACCCACGGGAGCCGCGCCAGGCTGCCCAGGAAAGGAGCCAGTCTGATGACCTGTCACTTTCCAGCTGTTACCAGTTATGGAGAGCTAGATAAAAAGACAGCGATGAAGAGAGCGTAGAGACTCATCGATGGATTCCCCTGTCCCCTACTCACAGAGCCCCTCCTCACACCAGCCCATCTGAGGGTCTTATGCCAGGTCCCCACTGTCCCCTTCCCGTATCGGAGTGTAAGAGGGAAATAATGACGGCATCAACGGAAATAGACACAAATGTCAAAGTTTTGACCCCTCCCCTAGTTCCATCACTGGTCTAATGGTGCCCGGTATGCTGAAAAAAACGCTCGAGCCCACCTGTCATCCCCTCTCGCCCCGTAATGTATTATCTGCTATGTGTTGTGTACTGATGTCATCGGTGTTTAACACGTTGCAAAGTGGGTTCTGTAGCTCAGGCTAACTCGTTCCGATATGTCCCCTAAGGGTGTTATGCTAACCTGGGCTTTTTAGGGCAACCAGTCTCTCGGAGTCACCAGCCGCTAGCTGAAGACTTTGCAGGGTTTCCTCCGCTAGCAGCTGGCCAGGTTGTGCCAATCAGCTGGTGCACTACTTCTGGCCCAAAAAGATCTCATGGTTAAATCTGTGATGTGACCTGGGCTCAGGAGGATTATCTTTTATGGGGGACAAATTGGATCCTCTGTTCTATACGCAGCTCAGACCGACTCCCTGGATTTAATCCTCGTGGGGTGCCTGCAGCAAAGTGAGGATTTGGGGTTGGCTTTGTCACCGCCCATTGTTACGCAATGGGAAGCCTGACAAAGTTACTCTATTGTAGGAACCAGAAGGGGTTTAAACAGACGGAGCCCGAAAGTCCGGAGGCGGGGCTACTTATGCCCTCACAGGCTGAGTAGGGGTTACGGCTCCTGTTGGGACACTGTGGACCAGCCTATAGCGGGAGGACATTGGGTTTTGGTCCTAGCTTACCGATGGTGGAGTGTACGATGGCTCAATGGCTGGGACAGTTCTCCAGAGGAACAGCGATTGCCCCTTTAGTGTACGGTGGTCTCCTAGGCCATGTATATTATATTTTGTGTTATAAAATGAGGTGTATTTGCAGTTTCTTTGCTAAATGGAACCGAACTCACGAATGTAGCGTGTTCCCTCAGCTGGATTGAATGAGAGGAAACGCCATCACTCCCCCCCCCCCCCCCCCTGGGCATAGGATATTAGGATCTGCAGTCAGACCCCAGCCATCTTCCAGCTCCCCCCATCCTACTCGTCATGTGAGATTATAGTGCTCTATACATTACATCCCATTTAAGAAAGATTTATCCTGGTCGAGGTTGGAACCGGGTAACGCGGCTCACGCTTCTGTCACACGCAGCGCACGTTATTACTGATCCTTACTGACAATGACAACAAGAATCTGTATTTACTGAATATACGGGATTATTATGTCACGGGCTGCGAATGATCCGCGCCCGACCACACACGTCTTTCTTATCGGCCTTCGCTAGGCAGTAAATGAGGCCCTTCTTCTTACTGGCCCTGTAACATGTATGTAACATGCTACGGTACTAACCTCAGGTGATACAGACACTGTGCCCATCGGACAGCGCCCATGTATACGGCAGCTACAGATTACATTAAAGAAAAACAAAGGACCAAATAAAAATATAAATCACACTGTGTGAGTAGCTATTATATGACGGTCATCAATGACATGTATGTAGTTATGAGCTCGTTATCTGTACAGGAGACACGGGGAAGGGAGGTTACACTGTATACAGATGTAAATACTCTGTATCACTAAAACAGAAACCATACATGCGGCATTGACAAAGGAGGTGCAGAGATAGGAGGCTAGAGAGGGCCTCGCTCATCAGAGCTTACAATCTAGAGCAGCTGCGCACAAAACGCCACCCGCGTGACGCAGAACAGATATGGGGGAGACCGAGAACACTGGGACAGAATTACTACTTCATTCCTGGGTCCCCCGGTTCTATCCCACATTGTACAGGGCCTCTCGCTAACACGATGGCTGAAAGGCGACCATCTCGCAGCCAGAGCGAGGCGCGGCATTTACCTGTGACGTCAGTCTGGCAATGAATCGTAATGAATATATAAAAACACTAAATGAGTGACACGGGGTCAGCGTTCTAGTCACACCCCGAGGGAGACTGCCTTATCCGTCCAATGACAGCACCACCTGTCCAGCACTGACCTGTAAATCTGAGGCTTTGGTAGAGAAGGTCGGGAGCCGGCAGACCAGCGTAGGCGACCAAAACGGAATCTTCGTCTTCTTCTCCTCTTCCGGGCACAGCCAGCCAGGCTGGTTCTCTTCTCCTGCAGATGGGCAAGAACCAGAGAGTGAGACACACCAGGGAAGAGAAATGAGAGCTATAAAGACTGTATTATATGTTATATAACAGACACTACAGGGCCACATAGTAACAAGAGCAGAACTGAATGAAGGCTATGCCCAACACCAGCATCACAGAGTGCCCAAGACACCATTCCAAAGTATTATTAAGGTTTTCTCTAATGCTAAAAACTAGTATGTAAACTAGGGATAGGTTACATCCCAGGTAAGGGGCCAGCAGGATACATCCCAGGTAAGGGGCCAGCAGGATACTTCCCAGGTAAGGGGCCTGCAGGATACTTCCCAGGTAAGGGGCCAGCAGGATACTTCCCAGGTAAGGGGCCAGCAGGATACTTCCCAGGTAAGGGGCCAGCAGGATACTTCCCAGGTAAGGGGCCAGCAGGATACTTCCCAGGTAAGGGGCCAGCAGGATACTTCCCAGGTAAGGGGCCTGCAGGATACTTCCCAGGTAAGGGGCCTGCAGGATATTTGCCAGGTAAGGGGCCAGCAGGATACTTCCCAGGTAAGGGGCCAGCAGGATACTTCCCAGGTAAGGGGCCAGCAGGATACTTCCCAGGTAAGGGGCCAGCAGGATACTTCCCAGGTAAGGGGCCAGCAGGATACTTCCCAGGTAATGGGCCAGCAGGATACTTCCCAGGTAAGGGGCCAGCAGGATACTTCCCAGGTAAGGGGCCAGCAGGATACTTCCCAGGTAAGGGGCCAGCAGGATACTTTCCAGGTAAGGGGCCAGCAGGATACTTCCCATGTAAGGGGCCAGCAGGATACTTCCCAGGTAAGGGGCCTGTAGGATACTTCCCAGGTAAGGGGCCAGCAGGATACTTCCCAGGTAAGGGGCCAGCAGGATACTTCCCAGGTAAGGGGCCAGCAGGATACTTCCCAGGTAAGGGGCCAGCAGGATACTTCCCAGGTAAGGGGCCAGCAGGATACTTCCCAGGTAAGGGGCCAGCAGGATACTTCCCAGGTAAGGGGCCAGCAGGATACTTCCCAGGTAAGGGGCCAGCAGGATACTTCCCAGGTAAGGGGCCAGCAGGATACTTCCCAGGTAAGGGGCCAGCAGGATACTTCCCAGGTAAGGGGCCTGCAGGATACTTCCCAGGTAAGGGGCCAGCAGGATACTTCCCAGGTAAGGGGCCAGCAGGATACTTCCCAGGTAAGGGGCCTACAGGATACTTCCCAGGTAAGGGGCCTACAGGATACTTCCCAGGTAAGGGGCCAGCAGGATACTTCCCAGGTAAGGGGCGTGCAGGATACCTCCCAGGTAAGGCACCTGTAGTATACTTCCCAGGTAAGAGGCCAGCAGGATACTTCCCAGGTAAGGGGCCAGCAGGATACTTCCCAGGTAAGGGGCCAGCAGGATACTTCCCAGGTAAGGGGCCAGCAGGATACTTCCCAGGTAAGGGGCCAGCAGGATACTTCCCAGGTAAGGGGCCAGCAGGATACTTCCCAGGTAAGGGGCCAGCAGGATACTTCCCAGGTAAGGGGCCAGCAGGATACTTCCCAGGTAAGGGGCCAGCAGGATACTTCCCAGGTAAGGGGCCAGCAGGATACTTCCCAGGTAAGGGGCCAGCAGGATACTTCCCAGGTAAGGGGCCAGCAGGATACTTCCCAGGTAAGGGGCCAGCAGGATACTTCCCAGGTAAGGGGCCAGCAGGATACTTCCCAGGTAAGGGGCCAGCAGGATACTTCCCAGGTAAGGGGCCAGCAGGATACTTCCCAGGTAAGGGGCCTGCAGGATACTTCCCAGGTAAGGGGCCAGCAGGATACTTCCCAGGTAAGGGGCCAGCAGGATACTTCCCAGGTAAGGGGCCTGCAGGATACTTCCCAGGTAAGGGGCCTGCAGGATACTTCCCAGGTAAGGGGCCAGCAGGATACTTCCCAGGTAATGGGCCAGCAGGATACTTCTCAGGTAACTAATGCGTAAGGCGGTCAGAATAGCGCCCACCCACTCTTCTAGTGGCTCTGAATCACCCCCTATGTCCTAAGAAAATAGCTACGTGACCCCTTACAATAGTGCTAGAAATTCTGTAAACCCTTTAGAATTCCCTGAATTTCTGGGTTCTCTATTATTATGACTTTTATGAAGATCTGAACCCATGTAACCAGCGCACTACACGTCCTGTGTTCCAATCATGTCTCCTCTCTCCTGTACACTGTAAATATTACACTCCGTACCGATTCCCTGATCAGTTACAGATAGTTTATTAAATGTCTTTCTAGAGACAGGGCCTCCAGAACTGTACACAATGCCCAAGGCAAAGTTTAACCGGTGACCTATATAATATAATCCTCCGATTCCTATGCAGCCACGTAATGGAAGGTTTTCAACTGTGCCAGTGCTTTAGCGGCTAATGAGGGCACAATAAAACAAGAATATGGGTTGTATCTGTTTTACCAGCCTACGGAGGCTGCTGCCTAGGGCTGAGCAGTTTACAGGGGACAAGACAATGGTGGTTGGAGCAGGGAGAATTCTGCCTAAGGCAAAAATATTCACCGAGTTCTAAAATTAAAACAAACTGAAAATGGACAACTGGGGAATAATGTGGTTTCTCTGTGTAGTTATATAGTAGAAAAAAAACAACAGTATTTCTTCTCCCAGGGATATATTTAGAGATATCACTTAATTAGCTGCTTTGTTGATTCACTTGTTTCAGATTTGCTAATTAAATCCAGGTTTAAAAGAAAAAACAAATCTGCAAAAGTCCAAAATACGAAAGAAAAAATAAAAAGATGTAACAATGGAAATGGCACGGGCGCATGAGACATTAACCCCTCCGGAGCCGGGGGAGTGCGCGCACCCCAGCAGTCTCCCGCACGCGGAGTTCGCAATCAAGCATAAAAAAGCAATTTCTTCCCATTAGAGTTGAATGGTCTTTTTTAATGAGTTACATTTCTCTTCCCTCTGGCTTAGCAGATAAAAAAAAAAATATATATAGAAAATAAAAATGGTTAAGACCACTGAGCGCAGTCATCCAGCGCTGAGACATCGGGGGCATTAAAAAGGGTGTTTTCAGGATAATTTCAAACAAATTTCCTGCTATTTGGCTTCTCAGCAGCGTCTGGAGGAGGGAAGAGGACGATTACGATGAGACGTACAGGGTCTGCATCTTCTAAAAGCCCTGATGAGGCAGGGGACCGTGGGGCGCAGGAGAGGCCCATTCACACTGCTGACACGCCTCTCCGCATCCTGCTCGTTACGCTAACTATGCATACTCGCTCACTGCTAAAATGCTTGCACAGTGGAAACCTTTGTCTGTGTTATTTTTCCAGAGAAGCTTTAAGTTCTCCCCACCTCCTGAACAGTCCTTTAAGGAAAGAACAAGTCACCTACCCGACATTAAGCAGGAAAACGACAGCAAAACAAACAAGAGTTACTTTCACAAAAGCCCTTTCTTGATGTTAATGAAGGGGCGGAGGGGGTCTCGCTGAGCAAAACCCCAATAATAGCCGGCTCTGGGGATTAACGTTGGGAATGACCTGCGGGTTCCGTCACACAATTGTCCTATATGGGCTCGGCTGACTCCACTTACTCAGGGCGATCTTGGCCAGGTGCATGCGGTTCACCCAGGAAATTTTGCTCAGTGGATTCGGAGTGAGGAAAAGCACCATGAAACTCATCGGACGTCCGGACCTAGGGAGGGGGGCGAGGGAGAATAATTAGGATGATGGAAGACCAGTGACCCACACAACAGGCTGCGCCCCAGGAGGGAGATACCAGTTATATAACATACAGGAGACATTGTGATACAATAGGACTCAATTCTGAATGCAGAAAACTACCAAATTTTGACCACAGGCGCTCACTTTGGCGCAGACTAAGATGGCGTTGTGTCTGCAAGGGGTGCGAATGTTTCAGAGTTGAGGCGGGTAAGGGCCATTACTTCAGCAGTGCGGGTTAGCTGGATGAGCGTGGCTACGTTTGTGCGCACTTTGCTGCGGGAATGCGATCAGTTCATAATCTGCGCAGAAAGCGTATTGTGGGAGAATGCGTAGGTCTAGTCCAGCTCTATACTTACAGTTACACTAGCTGTGCACCGTCCATTTGCAGTTTTAGGCGCAGTTATTAGCAATTGTTGATGTGGCGCCAGTTTTCTACGCAGCGATTTCCCGTTGGGCACATAATGCAGAATGACTGGTCTGCGCTGTTTGGGGTTCACAGATGAACCTCGGTGCTTACAGTTATCTGCACCAATGGGGAAATCTTAGCTGACTTGTAGTTTGTTATCAGGATATTTCTCTCCAAGTTCTCAGCACAATCAGATATATCAGCACAAATCTATCCAGTCATCCTGGCTGTATGCGGAGGCTCCAGAGTGCAGCAGTGACCCCTAGTGGCCAAGTTATTATAGGCCAAGATAAAACCTGTTTTGTCCTCCCTACTAACAGTTGTATGAAGCGTCTGTCAGACATGGGAGTACCAACATTTTACGCAGCTATAGAAGCTCTAGCATTTAGACACAAGAAAAGGCTTCCCCGAATTACTCAATTTTCTTAAGTTTGGCTTCTGTAGCAGCCGAGTCTCTTCATGACGAGTTCGCTCTCACACTCAGACACTCTGGACCTCATTCAGAGTCGGTCGTTGCGGCCGCATGGTCGTAGGGGAAAGGGGCCGGATATGCAAATTAAGCGATCACAAGTTGCGGTCCTAAGATGAGATCGTTAGCTGAACGACCGAGGGTAAGAAGCGGCCGTAAGACTAAATAACGCCCCCTTCTCGTTCACCACACACGTCATCTCCTGGGATATAAGGATTAATCGCGAGCATCGGGAACCATCGGAACTGGTCGTAGTGCTTAAGGTTGACCATACCCTCTCTTAAGCACTACGATCAGGTCAGTGTACAAACCTCCCATATCACATGTGCCATGACACTACTTTGTTAATTATGCACTCCCATAATCCGTATGCACTCCCATAAAACGCCATTCGCATAATTAGGCACGCCTGCGTTCGGATCTCCACTCCCCCGTTTTCAAGCACCTTCCCCTGTTACCACCCACAAACGCCTCAAACTGTCACTCAAACTACCGACCTGGCTGTGTTCAAGGAGAGAGAAATTTCTGATCGTAGCAGCTAGATTGCGCACGCGCATTGCGAACTTTACGCATGCGCAGTTTAGCGAACATCGGTGGCATAGGACCGCGCGGCCACAACGACCAACTCTGAATGAAGTCCTCTCTCTCTTCTCCCTGGTGTGCGCTTTTATATAGGCAACTAATTCCAGTCCCATACTCTATATTATTCGGCACAGCCCTCTCTCCCCGCACAGATTCAGGCTGCCAGAGAACAGTGATTGCCAGGGACCTTCTCCCTGTGACTGCAAAGAGACTGGTGTATCTCACAGGTACCACCAAAATGCCACACTTATCAGCTCTGCCCATCGGTGCCAGCCACACAGAGCTCTGCAACACTTTGCCCATCGAAGTCTGCATTCAAGGAAAAGATTGAGGAGCCAGGTATCTGCACCCTACACATGTATTGAAAGAACCTCACTCTTCTACTGTGGGCACAGAGTGCAGTTGGCATTCTTATTGGAACACCATCCCCCTGCTTCCATATACCATACTAACCTACCTATGCCAGTGTGCCGACTCCTGTTAGTAGTGTTTAGACTCCTGTTGCCTCTTCACACACACCCCCCCCCCTATTTTTTTCCCTGGACCACTTAGGGGCCCCCAAGAATTCTTATCTTATCCCTGGACCCTGTGCTCACTTGTCAGATTTCCTAGGCAGCTGGAGCTGGAGGCGCAGGTGGCACTTGTTGGCAGACTGGATCTCCTCCTCCTTCAGCCGGATGAGTCTCTCTAGCCCCAAACACCAATCCTGAGCCACCGTCATGTTCAGATTCTGGGATGGAGAACATGACACAGGTCAGTATCTATTCATATATAACGAGAAGTAACATACTACAAGGGACACAGCGACGGGTAACACAGAGCATGCCCAGGATCAGGGAGAGAGCGAAAGGCAAGTTGTTGTTTAAAAAAAGTGTCCACTTGCCCATTGCAACCCCACTGAGCTGGGTCCTGCAGGTCTTTAGCACTGTGCTAAGGACGATGCACAATGCTCCACCAGGAGTAAATAGTGGACAGGGGAAGACCTAGGTACTGGGCCGCCTGGAAGTTACCCAGATACGGACATCGAGAACAGCGTAGGGGACCCACCTGGTAAGTGCCCTGCAGGGTACTGATGAGCTGTGTGATATGTTCCACCACCTCCAGGTCTTTCTTGACGTCCTGCAGCTCCTGATAGAGACGCGGAGAGCCCAAGGAGACCTTATCTGAGAAGACAGACAGATTTGCATGCTCACTTCTTCTATCCCTACTCGGGACACCCGCAAAGACGGAGCGGACTTACTTTGACCCGCAGAGGGCGACTGCTTCTTGCCGACGGACTGTGGTCCAGCAGCTGCTTCTTTCTCAAACACGTTCCCTTCCTGACCAAACTCTGCCACGTGGAGCTGGTGTAACGCGGCGTTCCACTTCAGCACGTAGCGAGGCCCCAGCGGAACCAGGTTCCCAATATCCGGCTGCCCCCTGGAGAGAGAGAAGGCCGGGATGCTGGGAATGTTTGGATGAGCTCATGTCTCTGTGATTAGAAACCCTTGTTACAGAGACCCCAGTGACTGTACAGGGAATCCCCCCCCATGACCTGAAGGAGGACTCCAACAGGTCATAGTACTACAATGGCCCCACAGAAGGGATCCTGACGGCCTATAATAGTCTGTCATCAGGCGCGTGCTGCTGCGGGCTCTGGTAACGGGGAAGGTAGGTTGTCTAGGTGGCTCCTATTTGCTATATGATGGGAGGGATGATATATTTAGCGGGAGAAGTGGACAGCCCCTTGTACTTGTAGTAATAACAGTCACCCCACACACGGGACCCCCTTCCCCGCAGTGGACACTCACTTGAAGTTGATGTTGGCGCACACCAGGACATCATTCAGTAAGAAGAGCTTGCGTTCCTTGGATTTCAGCAGCTGGCCCTTCTCCCCGTACACCATCTCAGTGAGCGTCTCACAGATAAGGAGCTGGTGCTGCCCAGAGCTCAGGCTCTAGGAGATAAAGGAAGAGAGTCACGTACCCACCTGGGGTCCGGTTAAAGGCCCTTCTGCAGTACTGATATTAAAGTTGAACCTAATGGGCTCTGCTCTATACCAAGACAATGGGCCATATGCAATTTGTAGCGAAAAGCCGTTCTCGGCAAAACTTTTTCACCGATGACGTCATTTTTACCGATTCCACTTTTCCCCATATTCAATTTGGCCAACTTTTTCGCCGGTTAGAAAAAAGTCAATGAATCAGACCCCGCGAAAAAGTATCACCTAGGAATATGTGGCGAGAAAAAGTGCAGAATTGGGGGGATTTGGGGAGCAGACTTCCAAAAACCACCCTGCACCCCTTGGACAGTCCCCTAAAGGTAAATCTGTGTCAACATTTTTTCAAAAAGTACCTTCGGACACCCCAAAAAAGTACTTTCGTTTTGAGGGCAAAAAAAAAAACATAGTTTGGGGACAAACTTTAAAACTATCGAAATAGACTCAGGGAGGGTCCCCAAGTATGCCGCAGGGGGGGTCCCCAAGTATACACCAGGTGTTTTTTTGATTGCAGGTGGTTGCGGCAGGTGGATTTTTAAAATTTTTTAAAACTACATATTAGCAACTTTAAAATATGCTAGCGCCCATTTTCATGTACCCCAAATTTGATGGGATTACTTATTTAGCCCCCCAAAAAAGTTGCAAAATGCTATTCTTCACCGCCTTCTTAAAAACGCAAAACAGCAGCTATTGAGACCGTTTAAAGACCCCATATACCTTTAGCAGGGCTATTTGGGGGTACCCAAAGTTAACCCCGTGTCAGAGCATCAATTGGGGGGTGTCAGGCTGATTTCCCCAAAAATGACAGGACTTTTCGCTGGTTTTGAATTCGGCGGGTCCCGTTTTTGGCGATTTCAAATTGAATACGGGGATACGCGAGGACGAACGTGATACTTTTTCGCACCCAAATCCTCCGATGACAGCGAAAAGTTCAGCCTCGGACCTTTCGCTCCAAATTGAATTCGGCCCAATATGCGATACCGCAACATACTAACGCCATCTTCTTACCTTGACACAGGGGCCTGAACTATATACACACATACATCACTTTTATCATCAGTATCTCCAACCCGAACCTTTACCCAGCTCTGTACCACACTAGTTCCAGATCTCCCTGAGCACATTCCTCTTCTCTGCGTTCCCGGTCAGCTCCGCTACACGCTAACGACACATTTACAGATCTGACAGAGTCTCCGAATCGATTGTTATTTCCATGTGTGATGATGGTGAGTAATACGGGGGACTAGACCAACCAGACTGATTGGAGCGATCTCCCGGGAGTTGGGGCCCTTCCTCACCTTATGCAGGGTGCTTCGGTCATTTATGCTTTTGCAAAGCTGCTGGATCTCCGCCACTTGATCAGCGACGCGTTTCTGCTCATTCAGCTTCTCTGCCAGGGTCTCCAGCTCCGTCAGTGCCAGCTGCAGCGACAGGCGGTCCGCATGTCCCCGAGGCGTGTTCTTCAGCATGTCCTGCAGGACAGACAGTTACAGGTGACGGGCGGGAGACAGACGGAGACAGCCCGGATGAGTCTAGGAGTCGGGAATTTACCTGCAGGAGGAGGATGAACTGGGGGAATCGCTGGATCGGTTTTACCATCAGTCCATAAAGCGTCACCCTGTCCGGACTGGCTGACTGCTTCTTCTGTATAACAAAGACATAACCACACATTACAGAGCATGCCGTGCCAGGCACAGAGACTACGGCTCCAATCTTATTCCGCTCCAGAAATAATCAGGGCAAGCGTCGCGTAACAGAAGTCTGGCCAGAAGATGTTCCCGTCACCCATCTCACCTTCAGGAACTCCAGGAAGGCGAGCTTGGTGAGACAGGCCTTCTTGATTAGGGTCATGGCGTTGGTGAAGTTATTGACGTAGTCACTGTAGACATCTAACACCATGGACTTGGAAAACTGGGGGAGAGAACAGAGAGTTCTTATCAACCTATGGAAGCCTGAGCAGGAGGTCTATAGAGAAGCATTGGGAGGGGCAGCAGTAAATTGGAGGAGGGGGTTGAAGATAGAAGTTATGCTGAGGAGTGAGGGGGCCAAAGACGTGCGGGAGAAGGGGCAGATAAGAAGTTGGTGGGTGGGGGGGTTAGCTATTAAGGATGGAATCGAAGAGCCAGAAATCATTGAAACCTGGACCGTAATGGTGAAGGTTGGGAAACTCTGAGCTAAAAGTAACCTGGGTGAGGAACAGCGGTCAGTGGAGACAGGGGTCCAGTAAAGAGATGTAATAAGGATTAAGAGATTCTTTGAATGTGCAGTAGGTTGTATAACAGGATATATATATATATTAATTTGCTGGTGCCATAATAGGACACACTACCCCGTATGTTTGTAGAAGTTCGTGGCAATAATAAATATGCACCGTCGCCACAAAACCACAACAATGGAGGCAGAATAAACCTGAACCATAAACCACGTAATGCGGAAAGTCTGCGACGGAAACCTACGTTCATCAAACATCTACAGAGCGCTAGAATATTTATTTCCCCTTTTGCTCCACTTTACACGGTTACGGAATATTTCTCCAGCGCTGGCGGAGTTGCTGTTACAGTCACTTATTTTTCCCCAACACAAACATATTTTACAAGAAATAAATATTATATATAATACTGAGGTCACTGCAGAGGGGACATAGGCCTAGGGGAGTAGTAACCGCTCTCTGCAGATTAGCGAAAGTCCAGCCTGCGCCTAGAGAGGTGTTATGATGCATTATGGGTCGCACTACGTTCATGTAATTAGGCGCACATGCAGACCGCGACACAGACGCATAAACGCATGGTCAGGGAGGCGCGAATAGCGGATGATCGTGACGAAGTCAGACAACTGGGAGTGAGCAGACCCTGTAATCTATATTACTATATTATAAACGCATATTATCATCAGCCTATGGGATGCGTTATTATCATCAGCCTATGGGATGCGTCATTATCATCAGCCTATGGGATGCGTTATTATCATCAGCCTATGGGTTGCGTTATTATCATCAGCCTATGGGATGCGTTATTATCATCAGCCTATGGGATGCGTTATTATCATCAGCCTATGGGATGCATTATATGGAGGAATCTGAAGATCTTCGTCTGTGATAGAACGATGATAAATTTTACACCGTATTCTGTCACTTTACACCGTATTCTGTCACTTTACACCGTATTCTGTCACTTTACACCACATTCTATATTTTACACCATATTCTATCATTTTACACCATATTCTGTAATTTTACACCGTATTCTGTCACTTTACACCGTATTCTGTCACTTTACACCGTATTCTGTCATTTTACACCACATTCTATATTTTTACACCACATTCTGTCATTTTACACCACATTCTATATTTTTACACCATATTCTATCATTTTACACCATATTCTGTAATTTTACACCGTATTCTGTCACTTTACACCGTATTCTGTCATTTTACACCATATTCTATCATTTTACACCATATTCTGTAATTTTACACCGTATTCTGTCATTTTACACCACATTCTGTCATTTTACACCACATTCTATATTTTTACACAATATTCTATCATTTTACTTTTATTCTGTCATTTTACACTGTATTCGTATTATTTTATTTGGTCCTGCTCTATCACTCCCATTTGGTTCTAATTACCTTAACAAAAGGCAGGAATTAAAGCCAATCATCAAGAAATATGGATAAGCCTAATGACAATCTAAACTTCCCTGTCTCCTTCATAGAATACGCCCCACGTGCCGAGAACAAAGTTACTCGTAACATTGATAAAGAGCACTGCGCTCCGTAACTGTCTCCTCCCTCTGCTATGCATGCTGGGTACTAGGAGAGTCAGCAGGAGGCACGAACTCTGACCCAATGACATCACCGATGGACGACTGCTCATGTACAGCTGGCGTTATTACGGTGTACAGTGTCACAGTACTGTGCTGATGAGCCACCTAAATACCGCTGTTATCCCCTGCAATACCGCCATTGTGCTTACCACTGATACCGCTGTTATCCCCTGCAATACCGCTATTCTGCTTACCACTGATACCGCTGTAATGCCCTGCAATACCGCTATTCTGCTTACCACTGATACCGCTGTTATCCCCTGCAATACCGCTATTCTGCTTACCACTGATACCGCTGTTATCCCCTGCAATACCGCTATTCTGCTTACCACCGATACCGCTGTAATGCCCTGCAATACCGCTATTCTGCTTACCACTGATACCGCTGTTATCCCCTGCAATACCGCTATTCTGCTTACCACTGATACCGCTGTTATCCAATGCAATACCGCTATTCTGCTTACCACTGATACCGCTGTTATCACTTGCAATTCCGCTATTCTGCTAACCACTGATACCGCTGTTATCCCCTGCAATACCGCTATTCTGCTTACCACTGATACCGCTGTTATCCCCTGCAATACCGCTATTCTGCTTACCACTGATACCGCTGTTATCCCCTGCAATACCGCTATTCTGCTTACCACTGATACCGCTGTTATCCCCTGCAATACCGCTATTCTGCTTGCCGCTCATACCGCTGTTATCCCCTGCAATACCGATATTCTGCTTACAACTGATACCGCTGTTATTCCCTGCAATACCGCTATTCTGCTTACCACTGATACCGCTGTTATCCCCTGCAATACCACTATTCTGCTTACCACTGATACCGCTGTTATCCCCTGCAATACAGCTATTCTGCTTACCACTGATACCGCTGTTATCCCCTGCAATACCGCTATTCTGCTTACCACTGATACCGCCGTTATCCCCTGCAATACCGCTAATCTGCTTACCGCTGTTAGCCCCTGCAATACCGCTATTCTGCTTACCACTGATACCGCAATTATCCCCTGCAATACCGCTATTCTGCTTACCACTGATACCGCTGTTATCCCCTGCAATACCGCAATTCTGCTTACCGCTGTTATCCCCTGCAATACCGCTATTCTGCTTAGCACTGATACCGCTATGCTGCTTACCGCTGTTATCCCCTGCAATACCGCTATTCTGCTTACCGCTATTATCCCCTGCAATACCACTATTCTGCTTACCACTGATACCGCTGTTATCCCCTGCAATACCACTATTCTGCTTACCACTGATACCGCCATTATCCCCTGCAATACCGCTATTCTGCATACCACTGATACCGCTGTTATCCCATGCAATACCGCTATTCTGCTTACCACCGATACCGCTGTTATCCCCTGCAATACCGCTATTCTGCTTACCACCGATACCGATGTTATCCCTTGCAATACCGCTATTCTGCTTACCACCGATACCGATGTTATCCCCTACAATACCGCTATTCTGCTTACCACCGATACTGCTGTTATCCCCTGCAATACCCCTATTCTGCTTACCACTGATACCGCTGTTATCCCCTGCAATACCGCTATTCTGCTTACCACTGATACCGCTGTTATCCCCTGCAATACCGCTATTCTGCTTACCGCTCATACCGCTGTTATCCCCTGCAATACCACTATTCTACTTACCGCTCATACCACTGTTATCCCCTGCAATACCACTATTCTGCTTACCGCTCATACTGCTGTTATCCCCTGCAATACCGCTATTCTGCTTACCACTGATACCGCCGTTATCCCCTGCAATACCGCTATTCTGCTTACCACTGATACCGTTGTTATCCCCTGCAATACCACTATTCTGCTTACCACTGATACCGCTGTTATCCCCTGCAATACCGCTATTCTGCTTACCACTGATACCGCCGTTATCCCCTGCAATACCGCTATTCTGCTTACCGCTGTTATCCCCTGCAATACCGCTATTCTGCTTACCACTGATACCGCTGTTATCCCCTGCAATACCGCTATTCTGCTTACCACTGATACCGCTGTTATCCCCTGCAATACCGCTATTCTGCTTACCGCGGTTATCCCCTGCAATACCGCTATTCTGCTTACCACTGATACCGCTGTTATCCCCTGCAATACCACTATTCTGCTTACCACTGATACCGCTGTTATCCCCTGCAATACCGCTATTCTGCTTACCACTGATACCGCTGTTATCCCCTGCAATACCGCTATTTTGCTTACCGCCGTTATCCCCTGCAATACCACTATTCTGCTTACCACTGATACCGCTGTTATCCCCTGCAATACCACTATTCTGCTTACCACTGATACCGCCGTTATCCCCTGCAATACCGCTATTCTGCTTACCGCTGTTATCCCCTGCAATACCGCTATTCTGCTTACCACTGATACCGCTGTTATCCCCTGCAATACTGCTAATCTGCTTACCACTGATACCGCTGTTATCCCATGCAATACCACTATTCTGCTTACCACTGATACCGCTGTTATCCCCTGCAATACCGCTATTCTGCTTACCACTGATACCGCTGTTATCCCCTGCAATACCACTATTCTGCTTACCACTGATACCGCTGTTATCCCATTCAATACCGCTATTCTGCTTACCACTGATACCGCCGTTATCCCCTGCAATACCACTATTCTGCTTACCACTGATACCGCTGTTATCCCCTGCAATACCGCTATTCTGCTTACCGCTGTTATCCCCTGCAATACCGCTATTCTGCTTACCACTGATACCGCCATTATCCCCTGCAAAACCGCTATTCTGCTTACCACTGATACCGCTGTTATCCCATGCAATACCGCTATTCTGCTTACCACCGATACCACTGTTATCCCCTGCAATATGGCTATTCTGCTTACCACCGATACCGCCATTATCCCCTGCAAAACCGCTATTCTGCTTACCACTGATACCGCCATTATCCCCTGCAAAACCGCTATTCTGCTTACCACTGATACCGCTGTTATCCCATGCAATACCGCTATTCTGCTTACCACCGATACCACTGTTATCCCCTGCAATATGGCTATTCTGCTTACCACCGATACCGATGTTATCCCCTGCAATACCGCTATTCTGCTTACCGCTCATACCGATGTTATCCCCTGCAATACCGCTATTCTGCTTACCACTGATACCGCTGTTATCCCCTGCAATACCGCAATTCTGCTTACCGCGGTTATCCCCTGCAATACCGCTATTCTGCTTAGCACTGATACCGCTATGCTGCTTACCGCTGTTATCCCCTGCAATACCGCTATTCTGCTTACCGCTATTATCCCCTGCAATACCACTATTCTGCTTACCACTGATACCGCTGTTATCCCCTGCAATACCACTATTCTGCTTACCACTGATACCGCCATTATCCCCTGCAATACCGCTATTCTGCATACCACTGATACCGCTGTTATCCCATGCAATACCGCTATTCTGCTTACCACCGATACCGCTGTTATCCCCTGCAATACCGCTATTCTGCTTACCACCGATACCGATGTTATCCCTTGCAATACCGCTATTCTGCTTACCACCGATACCGATGTTATCCCCTACAATACCGCTATTCTGCTTACCACCGATACTGCTGTTATCCCCTGCAATACCCCTATTCTGCTTACCACTGATACCGCTGTTATCCCCTGCAATACCGCTATTCTGCTTACCACTGATACCGCTGTTATCCCCTGCAATACCGCTATTCTGCTTACCGCTCATACCGCTGTTATCCCCTGCAATACCACTATTCTACTTACCGCTCATACCACTGTTATCCCCTGCAATACCACTATTCTGCTTACCGCTCATACTGCTGTTATCCCCTGCAATACCGCTATTCTGCTTACCACTGATACCGCCGTTATCCCCTGCAATACCGCTATTCTGCTTACCACTGATACCGTTGTTATCCCCTGCAATACCACTATTCTGCTTACCACTGATACCGCTGTTATCCCCTGCAATACCGCTATTCTGCTTACCACTGATACCGCCGTTATCCCCTGCAATACCGCTATTCTGCTTACCGCTGTTATCCCCTGCAATACCGCTATTCTGCTTACCACTGATACCGCTGTTATCCCCTGCAATACCGCTATTCTGCTTACCACTGATACCGCTGTTATCCCCTGCAATACCGCTATTCTGCTTACCGCGGTTATCCCCTGCAATACCGCTATTCTGCTTACCACTGATACCGCTGTTATCCCCTGCAATACCACTATTCTGCTTACCACTGATACCGCTGTTATCCCCTGCAATACCGCTATTCTGCTTACCACTGATACCGCTGTTATCCCCTGCAATACCGCTATTTTGCTTACCGCCGTTATCCCCTGCAATACCACTATTCTGCTTACCACTGATACCGCTGTTATCCCCTGCAATACCACTATTCTGCTTACCACTGATACCGCCGTTATCCCCTGCAATACCGCTATTCTGCTTACCGCTGTTATCCCCTGCAATACCGCTATTCTGCTTACCACTGATACCGCTGTTATCCCCTGCAATACTGCTAATCTGCTTACCACTGATACCGCTGTTATCCCCTGCAATACCGCTATTCTGCTTACCACTGATACCGCTGTTATCCCCTGCAATACCACTATTCTGCTTACCACTGATACCGCTGTTATCCCCTGCAATACCACTATTCTGCTTACCACTGATACCGCTGTTATCCCCTGCAATACCGCTATTCTGCTTACCACTGATACCGCCGTTATCCCCTGCAATACCACTATTCTGCTTACCACTGATACCG
Organism: Taudactylus pleione; assembly: GCA_031769625.1. Taxonomy (NCBI): domain Eukaryota; kingdom Metazoa; phylum Chordata; class Amphibia; order Anura; family Myobatrachidae; genus Taudactylus; species Taudactylus pleione. Next base: position 1,654,438 of record JAUIMM010001331.1, read on the forward strand.
CTGTTATCCCCTGCAATACCGCTATTCTGCTTACCGCTGTTATCCCCTGCAATACCGCTATTCTGCTTACCACTGATACCGCCATTATCCCCTGCAAAACCGCTATTCTGCTTACCACTGATACCGCCATTATCCCCTGCAATACCGCTATTCTGCTTACCACCGATACCACTGTTATCCCCTGCAATATGGCTATTCTGCTTACCACCGATACCGCCATTATCCCCTGCAAAACCGCTATTCTGCTTACCACTGATACCGCCATTATCCCCTGCAATACCGCTATTCTGCTTACCACCGATACCGATGTTATCCCCTGCAATACCGCTATTCTGCTTACCGCTGATTGTAAGCTTGCAAGCAGGGCCCTCTTTCCTCTATATCTGTCTGTTATTACCCTGTTTTGTTCTATCAATGTTTCCAATTGTAAAGCGCAACGGAATATGCTGCGCTATATAAGAAACTGTTAATAAAATACCGCCATTATCCCCTGCAATACCGCTATTCTGCTTACCACTGATACCGCTGTTATCCCCTGCAATACCGCTATTCTGCTTACCGCGGTTATCCCCTGCAATACCGCTATTCTGCTTACCACTGATACCGCCGTTATCCCCTGCAATACCGCTATTCTGCTTACCACTGATACCGCTGTTATCCCCTGCAATACCGCTATTCTGCTTACCACTGATACCGCTGTTATCCCCTGCAATACCGCTATTCTGCTTACCACTGATACCGCTGTTATCCCCTGCAATACCGCTATTCTGCTTACCACTGATACCGCTGTTATCCCCTGCAATACCGCTATTCTGCTTACCACTGATACCGCCGTTATCCCCTGCAATACCACTATTCTGCTTACCACTGATACCGCCATTATCCCCTGCAATATCGCTATTCTGCTTACCACTGATACCGCTGTTATCCCCTGCAATACCGCTATTCTGCTTACCACTGATACCGCTGTTATCCCCTGCAATACCGCTATTCTGCTTACCACTGATACCGCCATTATCCCCTGCAATATCGCTATTCTGCTTACCACTGATACCGCCGTTATCCCCTGCAATACCGCTATTCTGCTTACCACTGATACCGTTATTATCCCCTGCAATACCGCTATTCTGCTTACCACTGATACCGCTGTTATCCCCTGCAATACCGCTATTCTGCTTACCACTGATACCGATGTTATCCCCTGCAATACCGCTATTCTGCTTACCGCTGTTATCCCCTGCAATACCGCTATTCTGCTTACCACTGATACCGCCGTTATCCCCTGCAATACCGCTATTCTGCTTACCACTGATACCGCTGTTATCCCCTGCAATACCGCTATTCTGCTTACCGCTGTTATCCCCTGCAATACCGCTATTCTGCTTACCACTGATACCGCCATTATCCCCTGCAAAACCGCTATTCTGCTTACCACTGATACCGCTGTTATCCCATGCAATACCGCTATTCTGCTTACCACCGATACCACTGTTATCCCCTGCAATATGGCTATTCTGCTTACCACCGATACCGCCATTATCCCCTGCAAAACCGCTATTCTGCTTACCACCGATACCGCCATTATCCCCTGCAAAACCGCTATTCTGCTTACCACCGATACCACTGTTATCCCCTGCAATATGGCTATTCTGCTTACCACTGATACCGCTGTTATCCCCTGCAATACCGCTATTCTGCTTACCACTGATACCGCTGTTATCCCCTGCAATACCGCTATTCTGCTTACCACTGATACCGCTGTTATCCCCTGCAATACCGCTATTCTGCTTACCACTGATACCGATGTTATCCCCTGCAATACCGCTATTCTGCTTACCGCTGTTATCCCCTGCAATACCGCTATTCTGCTTACCACTGATACCGCTGTTATCCCCTGCAATACCGCTATTCTGCTTACCACTGATACCGCTGTTATCCCCTGCAATACCGCTATTCTGCTTACCACTGATACCGCCATTATCCCCTGCAATACCGCTATTCTGCTTACCACTGATACCGCTGTTATCCCCTGTAATACCGCTGTTCTACTTACCACTGATACCGCTGTTATGCCCTGCAATACCGCTATTCTGCTTACCACTGATACCGTCATTATCCCCTCCAATACCACTATTCTGCTTACCGCTGTTATCCCCTGCAATACCGCTATTCTGCTTACCGCTGTTATTCCCTGCAATACCGCTATTCTGCTTACCGCTGTTATCCCCTGCAATACCACTATTCTGCTTACCGCTGTTATCCCCTGCAATACCGCTATGTTGCTTACCACTGATACCGCTGTTATCCCCTGCAATACCACTATTCTGCTTACCGCTGTTATCCCCTGCAATACCGCTATGCTGCTTACCACTGATACCGCTGTTATCCCCTGCAATATCACTATTCTGCTTACCACTGATACCACTGTTATCCCCTGCAATACCGCTATTCTGCTTACCACTGATACCGCTGTTATCCCCTGCAATACCACTATTCTGCTTACCGCTGTTATCCGCTGCAATACCGCTATTCTGCTTACCACTGATACCGCTGTTATCCCCTGCAATATCACTATTCTGCTTACCACTGATACCGCCGTTATCCCCTGCAATACCGCTATTCTGCTTACCACTGATACCGTTATTATCCCCTGCAATACCGCTATTCTGCTTACCACTGATACCGCTGTTATCCCCTGCAATACCACTATTCTGCTTACCACTGATACCGCTGTTATCCCCTGCAATACCGCTATTCTGCTTAGCACTGATACCGCTATGCTGGTTACCACTGATACCGCTCTGTTATCCCCTGCAATACCACTATTCTGCTTACTGCTGTTATCCCCTGCAATACCGCTATGCTGCTTACCACTGATACCGCCATTATCCCCTGCAATACCGCTATTCTGCTTACCACTGATACCGCCATTATCCCCTGCAATACCACTATTCTGCTTACCACTGATACCGCTGTTATCCCCTGCAATACCACTATTCTGCTTACCGCTGTTATCCCCTGCAATACCGCTATTCTGCTTACCACTGATACCGCTGTTATCCCCTGCAATACCACTATTCTGCTTACCGCTGTTATCCCATGCAATACCGCTATTCTGCTTACCACCGATACCGCTGTTATCCCCTGCAATACCGCTATTCTGCTTACCACCGATACCGATGTTATCCCTTGCAATACCGCTATTCTGCTTACCACCGATACCGATGTTATCCCCTACAATACCGCTATTCTGCTTACCACCGATACTGCTGTTATCCCCTGCAATACCCCTATTCTGCTTACCACTGATACCGCTGTTATCCCCTGCAATACCGCTATTCTGCTTACCACTGATACCGCTGTTATCCCCTGCAATACCGCTATTCTGCTTACCGCTCATACCGCTGTTATCCCCTGCAATACCACTATTCTACTTACCGCTCATACCACTGTTATCCCCTGCAATACCACTATTCTGCTTACCGCTCATACTGCTGTTATCCCCTGCAATACCGCTATTCTGCTTACCACTGATACCGCCGTTATCCCCTGCAATACCGCTATTCTGCTTACCACTGATACCGTTGTTATCCCCTGCAATACCACTATTCTGCTTACCACTGATACCGCTGTTATCCCCTGCAATACCGCTATTCTGCTTACCACTGATACCGCCGTTATCCCCTGCAATACCGCTATTCTGCTTACCGCTGTTATCCCCTGCAATACCGCTATTCTGCTTACCACTGATACCGCTGTTATCCCCTGCAATACCGCTATTCTGCTTACCACTGATACCGCTGTTATCCCCTGCAATACCGCTATTCTGCTTACCGCGGTTATCCCCTGCAATACCGCTATTCTGCTTACCACTGATACCGCTGTTATCCCCTGCAATACCACTATTCTGCTTACCACTGATACCGCTGTTATCCCCTGCAATACCGCTATTCTGCTTACCACTGATACCGCTGTTATCCCCTGCAATACCGCTATTTTGCTTACCGCCGTTATCCCCTGCAATACCACTATTCTGCTTACCACTGATACCGCTGTTATCCCCTGCAATACCACTATTCTGCTTACCACTGATACCGCCGTTATCCCCTGCAATACCGCTATTCTGCTTACCGCTGTTATCCCCTGCAATACCGCTATTCTGCTTACCACTGATACCGCTGTTATCCCCTGCAATACTGCTAATCTGCTTACCACTGATACCGCTGTTATCCCCTGCAATACCGCTATTCTGCTTACCACTGATACCGCTGTTATCCCCTGCAATACCACTATTCTGCTTACCACTGATACCGCTGTTATCCCCTGCAATACCGCTATTCTGCTTACCACTGATACCGCCGTTATCCCCTGCAATACCACTATTCTGCTTACCACTGATACCGCTGTTATCCCCTGCAATACCGCTATTCTGCTTACCGCTGTTATCCCCTGCAATACCGCTATTCTGCTTACCACTGATACCGCCATTATCCCCTGCAAAACCGCTATTCTGCTTACCACTGATACCGCTGTTATCCCATGCAATACCGCTATTCTGCTTACCACCGATACCACTGTTATCCCCTGCAATATGGCTATTCTGCTTACCACCGATACCGCCATTATCCCCTGCAAAACCGCTATTCTGCTTACCACCGATACCGCCATTATCCCCTGCAAAACCGCTATTCTGCTTACCACCGATACCACTGTTATCCCCTGCAATATGGCTATTCTGCTTACCACTGATACCGCTGTTATCCCCTGCAATACCGCTATTCTGCTTACCACTGATACCGCTGTTATCCCCTGCAATACCGCTATTCTGCTTACCACTGATACCGCTGTTATCCCCTGCAATACCGCTATTCTGCTTACCACTGATACCGATGTTATCCCCTGCAATACCGCTATTCTGCTTACCGCTGTTATCCCCTGCAATACCGCTATTCTGCTTACCACTGATACCGCTGTTATCCCCTGCAATACCGCTATTCTGCTTACCACTGATACCGCTGTTATCCCCTGCAATACCGCTATTCTGCTTACCACTGATACCGCCATTATCCCCTGCAATACCGCTATTCTGCTTACCACTGATACCGCTGTTATCCCCTGTAATACCGCTGTTCTACTTACCACTGATACCGCTGTTATGCCCTGCAATACCGCTATTCTGCTTACCACTGATACCGTCATTATCCCCTCCAATACCACTATTCTGCTTACCGCTGTTATCCCCTGCAATACCGCTATTCTGCTTACCGCTGTTATTCCCTGCAATACCGCTATTCTGCTTACCGCTGTTATCCCCTGCAATACCACTATTCTGCTTACCGCTGTTATCCCCTGCAATACCGCTATGTTGCTTACCACTGATACCGCTGTTATCCCCTGCAATACCACTATTCTGCTTACCGCTGTTATCCCCTGCAATACCGCTATGCTGCTTACCACTGATACCGCTGTTATCCCCTGCAATATCACTATTCTGCTTACCACTGATACCACTGTTATCCCCTGCAATACCGCTATTCTGCTTACCACTGATACCGCTGTTATCCCCTGCAATACCACTATTCTGCTTACCGCTGTTATCCGCTGCAATACCGCTATTCTGCTTACCACTGATACCGCTGTTATCCCCTGCAATATCACTATTCTGCTTACCACTGATACCGCCGTTATCCCCTGCAATACCGCTATTCTGCTTACCACTGATACCGTTATTATCCCCTGCAATACCGCTATTCTGCTTACCACTGATACCGCTGTTATCCCCTGCAATACCACTATTCTGCTTACCACTGATACCGCTGTTATCCCCTGCAATACCGCTATTCTGCTTAGCACTGATACCGCTATGCTGGTTACCACTGATACCGCTCTGTTATCCCCTGCAATACCACTATTCTGCTTACTGCTGTTATCCCCTGCAATACCGCTATGCTGCTTACCACTGATACCGCCATTATCCCCTGCAATACCGCTATTCTGCTTACCACTGATACCGCCATTATCCCCTGCAATACCACTATTCTGCTTACCACTGATACCGCTGTTATCCCCTGCAATACCACTATTCTGCTTACCGCTGTTATCCCCTGCAATACCGCTATTCTGCTTACCACTGATACCGCCGTTATTCCCTGCAATACCGCTATTCTGCTTACCACTGATACCGTTATTATCCCCTGCAATACCGCTATTCTGCTTACCACTGATACCGCTGTTATCCCCTGCAATACCACTATTCTGCTTACCACTGATACCGCTGTTATCCCCTGCAATACCGCTATTCTGCTTACCACTGATACCGCTGTTATCCCCTGCAATACCGCTATTCTGCTTACCGCTCATACCGCTGTTATCCCCTGCAATACCACTATTCTGCTTACCACTGATACCGCCGTTATCCCCTGCAATACCGTTATGCTGCTTACCACTGATACCGCCGTTATCCCCTGCAATACCGCTATGCTGCTTACCACTGATACCGCTGTTATCCCCTGCAATACCGCTATTCTGCTTACTGCTGTTATCCCCTGCAATACCGCTATGCTGCTTTCCATTGATACCGCTGTTATCCCCTGCAATACGGCTATTCTGCTTACCACTGATACCGTCATTATCCCCTGCAATACCGCTATTCTGCTTACCGCTGTTATCCCCTGCAATACCGCTATTCTGCTTACCACTGATACCGCTGTTAACCCCTGCAATACCGCTATGCTGCTTACCACTGATACCGCTGTTATACCCTGCAATACCGCTATGCTGCTTACCACTGATACCGCTGTTATCCCCTGCAATACCGCTATTCTGCTTACCGCTGTTATCCCCTGCAATACCACTATTCTGCTTAGCACTGATACCGCTATGCTGGTTACCACTGATACCGCTGTTATCCCCTGCAATACCACTATTCTGCTTACTGCTGTTATCCCCTGCAATACCGCTATGCTGCTTACAACTGATACCGCCATTATCCCCTGCAATACCGCTATTCTGCTTACCACTGATACCGCCATTATCCCCTGCAATACCACTATTCTGCTTACCACTGATACCGCTGTTATCCCCTGCAATACGGCTATTCTGCTTACCACTGATACCGCTGTTATCCCCTGCAATACCGCTATTCTGCTTACCACTGATACCACCGTTATCCCCTGCAATACCGCTATTCTGCTTACCACTGATACCGTCATTATCCCCTGCAATACCACTATTCTGCTTACCGCTGTTATCCCCTGCAATACCGCTATTCTGCTTACCGCTGTTATCCCCTGCAATACCGCTATTCTGCTTACCGCTGTTATCCCCTGCAATACCGCTATTCTGCTTACCGCTGTTATCCCCTGCAATACCGCTATGCTGCTTACCGCTGTTATCCCCTGCAATACCGCTATGCTGCTTACCGCTGTTATCCCCTGCAATACCGCTATGCTGCTTACCACTGATACCGCCGTTATCCCCTGCAATACCGCTATTCTGCTTACCACTGATACCGTCATTATCCCCTGCAATACCGCTATTCTGCTTACCGCTGTTATCCCCTGCAATACCGCTATTCTGCTTACCGCTGATACCGCTGTTAACCCGTGAAACCCTGCTGTGTTTACGGCGCACTCCGGGTCTTGATGACCTGCAGTGCGCCGCAAGCCGGCCGATTGGTCCGGCTTCAGTGGCGTTTGGAGATGACGTCATCTCCAAGCGTCCACTTTCACGCCGGAAAAGCCGGGTCTATGCAGACCTGACTGCGGTGTGAACGGTGCCGGCTAAATTCCGGGTCTGATCCGGATAGAAACCCTGTTCCAACTCCGGGTCAGACCCGGAATTTTGGTGGAAAAGGGGTATTATAGATGTATTAGCTAGTGGGGTATTGTTAGGTGCCGGTGGCTATCGTTATGCAGCAGCGTTATCAGTTTCCAATAATAAAGGAGCTACCGGTAATCGGCATTTTCCTCGCAGCTACCGGCGGTGCAGTACGGCTGGAACGAGGAGAGACGCAGGAGGCAGAGACACAAAACATGGACCAGTCACTGTAGGATCTGCCGGTAACATACACAGACCACAGACAGAGGCCACAGAGCGCCACGAGACAACCATCGTACCAGGACTTACCGAGGCCACAAACAGGTCCCCGATCTTCTCCGTCGTGTCCCACTCTGCCACCCGCGAGGACAGGGCGATCTGGAAGACGGAATGGCAATGCAGGATCTCCTTCACCCGGGAGAAGACCAGCTGACACTTGCGGGCGCTCAGCAGCTTCGGTTCCATTTCCAGGAGGGGATTGCGGTAATCCTGGGAGGAGGAAGAGGAGGACACGGTGAGCGGGGAACGATAGACTGCTTCCAATTTATCACGTTGTGTGATATAAGGTTTATTACTATTTTATGGTTTAGCATTTTATTTTCGGCATTGATACGTATAAGTCTGCATACGGGCGGAGAGCCACATTGCGGCAGACTAGCGTTCCGCTCCCCTAAGTACAATTACTGTGCACACAATTTATTTTTCTATACACTGATTTGTTCCTCTTTGTATAAATGTAGGAGATCGTTAGCAGCATACAGGGGTCCCGGTGTCCCTACACGCGGTCGTTGCGCGGGCTTGTTTCTACATTGGACGAATATTTCCGTGGAACTCAGTGATTGTGTTATTGCCGTGTTCCCTGGCAGCGGAGACTTTCAGTTCCCTGTTTTCAGGCCCTCGGCTATTTCACCATCAGGCAGATGCACAGAAGACATTGGTTTGGTTGGTGCCATCACTAAACATGTGGTCAGCTTCTAAAATAACTTTATTTTAGTCAATAGGAAATAAAAGGAGAACACGACGACTGGGGAACATTTAATGTGATTCGTACCCAATAATCTGTCTCCTCCGATCGCTTTGCTGGAAAGTTACTCTAGAACATGTGTCAGGTTTACACCGTGATAAAACAGTAGTATATGCACCAGGTTTACACGGTGATAAAACAGTAGTATATGCACCAGGTTTACACCGTGATAAAACAGTAGTATATGCACCAGGTTTACAACATGATAAAACAGGAGTATATGCACCAGGTTTACGCCGTAATAAAACAGTAGTATATGCACCAGGTTTACAACAAGATAAAACAGTAGTATATGCACCAGGTTTACAACAAGATAAAACAGTAGTATATGCACCAGGTTTACACCATGATAAAACAGCAGTATATGTGACAGGTTTACAACATGATAAAACAATAGTATATGCGCCAGTTTTACACCATGATAAAACAGCAGTATATGTGACAGGTTTACAACATGATAAAACAGTAGTATATGCGCCAGGTTTACACCGTGATAATACAGTAGTATATGCGCCAGGTTTACAACATGATAAAACAGTAGTATATGCACCAGGTTTACAACATGACAAAACAGTAGTATATGCGCCAGGTTTACAACATGACAAAACAATAGTATATGTGCCAGTTTTACAACATGACAAAACAGTAGTATATGCGCCAGGTTTACAACATGATAAAACAGTAGTATATGCACCAGGTTTACAACATGACAAAACAATAGTATATGCACCAGGTTTACAACATGACAAAACAGTAGTATATGCGCCAGGTTTACAACATGACAAAACAGTAGTATATGTGCCAGTTTTACAACATGACAAAACAGTAGTATATGCACCAGGTTTACACCGTGATAAAACAGTAGTATATGCGCCAGGTTTACACCATGATAAAACAGTAGTATATGCGCCAGATTTACACCATGATAAAACAGTAGTATATGCGCCAGATTTACACCATGATAAAACAGTAGTATATGCGCCAGGTTTACAACATGATAAAACAGTAGTATATGCACCAGGTTTACACCGTGATAATACAGTAGTATATGCGCCAGGTTTACACCGTGATAATACAATAGTATATGCGGCAGGTTTACACCATAATAAAACAGTAGTATATGCACCAGGTTTACACCGTGATAATACAATAGTATATGCACCAGGTTTACACTGTGATAAAACAATAGTATATACATCAGGTTTACACCGTGATAATACAATAGTATATGCGCCAGGTTTACACCATAATAAAACAGTAGTATATGCACCAGGTTTACACCGTGATAATACAATAGTATATGCACCAGGTTTACACTGTGATAAAACAATAGTATATACATCAGGTTTACACCGTGATAATACAATAGTATATACACCAGGTTTACACCGTGATAAAACAATAGTATATGCACCAGGTTTACACCGTGATAATACAATAGTATATGCGCCAGGTTTACACTGTGATAAAACAATAGTATATACATCAGGTTTACACCGTGATAATACAATAGTATATGCGCCAGGTTTACATTAAGAAAAACTAGTAGTATATGCACCAATTCATATTTTGCACCAGTGGTTAACCACCGTCGTCGAGCTATACACCCCTTAAAGGCGCCAATTTGTCTTTGTTATGGCTTGCATGACGCACATGTGCATGAACACGCCCTTACTCTACTCTGCCAACGCTTGCACGACCCCTACCTCTCTAAGCGTAAGGAGGCGCAAGTGCAAAATGCAGGCGGATCTCCATAATGACGGATGGATAAGAATTCTCCATTTGCATTTGCAGTATAAATAAGTGGAATTTGCAGCAAAAAATAAGCTTATGCCCAACTCTACGCCAGCTCCCGTGTGTTTACGTGGTGCGGCGTCACGTGGTCATTGACGATCCACAAGTTGTGGTCTGTAATATCATGATTAGGTCCCAATAATTCACCAAAGGTCACATCCGCCAAACGTCTGAACCGCCAAAACGACTCGAATTTAACTTTTCAAAGAACAACCCCACTACGGCCCCCACGGACTTACCTGCAATACGCGCTGCAGGGACTCCACATAGCTCCGCTCGCTCTGCACGATGGAGGACAGGATGTGTCGCCGCAGAACCTGCAGGACACACATGGCACCGTTACCCTAGCGCCTCTCAGTAACTGCAAACAATGATGCGTACGGCATCGCCCCAGTCCTCACCTGCTGCGCGCTCAGCCCGTCCGGCATCGGCCCCAGCTCTGACGGTGGTGGGTTCAGGTCCAGGTTCAGACCGCTGACTTCCAGAAACCCCATCTCTTCCTCCTCGGAGTCCCCTAGGAGAAGAAAGAGCATTTGAAGTAGGAACGGGGGCAGGGAAAGCGCGGAACCGGCGGGAGAGAAGCCGTAGTTACCCGAGGAGACGCTCTCCTCTGTGCTACCGACACTTTCCGACGTCGGCTTTTTAGAACGCCGTTTCCTGAACCACATTGAGGACCGGCTCGTCCTGTGGCCCAAACTGAATCTCAGTGCCATGTTAGCGGTGAGGTGTACAGGGGCTGGGTGTGAGCACAGATTGAGGACAGAGGTTTTGGTGACAGTGAGTGGGGTGGAGAAGACTTCGGAGGAGGAAAGGATTAGATTAAGTTACCAGGGAGGAGGAGGAGGCTGTATGTGCTGACAGTAAAGGTTTAGTCTGTGACTCACATGTCACTTCCCTGTTCATAGAAAGTCTGACATGGAGAAATGCAACTGGTGCGGCCAGAATTCTGCCGTCCGGACTGGTAGTTCAGAGTCACATACTACATACGAGCTGCTCACACATGTAACGGCCTATCCGGGTCCCAGGAATAATAGCCTACAGGGCTGGAGGATAGTGATTGTGTGCGCGGTGATGCTATGGAGAAGTAATCTGTATGACTAAGGAAAAGAAAGCCCCAACTAAGAAGTTATTTAGTCACTAGATCGCTAATTGGTCGCTGGTATTCAATAAAATCGTGAATGAAGTGACCACGGACTCTTACCGGTAGTTTCTTTGCGCTGTAAGAAGGTCACTTTGCGCATGACGGCAATCCGCGTCTTCTCCAATCCATCCTTGGTGCCGCTGCGCGCGGCTTTCATCAGCTGCGTCATCTGCAGATCACACACATCCACCGGGTCACGTGACTGTATAGGTGCCACAACTACTTATCACCGAGCGCTACGCGCCAGGGGGCAGATTAATGGTCAACCACTCACAACCGGGCACCAGAGGGGAAGGAGGACAGTGTCACACATGGGGGCACCAGAGGGAAAGGAGGACAGTGTCACACGTGCGGGCACCAGAGGGGAAGGGGGACAGTGTCACACGTGCGGGCACCAGAGGGGAAGGGGGACAGTGTCACACATGCGGGCACCAGAGGGGAAGGGGGACAGTGTCACACAACCGGGCACCAGAGGGGAAGGGGGACAGTGTCACACAACCGGGCACCAGAGGGGAAGGGGGACAGTGTCACACATGCGGGCACCAGAGGGGAAGGAGGACAGTGTCACACATGCGGGCACCAGAGGGAAAGGAGGACAGTGTCACACATGCGGGCACCAGAGAGAAAGGAGGACAGTGTCACACAACCGGGCACCAGAGGGGAAGGAGGACAGTGTCACACATGCGGGCACCAGAGGGGAAGGAGGACAGTGTCACACAACCGGGCACCAGAGGGGAAGGAGGACAGTGTCACACAACCGGGTACCAGAGGGGAAGGAGGACAGTGTCACCCAACCGGGCACCAGAGGCGAAGGAGGACAGTGTCACACAACCGGGCACCAGAGGGGAAGGAGGACAGTGTCACACAACCGGGCACCAGAGGAGAAGGAAGACAGTGTCACACATGGGGGCACCAGAGGGGAAGGAGGACAGTGTCACACATGCGGGCACCAGAGGGGAAGGAGGGCAGTGTCACACAACCGGGCACCAGAGGGGAAGGAGGGCAGTGTCACACAACCGGGCACCAGAGGGGAAGGACGACAGTGTCACACATGGGGGCTCCAGAGGGGAAGGAGGACAGTGTCACACATGGGGGCTCCAGAGGGGAAGGAGGACAGTGTCACACATGGGGGCACCAGAGGGGAAGGAGGACAGTGTCACACATGCGGGCACCAGAGGGGAAGGAGGACAGTGTCACACAACCGGGCACCAGAGGGGAAGGAGGACAGTGTCACACATGCGGGCACCAGAGGGAAAGGAGGACAGTGTCACACAACCGGGCACCAGAGGGGAAGGAGGACAGTGTCACACATGCGGGCACCAGAGGGGAAGTAGGACAGTGTCACACAACCGGGCACCAGAGGGGAAGGAGGACAGTGTCAAACATGGGGGCACCAGAGGGGAAGGAGAACAGTGTCACACAACCGGGCACCAGAGGGGAAGGAGAACAGTGTCACACAACCGGGCGCCAGGCGGGAAGGAGGACAGTGTCACACATGGGGGCACCAGAGGAGAAGGAGGACAGTGTCACACATGGGGGCACCAGAGGGGAAGGAGGACAGTGTCACACATGGGGGCACCAGAGGGGAAGGAGGACAGTGTCACACATGGGGGCACCAGAGGGGAAGGAGGACAGTGTCACACATGGGGGCACCAGAGGGGAAGGAGGACAGTGTCACACATGGGGGCACCAGAGGGGAAGGAGGACAGTGTCACACATGCGGGCACCAGAGGGGAAGGAGGACAGTGTCAAACATGCGGGCACCAGAGGGGAAGGAGGACAGTGTCATGCAAGCAGACGCCAGAGGGGTAGGAACCATCAGACAGCCAGGTGCTATGTAACAGTGCATTAAGGGGAAGAACATGGCATCACACAATGGAGCAAAATGGAAAGAAAAAAGTGCACACAAGAGGGTCTCAGAGGGAATAGTGTGGGCAGCATAATGTATATAATCAGGTAGCAGAGGGTAAGTCAACAGGACAATTGGGCACCAGTAGAGGAGGTCAGCCTCAAAAAACCAGGCAAAACCGGGTAGATATGGTGTGTGGAGCAGGGTAGTGTCACAGTCACACAGCGCCAAGGCGATGAGAGAAAACGGCAGCATCACACAATACAGGGACAAGGAGTGAGCAGGACCAGGGGCACACACAGACACACAACCTGGTCTAGTACACGGGGTGTAGAAGGTGAACATGGCTCTCAGCAAGACACTTGCGCATATGGCGAGAGAGCGGCTCTGACTAATGTTTACAGTCCATCTGTGAAGGATCATTAATACATTCATTTAGATCTGACATAATGAAGAGCTGGGAGTCGGGACAGCACCTCTAATTCCCACACACATCACAGGAAACACAAAACACAGCATTAATTAGATGAACACAGCATGACGCAAATAACCACACAACTGTACACAGCGACGGCCACACACCTCTGCACACCCCAAGTTCTCATACGAATGGGGGTCACTGAGGCGTAAGCCGTGCTGGGGGGCCCCTATGAGTCTAATTATCAGGATCCTGTAATAATGAGGGGGCGGGAGACATTGCTTTAGTGTGGTATCTAAGGGGTTACAGATGGGCCTTGGGGGGGGGGGGATGACTCTTCCCGGACCCCCATTCTACAAGTGACACTCGGACATCAGCAATTTTCCTTCTACAGTGATTTTTGGAAATAACTGCAATTTGCTGAATTTCATGTATGTAGATTTCCTGTAATGCCAGCTCTGGGCTTATACCCTATATACGGCATATACCAGCCTCCAGGGGGCACCTCCATCCTCATCTATACCTCAATAAAGGCCAGGAGGTGGCAGTGCAGCAGGGCACACAGTGATGCAATATTAATGGGCTGCACTGATTGGTTCATCCACAGGTCCTACCCTGGGGGACAATACTGGGGGTCACATCCTGGGTACCCTGGTGTGGGGCACAGACCCCATCTTACTGGACAGGATGGGGACAGAGAGCGATTTATACCTTGCAGTCGTATCTCTGTTTCAGCTCATGGACGTCTCTCCTCCTGACTCTCAGAGCCAGGAGATCCCTCTTAGTCTGGCTGTACCTCTGCTTTAGTCTACTTAGATCTGGAGAAAGCTGCAGGCGGGAGAGGGAGACAGAGGGAGACAAGCGGCAGAGCAGAGAGAGAGAGACAGGAGAGGGGAAGTTAAGCCAAGCAGTGAGCGCACACAGCGTGAGACAGCAGCAAGACCCCCACCACAGCCACCAGTCAGGAAAGAGTTAACACACCCACTGAGGCTCACCCTGTGTTATGCAGAAAGACCATGCGCCAGCCCCGTGTGTTAGCCGTGAACAGGTCTTACACACGATACACGGAACAGGACAAGCAAGCAGCACAAATACACAGTTGGAGCCATAGACAACTGTATAAATCTGGGAAGGGCGACGTTAGCTGGAGTGGGGCATGCTTGAACTTCCACAACAGCTGGGGTTACACAGGTTGCCTGGCCCTAGTGATGGACACAGTAGGGCTCTGATGTGAGGGATGGTCATAGTACTTAGGGACAACGTGTTCCTGGAACAGTAGTTTTATGATGGTTTCCACTGATAGATATATCTGCCCAATCTGTCTGGTGGGAAGGAAAATCTGGTAATGTATGGGAGCAAATACCAATAAAAATTTGCTCCAAAACCCTGGAAGACAGACCAGATTTTCCTTTCCACCAGACAGATTGGACAGATATATCTGTCAGTGTGTACCCAGCTTAACAAGGGCACTCCCAGGCCTGCGGGATGTTATATTCACAAAGCAAGCCGCTGCTCGGTCACTATCTGTAGTCTGCCACCGTGGGGCGCTCTTTCATTTTAATCTCTATGGATCATTCACAAACAGCGAAATCTGCAGACCTGCAAATCTTCATGGGCGTTACTGCGCCTACTTATCCACCAAGCGCAATTCATGGCGCAGGCCCACTTCATGGTCTGTAGAAAGATCCCAGTGACATCAATCTGTGTCTATGGGTCACCCAGGAAAAAGCGCAGGGTGGAGAAAGACCCATAACATCAAAGGCTACCCGTGTCCACTTTATGGCGATCACTCACCCGCACGTCCCGGTCCCTCTCCTATAAAGCCTCAGTCATTGCTATGATACATCAGAGTGAGGGACCCCAGGGCTGTCTATGTTGCATGTGGTGCCTGTATGCCATTATTTATACAGCGTACACTGGGCCTGAGTCAGAGCTGCTTGCTCGCGCTGTGCGTTCGCAAGCGGCCCGATGTTCTGCGTACGCGCATGCTTCGTTCTGCGCATGCGCGAACTACACACTGCGATCGCATCCTTCTCACTCGCCCAGCAATGGCAGCCCAGGGTAATGAGTGACAGGAGAGGCCGTTTGTGGGTGGTAACAGGGGCAGGATACTAATAACGGGGGGTTCGAGATGCGAACGCAGGCGTGCCTGGGTGTTTCAACGCCGTTTTAGAAGCGTGCATAATTAACAGGCAGCGTCATAGTACACGTCACATGCCTGTTTTTTACACTGATTTCCTCGCAATGCTTGCGGTAGAGTAAAGCTACCTCAGGCACTGCGTTCACATCCGATGGTGCTCGATGTACCAATGTTTTAATACACTTCCTGGAGATGACGTGGTGCTGGTGGGCGGCTCTGCCTGTGCGATTGGGTGTACGCTCACACAAAGTGGCCGCTCGCTAAGACATGGTGAGCGTGCTTATGCCTTGGCGAGCGATCGCTTCCCGTGGCGTCACTATGAGAAATTAGCAAACGCATCCAGCGAACGTACGCAGATAGCGAACGGGTCTAAATCAGGCCCTTTATCTCTACAGCCTCAGAGCTGGCGGTTCATTAAACATAGTTTTGCAGTATATTGAATGCTTTGCACATTTCCGCGAAGCAGGGATTACACTGAAAATGCTTATTCGCCACCCGTTTATCTCATCCCGTAAAATGACTTTTTCTTTCTCCCCTACAGTACAAGAGAACCTGCGCTCCAGAGAAAGAGTAATAATACCAGGAGGTTGAACTGTGATGAGGTACTTACACTTATCCACAGCGCGTCTCCAGTGAACTCTCCACACCAGACTGGAGGGTAGTCGTGCTCCATGAAGTGAGCTTGGCAGGCTCGCCTAGCACCTTGGGAATAGCGCAAGCCATTTTGCGGCACAGTGCATTTCACATATAGCCGCCATTGGTGGTGTTTAAATAAATACTATACTGCGAACAGTAATCTGCACATACAAGGTATAGCCACAAGGTGGCGCCGATGTGTTACAATCAAAAAGCAGCAAAGATGCTCAAATTTCAGCTTCTGTTGCTCCCCGAGTCCAGATAAATGTGCGTATTCTATATACTTTAGCGGCTGAAAACCCAAATCATTTATAGCACAGATCCATCATCAGGATGCAGCACATAATGAGACAGCATTTGTCCAGCACAGTCTAGAACATGAAAGCAGCCGGTAACGCCAGGTATTCCGCACAGTCACCCATGGATCACATTTCGTAAGACTGGTGGGACACGGGAGCTCTGTACGCGTCACTAACGATCATACACGTCTTCTGGCGAGTGCCTGTCCTGCGAACGTTGCCAACAGAGCCCCCAGGTGCCACATCTCTACAACGAGCTTGAATGAAGTATGATTTTGTTATGAGCGGTCCTATATAATCGCCAGGCAATGCCATACGCCGGACAGCACGCTACCATTATAGAACATGACCGGGCATGACACACGCCAGCCAGGCGGGAAAACGGGTTCTCGATAAGCTATTTAGGGTATTTCGGAAGCATTATACGATATATGGGACAGTGAGGGGCAGAAGGGCTGCGATGGGTAACGCTACCTTGGGCTGGAAAGCTACAAACGGTTTGGCGGGTTTCGTCTTCCTCTCCACCTCCTCCGCTTCAGAGTCTTCGCCGTAACTCTCAAACTCGCTGGAGCTCCAACCCGTGTCCTCAATGTCGTCCGCGCAGCCGTCCCGGTGTATGTTCTCGTAGATCAGGTGGTGTCCCAGCCCTGGGAGGGGGAGGAGTTATACAAGGACATAAGTCTCCATCGTGTCACCAAGTGCTCTACAACAGCCCATATCTGGCAATGGCAGAGCCACAAGAAAGGGGTCTCTCTCACCATCCTGGTGGTCATGGTCACAGGGAACATCCTCATAAATAATCCCGTCTTCTGTGCTATGAGAGCCGGACGAGAAACCTAAAATGAATCGAAGAGTGTAAATAAATAACATTCATTAACATAATTGAATACGTGCTCAGCTGGCAGGAATCTGGCCGGGCCGGTGATAGGCGATGTGTCAGATATAAATATCACAGGCACGTGTGCTGCCACAAGAGTGTTTCCGTACTGAGGGGAAAGGGGCTCTCTCTGCGCCCACATTTCCAGGGTAACCAGGGCGGAGCGCCCGTAATAAATACTCTAAGTTGTAGTTTAGGACCTGGGTCGTTAGATCTGTGATATCCTCTATAATATTATTATATGTACACATTCTCTGTATTCATTACCCTGGTTATACCATTATAGGGATCAGTAGCCAGCTGCAGGCCAGCGTTCTCCCCACACCGATCCCTACCAGGCTTCATCTTACTTCAACTGTTATTAATAGACAGATCCCCTCCTGCAACATCAATCGTACTAATGGAGATCAACCACACATACAGAGGAGGGGGATCTGTCCTGTCATACATGTACCAGACATACAGAGGAGGGGGATCTGTCCTGTCATACATGTACCAGCCATACAGAGGAGGGGTCTGTCCTGACATACATGTACCAGCCATACATAGGAGGAGGATCTATCCTTACATACATGTACCAGACATACACAGGAAGGGGATCTTTCCTGTCATATATGTACCAGCCATACAGAGGAGGGGTCTGTCCTGACATACATGTACCAGCCATACAGAATAGGGGAATCTGTCCTGACATACATGTACCAGCCATACAGAGGAGAGGGATCTGTCCTGTCATACATGTATCACACATACAGAGGAAGGGGATCTGTCCTGACATATATGTACCAGCCATACAGAGGAGGGGTCTGTCCTGACATACATGTACCAGCCATACAGAATAGGGGAATCTGTCCTGACATACATGTACCAGCCATACAGAGGAGAGGGATCTGTCCTGTCATACATGTATCACACATACAGAGGAAGGGGATCTGTCCTGACATACATGTACCAGCCATACAGAGGAGAGGGATCTGTCCTGACATACATGTACCAGACATACAAAGGAGGGGTCTGTCCTGACATACATGTACCAGCCATACAGAGGAGGGGGATCTGTCCTGTCATACACGTACCAGACATACAGAGGAGGGGGATCTGTCCTGTCATACACGTACCAGACATACAGAGGAGGGGGATCTGTCCTGTCATACACGTACCAGACATACAGAGGAGGGGGATCTGTCCTGTCATACATGTACCAGACATACAGAGGAGGGGTCTGTCCTGACATACATGTACCAGCCATACAGAGGAGGGGGATCTGTCCTGTCATACACGTACCAGACATACAGAGGAGGGGGATCTGTCCTGTCATACATGTACCAGACATACAGAGGAGGGGGATCTGTCCTGTCATACACGTACCAGACATACAGAGGAGGGGGATCTGTCCTGTCATACATGTACCAGCCATACAGAGGAGGGGTCTGTCCTGACATACATGTACCAGCCATACAGAGGAGGGGTCTGTCCTGACATACATGTACCAGCCATACAGAGGAAGGGGATCTGTCCTGTCATACATGTACCAGCCATACAGAATAGGGGAATCTGTCCTGTCATACATGTACCAGACATGCAGAGGAGGGGGATCTGTCCTGTCATACATGTACCAGACATACAGAGGAGGGGGATCTGTCCTGTCATACACGTACCAGACATACAGAGGAGGGGGATCTGTCCTGTCATACATGTACCAGACATACAGAGGAAGGGGATCTGTCCTGTCATACATGTACCAGACATACAGAGGAAGGGGATCTGTCCTGTCATACATGTATCACACATACAGAGGAAGGGGATCTGTCCGGACATACATGTACCAGCCATACAGAGGAGGGGTCTGTCCTGACATACATGTACCAGCCATACAGAGGAAGGGGATCTGTCCTGTCATACATGTACCAGCCATACAGAATAGGGGGATCTGTCCTGCCATACATGTACCAGACATGCAGAGGAGGGGGATCTGTCCTGTCATACATGCACCAGACATACAGAGGAAGGGGATCTGTCCGGACATACATGTACCAGCCATACAGAGGAGGGGTCTGTCCTGACATACATGTACCAGTCATACAGAGGAGGGGTCTGTCCTGACATACATGTACCAGCCATACAGAGGAGACAGATATCTGTGAGAGAGAACAGTCGGGACATATATATCCCCATGGCTCTCTATGTTACATACACAGAACCAGAGTCCCAGTCACATATCACTACCCCAGGTAACATATTATCCATACTGTAAATAAATCAATTATCAGGGAAAAATACTTGGTACTCCCATGCGGTGAAGTACTCACGTTTCTTGCTCAGACTCTTCTTGATGCTGTATGTATGGATCTCCAGCTTTCCCCGGCCTCCGGGATCCCCATTACTGACAGCAGAGGGGTTCCTGGAATGGGGGAACATTGTAAGCACATGTTACTGGCCTGTCTGTGTCACTTCCTGTGTGCTGACCCCAGATCCTAGTAACCCAAGGGCCACTCCAGCCCCCAGCCCCGGCCTGGTGTACAGTATATCATCAGTACATACACCGCAATGATCATACCGAGGCAGCTCTGTAATACACTGCTCTTGGGTTTAGAGAAATGAAACACATGAGAGAGACTCCAAACCAACTCTAACCTGTCACTGAGGTCTCCAGGGTGCAGCTGTCTCTGATTACCCCTAGGAGGTCTCTCTGCAGCATTGCACACAGCAGTCTCAGAGACTGTCCATATTACCTAGGAGCTGACTGCAGCACTCAGTGATTAGACATGCAATGCAGATGAGGGGATTCAGCCTGCTATAGGGTGTGCATCCGGCAGAGGGGATACAGAGGGGAGGGGAGGGGGGAACAGAACCCCAGGACCCCAGCCCTGTTGCACATTACCTGCACTTAACCCCTCACACGCCGCCGCCCAGCAAATCCCTCCAGATCCATCAATCCGTCAGCAGGAAGTGGGAATCCAGAACTGGCTGCAACATTCAGACCGGCTCCAGTCACACACAGCCAGGGCCTCACTCCCATCCCCACCCTCCCTCTCTCCTTCCTCCCCCCCTACGTCTGCCTCTCCCAGGACTCCACAGACACAACACGGGCGGAGCGCAGGGTAATATGCACATATGTACTAACAGGGATCACAGAGGGGGATTCATACCAGAAATATCACATTCTACACAGCCAGCTGAGCCCACCTTGCCCGATGTGGCTGGAAATACATCTCATTAATCTCACTGCTGCCCGAGTCTGGACTCTGATGCATGAGGAACATCTGCAGAATTCCCCCAGCCTCTCGCCAGCAGTGCCGCCTGCCAGGTATGGGAGGGGGGGCTGCTATGTCATGGTGGCGTAGTGGATTGCATTACTACCTCGCAGCACTGAGATCTTGGGTTTGATTCCCATCAATGTCCTGTCTGTGTGGAGTTTGTATTTTCTCCCCGGGTTTGTGTGGGTTTCCCCCGGGTGCTCCGGTTTACCTCCCACGCTCCAAAAATGCACTGGTAGGTTAAGTGGCTCCTGACAAAACAATTACACCCATGTATATGTCCATGTGGTAGGGAATATAGATTGTAAGCTCCACTGGGGGAGGCTGATGGGAATGAGGAATATGTGTGCTCTATATAAATAACTGGTAATAAATATGTGCTATAACCTGTGTATACGCTTTCTGACAGCCTGGGAACCCTTCTCATAGACGTCAGCATGATCCACTGCTACATACAGGACCTGCAGCTCTCAAGTCCCAGAATGCCGGCCGTTATTTCTTGGAGTGCAGCCGGTGGTAGAACTGCAAGTACCAGCATGCCTTGCCAGCTTCATTCTGAGAATTGTAGTTTAACAACAAGTGGCTGCCCCTTCCACAGAATCAGACAGAACATCCCTGGTTGGGGGATTTTTTTATTTAGGAAATGAAACAAAAAAAACCTGAATAGACAGAGGTGGGACTTTCCATACTACAAGGTCCGAGAATTCATTCCTGTACTGTATATATTGTATGTGTAACCAGAGAGCTCTGATGTCATCAGTTATAGTCACTGAGCTCTGACGTCATCAGTTATAGTTACTGAGTTCTGATGTCATCAGCTATAGCCACTGAGTTCTGATGTCATCAGTTATAGCCACTGAGTTCTGATGTCACCAGCTATAGTCACTGAGTTCTGATGTCACCAGCTATAGTCACTGAGTTCTGATGTCACCAGCTATAGTCACTGAGTTCTGATGTCACCAGTTACAGTCACTGAGTTCTGATGTCACCAGCTATAGTCACTGAGTTCTGATGTCACCAGCTATAGTCACTGAGTTCTGATGTCATCAGCTATAGTTACTGAGTTCTGATGTCATCAGCTATAGCCACTGAGTTCTGATGTCATCAGTTATAGTCACTGAGTTCTGATGTCATCAGCTATAGTCACTGAGTTCTGATGTCATCAGTTATAGTCACTGAGTTCTGATGTCATCAGCTATAGTTACTGAGTTCTGATGTCATCAGCTATAGTCACTGAGTTCTGATGTCATCAGTTATAGTCACTGAGTTCTGATGTCACCAGCTATAGTCACTGAGTTCTGATGTCACCAGTTATAGTCACTGAGTTCTGATGTCACCAGTTATAGTCACTGAGTTCTGATGTCACCAGTTATAGTCACTGAGTTCTGATGTCACCAGTTATAGTCACTGAGTTCTGATGTCATCAGCTATAGTTACTGAGTTCTGATGTCATCAGTTATAGTCACTGAGTTCTGATGTCATCAGTTATAGTCACTGAGTTCTGATGTCACCAGTTATAGTCACTGAGTTCTGATGTCATCAGCTATAGTCACTGAGCTCTGACGTCATCAGTTATAGTCACTGAGTTCTGATGTCACCAGTTATAGTCACTGAGTTCTGATGTCACCAGTTATAGTCACTGAGTTCTGATGTCATCAGTTATAATTACTGAGTTCTGATGTCATCAGTTATAGTCACTGAGTTCTGATGTCACCAGTTATAGTCACTGAGTTCTGATGTCACCAGTTATAGTCACTGAGTTCTGATGTCACCAGTTATAGTCACTGAGTTCTGATGTCATTCAGGAAAACGTGTTTTATTAGGAATACCTTGCACCATACTGTAAATAACAGACATAAAAATCCGCCTCAGATTTACATGACCTGTATATACACTATGTCTACCATACCCCCCCACATTATAAGTCACGATCGGAGGCGTGTGCATGGAAGGGGTGTGGTCACATAACAATGAGGCATGGCAACACACCTTGGGGTTTATTTACTAAAGTGCAGGTTTTTAGAAGTGGAGATGTTGCCCATAGCAACCAATCAGGTTCTAGCTATTATCTTCTTGAAGGTGTTAGATAAATGATAAGTAGAATCTGATTGGTTGCTATTGGCAACTCCACTTCTAATAACTCTAACTTTAGTAAATATACCGACTTGGGTTGAATTTTGCACTGTGGAAGAGCTAGGGCCGCACCTGACGCCCCTCTCCTAAAAACTCCCATCTTGGTCTAGGCATCCTTGGGTTATCGACTGAAACTCAGCGAGCGTTTTGGGGGAGGTAACAGGGAGTGTCGGCTAAAAACACCGATGGGGGCATGTCACATCCTGCGTCTGGGATCTTATACGCAGGAAACATGGCTCCAGCACCTCAGTTCCCGCGGCCAGTCTGCGCGACCACAGAATTACTCAGGACTGTGAATGTACGCAGATGCTTGGTATGGCAAAGACGCCTGTGGGCGTCTCAAAACATATCCCCGCGGCTGCGCCATTTGCATATCTTCGCACAGCAGCTGCGTAGATCACAGGCGACCATAAATTCACTACACAGGACTCACATTACCGGCACATTCTCTAATGAAATGCCCTGTGGTATTTTACACTGACCAGACTGCTTTTCCCAGTTTCAGATGACACAAGGAATAACTTGGACAATGCCGCAGTTACCAGGACAACGTCTGTGTCACAATAACAGGGAGGTGGGAGAACGGACCCTGGATGATCCCTATGCAGAATACGTACTGCTTGCTTGGCTGGTGACAAAAGGTCGCCCTGACAACCCAAATCTATGCTGTGGGCGGAGGCCCAGATCCTTACACCCCGGCCCACAAAGCCAGTAGATCTGACCCCCCCACTGGAGTGACAAACAGATATCTCCAGGCTAGATCAGGCTGCATGTTGTTTCCCTAACCGGATGGTCGCAGAACTCTCACATTCACCGTCCCTGCACAATTATCAGATTATTTACCAATATCGGACAGTTCCAGAAACAGCCCCGGTCATCCTCAGGTCTCCTCGCACCAGAACAACCAACACGGAAAGCAGTATAAGTAGCACACTACCCACTAATGCACCGCATACCATGGCGTCTACAGCCGGTGTTCATGGCATCAAACTGTAGAGATCTGCAGAACGTTGCTCTCCCATTTACCCCTGACGGATACATAGTGATATATCCTGCAGATTAATTGAGATCTGCAGAACATTGCTCTGTCCCATCTACCCCCTGACAGGTACACAGTGATATATTCTGCAGATTATTACATTACTGATCTCTCTAGTGATCTGCAGAACATTGCTCTGTCCCATCTACCCCCTAACAGATACATAGGGGGGTATCCAATTAGCCGCGGTAAATTACCGCAGCTAATGACCTCACCCGAGGTTATGCAATTAGCCCCGAAGCTGGCACTTATCAGGGATTTTGTTTTGCCTGCCTCAGCCAGGCGAAACCAAATCCCTGATAAGAAGGTGTTTTTCTCCTGATCGCGGCAGAGAAAATACATAGGTCCGCGACTTTTTCGCGGATCCTATGTATTTTCGTGAGAAAAACAGAAAATATACGGATGTAATAAACGGGGTTTCATTTTATAGCACAAATAAAACAAAATCGGCGAAAAATACCTGAACATCGTGGATAACCCTCCGTTTTTTTACTTCCGGAAATTTTTGGGAGCTAATTGGATACCCCCCTTAGTGAAATATTCTGCAGAATATTACATGACTGACCTCTCTAGAGGCCTGCAGAACATTGCTCTGTCCCATCTACCCCGACAGGTACATTGTGATTCATTCTGCAGGTTATTACCGACCTCTCTAGAGACCTGCAGAATGTTGCTCTGTCCCATCTACCCCCTGACAGATTCATAGTGATATAGGGGTCTATTTACTAAGCAGTGTTATGAGACAGAGGCCCTGATTCAGAGCCGGACGCTCTGACAGAGCGTTTGCTCTGAATCAGGGCCGTCCCTCTGAACTTCAGAGCTCCTCCTGGCCGCTGGCATAGCTGTGGGTGACCACCCACAGCTATAGCGAGCGGCCAAAAAGATGGTCGCAATGGTCAAGACCATCGCGACCATCGGGCTTGCGACGAGACCCTTGCGGTAGGGTCTCGTTGCCGCAAGCCCGGGAGTGCTTTTGGCTCTATCAGAGCCAAAAGCACGCCCACTGACATCACTTGTGAAGTCAGTGGTGCCGGCCCCAGACGGTAGGCGTTCCCATGGGAACGCCTCCATCTGGGCAGCAACGCCCCCAGCACGCCCACCAAAGGGGGCGTGCTGTCACTCACCATCGACAGCACGCCCCCTTTGTAGCGAGACCCATAGCGACGGAGTGCCCGTCGCTATCCGGGTCTCGCGCATGCGCACGACGGAGCCGGGTCAGTCATGCGCATGCGCACTGGGCCAACATCGACCCGCTTGCGAGCGCTCAGCGCTTGCGAGCGGGTCTGAATCAGGCCCAGAGTGAAAAGTGATAAGGTGCCAGCCAGTCAGCTCCCAACTGTCATTTTTCAAACACAGCCTGTGAAATGATAGTTAGGAGCTGATTGGTTGGCACCTTATCACTTTTCACTCTGTCTCATAACGCTGCTTAGTAAATAGACCCCATAATGTGCAGATGACTACATTATTGTGAGAGAGAGAGAAATATATAGAGAGATTACTCTGTACCTCGGCCCCTACAGAAGTTTATCAGGCTCTGAGATCCCAGATAACAGAACCACAATGTACCAGCGGGAGGTGGCAGGGATTTGCGCACGGTCCCCTCTGAGAATCCCATTCCGTCTGACTGATAAATAAACTAAAATAATCCCGGCAGAATTTCCCACAATTTCAAAATATCTTTTTCCTCTGGAAATATTTCTTTAACCTTTATCAGCCGGCTCCCAGGAGACGTGCGGACGATACGCTCGGCTCTGTAAAGAGTATTTCTTCTGTTACTATCGCCTAAACGTCGGGTTACCAGATAAAGCAGCGACTCCAGGCGTACAGGCGCGGAATCATTTCATAGAGCTCTCTGCGCTTTTGGGTGCCCAAACAAGCAGCGTTCATCTGAAGCCAATACAATGCAGCCAGAAACGTGTTTGGATGTATACGGCTGACCCGGTATAAATGAAATAATGCAGTTTGACATATTTTAAATTATTGAGACATCATCTGTGAAGTTACACAAAAATCCAGTTTTCTCAGGCACCATAAACACCAACGTTTTACCCATCAGCCTTATTGTAGGTTGCGCTACGCTTATATATGAGAGGATATTCGTTATTGGATCGCTCTGATGTGAAGAACCTCATTGTGAGTATTTCATAGGAGCACACTAACTGCACGCAATACAAACAGTGCGCAAGATCTACCCAGCATGCCTCCAACCCGCCCACATGTCAGCAACTCCACTGCGCGTTCCCAATGGGCCACGCCCCTAAGGGACCAAGAATGGGACACACCCATAAGAAATGGGAGGAGTCTAAAAAAATATTTGAATACAGAATTACGGGGATGCAGTTATGAGACCGGCCAGCTGTTTCTGAAAATACATATATAATTGTTTCCATATATATATTAATTGATTATAAAGATTAGCTTAAATATATGATCATAACGATTCTGATTGTGCGTTTACAGTAACATTCGAATTTATATTAATAATATAACAACAATTGGGGTAAGATTGTAATTTTGCTGATATTATGAACTAGACAAATAAATTGTTTTAATAATAAAAAAACATTTTAATTCATTTACGTCATTACAAACAAAGGCTTGATGAGACACACAAATTTTATGAATTTATTCTATACTATATTGCAAAAGGTCGAGCGCTAAGGTATTACCAGAAATCACAGATCCATAAGCGAATTGAGGGTGGTCACCTCCTATACCCATTACAAGATATTTTGATTTTGGAGTGCATGTGCACACAAACACAGAATAAATGAGGATACAGTAACGAGATACAGAACACACCAGTTGGCAGGATACAGTAAGGAGATACAGGACACACCACTTGGCAGGATACAGTAAGGAGATACAGGACACACCAGTTGGCAGGATACAGTAAGGAGATACAGGACACACCAGTGAGCAGGATACAGTAAGGAGATACAGGACACACCAGTGGGCAGGATACAGTAAGGAGATACAGGACACACCAGTGTGAAGGATACATTAAGGAGATACAGGACACACCAGTGGGCAGGATACAGTAAGGAGATACAGAACACACCAGTGGGCAGGGCACAGTAAGGAGATACAGAACACACCAGTGGGCAGGATACAGTAAGGAGATACAGGACACACCAGTGGGCAGGATACAGTATGGAGATACAGGACACACCAGTGGGCAGGATACAGTAAGGGATACAGGACACACCAGTGGGCAGGATACAGTATGGAGATACAGGACACACCAGTGAGCAGGATACAGTAAGGAGATACAGGACACACCAGTGGGCAGGATACAGTAAGGAGATACAGGACACACCAGTGGGCAGGATACAGTAAGGAGATACAGAACACACCAGTGGGCAGGATACAGTAAGGAGATACAGGACACACCAGTGGGCAGGGCACAGTAAGGGGATACAGGACACACCAGTGGGCAGGGCACAGTAAGGGGATACAGGACACACCAGTGGGCAGGATACAGTAAGGAGATACAGAACACACCAGTGGGCAGGATACAGTAAGGAGATACAGGACACACCAGTGGGCAGGGCACAGTAAGGGGATACAGGACACACCAGTGAGCAGGATACAGTAAGGAGATACAGGACACACCAGTGGGCAGGATACAGTAAGGAGATACAGGACACACCAGTGGGCAGGATACAGTAAGGAGATACAGTACACACCAGTGGGCAGGATACAGTAAGGAGATACAGGACACACCAGTGGGCAGGATACAGTAAGGAGATACAGGACACACCAGTGGGCAGGATACAGTAAGGAGATACAGGACACACCAGTGGGCAGGACACAGTAAGGGGATACAGGACACACCAGTGGGCAGGGCACAGTAAGGGGATACAGGACACACCAGTGAGCAGGATACAGTAAGGAGATACAGGACACACCAGTGGGCAGGATACAGTAAGGAGATACAGGACACACCAGTGTGCAGGATACAGTAAGGGGATACAGGTCACACCAGTGTGCAGGATACAGTAAGGAGATACAGGACACACCAGTGTGCAGGATACAGTAAGGGGATACAGAACACACCAGTGAGCATGATACAGTAAGGAGATACAGAACACACCAGTGGGCAGGATACAGTAAGGAGATACAGGACACACCAGTGGGCAGGATACAGTAAGGAGATACAGGACACACCAGTGAGCATGATACAGTAAGGGGATACAGGACACACCAGTGGGCAGGATACAGTAAGGGGATACAGGACACACCAGTGAGCATGATACAGTAAGGAGATACAGAACACACCAGTAGGCAGGATACAGTAAGGAGATACAGAACACACCAGTGGGCAGGATACAGTAAGGAGATACAGGACACACCAGTGAGCATGATACAGTAAGGAGATACAGGACACACCAGTGTGCAGGATACAGTAAGGGGATACAGGTCACACCAGTGTGCAGGATACAGTAAGGAGATACAGGACACACCAGTGGGCAGGACACAGTAAGGGGATACAGGACACACCAGTAGGCAGGATACAGTAAGGAGATACAGGACACACCAGTGTGCAGGATACAGTAAGGAGATACAGGACACACCAGTGTGCAGGATACAGTAAGGAGATACAGGACACACCAGTGTGCAGGATACAGTAAGGAGATACAGGACACACCAGTGTGCAGGATACAGTAAGGGGATACAGAACACAGTAGGCAGGATACAGTAAGGAGATACAGGACACACCAGTGGGCAGGATACAGTAAGGAGATACAGGACACACCAGTGAGCAGGATACAGTAAGGGGATACAGGACACACCAGTGTGCAGGATACAGTAAGGAGATACAGGACACACCAGTGGGCAGGACACAGTAAGGAGATACAGGACACACCAGTGGGCAGGATACAGTAAGGGGATACAGGACACACCAGTGGGCAGGACACAGTAAGGGGATACAGGATACACCAGTGGGCAGGATACAGTAAGGATAATTAGGATAGTATAGGGTTATAGGTACTTACTTTGACGGTCGTGCTGGGGCAGTTGGCTCTGTGAAAAGAAATGATGAATATTTAGGCCGGATCAGTATGTATATAAGGGACACAAGAAAACTGCCTGTAACATGGACGGCTATTACTATTCTCCTACCTGAGCTCTGTAACTGGCAGGCAGATATATCAATGGGTAAAAAGCCCTGCTTCCGGTGAGAACGGGTGTTTCTGCTAGGAAAGGGTTACCGATGGGCGATGACATTGCTATCAGGGCAGCAATCCCCTCCGCTGCTAGTATACACCAGGCTAATAACAGGTATCTCACAGTGACTTTTACCGTGACACAATATCTGCCCAATAAATATAGTTCTGCAAAAGGCTGCAGTGCTGTATATATGCAGAGAGAGTAGATCAGTGTCTTATATGGAGACGCAAGGGCTCGATTCATGCCAGAACACATTCATCACCCCCATCAATGCCATCAATGCCGCCCATTGTCTGCCAGAGGGGCGAGATGCATTCACGTACAGACGGTCACGTGACCATGAGGTCACCATGTTGTTACTCTGCAGCAATGTGCAAAGATGTGGCCACATAGATGATACAATGTATCAGCGGACATGCAAAGATGTGGCCACATAGATGATACAATGTATCAGCGGACATGCAAAGATGTGGCCACATAGATATACAATGTATCAGCGGACATGCAAAGATGTGGCCACATAGATGATACAATGTATCAGCGGACATGCAAAGATGTGGCCACATAGATGATACAATGTATCAGCGGACATGCAAAGATGTGGCCACATAGATGACACAATGTATCAGCGGACATGCAAAGATGTGGCCACATAGATGATACAATGTATCAGCGGACATGCAAAGATGTGGCCACATAGATACAATGTATCAGCGGACATGCAAAGATGTGGCCACATGGATGACACAATGTATCAGCGGACATGCAAAGATGTGGCCACATATATGACACAATGTATCAGCGGACATGCAAAGATGTAGCCACATAGATGACACAATGTATCAGCGGACATGCAAAGATGTGGCCACATAGATGATACAATGTATCAGTGGACATGCAAAGATGTGGCCACATAGATGACACAATGTATCAGCGGACATGCAAAGATGTGGCCACATAGATGACACAATGTATCAGCGGACATGCAAAGATGTGGCCACATAGATGACACAATGTATCAGCGGACATGCAAAGATGTGGCCACATAGATGACACAATGTATCAGCGGACATGCAAAGATGTGGCCACATAGATGATACAATGTATCAGTGGACATGCAAAGATGTGGCCACATAGATGACACAATGTATCAGCGGACATGCAAAGATGTGGCCACATAGATGATACAATGTATCAGCGGACATGCAAAGATGTGGCCACATAGATGATACAATGTATCAGAGGACATGCAAAGATGTGGCCACATAGATACAATGTATCAGCGGACATGCAAAGATGTGGCCTCATAGATGATACAATGAATCAGCGGACATGGAAAGATGTGGCCACATAGATGATACAATGTATCAGCGGACATGCAAAGATGTGGCCACACAGATATACAATGTATCAGCTGATATGCAAAGATGTGGCCACATAGATGATACAATGTATCAGAGGACATGCAAAGATGTGGCCACATAGATATACAATGTATCAGCGGACATGCAAAGATGTGGCCACATAGATGATATAATGTATCAGCGGACAGGAGGGGGGGGGGATTTGCTGAGAAGCCATCAAAGGGCATTAGTAAAATGTATTGTGGGTATTATCCTATTGAAAACGTACCTAATTGTCCAACCAATGAATAAGGAAGGAAATATCACAGCATGGGCCGGATTCATAGCGCACTCAGCAGCACCTATTGGCGGTCGCCTGTCTGCGACTCTATGCAAATCTCGCTCACGAACTCCTCCCCTCGTGTACATCTGTGCGCTGAAATGTGCAATGACTGAGAACATCCTGGCGGTGGCGCATTTGCATATGTTCGCATAACTGACGCGTACAAAATTGGAAATTGCGGAGAATTAGCGCACGCCTCTGAATCAGGTTGGAGAATACAAGCAGTAAAAACGTCTACCCTCCGACCAATTTAACACCGTTTTCATGACTTTTTCTCTGAATATACTGCGCAGTCCGGCCATTTATTTATTACCGTCAGTGTTTAGTGAATTCTATGATGGGGCCAGAAAAGTAATAACATCACATACGCTATAGTCACAGACAGCGTCCATTTGCCCATTAATCACTCAGTTTGCACAGGTGAGAGAGAATAGGCATCGGGACGGGCGATATTAATGGTGTCACCAGGAACGTTTGACGGATTTTATTATACTGGTTGAAGTGCTCCGAGAAATGTGCTGGAAGAGCAAATGACGTCACACTATAAATAAAGGGACAACGCTTCCTGTGCAGTTTCTGTGTGGGCCTCATCCTCTTGCACCGGCACATGCGGTAAGTAGACTAGTGCCAGGTTCTACTGTGCATGTAGCGCCATTTTCCCAGTGATTACGGCGCATGCACATATTTTCGGGGAAATTACGCCAACACCAGTGATTACTGCAGTGTCAGCGGAGAGGGAAGTTTAGTCTATGGGCGCAGGGTTAACGGTGTGGGACTGACGGAGGGACCCCTGTGCAATGCACACCCTGCACCCACTATATATATATACCTCCTGTGCTATATCTATAGAGCAATAGGCTGTGCGCCCCTCCATAATACAGGGAACACCCCCAAATGTTCCTTCTCCATCACTATTGCTGGCCATACACTAGTACGATGTAGTACGATTCGATTCATCGTACGTTTTCCCTTGAACTCCCCGGCAGACCCGACGGCGAGATTTGGTGCTTTGTAACACACACGATCTGCATACGACTACGATAGATGTGATGCGCTGCACATCTGATCATACGATACGTTTTAAGAGCGGCAGGAGCACGCATCGGATCGTATCCTACCTAAATGCTACACGATTCATCGTACGACACGTCGAAAATCGGGCAATTGGCCCGCAATCGGGCTAGTGTATGGCCAGCATTAGACATCACCTGCCAAATTAAATAAGGTTTTCCCACTTCAGAGCTAAACTAGGTTCAGTCACCTTCTCCCGCACTGAGCGAGGAGCATCCTGAGCACCATCTGCAGGTAATTACAGTGTTATCGCAGCAGCTGCTGCTGGTTATGGAGCAGACAGGTGGTTACCTGAGCTGGGGGAGGGGTGGTCTCGCCGGAGGGGGGTGTCCGGGACACTGCTGGAGGATGACAGTCTCTTCTTTATCCCTTTACATTCTGCTTCATCATCACTGTCAAAATCAAAGACTTCCCCCTGATCATCCTCATCGTCCTGCTGGGGGCAGGCAGACACCGCTGGGGAGACATTACCTGGAAGATACAACAGACTCACAGGTCATGTACAGGTGACCGCGCCTTCAACTCGTATATTAACGGATCACAGAACTCCACCATCAACATCAATAACCTGTCACACGAAGGGAAAACATAAAACACATATGGGGTACACACAGTACACTCAGGATGCAGGAAGTAACACTCAGGGGACACACAGTACACTCTGGGCCTGATTCAGAGCCGGACGCTATTTGCGCTCGCTCGTTCAGAAAAAGGGGCCGGCTATTTAAATTGAGCGCTCGCTCTTTGCGGTCTGTTGACGCCTCTATGTCTGAGCGAGCGAACAAAACATGCGCTCGCTATTTTGTAAAGACGCCCCCTGGCCACTCGCATCCTACGTCATCTCCGCTATTTATTAGATTAATCGAGTACATCGAAAGGCGTCTGAACTGCTCGCAGTGCTTGTGGTTGGATTATCCTACCGCAATCATGCGAACAGTTCAGGCTAAGAGACAACCAAGTGACGTGGTCCATGACGCTGCTTTGTTAATTATGAACATCCTTAAAACGCCCGTTTTGACCGTTTGGCACCATCGGAGCTGCTCGTAGAACTTAAGGTAGACCATACCCTCTCTTAAGCACTATGATAAAGTCAGTGTAAAAACCGCCCTTGTCACATGTGCCATGACACTACTTAGTTAAGTATACACTCCCATAAAACGCCGTTTGCATAGTCAGGCACGCGTGCGTTCGGATCTCCACTCCCCGTTTTCAAGCACCTTCTCCTGTTACCACCCACAAACGCCTCATCCTGTCACTCAAATTAGCAGGCACTCGCGATTTTGCGAGCGCTCGATTTCCGACCGCAATGACTGGTTGGTGCATGCGCATTACGACCCATACGCATGCGCAGTTGTGCGAACATCGCTCGGAGCGAACGGAAGGCCGCTTACGAGCGGCTCTGAATCAGTCCCTTAGGATGCAGAGTTACACACGGGGTACACACAGTACACTCAGGATGCAGGAAGTAACTCTTGGCAGGGGGGTTACACTTCATACACTAAGATGCAGGAAGTTACGCTCTGGGTACACATTATACACTCTGGGTACACAATAAACACTGGGGATGCAGGAAGCTACAATCAGGATACAGATGGTACATATCAGGGATACACATTATACACTTGGGGTACACAATAAACACTGGGGATGCAGGAAGCTACAATCAGGATACAGATGGTACATATCAGGGATACACATTATACACTTGGGGTACACATTATACACTCGGGGAGGGTACACATTATACACTCGGGGAGGGTACACATTGTACACTCTGGGTACACATTATACACTAGGGATGCACGAAGCTACAATCAGGACACAGATGGTACATATCAGGGATACACATTATACACTCGGGGTACACATTATACATTGGGGATGCAGGAAGTTGCACTGGGGGTACAGCACTACACACAATACATTTAGGCAGGTTATAGGAGAACTTCTGCACTGCGTTAGTGAGTGGAACACTTAGGCTGTTAGTACAGGGAAGGTAAGAGTGTTGCAGGGTACAGTACCTAATGCATGGAAGAGAAACCGGGAGCTCTCAGCAGAATCCATCTCTCCTGTGGAAGAACCTGAAACACATGGACACACTAAGCACCTTCCACTGCCTGAAGGTCCAGGCTTGCCTTGCCCATAGAGGTGCCCACCCCAGGGAGCCTGCCCCTCACCTTCCTACTCCTGATATCTTTCTGCCCATGTATGAAACAAGATACAAATCCAGCGACAGGTGACAGACGGTGACACATTACCCAGCAACTCTCATATCTACACACCCATAATAAACATAGGCATGATAATAATATATGGTGTCACACTCACACACATTACTGTACAGAAACTGGGCAACACCCAGACGTCGCCACTCATCCTGACACTACACCAGCACTCAGACACTCAGCACTGCTCCTGACACTACACCAGTACTCAGACCTCACCACTCCTCCTGACACTACACCAGCACTCAGACACTCAGCACTGCTCCTGACACTACACCAGTACTCAGACCTCACCACTCCTCCTGACAATACACCAGTACTCAGACACTCAGCACTCCTCCTGACACTACACCAGTACTCAGACCTCACCACTCCTCCTGACACTACACCAATACTCAGACCTCACCACTCCTCCTGACACTACACCAGTACTCAGACCTCACCACTCCTCCTGACACTACACCAGCACTCAGACCTCACCACTCCTCCTGACACTACACCAGCACTCAGACCTCACCACTCCTCCTGACACTACACCAGTACTCAGACCTCACCACTCCTCCTGACACTACACCAGTACTCATACCACACCACTCCTGACACTACACCAGTACTCAGACCTCACCACTCCTCCTGACACTACACCAGTACTCAGACCTCACCACTCCTCCTGACACTACACCAGTACTCAGACCTCACCACTCCTCCTGACACTACACCAGGACTCAGACCTCACCACTCCTCCTGACACTACACCAGTACTCAGACCTCACCACTCCTCCTGACACTACACCAGCACTCAGACCTCACCACTCCTCATGACACTACACCAGCACTCAGACCTCACCACTCCTGACACTACACCAGTACTCAGACCTCACCACTCCTCCTGACACTACACCAGTACTCAGACCTCGCCACTCCTCCTGACACTACACTAGCACTAAGACCTCACCACTCCTCCTGACACTACACCAGTACTCAGACCTCACCACTCCTCCTGACACTACACCAGTACTCAGACCTCACCACTCCTCCTGACACTACACCAGTACTCATACCTCACCACTCCTCCTGACACTACACCAGTACTCAGACCTCACCACTCCTCCTGACATGACAAAAGCCGGATCTGCGATGCCAACTAAAGGTGTCTTTTACCTTCAGACGCCTCCTGCAGGCATCAGCATATCTTAGTACAGTTGCTGCATCCAAAAACGCAGCTACTGATCTACTGCATCCATCTCTGTATCAGGTCGAGAGAACACCTGATTTTGTGTTCAATATTATTCCCCAGCTGCTGAAATGCGCCGCTTAGTAAATTTACCCCGTAGTTTGAGGTATTTGGCTGAAAGAGCAGAACATATATGAGGGGGTAGCAGAAATGAGAATATGCTGGAAGAGTGATGGATATCTTCTTGTATAGAGCTGGTGAGGTGGGAGTTATACACAGAGCACAAGAAACAATGAACCAGAAAAGCTAACACTCTACAACGTCACGCCACTCTCTGTGGTCAGGGTTTGACTGACGTAAATCTCAGCATGCGGCAGGACCACAATCTTTAAGAAAAAGGGGCGTGGCCTATTGGGAGGGGTGCAGCCTCACGGCACACCCCCATTTTGGGCTGCCCCCAGGCTCTCCCCTGTACTGTGTAGATGCCGCACACTTGCTTTACAGCCACACTGTGCACACGCGGTGATGGATTAGTAACGGCGGACACGGTGAGGAATTAAGACCGATTGGGGGGAGGTAACGGGTGGCTACAAAAACGCAGGCGTTCCTGAGCCGTTTACTTGTCGACTCTTAGCGACCAGCCTCGGTGTCTTAGTTGAGACGGACATTCTGAGACAACATTGGGCTGCTCAGAAGTTCAATGGTGTGACCGATGTGCAACTGATTTTTGCACCTTGTACATAAGCGGTGTCTCTGTGCACAAGACGACGACGATTGAGCCATTAGCATAGCTTTGCAAGTCCTCTGCATACGGAATCGCAGCAGCGACGGGCATTGCGTGCATCTCTGAATCATGCCCTCTGTCTGCTATTGGAAATATGTCTTTCCCAAAAGGAATGCAGGAGAGTGGTATGGCCTCTATTACATTAGGCCAGTCATAGATGTATGCAGAGATGTAACTAGACTTTTTGGTGCCCTGTGCCAGAAAGGCCAGGGAGGAGATAGGGGAGGCCAGGAGATGCTGGGGCCAGGGAAGACATAGGGGTGGCCAGGAGATTCTGGGGCCAGGGATGAGATAGGGGAGGCCAGGAGATGCTGGGGCCAGGGAAGAGATAGGGGAGGCCAGGAGATGCTGGGGCCAGTGAAGACATTGGGGTGGCCAGGAGATTCTGGGGCCAGGGATGAGATAGGGGAGGCCAGGAGATGCTGGGGCCAGGGATGAGATAGGGGAGGCCAGGAGATGCTGGGGCCAGGGAAGGCATAGGAGTGGCCAGGAGATGCTGGGGCCAGGGATGAGATAGGGGAGGCCAGGAGATGCTGGGGCCAGGGATGAGATAGGGGAGGCCAGGAGATGCTGGGGCCAGGGATGAGATAGGAGAGGCCAGGAGATGCTGGGGCCAGGGATGAGATAGGGGAGGCCCGGAGATGCTGGGGCCAGGGATGAGATAGGGGAGGCCAGGAGATGCTGGGGCCAGGGATGAGATAGGGGAGGCCAGGAGATGCTGGGGATAAAAGAAGAGGAAGCTACAATTGAGAATGATAATAAACAGAAAATTGACATGCCCAAACATCGCCCCCTGCCCTGCGGTGCCTAGTTACAGCTCTTGATGTCTGGTATCCCACTGAGCCCTCTGAGACTTTGGGTGGCCTCGGGTTCTGAGGGGTCATGGCCGCTGGAGGGGCTCAGCTACACCCCTCGTATACATTACTACAGCGTGCGCAAGTGCACATCAGGGTCTTTGATCGCGGCATCACATGGGCTGTGGTAATCTACCACTCACCCCTCCTTCTCAACTTCCCTGCCCTGGATAGGCAACAGTCTGATTAACAGATTGCAGCTGTGTATGTTCTTGATCTGGTACTTTCATGGGCAGGATGAACATGTGGAACTATTGATCCAGTGCATAACACATCCTTGTATTGCCCACTTCGTCCGTGGTAACCTATGTAGTGCATCCAAAATGGCTACCTCACCTGGTACTCTTGTGGGTAGGATGAACAATGCATGGATCTGATGAATTTGTAAGGATCGTGTATCTCATCATAGTATTCTGTAGCTATTCCAGTATGTGTCATCTGTACCAAGCATTGCCTGTTGCACCCATTGTACCCAGTTTAGTGTGCCCAAAATTGCTGCCTCGTCTGGGATCTTTATGGGCAGGATGAACAACCCATGGAACTGATGACCAAAATGGCTGCCTCATCTCTGTATTATGCTCATGGGTTCTGTATGTTATATAAAGGAAAAGTGCTTTGGGTCCCACTGGGGAAGAGTGCAATTATAAATAAAATGATTAGTATTATTTTTATAAAAGGGTGGGACTGCGACTTACTCACAGCCTGGGAGAGATGAGGGAATGTAAGCCGACCACTACTCTGAATCAACTATATGCATGAACCTGGCACATGGCTATGGCAGTACTGGTTCTAGGCTGTTCTAGTACTGGTTGTTTTAACTTAATTACTAATTGATGGTGTATTCATTCCCAATATCTAGGGCAGCATCAACAGTAAATATGGACTTGACGTGTTTTACTGGTCTAGGATATTTGGGATTATGTGGATGACCTACATGTGTTCTAGACCTCTCACTATTTCCAGCCTGACCGCATCGGACGTTTATTTATTTATTACCAGTTATTTATATAGCGCACACATATTCCGCAGCGCTTTACAGAGACTATGGTCCCTATTCAAATAGTTTCGCACCCGCGATACTTTTCTGCCTGCCACACTTTTTGCCTACTTCGTGTGTTTTGTACGCAAAAACTTTTTGTGCGCGCCCCCGATATTCACCGTATTCAATTCCAAAGGATGCGAAAACGCATCCCGGTGAAACTCTAACAGGCGAAAAGTTTTGGCAGAATTGGGAAAATCAGCCTGACACCCCCCAAAAGATGCACTAACATTGGGGATCAATGTAGATGTCCCCGATTAGCCCTACTGAAGCTATTTGGGGTATTAAGTGCTGTCAATTGCTCCAAAAGAGCGACTTTGCACAAGTGGTGAAGAATAGCATTAAGCTGTTTTTTTGGGTGTTCTTTTTCGCCCCCATTTTCAAAGTGCTTTTTTGCGTGTTCCTATTTTTGTGTTTGTGTTTTTTAACGCAGTTATCCTTTTGGGAGCTGTCCAAAGCCAGAGTGGTTTCCGCACCTTTGTACCCCAAAACCGCAATTCTGCACTTTCTCCCGCCGGGTATTCATAGTCGAAACTTTTTCGCCTATTACATTGAGTTTCCGCGTACGCGAAAAGTCTTTGCAATTGAATACGGCAAATAGTTTCCACCTGGCGAAAAGACAGAATCCGATCAAGGTTTTTCGCACCTAATTGAATATGGCCCTATTTGTCCATTCACATCAGACCCTGCCAAAGTGGAGCTTACAATCTATATTCCCTACCACATGTATACACACACACTTACACACTAGGGTACATGTTTGTTGGGAGCCAATTAACCTACCAGTAAATTTTTGGAGTGTGGATGGAAACCGGAGTACGAGGAGGAACCTCGCGCAAGCACAGGGAGAATATACAAACTCCACACAGGGCCGCAGTGGGAATCGATCCCATGATCGGTGCTGTGAGGCAGTAATGTGCTGCCCGACATCTGTATTTACTGCAACAGTCCATGAATGTTTAATCTGATAACAATTCCTCTAGCAATAAAAATAGAGGACTTAAATAAAAATTTTTGTACCTGTGCGTTACTTCTGTGCGTTCCTACATCGTGCTGCACTAAACCCCAAGTCCCTGCGGATCTCTTGCTGTAGCAAGGATCAATTAATGGAAAGGTTGTAAGATGTACAGTGGGTGAGTTGTACCCGCCAGGATGCTTGTCCCTTCCATTAACAGACATGGGCCCGTATTCAATTTGAGGTGAAAAGTCCGGATCCGCGATACTTTTTCGCCGATGACGTCATTTTCGCCTGTTTTGCTTTTAACCCGTATTCAATTTGAAAGACTTTTCGCCTAGGCGGAAAGTCAATGCAATGTACTAGGCGAAAAAGTTTTGACCATGAATAGCAGGCGGAAAAAAGTGCAGAATTGGGGTTTTGGGGTGCAACGTTGCGGGAATCCCCCTGCAGCCTTCAGACAGTCCCCCAAAGGTAAACTGTGTAAAAAAAAAATAAACACTTAAGGACACCTAAAAAAATTACTTTGAAAAAGGGGGCGAAGAAAAAAAAAGTTGGGGGACAAAGTTAAAAACTAGCGAACTTGACTCTGGGGAGGTCCCCAAGTATGCCCCAGGTGTTTTTTTGATTGCAGGTGTTTGGGGCAGGTGGATTTTTCACGATTTTTTCAACTTCACTTTAGCAACTTTTAAATATGCTGACCCCCATTTCCAAGTACCCCAAATTTACTGGGATAAGTTATTTTCAGGAAATAATACTCCTGAATACTATTCTGCATCACGTATAGAAAAAACTCTATTTAGCAGCTATTGAGCCCGTTTAAAAACACCAAATGCCTTCAGCAAGCCAAATCGGGGGGTACCATAGGGAACCCCCATTTCAGAGCCCCTTTTTATGGGGTGTCAGACTGATTTCCCCATTTCTGACAGTACTTTCCGCCTGTTTAAGTTTCACCGGGTCTCGTTTTCGCGTACTTTCAAATTGAATACGAGAATACGCGGGGACGTGCGCAATTCTTTTCCACATGCAAAACGGGCGATGTAGGCAAAATGTCCGGGCCGCGAAAAAGTATCGCGGCTCAGCTCAAATTGAATACGGGCCTATAAACTCATAGTAAGAAGATCTGAAACACAGTTTTTTGTTATTGCTGCCTTATGGTTGAATAACAAAGTATAAACTTCACTATAGTTCACACCTACCCTATGTTTGTGCCCTTTTTGTAAAAGTGCAAAGCCTGAAAAACAATGTTAAGGACACATAGTAAAAGGCTAGTTCGTTTTCACGCGTTTTACCCATTTTTCCTGAGTGTGACCGAGAGCTGCAACATTGTTGTAACAAAGTCGTATGAAGTTATGTGGGCGCTTAGACTGCTATCTTATCAAATGGGCATAAACATGGCCCCTCTACCTTTAGTTACAGGAGCTGGAAGTTCCTAATGTTTCAGCTTCATTTTTAACCTTCGGATACCCAAAATGGGATTGTATTATTTTTTTTGCAGTTTTATGGATATATGCAAATTGGACTTCGCACTGGTATCTTTTTGTGTATCTTGTTTATTATATTAAATTACATAGTTTGTTCAGGATTTCTTTTTCTCTGTTCTGCTACTGTATATGTTTATTGAAAAACATAAGAAAAAAATTATAAAATAAAGAATTTATTTAAAAAAATAAAAAAATTACACCAAACATAGATTTTTCTATGCATACTGAATAATATTTATAGATAATCATTGATCATTTTTGTATTTTACTTTTAGTCAATTAATAATGCTATTGTGAATTTAGATCTAAAAATTAATAACCCAATTAATTGTAAAAAATAATTTGTGTCGTTGGGTCAGATCTGGCCCCATTTTGGGAAGCTGTGTCATGACTTGCATCGGTGCGAATATTATTTCTTTCTCTAGGTTTTTCGGTTAGCGCAGCATGTAATAGGACGGGTTACCTACTTCCCGTTTTTTGCAGCCTGCACCACATTATAATGGTCAGTGGTGACACGTGCAGGGCATCACATGAACTTGTGGTGTGTCTAACAAAACATCGATTGTACACCTTTATTTCAGAGTTCCTTGCGGAATGTCGAGATTTTTGACCCAAAAATAGTAGGCAGAAGAATTAGAAAATGTTGATTTGGATTTGTTTTTGATGGAGGTGATGCGGAAAGTGAATCTGAAGACAATTGTTATGTTGAAGAAGATGAAGAAGATTCCGAAGAGGAGAGTGACGAGAATGAATCTTCTGATGCCGATAATGACAATATTGTTGCACGGGATGGAACAACTTGGTTCACCCGGCCCAAGGCTACTGCAGGTAGACGTTCTAGTACCAATATTGTAAAAGCAAATCTGGGTTTGACGAATATAAGGCCATGCTTGCCGACATTTAGCTCCCTCCTTCCGGGAGGGAGCTGTCGGGCTTTCACAGCGGGGGGGCGTGTCGCTGTAAAAGGAGGCGTGGCTTGGCAGATGACACATCATTGGGGATGGGGCATGTGGACGTGACAGCGCGATCGCGTCATCGTGGCCCCGTACCTTCTTCACAATGCTGACATTAATAGCATTGTGAAGCAGGGGCGGGGCCACGATGATGCGATTCAGCGCGAATCGCGTCACCGCCTCCTTTTCTGCCGGGATTTATACTATAAAAAATAACTAAATGACGGTGCGCTAATAAAAATGGTTAAACACACTAAAATAGGATTGACAGGGCAGAATTTAAACCAGGACGCCAATTTTTGCTCAATATATTTTATATCAATAACGAGTATCAAATGACAATATACATACATCAAACACACATAAAAATATGTATAAAATATAGGCCCTCATTCAGAGCCGTACGCTCTGAGCAGAGCGCACGCTCTGAATGAGGGCCGCCCTCCATGAAAATGGAGCGTCCTACTGGACGCTCGTATAGCTGTGGGTCACCACCCACAGCCTATACGAGCGTGCAGTTTGATGGCCGCGATGGTCGTGACCATCGCGACCATCGAAACTGCGAGCCGGAGCCTGCGGTTGAGGTTTTCAACCGCAAGCTCCGGAGTGATTTTGGCTCTATCAGAGCCAAAATCACTCCCACTGACATCACTAGTGATGTCAGTGGGCCGGCTTTTGACGGGAGGCGTTCCCGTGGGAACGCCCCCGTCAGGGAGGCACGCTACCGGCACGCCTACCAAAGGGGGCTGCTGTCAATCAACATCGACAGCACGCCCCCTTTGATCAGACACAACGAGCGAAGGACTTTCCTTCGCTCGTCGCGTCTGGCGCATGCGCACGACGGAGCTCCCTCCGTCGTGCGCATGCTCAGTCCAGAACATCGACCCACTTGCGAGCGGACAGCAGCTCGCGAGTGGGTCTGAATCAGGCCCATAGACCACAATTCGGATCCTCATATATCTATACTAGGACCCGATATTTAGTCCATAGTGCCACAATTCGATATTAGTATTATAAAACCATTTGACTCTCACCAGACTCGTAAATAAGGAAGTCCTTTTGATGGTCCCACGGACCAATTTTCTTCAGTTTAAATCAAAACGGGATATTCGCAATGATAGTCCTTTATAATATAGAACTTTTGATGTATACAATTCCGATCAGCCCACATGCATAGTTAGGAAGCTCCGGTTTGAAGGTACACAAAGGCTCCAATGACATCAACCTGTGACCGCCTCTCTTTAGCCGATTGCACACTCCGACTACTGGAGATTTACCTCCGTTGGATTTCCAAGTGATCGGCTTCAGTGATGTATAGAGGCACTAATTAAGCCAGCCTGTGACCGCCTCTCTCTTATCGCCCGGAGGATTGAAGTTGATAGCGAGTAGTGGGTACACTTGCCAAAAAATAATAATAAATAAAAATAAAAATACAAATAAAATAAGATAAATATGAGAGAGTTTAATTAAAAGTATGTATCTAGGTAAAGTTATTTAAAATTGAGAGATACATTCAATATTTGATTATTTGGTATCTATATGACGAAAGTGTAGAGGTAGAGAGTCTGATCTTGAGAATTTGTGGTTTTAAGACCGGGGTTCGAATCCCGGTATAGGATTGATTTAATAGTATCTTTATTATTCCTTATTTATTTATTTTTTACCTTTTATCTCTTATAGAGAGAGAGAGATATATATACTTTTTTTTTTTTTCATTTAACAATATGGGTATAGACTTAGTAGATGTATAACTATGAATAGAAAATGATTAACCTTGATGCCAATAAATTGCTGTTTTTATTTTCTAAAACCCTCTATGGGATTTTGCTATGTGATTAATGACCATTAGAGACACCTGTTTAAGCAGGTGTAAAGATTTGTGCCAATTATCATTCAATTAAGTAGGTTTAAAAAGGAAAAATCTGGAGCAATAAGTATCCATACTCTTTGATAAAGCTTCCATAGGCGGAAGCGAAACGCGTCAGCGATACCTACTATTGTGTTGGTACTGCTTGCCAGACATCATCTTGCTTTGATTGGAAGCTTTGGAAACTTTGCTGTATAGATACAGTGAGCCGCATATATGCTAACTGAGACGGACTTCCAGGACTAGCAGCACACGGGCGATAAGAGAGAGGCGGTCACAAGCTGACTAAATTAGTGCCTCTATACATCACTGAAGCCGATCACTTGGAAATCCAACGGAGGTAAATCTCCAGTAGTCGGCGTGTGCAATCGGCTAAAGAGAGGCGGTCACAGGTTGATGTCATTGGAGCCTTTGTGTACCTTCAAACCGGAGCTTCCTAACTATGCATGTGGG
Source organism: Taudactylus pleione (assembly GCA_031769625.1). NCBI lineage: Eukaryota > Metazoa > Chordata > Amphibia > Anura > Myobatrachidae > Taudactylus > Taudactylus pleione. Next base: position 1,698,583 of record JAUIMM010001331.1, read on the forward strand.
CTGATCGGAATTGTATACATCAAAAGTTCTATATTATAAAGGACTATCATTGCGAATATCCCGTTTTGATTTAAACTGAAGAAAATTGGTCCGTGGGACCATCAAAAGGACTTCCTTATTTACGAGTCTGGTGAGAGTCAAATGGTTTTATAATACTAATATCGAATTGTGGCACTATGGACTAAATATCGGGTCCTAGTATAGATATATGAGGATTTGAATTGTGGTCTATGGGCCTGATTCAGACCCACTCGCGAGCTGCTGTCCGCTCGCAAGTGGGTCGATGTTCTGGACTGAGCATGCGCACGACGGAGGGAGCTCCGTCGTGCGCATGCGCCAGACGCGACGAGCGAAGGAAAGTCCTTCGCTCGTTGTGTCTGATCAAAGGGGGCGTGCTGTCGATGTTGATTGACAGCACGCCCCCTTTGGTAGGCGTGCCGGTAGCGTGCCTCCCTGACGGGGGCGTTCCCACGGGAACGCCTCCCGTCAGAAGCCGGCCCACTGACATCACTAGTGATGTCAGTGGGAGTGATTTTGGCTCTGATAGAGCCAAAATCACTCCGGAGCTTGCGGTTGAAAACCTCAACCGCAGGCTCCGGCTCGCAGTTTCGATGGTCGCGATGGTCACGACCATCGCGGCCATCAAACTGCACGCTCGTATAGGCTGTGGGTGGTGACCCACAGCTATACGAGCGTCCAGTAGGACGCTCCATTTTCATGGAGGGCGGCCCTCATTCAGAGCGTGCGCTCTGCTCAGAGCATACGGCTCTGAATTGTGGCCTATATTTTATACATATTTTTATGTGTGTTTGATGTATGTATATTGTCATTTGATACTCGTTATTGATATAAAATATATTGAGCAAAAATTGGCGTCCTGGTTTAAATTCTGCCCTGTCAATCCTATTTTAGTGTGTTTAACCATTTTTATTAGCGCACCGTCATTTAGTTATTTTTTGTGGTTATTGCAGATTTTCTTGGGAAAATTAGTTTTTTAGTAGGTATACACAACCTACTGATGTGTGCCGCTGTATGGTGATATAGCAAGATCGTTTTTGATTAGCGCACAGCTTTTTTGGTGTGTTGGGGATTTACACTATAACTGCAAGGGCGGGAGGTCGCCAGGGGCTGGGAGGCTTACCTGCCTTTCTGAGGGGGTCGAGAGCAGCACCCCATTTTCGAGAGGCTCCCGACCGAATCGGGAGGGTACGCAAGTATGATATAAGCTCAAATATTGCGACACCATCTGATGCTTTCAAGTTATTCATCTTTCAAGATACATTTTAGTCACCGAAACAAAACCCAAAGCAGTATATGAAGACAAAGTATAGAATCCGGTTGATGATGTCGAAATTAATGCTTTATAATGGTGCATACGCACGGTCAGATCAGACAACGATATGTGTTGGATGATCATTATCGAACATCCAGCACAGCACCAAACCCCAAAATACTAAACGACCCATGATCAACGATCGCGGGTCCCTATAGTGACCTGGTCGATATCGACCAGGTTGGACTGCATGCACGGGCGATGGTCGTTATTGTTATCGACCATCCGTGCCCGGGCATCGTCCGTCATTTGGGGGCTGGAGGTGGTTAAAAAATGGACGATATAAACGATCTAACGATAAACGATATCGTTATCGTTTATATCGTCCTGCTAAATCTGACCGTGTGTATGCACCATTAGGGCTACTTTTGATTGCTGAATCTTGTAGAGGCAGAAGGGAGCCAATTAGAGAGTTACTATTACAAGTACATTTTAAATTAAATTAACTGTGCAATGTATGGATTGTGGGCCTGATTCAGACCTGCTCGCAAGCGCTTGAGCACCCACGAGCGGGTCGATGGTGTGCTCTGCGCACGCGCAGCGGCCGCACTGCGCGTGTGCAAGCCCTGGAGCGAGAGAGAAATTCTCTCGCTCCGTGGCTCACTACAAAAGGGGCGGCTGTCGATGTTGATCGACAGCTCACCCCGTTTTGTAGGCGTGGCGGGGGGTGGCTTCACAAATGGAGGTGTTCCCATGCCAACCCCTGCCATTTGTGGGCGTCCCCACTGACATCACCAGTGATGTTGGTGAGAGAGCTTCCGGCTCTATTAGAGCCAGAAGCTCTCTGGGGCTTGCGGCCACGAGATCCTACCACAAGGGTCTCGTCGCAAGCCCCGATGGTCGCGATGGTCAAGACCATCGCGACCATCGTCCTGGCCGCTCGCAATAGCTGTGGGTGGTCACCCACAGCTATGCGTGCGGCCAGGAGGCCGCACAAAGAAAAAAAAAAACGCCCTGATTCAGAGCGAGCGCTCTTTCAGAGCGTCCGTCTCTGAATCAGGCCCAGTATTTCATTTGCATTAAATTTTGTTAATTTGATTACTGATGTTGCGTATTATTGAACATAGTAGGTATGAGGCTGCCTCACCATACATTTACATGCAGAATAACTCATTTTAACCTGGAGTCAACTTTGACCCCATTTCGGGCTACAGTACACAAGAAAATATTTTGGCCATCCGAAGGTTAAATAGAACATTAAATAGTGGGATTAAGTGAAATTGGAGAGTTTTACATTTGCATGTCTGAGCAATTGTGAAGAGACGCATGGTAGCGCAAAGACACGTATGCCCCACTGCCAAGCCGATCATTTGTAGGTTCATGAGACCAGGTACAAACATACGATGTTATAATGACGGTACCCGGCACTACCGAACCACTTCTAATTCACGTATAGCGAATGTACCGCTGACACTGATTGGTGCTAAGCACTGGCGACATATAACACTGGTGCCGACCTGCACGCATCTTGTGATCTGTACGCCGCAGCGCTAATACCTTGGTTCTTACAGGGTTTTTTCTTACCATAATTCATGTCCAATATGCGTCTAAATTCAGCTATCGCTATCCGATTATCTCAGGTACTCACAATGCAGCATGACGATGGCATCGCTATAAGCGTCGTCTCTTGTAATATAAGCATCCCAGCTGCGCGTATAACGCTGTCCATGTCCAGACATAGAGTCGGACTAGGACCTGAAGGGCCCACCAGAGAATGCAGTGGTAGGGGCCCAAACTTAAAGTGTGTGGCCAGCCACCAGAGAGGGTGTGGTCAGCCACCAGAGAGGGTGTGGCCAACCACCAGAGAGGGTGTGGCCAGCCACCAGAGAGGGTGTGGTCAGCCACCAGAGAGGGACAGGGCCTGATTCAGCACAGATCGCTATTGCGATAGCCGCTACGATTACCCTCGCAGTCACACTGTGAAGATATGCTAATGTCTGCGATCGCTATTCTGTCGCAGCACAACATAAGGACGCCCACCTTACCTTACACACATCCGTAATACTTAGCAAGTTTGCAAAACCATCGGTAACAGTGAGTACCATCGCAGCCTCATACACACTTACACAGTTACACAGGCTCTGACCTTACTCAGGAATTGCTCATTTCAGCGCACGCAGTGAGAGCTCAGGCTGCGCATGGCATCACAGTGCCTAATTTATGCACGCCCCTGCCACAGCGTTCAAATGCACTGGCACGCCTGCGTTTCGCTGACCCCCCCCCCCCCGTCACCACCCACAAACGGTACTTCCTGTCAATCACTCTGTGATGGGTCTGCGTAGTCACTGCGATCTCAATCCCGATCGCAGTGGAGTGTTCGAGCACAGCGATGCATGCCCAGAACGCAACAATCGCCCGATTGCGTGCGTAATAGCGTTTGCGATCCTTACTGAATTAGGCCCTTAGCCAACTTTAACAGAAGACTTGCAAAGAACAAGGGCCCTTTGGGGTGTGCCAGGACCAGCCACTCTGATTGGCAGGAAGATTCAAACCAAGCAAGTTTATCCACGATCCTGCTCCACCAAGTTACTGACCTTGTAATAGTAGAGTAACAATGTATAACTGGAGTGCAGGGACTGGAACCTGACCCCTAGAAGAGGGGATGAGACCCTCAGGCATTGGGGTCCACCGGAGATTTCCCCTGTACACCTGTGGGCCAGTCCGACCCTGTCCAGACTCTGCACCATACCTGAGACGGGTTTATCGGGTGGCACTCCATTTGGCGTGCTGACAGAGAAAACGCTCGGACTCCTGATGTATGTATAGGAGTGACAACCAATGTGCTGTACGTGGTAGGCCTAGCAACGTCCTTTGATCTTCAATTAACTTCTCAGATGAATGAGTTTCCCGTCCACTCACAGTAACGTTGTGTGTACGGCTGTCTCCGTGATACAACACAATCTGGTGTTACTGACATATGACCAGGGGGCCCAACAATGGACCTTACATGGACAGTCCTGTGGCCAAGAGAAAATATGCATCTGACCCGGGAGTCTTCTGCAAGCTGCATCCGCTACGTCTCAGGTACTCAGGGGAATATTGTGAGAGTGGGACCAAGTCCTGGTACCGATCTCAGGTGAGTTTTCCCGAGCGCAGGGGCTTATTTACATTTTACCTGATTCATCAAATCCTCTCCCAGGGAGGGAATAATATATATAATGCAGATGTGGATGGTGATGCTTTGAATAAAGCATTTGTTTCATTTATTAATTTTTAAAATAAAATATATGTAATTTTTTTTAACTATTTTCAAATAAATTATAGATTTTTTTTTAAATCTATGGAGCCCGACTGAATTCTTTGTGATGTGTTGCCAAACACCACGTGATTTTCGGCAGCCTGTGGCAGTACGCTCTAGCATCGCAAGTTTTCCTGCGCACCTCCATGAGATGCCCGCACATTGCGCCCATCGCGCTAAGAATTGAATTGTACCGGCACTTATTTATTTCGTTGTTTTTAGCAAGTGGAACGGATACCCAGATCAGTGCCGCAGGACAGCGTCCAACAAATAGGAGAAAAGACATTAACACGGAACCTTACTGACTCCTTAGCGCTGACCACTTCTCTCCGCCCACTGCATGGGTCTGTGGCGAAGGAAGGACATCAAAGATCTACAGTATGAACCACCCGAGGACGGGCAAGGAGGGCAGCAGGGTAACTGGCCACCTCAATGGGATGACAGAGAGGAGGGTGTGGCTACCTTTAGTCCAGCCCCACTAGCAGCCATGGCGGTGCTACGAGTGTGACGCGAGTCTTAATGGAAGGTGATTTATTTGTAATGGTTGGCGGTTGTCAGCAGGTCATATGAGATGAAATAGGGCCGGGCCAGGAGGCACATGTGACAATATTTTAGTGTTGACTTGATGATTGTGACATGAAATGTTGTTGCATTTACAGGGGTCATGGGGGCTAAATGACTGATGACTGTCCCTGACAGAGGGCCTGATTCAGCAAGGAACGCACACACTCGTCCACTGCGAGAATATGCTAATCAATGCACACACACGGAGACCGCGGCACAAGATGCAGACACCCAGCCCCATATTAAGCCACCCATCTCCCATACTCACATAGAAACATAGAATTTGACGGCAGATAAGAACCACTTTGGCCCATCTAGTCTGCCCTATTTTTAATCATATTATTACCTCAGCCCTTATTGATCCTTACTTCTTCTGAAGGGTATCCTTAGGTTTTTCCCATGCATGTTTACATTGCTCTACTGTCTTAGGGCCTGATCCAGAGCCGGACGCAATTAGCGCTCGCTCGTCCAGAAAATAGGGGTGGCTATTCAAATGAACCGTTCGCTCTTTGCGGTCTGTTCACGCCTCTAGGTCTGAACGAGCGAACAAAACTTGCGGTCTTTTTTGTAAAAATACGCCCCCTGGCCGCTCGCATCCTACGTCATGTCCGCTATTTATTAGATTAATCGAGTACATCGACCAGAGTATGAACTGCTCGCTATTATTGTGGTTGGTTTTTGCTACCACTATTTTGCGAGCAGTTCTGGCTATAAAATAACCCAGTGACGTGGTCAATGACGCTGCTGTTTTAATTATGCACACCCATAAAACGCCCGTTTTGACCTTTAAGCACGCCTGCGTTCTGATTTCCACTCCCCGTTTTCAAGCACCTTCCCCTGTTACCACCCACATACGCCTCATTCTGTCACTTAAAATAGCATGCATTCGCTATTTTGCGAGCACATGAATTTCGACCGCACTGACTGGTTCGCGCATGCGTATAACGATCCGTACGCATGCGCAGTTGGGCAAACATCGCTCGGAGCGAACGAGCGGCCGCTTACGAGCGGCTCTGAATCAGGCCCTAAGCCTCTAGTACGCAAGATAGCGTAAACATCAGTAACATCGAGAACCATCGTACCCATTTGCATATTAGTAGTTGACATAACCTGACGCATCCTGTGTACAGCTTACGGTATGACTGCGTATGCTGCTGCACTGCATTAATTATGCACGCCCCTAAAACGGCATCCCAACGCAAAGGCACGCCTGCGTTTGCCCAACCACCCTGTCACCACCCACAAACAGCACTTCCTGTCAATGGTTTCGGAAGGGGTCTGCGTATATGCTGCGTGTAATCTGCATACCCTAACCCGATCGCACTGGCTACTTCGCGCACGCGCAGTGCGATGCATACGCAGTGCGAAAATTTCAGCCAACTGCGTGCGTTCTCTCCTGTGCGTTCCTTGCTGAATTAGGCCCTGAACTGGGTCTGTTCTATAAACTGTATAGTGCAGAAATTTGGGGGGATTGGCTCGCAGTTCTCGGCCCACGGAATGGGTTATAATGACCCAGGTTGAAATGGTCACCAGGTAACTGGCTGCTGAGCACCGTAATGCGACCTTTAGGTTGTGGATTATTTGGCGCAGTACATGTGGCCCTAGCGTAGAATGGGCAGCCTGGTGGGCTTTAAAAACGGGGATTTCAAATAAAAGGCTGTGGCCATTTTTCTCTCCATTGTTTGGTGTGGTGTCTACTATTGTATGAGGGATGGTTGTCTGATTGTGGACAGAGCAGATAGTGGGGGTCATTCAGACCCGCTCGCGAGCGCAGGACGCTCGCAAGCGGGTCGATGTTGCCCCACTGCGCATGCGCACGACGGAGGGAGCTCTGTCGTGCGCATGCGTGAGACCCTGCTAGCGTTTGCTCTCCGTCGCTCCGGGTCTCGCACCAAAGGGGGCGTGCTGTCGATGTTGATTGACAGCACGCCCTTTTTGGTGGGCCTGCCGGGGGCGTGGCTGCCAGACGGAGGCGTTCCCATGGGAACGCCTACCGTCTGAAGCCGGCCCCACTGACATCTGGTCAGGGCGTTCGGCTCTGAATCAGGCCCTGTATCCACGGAGACATTACTGTATGATGAAGTGTGTGTGACTGCGGCTCATTCCAGGGTTTATCTAATGCAAAGGTTCTCAAATTCGGTCCCCGGGACCCCAAACAGTGCATGTTTTCCAGGTCTCCTCATAGAATCGCAAGAAAATTAATTATTTCCACCTGTGGATCTTTTAAAATGTGTCAGTGAGTAATGAACACACCTGTGCACCTGCTGGGTGACCTGGAAAACGTGACCTGTGTGAGGTCCTGAGGACCGAGTTTGAGAACCACTGATTTAATGTGACTATGGGCCTGATTCAGAGCCAGACGCTCTGACCAGAGCGCTCGCTCTGAATCAGGGACCTCCTCCATGAAAATGGAGCGTCCTCCTGGATGCTCGTATAGCTGTGGGTCACCCCCCACAGCATATACGAGCGTCCAAAAAGATGGTCGCGATGGTCTTGACCATCGCGACCATCGGATTTCCGACGGAGACCCTGCGGTAGGGTCTCCCTGCCACAAGCCCTGGAGTGATTTTGGCTCTATCAATCAACATCGACAGCACGCCCCCTTTGGTGTGGGACCCGGAGCGATGGGAAGCCCGTCGCTCCCCGGGTCTCGCGCATGCGCACGACGGAGCTCCCTCCGTCGTGCGCATGCGCAGTGGGGAACATCGACCCACTTCCGAGCGTACTGCCGCTCGCGAGTGAGTCTGAATGACCCCCTATATACACAACATGCAGAACAAAAACAGAGAATGGTCCACCATCAGCACAGAGTGTTTGAGCCCAGCCAACCCCACGTGTAGGTAAACTTGAAGTAGAAGGAGTTAGACCAATATATTGCCAGTCTGAGTATCTACGCCAATGATAGCCAACCCGATTCATGGCAGGGGCCGCACTGGGTGACCCTCTAACCTACCATTATTCTTACTCTCAGTAATAAAAAAATCAATGCATGTACCAGAGGCCCCCGTCAGTAATAAGATATAAGCAGGCCTATTATACAGGAGCTACAAGATAACACAGACACACCTATAGAGCAAGAAGGCGCTGGGGGCCACAAGTGAATGCTCGGATGGCTACACGGAGACCTAGGGCCGACTGTTACCCACCACTTAGTGTGATAGACGGCTAACACGACAAACACACCCACACATGGCGTCAGAACATGAACTGCGTAAAGAAGAACGTCTCCCCAGATCTGCATCTTTATAATAAATATATTATATAATATATATATTCTGCCTGGACAGCGAGACCTAAGCCTCAGACCTCCTATATAGCATCTGCAGTGATCACTTCCCTGTATGTAAAACACAGACCAGCAAGTGACCGCAACTGGTGACCCCAGCACACCCAAAACGGGGCGAGAGGGGTGAGAGGTCCAGGCTCAAGAGAACATTCACCCACTCCCTACTGGTGCACAAACAATTCAGTACAAATATTAAACACCCAGACAACAGAGGGTGAGTGCAGGCTTACAGATATATACCGGGAGCAGACACATAGATAACAGAGGGGGAGTGCAGGCTTACAGATATATACCGAGAGCAGACACATAGATAACAGAGGGTGAGTGCAGGCTTACAGATATATACCGAGAGCAGACACATAGATAACAGAGGGGGAGTGCAGGCTTACAGATATATACCGAGAGCAGACACATAGATAACAGAGGGGGAGTGCAGGCTTACAGATATATACCGGGAGCAGACACATAGATAACAGAGGGTGAGTGCAAGCTTACAGATATATACCGAGAGCAGCCTCATAGATAACAGAGGGTGAGTGCAAGCTTACAGATATATACCGAGAGCAGACACATAGATAACAGAGGGTGAGTGCAGGCTTACAGATATATACCGAGAGCAGACACATAGATAACAGAGGGTGAGTGCAGGCTTACAGATATATACCGGGAGCAGACACATAGATAACAGAGGGTGAGTGCAGGCTTACAGATATATACTGAGAGCAGACACATAGATAACAGAAGGTGAGTGCAGGCTTACAGAAATATACCGGGAGCAGACACATAGACAACAGAGGGTGAGTGCAGGCTTACAGATATATACCGAGAGCAGACACATAGACAACAGAGGGTGAGTGCAGGCTTACAGATATATACCGAGAGCAGACACATAGACAACAGAGGGTGAGTGCAGGCTTACAGATATATACCGGGAGCAGACACATAGATAACAGAGGGTGAGTGCAGGCTTACAGATATATACCGGGAGCAGACACATAGATAACAGAGGGTGAGTGCAGGCTTACAGATATATACCGGGAGCAGACACATAGATAACAGAGGGTGAGTGCAGGCTTACAGATATATACCGAGAGCAGACACATAGACAACAGAGGATGAGTGCAGGCTTACAGATATATACCGAGAGCAGACAGAGACAACAGAGGATGAGTGCAGGCTTACAGATATATACAGAGAGCAGACAGAGACAACAGAGGATGAGTGCAGGCTTACAGATATATACTGAGAGCAGACACAGATAACAGAAGGTGAGTGCAGGCTTACAGATATATACCGAGAGCAGACACATAGATAACAGAGGGGGAGTGCAGGCTTACAGATATATACCGAGAGCAGACACATAGATAACAGAGGGGGAGTGCAGGCTTACAGATATATACCGAGAGCAGACACATAGATAACAGAAGGGGAGTGCAGGCTTACAGATATATACCGAGAGCAGACACATAGATAACAGAGGAGGAGTGCAGGCTTACAGATATATACCGGGAGCAGACACATAGATAACAGAGGGTGAGTGCAGGCTTACAGAGATATACCGAGAGCAGACACATAGATAACAGAGGGTGAGTGCAGGCTTACAGATATATACCGAAAGCAGACACATAGATAATAGAGGGTGAGTGCAGGCTTACAGATATATACCGAGAGCAGACACATAGACAACAGAGGGTGAGCGCAGGCTTACAGATATATACAGAGAGCAGACACATAGATAACAGAGGGTGAGTGCAGGCTTACAGATATATACCGGGAGCAGACACATAGACAGCAGAGGGTGAGTGCAGGCTTACAGATATATACAGAGAGCAGACACATAGACAAGAGGGTGAGTGCAGGCTTACAGATATATACCGAGAGCAGACACATAGACAACAGAGTGTGAGTGCAGGCTTACAGATATATACCGAGAACAGACACATAGATAACAGAGGGTGAGTGCAGGCTTACAGATATATACCGAGAGCAGACACATAGACAACAGAGGGTGAGTGCAGGCTTACAGATATATACAGAGAGCAGACACATAGATAACAGAGGAGGAGTGCAGGCTTACAGATATATACCGGGAGCAGACACATAGATAACAGAGGGTGAGTGCAGGCTTACAGAGATATACCGAGAGCAGACACATAGATAACAGAGGGTGAGTGCAGGCTTACAGATATATACCGAGAGCAGACACATACAATCTATTAATACACCAGTGATACTATTATTAGAACCACCCAGTGAAATAAAAGTTTACATGAGAGCTAGCGACAACAATGACACAAATAGACGGGGTGAGAGTAATGAGACTATGACCTAGAAATAAACCTCGGTCACCTACATTTATAGTAATTTGGCCACGCATTGTTTTCCTGAAATATAATGAATTATTAGCGTATTCCAATTCTCTTATATATTAATTTTTAGATGTCTTAGATCCTGTCTAAAGAAACAGTGATACTTGTTATCTTTTATTTACAGACATATTAGATCCAGGCGTGACTAATATTTACACACCAGGGGCACATTCTAATATCACAAAAGATAAATCTCCCTCGCCCGCTGCGCCGCCAGCCAAGGTCAGTTCGTGTCACAGTCCCTGGGAAGGACTCAGTAGGGTGGTGACACAGCCTGGGAAAATAATGTTTTATTGATTATCTACTTACACCGACATAAACATCTCTGAAAATATTATTTCTGCAGCCTAAATAGGAATAATGATGCCAATGGGCGTGATTGAGAGGCGATTTCTTGCAAATGGCGGTTTGTGCATTACACTGCGACGGAATTCGTAAGCCCTGTGACGCCTACTTTGCAAATGTGAGCGATGCTCAATTGCGCAGGTAGATCCAATCTCTCCACCATCGATGCACCATCGGTCACAACATCGACTCCTCCAGCAGACCCGATCTGGTACACAGCCTTCCTTGTAAGTTTCTTAAGATATGGCCACTCTGGCTGCTGTGCTGCGAAGGAGATAACACGCCCATGACACAACCATAACACGCCCATGACACTCCCATGACACTCCCATAACACGCCCATGACACTCCCATAACACGCCCATGCCGCTTCCATAACACGCCCGTGACTCTCCCATAACACGCCCATGACAGTCCCATAACACGCCCATGACAGTCCCATAACACGCCCATGCCGCTTCCATAACACTCCCATAACACGCCCATGACACTCCCATAACACGCCCATGACACTCCCATAACACGCCCATGACACGCCCATGCCGCTTCCATAACACGCCCATGACTCTCCCATAACACGCCCATGACGCTCCCATAACACGCCCATGACTCTCCCATAACACGTCCATGACGCTCCCATAACACGCCCATGACGCTCCCATAACACGCCCATGACACTCCCATAACACGCCCATGACACGCCCATGCCGCTTCCATAACACGCCCATGACTCTCCCATAACACGCCCATGACACGACCATAACACGCCCATGACGCTCCCATAACACGTTCATGATGCTTACACGCCCATGACGCTCCCATAACACGCCCATGACTCTCCCATAACACGTCCATGACGCTCCCATAACACGCCCATGACGCTCCCATAACACGCCCATGACGCTCCCATAACACGCCCATGACGCTCCCATAACACGCCCATGACGCTCCCATAACACGTCCATGACGCTCCCATAACACTCCCATGACGCTCCCATAACACGTCCATGACGCTCCCATAACACGTCCATGACGCTCCCATAACACGACCATGACGCTCCCATAACACGACCATGACGCTCCCATAACACGACCATGACGCTCCCATAACACGCCCATGACGCTCTCATAACACGCCCATGACGCTCCCATAACTAAGACGCCCATGACGCTCCCATAACACGTCCATGACTCTCCCATAACACGTCCATGACACTCCCATAACACGCCCATGACGCTCCCATAACACGCACATGACGCTCCCATAACACGCCCATGACGCTCCCATAACTAAGACGCCCATGACGCTCCCATAACACGTCCATGACTCTCCCATAACACGTCCATGACTCTCCCATAACACGCCCATGACTCTCCCATAACACGTCCATGACGCTCCCATAACACGCCCATGACGCTCCCATAACACGTCCATGACGCTCCCATAACACGTCCATGACGCTCCCATAACACTCCCATGACGCTCCCATAACACTCCCATGACGCTCCCATAACACGCCCATGACGCTCCCATAACACGCCCATGACGCTCCCATAACACGCCCATGACGCTCCCATAACACGCCCATGACTCTCCCATAACACGCCCATGACTCTCCCATAACACGCCCATGACTCTCCCATAACACGCCCATGACGCTCCCATAACACGCCCATGACGCTCCCATAACACGCCCATGACGCTCCCATAACACGGACATGACGCTCCCATAACACGCCCATGACGCTCCCATAACACACCCATGACACTCCCATAACACACCCATGACGCTCCCATAACACGCCCATGACGCTCCCATAACACGTCCATGACTCTCCCATAACACGCCCATGACTCTCCCATAACACGCCCATGACGCTCCCATAACACGTCCATGACGCTCCCATAACACGCACATGACGCTCCCATAACACGTCCATGATGCTCCCATAACACGTCCATGATGCTCCCGTTACACTCTCATGACGCTCCCATAACACACCCATGACACTCCCATAACACGCACATGACGCTCCCATAACACGCACATGACGCTCCCATAACACGTCCATGATGCTCCCATAACACGTCCATGATGCTCCCGTTACACTCTCATGACGCTCCCATAACACACCCATGACACTCCCATAACACACCCATGACGCTCCCATAACACGCCCATGACGCTCCCATAACACGTCCATGACTCTCCCATAACACGTCCATGACTCTCCCATAACACGTTCATGATGCTTACACGCCCATGACGCTCCCATAACACGCCCATGACACTCCCATAACACACCCATGACACTCCCATAACACGCCCATGACACTCCCATAACGCTCCCATAACACGTCCATGACGCTCCCATAACACGCCCATGATACTCCCATAACACGTCCATGACGCTCCCATAACACGCCCATAATGCCCATTACACTCCCATGACACGCCCATAACACTCCCATGACACGCCCATAACACTCCCATAACACGCACATGACGCTCCCATAACACGCCCATGACGCTCCCATAACACGCCCATAATGCCCATTACACTCCCATGACACGCCCATAACACTCCCATGACATGCCCATAATGCCCATTACACTCCCATAACACTCCCATGACATGCCCATAATGCCCATGACACGCCCATAACACTCCCATGACATGCCCATGACACCTCCTCTTTTTGCAAATAACTGAGGTCACCTCCCAGTCTCCACCCTAAACCACCCATGGATCGCGGAAGCAGTTTCAGGTAATAGCAATGTCATATGCGCAGTTATTTCTTTTATTACCAGTTATTTATATAGCGCACACATATTCCGCAGCGCTGTACAGAGAATATTACACTCACTCACATCAGTCCCTGCCCCAGTGGAGCTTACAATCTATGCATACTTACCTACTCTTTCCGGAACGAGTGGGCGAGGGCAAGTCTCTCGCACCGGCCGCCACCCGCGCAAATGAAACATAATGACTAAGCCACGCCCTTTTATGGGATTTGGGGATTTTTTTATTGTAACATTTCGCCAATTTGTAAGTGCGATGATATATTTGTCCACGGACTCTGAAGCAAAATGGACCGTTTCCTGGGGGTATTGCAAGCTGAGCCCCTATAGATGCAAATGATAACGCACTGTAACTCCGCCTCCCCGTCTCCCAGCCTCCTGCCAATCAGCGGCTGCCGGCAGTTCTCGTGGAAAGCGGAGAAAAGAGGCGTTGCTTTCCAGGTGCAAACCCGATGCTGATTGGCTGGGAGTTGCGAGCCTGGAATCGACGTGTTGGAGAAAGTAGGTGAGGGAAGAGCGCCCCCTACGGCGGCAGCCTCACGTGTTGTGCCGCCAGCGCGCCCTCCCTCATTATGTAATAGCTACGTCACGCAGCCAGGTGGCCAATCAGGAGTGTCCGCACATGGCTAGGGCGCCGGGTCCATGTGAGAGCACAGACCACCAGTAGTGCGTGAGAACAGCAGCCGGCAGCGGTCACCCCTTTTTCGCTTCACCCGGGTCACTATGCCGCCTCAGTGTTCTGGCAGTTTTCTTCACATTTTAAGGTTACTATACTAAAACATTTATTATGGTTTTTGTCTATTTTTCTTTCTTCATCAAAGTTTATACAGTTTTATTCCAAATTCTGTAATTTATTGCTGATTGAAATCCGTCGCAAAAGAATCACATTAATATCTTAATTAGTCTTTGTGATGTTCAAATTCAAAGAGCGTTCCGGACAAAGGGACTAAGCAAATTATATATATTTGTTGATATTTTTTAATTTACAGGAGCATTTCTTTTTTTCTTTTAATTATAAGACTGCATTTAATCTTATATACAAACGTATGAGAGCAAAATATTTATACTATCCTGCTGCTCAGATCTACCGGGTAGTGCCCAATGCTATTCAGCATTGTAACGGTTATCTCTAGGACGGTGGCTCCACGACGCCCCCCCCACCCTAGGGGACAGGAACTAGTGAATAGCCTGGGCCTGCTGGAGGAAGGCAAGAGGCGCCGCACATATTATATTTTATGTTTGTTCAGTACCCACAATGCCTAAGCTGTGGGTGATATGTCGTTTGTGCGAGCGCTGAGACGCCCTCTTTCAGGCTACGTGGTTTGTGCATTTGCGAAGGAGATTGTAAATAAACGCACCAACATCGACACAACATCGGTCGCACCATCAACATTTGCGATAGTCTATGGCAGGGGTTCCCAACCACAGTCCTCACGGCACACTAACAGTCCAGGTTTTAAGGATAGCCATACTTGAACACAGGAGAATTAGTACCTCAGTTATTTTGATTTAACCATCTGTGCTTAAGCATGGATATCACTAAAACCAGGACTGTTAATGTGCCTTGAGGATTGAGGTTGGGAATCACTGGCCTAGGGTGGCACTGTGGCACAGCACAACAGTTAGCTCATTGTGACTGGTCATGCCCATGTGAGTTAATCCAACAATCTGCAGCATGTACAAACCATCTCTATAACTATGGAGACCTGCTAGCCAATCATATATATCGTCTCTGTAACCATGGAGACCTGTTAGCCAATCTTACACACCATCTCTGTAACTATGAAGACCTGTTAGCCAATCATACACATAGTCTGTAACCATGGAGACCTGTTAGCCAATCTTACACATCGTCTCTGTAACCATGGAGATCTGTTAGCCAATCATACACATCATCTCTGTAAAGATGGAGACCTGTTAGCCAATATTACAAATCATCTCTGTAACCACGGAGACCTTTTAGCCAATTTAGAAATCATCTCTGTAACCATGGAGACCTGTTAGCCAATATTACAAATCATCTCTGTAACCACGGAGACCTTTTAGCCAATTTAGAAATCATCTCTGTAACCATGGAGACCTGTTAGCCAATATTACAAATCATCTCTGTAAGCATGGAGACCTTTTAGCCAATCTTCAATATCATCTCTGTAACTATGGAGACCTGTTAGCCAATCATACACATCATCTCTGTAACCATGGAGACCTGTTAGCCAATATTACAAATCATCTCTGTAACTATGGAGACCTGTTAGCCAATCATACACATCATCTCTGTAACCATGGAGACCTGTTAGCCAATATTACAAATCATCTCTGTAACTATGGAGACCTGTTAGCCAATCATACACATCATCTCTGTAACCATGGAGACCTGTTAGCCAATATTACAAATCATCTCTGTAACCATGGAGGCCTTTTAGCCAATCTTCGATATCATCTCTGTAACTATGGAAACCTGTCAGCCAATCTTACAGGCTCTGGCTCTGCACTTCTGCAAGCTAGAGAAGCACCACCCTCCAAATTGATGGCTGCATTCCATAGAGGATGCTGGTTAGTAGATATATAAGTGATGACATAAGTGACATCTCCAAGTCGCGACCACCTCTCGCCGTCACCAGTAGACAAGTGCGCACTTACCTAGGGTGAGACGTCTCTATCACTCATCACCCTGGAATGGGGAGAGAAAGGCACAGAAGCCACAAGCCCCACAGATTTCTTAGGACAAAACAACATGTAATGCATATACAGTATAAATATGAACAAAATGTAACGCATCAAATAATAACATGTAATAACGTTATAATAATAAACTCCATCACTTTTAACTGATCTGCAGATCAAGTAAAATAACAAATAAACAAAACACCCCCCCCCCCCCCCTGCTGCCCCCTCTGACATCCTACAAATGAATGTTTGAGGTCATCCTCCTCGTCACATTGTGTCACGAGAGGATGTTACACAACAATCAGTGTTTGGTGAGTCAAACATTAAAATCTCCTCGCCCTAATAATCTGGCGGTCATGTGAACACGCACAGGTGAGACCAATACACGCAACAGGTAATTCTGCATTCCTCTGTCCGTCACGTCTGCGGCCCCAGCGGAGGAGAGGAGCTTCCCGGCATGTGCTGCACTATTTATACACAGATTACTATGGATGTATGACTGCAAACACTCCCCTGGGAGAGAGGTAGGGGGGGTGGCAATGGCCCCCACACCTATGTCACTGGACCTGCTGCCGACTGAAGAGACACAGGGCCTGATTCAGAGCTGAACGCTCTGACCAGAGCGCTCACTCTGGATCAGGGCCCTCCTACCTTTTTTTGGAGCGTCCTCATGGACGCTCGCATAGCTGTGGGTTACCACCCACCGCTATAGCGAGCGTCCATGATGATGGTCGCGATGGTCTTGACCATCGCGACCATCGGGCTTGCGACGGAAACCCTGCGGTAGGGTCTCGCTGCCGCAAGCCCTGGAGTGATTTTGGCTCTATCAGAGCCAAAATCACTCCCACTGACATCACTAGTGATGTCAGTGGGGCCGGCTTCAGACGAACGTTCATGGGAACGCCTCCGTCTGGCAGGCACGCCCCCGTCACGCCCACCAAAGGGGGCGTGCTGTCAATCAACATCGACAGCTCGCCCCCTTTGGTGCGAGACCCGGAGCGATGGTGAGCCCGTCGCTCGCCGGGTCTCGCCCATGCGCACAACGGAGCTCCCTCCATCGTGCGCATGCACAGTGGGGAACATCGACCCGCTTGCGAGCGTCCTGCCGCTCGCGAGCGGGTCTGAATGACCCCCACAGGCCCTGATTCAGAGCCGGACGCTCTGACAGAGCACTCGCTCAAAATCAGGGCCGTCCTTCGTCATTTTTAGAGCGGCCTCCTGGCCGCTCGTATAGCTGTGGGTGACCTGTAATAAGGTCATGATCACCTTGGCCCAAAAAACACACGTAACAATGTATAGGCATAGTCCAGGCCCCTCAGCACCCACTGCGAGGTAAAATGAGCAATGTTGCAGTCGCCTTGAGCCGTCCATTACGCTCATTCCCACGCCCTTCTGATGGCACATCGCCCACATTGCAAATAACTGTACTGACCCATGGGAGTTGAATGCAGTATGTAGTATTGTGCAGTTGGTGAGAAGGTAATACTCTGTGACATCATAGGGTAACACACGCGGGGATGATAGGAACCCGGAATCCCCACTTTACACTGTCCCAGAAATAAATTTGAAGCTGTAGACACACTTTTTAAATCCAGACTGGAAAATGCCCCAAATCCTAATTTCTCAAGGGCACGTGTGATACATTACATTGCATGGTCAGGTAACGGGGAAATATATGTTACATCGCTTACAGGGTCTGATTCAGCGTAGAACGCCAATGCTGCCGCAGCTGTGGATATGGGAAGATAGGCTAATGCAACAGTGGGCGGGACTTGTACTGAGACGCCCACCAGAGCCATCGCAGCTGTCCGTAACTGTGTACACATACATCAGACACAGATCATGCAAGCCTCAACCTCCTGAGTTAGTGTATGGTAACTAAGAATGGGCGCCGTAACTGAGACGCCGAAGCCATGTTTCCTGCATACGAGATCGCAGACATCTTTGATTGGAGCGTGTGACCACTACACTCAGCAGTGGCATAACTAGGGGAGCCGAGCAGGGCTCGTGCCCAGGGAGCCAAGCAGGGCTCGTGCCCCGGGCACCATCGGACCGGCGACGCGGGGGGGCGCCTCCGGCCGGGGAGCAGGGTACTGGTCAGTGTAGTGTTGACCGCACTACACAGTAACAAACTACCCGGTGACAGTGTGTTTGTTTTGGGAGCCAATGAGAGTCAGACAGACTCTCATTGACTGCTGTGCCCACTGCTGAAGCCGGGCTGGAGTTCACTCATGACCTCCATCTTTTGGCTCTCGCAGTAGGTGATGGGATGCATAGGTGTGACTACTACTGGGGCACTGTATAAGGGGCACTGCATAGGGGGAACCACTACTGGGGGCACTGTATAAGGGGCACTACTGGGAGCACTGCATAAGGGGGACCACTACTGGGGGCACTGCATAAGGGGGACCACTACTGGGGGCACTGTATAAGGGGCACTACTGGGAGCACTGCATAAGGGGGACCACTACTGGGGGCACTGCATAAGGGGCACTACTGGGAGCACTGCACAAGGGGGACCACTACTGGGGGCAATGTATAAGGGGCACTACTGGGAGCACTGCATAGGGGGACCACTACTGGGGGCAATGTATAAGGGGCACTGCATAGGGGGACCACTACTGGGGGCACTGTATAAGGGGCACTACTGGGAGCACTGCATAGGGGGACCACTACTGGGGGCAATGTATAAGGGGCACTGCATAGGGGGACCACTGCTGGGGGCAATGTATAAGGGGCACTACTGGGAGCACTGCATAGGGGGACCACTACTGGGGGCACTGTAAAAGGGGCACTACTGGGAGCACTGCATAGGGGGACCACTACTGGAGGCAATGTATAAGGGGCACTGCATAGGGGGACCACTACTGGGGGCACTGTATAAGGGGCACTACTGGGAGCACTGCATAGGGGGACCACTACTGGGGGCAATGTATAAGGGGCACTGCATAGGGGGACCACTACTGGGGGCAATGTATAAGGGGCACTACTGGGAGCACTGCATAGGGAGACCACTACTGGGGGCACTGTATAAGGGGCACTACTGGGAGCACTGCATAGGGGGACCACTACTGGGGGCAATGTATAAGGGGCACTGCATAGGGGGACCACTACTGGGGGCACTGTATAAGGGGCACTACTGGGAGCACTGCATAAGGGGGACCACTACTGGGGGCACTGCATAAGGGGGACCACTACTGGGGGCACTACTGGGAGCACTGCATAGGGGGGTCCAGTACTAGCGGCCCTGTATAAGGGGCATTACTGGGGGCACTGTATAAGGGGCACTGCATAAGGGGTACTGTATAAGGGTGCATTACTGGGGGCACTGCATAAGGGGCACTGCTACTGGGGACATTGCATATGCGGCACTACAACAGTGGGCATTGCAAGAGGGGCACTACAACTTGGGGCATTAAGGTGCATATGGAATGGAAAGGAATGTTTCCAGAGTGACGAGAAACATGTTGCCATGCCCCCATTTTGCAGTGACCACGCCCCTTGTGACATATGACCACGCCCACTTTTTCAGCATGCGCACCTACTTGGGAGGGGGGCTCTGTTTTTTAACTTGCCCTGGGCTTTAAATACCCTAGTTACGCAACTGACACTCTATAACGGACGACCGCAATCCTTCTTTGCTCCTGACATTAGTGCAAATTGGATCCATGATTTCTGCACTGAATGAGGAGCTACTATGGTACTTGTATATCTTTTGTCCTTTCCCTCCCAGTAACAGGTGTAATAAAGGTTAAATTAAAGGTATAAAACATCAGACAGACAAGTGTAGTAAAGGTATAAAATGCTAGACACACAGGCGTAATAAAGGTATAAAATGTCAGACATACACGGTTTAATGAAGGTGTAAAATGTAATAACCACTAGACAAAGCTCCAAGCAGCAGTGATGTACACTAATATAATGAATTATATGTATTTTAAGACATAAAGTAAAAAAAATAAACGTCTCTTACAAACTTTCCCTGCGTCTACCCCCACCCCCCGGCAAGATACATGGTCGGTTACAGCACGCAGGTCACGCAGACGCAGTAGGTGTGTCCCAATCTGTGCACTGTTCTCAGAGAAATGTGTAAACAGGGAGAGCTTCTTACTTACGGAACAGGGCGACCACTAGGCAAACCCAAGCGCCATGGCTTTGGGAGTACCGAAAACATTGAGGGGTCTATTTACTAAGCCTTGGCTAGAGATAACGTGAACAGAGATAACGTCCCAACCAATCAGCTTCTAACTGTCATTTTTCAAACTCAGCCTGTGACATGGCAGTTAGGAGCTGATTGATTGGGACTTTATCACCGTTCACTTTATCTCCTTCCAAGGCTTAGTAAATAGACCCGTGAATAAGTAACATAATGTCAAGGCCAAGGCCCTGAATCACAGACGCTCGCTATCTGCGAGCCCTCACTCTGAATCAGGGCAGGCGCTTTTTTTTTTACCCCGGCCTCCAGGCCGTTCGCTAAGCTGTGGGTGACCACCCACAGCTTTAGCGGGTTTGGCCTGGCGATTATCGCAACCATCGGGCTTGCGACGAGACCCTTGTGGTAGGGTCTCGTCCACCGCAAGCCCCAGTGAACTTCCTGCTCTAATAGTAGGGCCGCCCACAAACGGCAGGCGTTCCTAAACGCCTCCGTTTGTGCAGCCACCCCCCCCCCGACCAGCCTACAAAACAGGGCGAGCTGTCGATCAACATCGACAGCCGCCCCATTTTGCTGCGAGCCCTGCCCGACTATCGACCCGCTTGCGAGCGTGGGACTGAATCAGGCCCTAAGTTTTTTTATTTAAATATCAAGCTCTCTCTCTCTCGCTCTCTCTCTATTTAAATAAAAAAACAACATATTTTCTAGCAATATCCTCTGCTGTCAGCGTCCTCAGGTGCTGATAGGGAGATGGGGACTGTGGTGGTACTCGTACTACCACAATCCTTGTTATGTAGGTAACTTTTCTATGGCGGGGTCTATGCCAGTGATAGATAATTCTCCCCTTAATAAGTAGGCGGGAGCTGGTGACGCAGGATCACCCGGGAGTCACACGGCTAAGGCGAAGGGTGGTAACATTATACTCTGGGGCTGTTATGGAGATGAAATAGCCGTCGCTAGACCAGCTGGTAACAGAATCACTTTCTATATTGGGAAAGTCCCCACATCCCCATGGCAGAGACTTGTCACATACCGATATGTACTAAGCTGCATGTAAGCGCCCATCAGCCTCTACTACATTCACTCACTGCATTCCTATACAGAGAGAACAATTCCTGCCACCTATCTCTGTGTATCTATATTTTCAGTATATATCTATCAATATATGGGTGATTTAATTAGGGTCGGATAATGCCCCAACCGTCTATATACAACACACAAACTAAATATAAATGTACATAAATCTCTGTAACTACATAAACTGCACAAATATTTAAACCTTACGTGATTGGAGATAACTGGAGGAGAAGATGAGGTGCCCAGCAACGTCCAGATTCCGTCATATTTAGGAAACAGGGAATAATGTTTCAATAAAATCTAACGTCTTGGAAAGATTGGCTGCTAAGTCTTACAGCACCTGTTTCCTATGCGCCAGTTTTACTAAGTCCTGACTGAGGCTTCTATACAGAGTAATATGATATTAGCCTGAATCTGAGTCTCCTATAACCAGTAATACGGTACCAGCCTGAGGCTTCTATACAGGGTAATTATGATATTAGCCTGAATCTGAGGCTTCTTTACCCAGTAAGACGGTACCAGCCTGAATCTGAGTCTCCAGTTATAACCAGTAAGACGGTACCAGCCTGAATCTGAGTCTCCTGTTATAACCAGTAATACGGTACCAGCCTGAATCTGAGTCTCCTGTTATAACCAGTAATACAGTACCGGCCTGAAGATTTGAACGATTTTTGACTGCATTAAAATGAATGGAATCGTCCAAGTCTGACTGCAAACACATCAGATGTCAGATATCGTTATCTGACCATCGGGAACGAGCATCGTTCAAATCGTTCATCTGACAGATCTGACAGATATGTCAGATTTTCCTTCAGATATAAACGATTGAACGATTTTTTAAATCGTTATCGTTCAGATCTGAAGAAAAATCTGACCGTGTGTATGCACCATTAGTCTCCTATACCCAGTAATACAGTACCAACCTGAATCTGAGTCTACTATAACCAATAATACAGTACCAACCTGAATCTGAGTCTACTATAACCAATAATACAGTACCAACCTGAATCTGAGTCTACTATAACCAATAATACAGTACTAACCTGAATCTGAGTCTCCTATACCCAGTAATACGGTACCAACCTGAATCTGAGTCTCCTATACCCAGTAATACGGTACGAGCCTGAAACTGAGTCTCCTATACCCAGTAATACGGTACCAGCCTGAGGCTTCTATACAGGGAGATATGATATTAGTATGAATCTGAGGCTTCTTTTCCCAGTAATACGGTACCAGCCTGAACTGTGTGGAGTTTGTATATTCTCCCTGTGCTTGCGTGGGTTTCCTCCGGGTACTCCGGTTTCCTCCCACACTCCAAAAATATACTGGTAGGTTAATTGGCTCCCAACACAAATTAACCCTAGTGTGTATGTGTGTGAGCATGTGAAAGGGAATATAGATTGTAAGCTCCACTGGGGCAGGGACTGATGTGAATGGACAAATATTCTCTGTAAAGCGCTGCGGAATATGTGTGCACTATATAAATAACTGGTAATAAATAAATAAATAAATAAAATCTGAGTCTCCTATACCCAGTAATACGGTATCAGCCTGAATCTGAGTCTCCTATACCCAGTAATACGGTACCAGCCTGAGGCTTCTATACAGAGTATTATGATCTCAGTCTAAATCTGAGGCTTCTATATCCAGGTATACAGGACCAGTCTGAATGTGAGTCTCCTATACCCAGTAATACAGTACCAGCCTGAGACTTCTATACAGGGTAATATGATGTCAGTCTGAATCTGAGGCTTCTATACCCAGTTATACAGTATCAGCCTGAATCTGAGTCTCCTATACCCAGTAATACGGTACCAGCCTGAATCTAAGGGCCTGATTCAGCAAGGAACGCATGGATGCAGACACAGGCACCGGGCCGCTGCGTGAAAATGCTAATGATTGCATACGCACGGCAATCGCAGCACAAAGATGTAGACGCCCAGCACTATATAATGCCGCTCCCTTTACCCTCCGGTAACGTCCGTACTGATGCGCAAGGCTGAGAAAACATTGGGAATATCGAGTAACATCGGATCTGCAGCAGTTGAGAGACTGCCTG
The DNA here is from genome assembly GCA_031769625.1 of Taudactylus pleione. Lineage (NCBI taxonomy): Eukaryota > Metazoa > Chordata > Amphibia > Anura > Myobatrachidae > Taudactylus > Taudactylus pleione. Next base: position 1,722,478 of record JAUIMM010001331.1, read on the forward strand.
CACGCAGAGGGACACCAGTGGCTAATTTATGCATGCCCCTGTAACAGGGTGCAAACTGACTGGCACGGCAGCGTTCGGCCGACCACTCTCCGTATCCACCCACAAACGGCACTTCCTGCCAATCACTTTTCCCTGGGTTTGAGTATTCACTGCGCTCGCTTTTGCGGATGCAGTGAGCGGTTCGCGCATGCGCATTGTGACCCAGATGCATGCGCAGACCACGAACATCGGACAATTGTGTGCGTCTGCATCCGTGCGTTCCTTGCAGAATCAGTCCCTAAGTCTCCTATAACCAGTAATATGGTACCAGCCCGAATCTGATTCTCCTATAACCAGTAATACGGTACCTGCCTGAATCTGATTCTCCTATAACCAGTAATACGGTGCCAGCCTGAGGCTTCTATACAGGATAATATGATATCAGCCTGAATCTGAGTCTCCTATAACCGGTAATACGGTACCAGCCTGAAGCTTCTATACAGGGTAATATGATATTAGCCTGAATCTGAGGCTTCTTTACCCAGTAAGACGGTACCAGCCTGAATCTGAGTCTCCTATAACCAGTAATACGGTGTCAGCCTGAATCTGAGTTTCCTATACACAGTAATACAGTGCCAGCCAGAATCTGAGTCTCCTGTTATAACCAGTAATACGGTACCAGCCTGAATCTGAGTCTCCTGTTATAACCAGTAATACGGTACCAGCCTGAATCTGAGTCTCCTGTTATAACCAGTAATACGGTACCAGCCTGAATCTGAGTCTCCTGTTATAACCAGTAATACGGTACCAGCCTGAATCTGAGTGTCCTATAACCAGTAATACAGTACCAGCCTGAATCTAAGTCTCCTATAACCAGTAATATGGTACCAGCCCGAATCTGATTCTCCTATAACCAGTAATACGGTACCTGCCTGAATCTGATTCTCCTATAACCAGTAATACGGTGCCAGCCTGAGGCTTCTATACAGGATAATATGATATCAGCCTGAATCTGAGTCTCCTATAACCGGTAATACGGTACCAGCCTGAAGCTTCTATACAGGGTAATATGATATTAGCCTGAATCTGAGGCTTCTTTACCCAGTAAGACGGTACCAGCCTGAATCTGAGTCTCCTATAACCAGTAATACGGTGTCAGCCTGAATCTGAGTTTCCTATACCCAGTAATACAGTGCCAGCCAGAATCTGAGTCTCCTGTTATAACCAGTAATACGGTACCAGCCTGAATCTGAGTCTCCTGTTATAACCAGTAATACGGTACCAGCCTGAATCTGAGTCTCCTGTTATAACCAGTAATACGGTACCAGCCTGAATCTGAGTCTCCTGTTATAACCAGTAATACGGTACCAGCCTGAATCTGAGTGTCCTATAACCAGTAATACAGTACCAGCCTGAATCTAAGTCTCCTATAACCAGTTATACAGTACCAGCCTGAATCTTAGTCTCCTATAACCAGTAATACAGTACCAGCCTGAATCTGAGTCTCCTATAACCAGTAATACAGTACCAGCCTGAATCTAAGTCTCCTATAACCAGTAATACGGTACCAGCCTGAATCTAAGTCTCCTATAACCAGTAATACGGTACCAGCCTGAATCTAAGTCTCCTATAACTAGTAATACATTACCAACCTGAATCTAAGTCTCCTATAACCAGTAATACGGTACCAGCCTGAATCTAAGTCTCCTATAACTAGTAATACATTACCAACCTGAATCTAAGTCTCCTATAACCAGTAATACGGTACCAGCCTGAATCTTAGTCTCCTATAACCAGTAATACAGTACTAGACTGAATCTATTGTCTGTAACAAAAAATATGGTAGTAAACTCTATTTGAGCTGTCTATAACTAATAATATGTTACCAGTCTCTATTTAAGTCACAGATAACCAATAGTGCCTACACCAGCCTCTATTTGCATATCCTATAACCAATAATAAGATACCAGCATAAATCTGAATCACCTATATCCAATAATACAGGTCCAGACCCCATTTGAGTTTTATACAACCAATAATATGGTACCAGCCTCTATTTGCGACTCCTTTAAACAATAATACAGTACCAGCTTTTATATGAGTTTTCCAAAATCAATAACACAGTACCAGCTTGATATGAGTCTCCTATACCCAATAATACAGTACCAGCTTGATCTGAGTCTCCTATAACTAATAATACAGTACCAGTCTGATCTGAGTCTCCTATAACTAATAATACAGTACCAGTCTGATCTGAGTCTCCTATACCCAATAATACAGTACCAGCTTGATCTGAGTCTCCTATAACTAATAATACAGTACCAGCCTGATCTGAGTCTCCTATAACTAATAATACAGTACCAGCCTGATCTGAGTCTCCTATAACTAATAATACAGTACCAGCTTGATCTGAGGTCTCCTATAACTAATGATACAGTACCAGCTTGATCTGAGTCTCCTATAACTAATTATACAGTACCAGTCTGATCTGAGTCTCCTATACCCAATAATACAGTACCAGCTTGATCTGAGTCTCCTATAACTAATAATACAGTACCAGCCTGAATCTAAGTCTCCTATAACTAGTAATACATTACCAACCTGAATCTAAGTCTCCTATAACCAGTAATACGGTACCAGCCTGAATCTAAGTCTCCTATAACCAGTAATACGGTACCAGCCTGAATCTAAGTCTCCTATAACTAGTAAAACATTACCAACCTGAATCTAAGTCTCCTATAACCAGTAATACGGTACCAGCCTGAATCTTAGTCTCCTATAACCAGTAATACAGTACTAGACTGAATCTATTGTCTGTAACAAAAAATATGGTAGTAAACTCTATTTGAGCTGTCTATAACTAATAATATGTTACCAGTCTCTATTTGTCACAGATAACCAATAGTGCCTACACCAGCCTCTATTTGCATATCCTATAACCAATAATAAGATACCAGCATAAATCTGAATCACCTATATCCAATAATACAGGTCCAGACCCCATTTGAGTTTTATACAACCAATAATATGGTACCAGCCTCTATTTGCGACTCCTTTAAACAATAATACAGTACCAGCTTTTATATGAGTTTTCCAAAATCAATAACACAGTACCAGCTTGATATGAGTCTCCTATACCCAATAATACAGTACCAGCTTGATCTGAGTCTCCTATAACTAATAATACAGTACCAGTCTGATCTGAGTCTCCTATAACTAATAATACAGTACCAGTCTGATCTGAGTCTCCTATACCCAATAATACAGTACCAGCTTGATCTGAGTCTCCTATAACTAATAATACAGTACCAGCCTGATCTGAGTCTCCTATAACTAATAATACAGTACCAGCCTGATCTGAGTCTCCTATAACTAATAATACAGTACCAGCTTGATCTGAGGTCTCCTATAACTAATGATACAGTACCAGCTTGATCTGAGTCTCCTATAACTAATTATACAGTACCAGCTTGATCTGAGTCTCCTATAACTAATAATACAGTACCAGCCTGATCTGAGTCTCCTATAACTAATAATACATTACCAGCCTGATCTGAGTCTCCTATAACTAATAACACAGTACCAGCTTGATCTGAGTCTCCTATACCCAATAATACAGTACCAGCTTGATATGAGTCTCCTATAACTAATAATACAGTACCAGTCTGATCTGAGTCTCCTATACCCAATAATACAGTACCAGCTTGATCTGAGTCTCCTATAACTAATAATACAGTACCAGCTTGATCTGAGTCTCCTATAACTAATAATACAGTACCAGTCTGATCTGAGTCTCCTATACCCAATAATACAGTACCAGCTTGATATGAGTCTCCTATAACTAATAATACAGTACCAGTCTGATCTGAGTCTCCTATACCCAATAATACAGTACCAGCTTGATCTGAGTCTCCTATAACTAATAATACAGTACCAGCTTGATCTGAGTCTCCTATAACTAATGATACAGTACCAGCTTGATCTGAGTCTCCTATAACTAATAATACAGTACCAGCTTGATCTGAGTCTCCTATAACTAATAATACAGTACCAGCTTGATCTGAGTCTCCTATAACTAATGATACAGTACCAGCTTGATCTGAGTCTCCTATAACTAATAATACAGTACCAGCTTGATCTGAGTCTCCTATAACTAATAATACAGTACCAGCTTGATCTGAGTCTCCTATAACTAATAATAAAGAACCAGCTTGATCTGAGTCTCCTATAACTAATAATACAGTACCAGCTTGATCTGAGTCTCCTATAACTAATAATACAGTACCAGTCTGATCTGAGTCTCCTATAACTAATAATACAGTACCAGCCTGATCTGAGTCTCCTATAACTAATAATACAGTACCAGCCTGATCTGAGTCTCCTATAACTAATAATACAGTACCAGTCTGATCTGAGTCTCCTATAACTAATAATACAGTACCAGCCTGATCTGAGTCTCCTATAACTAATACAGTACCAGCCTGATCTGAGTCTCCTATAACTAATAATACAGTACCAGCCTGATCTGAGTCTCCTATAACTAATAATACATTACCAGCCTGATCTGAGTCTCCTATAACTAATAATACAGTACCAGCCTGATCTGAGTCTCCTATAACTAATAATACAGTACCAGCTTGATCTGAGTCTCCTATAACTAATAATACAGTACCAGCCTGATCTGAGTCTCCTATAACTAATAATACAGTACCAGCCTCCATTTGCGACTCATTTAAACAATAATACAGTACCAGCCTGATCTGAGTCTCCTATAACTAATAATACAGTACCAGCCTCCATTTGCGACTCATTTAAACAATAATACAGTACCAGCCTGATCTGAGTCTCCTATAACTAATAATACAGTACCAGCTTGATCTGAGTCTCCTATAACTAATAATACAGTACCAGCCTGATCTGAGTCTCCTATAACTAATAATACAGTACCAGCCTGATCTGAGTCTCCTATAACTAATAATACAGTACCAGCCTGATCTGAGTCTCCTATAACTAATAATACAGTACCAGCCTGATCTGAGTCTCTTATAACTAATAATACAGTACCAGCCTGATCTGAGTCTCCTATAACTAATAATACAGTACCAGCCTGATCTGAGTCTCCTATAACTAATAATACAGTACCAGCTTGATCTGAGTCTCCTATAACTAATAATACAGTACCAGCCTGATCTGAGTCTCCTATAACTAATAATACAGTACCAGCCTCCATTTGCGACTCATTTAAACAATAATACAGTACCAGCTTTTATATCAGTTTTCCAAAATCAATAACACAGTACCAGCTTGATCTGAGTCTCCTATAACTAATAATACAGTACCAGCCTGATCTGAGTCTCCTATAACTAATAATACAGTACCAGCCTGATCTGAGTCTCCTATAACTAATAATACAGTACCAGCTTGATCTGAGGTCTCCTATAACTAATAATACAGTACCAGCCTGATCTGAGTCTCCTATAACTAATAATACAGTACCAGCCTGATCTGAGTCTCCTATAACTAATAATACAGTACCAGCCTGATCTGAGTCTCCTATAACTAATAATAAAGAACCAGCCTGATCTGAGTCTCCTATAACTAATAATACATTACCAGCCTGATCTGAGTCTCCTATAACTAATGATACAGTACCAGCCTGATCTGAGTCTCCTATAACTAATAATACAGTACCAGCCTGATCTGAGTCTCCTATAACTAATAATACAGTACCAGCTTGATCTGAGTCTCCTATAACTAATAATACAGTACCAGCTTGATCTGAGTCTCCTATAACTAATAATACAGTACCAGCTTGATCTGAGTCTCCTATAACTAATAATACAGTACCAGCCTGATCTGAGTCTCCTATAACTAATGATACATTACCAGCCTGATCTGAGTCTCCTATAACTAATAATACAGTACCAGCTTGATCTGAGGTCTCCTATAACTAATAATACAGTACCAGCCTGATCTGAGTCTCCTATAACTAATAACACAGTACCAGCCTGATCTGAGTCTCCTATAACTAATAATACAGTACCAGCCTGATCTGAGTCTCCTATAACTAATAATACAGTACCAGCTTGATCTGAGGTCTCCTATAACTAATAATACAGTACCAGCCTGATCTGAGTCTCCTATAACTAATAATACAGTACCAGCCTGATCTGAGTCTCCTATAACTAATAATACAGTACCAGCCTGATCTGAGTCTCCTATAACTAATAATACAGTACCAGCCTGATCTGAGTCTCCTATAACTAATAATAAAGAACCAGCCTGATCTGAGTCTCCTATAACTAATAATACATTACCAGCCTGATCTGAGTCTCCTATAACTAATGATACATTACCAGCCTGATCTGAGTCTCCTATAACTAATAATACAGTACCAGCTTGATCTGAGTCTCCTATAACTAATAATACAGTACCAGCCTGATCTGAGTCTCCTATAACTAATAATACAGTACCAGCTTGATCTGAGTCTCCTGTAACTAATAATACAGTACCAGCTTGATCTGAGTCTCCTATAACTAATAATACAGTACCAGCCTGATCTGAGTCTACTATAACTAATGATACATTACCAGCCTGATCTGAGTCTCCTATAACTAATAATACAGTACCAGCTTGATCTGAGGTCTCCTATAACTAATAATACAGTACCAGCCTGATCTGAGTCTCCTATAACTAATAATACAGTACCAGCTTGATCTGAGGTCTCCTATAACTAATAATACAGTACCAGCCTGATCTGAGTCTCCTATAACTAATAATACAGTACCAGCCTGATCTGAGTCTCCTATAACTAATAATACATTACCAGCCTGATCTGAGTCTCCTATAACTAATACAGTACCAGCTTGATCTGAGTCTCCTATAACTAATAATACAGTATCAGCCTGATCTGAGTCTCCTATAACTAATAATACAGTACCAGCCTGATCTGAGTCTCCTATAACTAATAATAAAGAACCAGCCTGATCTGAGTCTCCTATAACTAATAATACATTACCAGCCTGATCTGAGTCTCCTATAACTAATGATACAGTACCAGCCTGATCTGAGTCTCCTATAACTAATAATACAGTACCAGCCTGATCTGAGTCTCCTATAACTAATAATACAGTACCAGCTTGATCTGAGTCTCCTATAACTAATAATACAGTACCAGCTTGATCTGAGTCTCCTATAACTAATAATACAGTACCAGCTTGATCTGAGTCTCCTATAACTAATAATACAGTACCAGCCTGATCTGAGTCTCCTATAACTAATGATACATTACCAGCCTGATCTGAGTCTCCTATAACTAATAATACAGTACCAGCTTGATCTGAGGTCTCCTATAACTAATAATACAGTACCAGCCTGATCTGAGTCTCCTATAACTAATAACACAGTACCAGCCTGATCTGAGTCTCCTATAACTAATAATACAGTACCAGCCTGATCTGAGTCTCCTATAACTAATAATACAGTACCAGCTTGATCTGAGGTCTCCTATAACTAATAATACAGTACCAGCCTGATCTGAGGTCTCCTATAACTAATAATACAGTACCAGCCTGATCTGAGTCTCCTATAACTAATAATACAGTACCAGCCTGATCTGAGTCTCCTATAACTAATAATACAGTACCAGCCTGATCTGAGTCTCCTATAACTAATAATAAAGAACCAGCCTGATCTGAGTCTCCTATAACTAATAATACATTACCAGCCTGATCTGAGTCTCCTATAACTAATGATACATTACCAGCCTGATCTGAGTCTCCTATAACTAATAATACAGTACCAGCTTGATCTGAGTCTCCTATAACTAATAATACAGTACCAGCCTGATCTGAGTCTCCTATAACTAATAATACAGTACCAGCTTGATCTGAGTCTCCTGTAACTAATAATACAGTACCAGCTTGATCTGAGTCTCCTATAACTAATAATACAGTACCAGCCTGATCTGAGTCTCCTATAACTAATGATACATTACCAGCCTGATCTGAGTCTCCTATAACTAATAATACAGTACCAGCTTGATCTGAGGTCTCCTATAACTAATAATACAGTACCAGCCTGATCTGAGTCTCCTATAACTAATAATACAGTACCAGCTTGATCTGAGGTCTCCTATAACTAATAATACAGTACCAGCCTGATCTGAGTCTCCTATAACTAATAATACAGTACCAGCCTGATCTGAGTCTCCTATAACTAATAATACATTACCAGCCTGATCTGAGTCTCCTATAACTAATACAGTACCAGCTTGATCTGAGTCTCCTATAACTAATAATACAGTACCAGCCTGATCTGAGTCTCCTATAACTAATAATACAGTACCAGCCTGATCTGAGTCTCCTATAACTAATAATAAAGAACCAGCCTGATCTGAGTCTCCTATAACTAATAATACATTACCAGCCTGATCTGAGTCTCCTATAACTAATGATACAGTACCAGCCTGATCTGAGTCTCCTATAACTAATAATACAGTACCAGCCTGATCTGAGTCTCCTATAACTAATAATACAGTACCAGCTTGATCTGAGTCTCCTATAACTAATAATACAGTACCAGCTTGATCTGAGTCTCCTATAACTAATAATACAGTACCAGCTTGATCTGAGTCTCCTATAACTAATAATACAGTACCAGCCTGATCTGAGTCTCCTATAACTAATGATACATTACCAGCCTGATCTGAGTCTCCTATAACTAATAATACAGTACCAGCTTGATCTGAGGTCTCCTATAACTAATAATACAGTACCAGCCTGATCTGAGTCTCCTATAACTAATAACACAGTACCAGCCTGATCTGAGTCTCCTATAACTAATAATACAGTACCAGCCTGATCTGAGTCTCCTATAACTAATAATACAGTACCAGCTTGATCTGAGGTCTCCTATAACTAATAATACAGTACCAGCCTGATCTGAGTCTCCTATAACTAATAATACAGTACCAGCCTGATCTGAGTCTCCTATAACTAATAATACAGTACCAGCCTGATCTGAGTCTCCTATAACTAATAATACAGTACCAGCCTGATCTGAGTCTCCTATAACTAATAATAAAGAACCAGCCTGATCTGAGTCTCCTATAACTAATAATACATTACCAGCCTGATCTGAGTCTCCTATAACTAATGATACATTACCAGCCTGATCTGAGTCTCCTATAACTAATAATACAGTACCAGCTTGATCTGAGTCTCCTATAACTAATAATACAGTACCAGCTTGATCTGAGTCTCCTATAACTAATAATACAGTACCAGCTTGATCTGAGTCTCCTATAACTAATGATACATTACCAGCCTGATCTGAGTCTCCTATAACTAATAATACAGTACCAGCTTGATCTGAGGTCTCCTATAACTAATAATACAGTACCAGCCTGATCTGAGTCTCCTATAACTAATAATACAGTACCAGCTTGATCTGAGGTCTCCTATAACTAATAATACAGTACCAGCCTGATCTGAGTCTCCTATAACTAATAATACAGTACCAGCCTGATCTGAGTCTCCTATAACTAATAATACAGTACCAGCCTGATCTGAGTCTCCTATAACTAATAATACAGTACCAGCCTGATCTGAGTCTCCTATAACTAATAATACAGTACCAGCCTGATCTGAGTCTCCTATAACTAATAATACAGTACCAGCCTGATCTGAGTCTCTTATAACTAATAATACATTACCAGCCTGATCTGAGTCTCCTATAACTAATAATACAGTACCAGCCTGATCTGAGTCTCCTATAACTAATAATACAGTACCAGCTTGATCTGAGTCTCCTATAACTAATAATACAGTACCAGCCTGATCTGAGTCTCCTATAACTAATAATACAGTACCAGCCTCCATTTGCGACTCATTTAAACAATAATACAGTACCAGCCTGATCTGAGTCTCCTATAACTAATAATACAGTACCAGCTTGATCTGAGTCTCCTATAACTAATAATACAGTACCAGCCTGATCTGAGTCTCCTATAACTAATAATACAGTACCAGCCTGATCTGAGTCTCCTATAACTAATAATACAGTACCAGCCTGATCTGAGTCTCCTATAACTAATAATACAGTACCAGCCTGATCTGAGTCTCCTATAACTAATAATACAGTACCAGCCTGATCTGAGTCTCTTATAACTAATAATACAGTACCAGCCTGATCTGAGTCTCCTATAACTAATAATACAGTACCAGCCTGATCTGAGTCTCCTATAACTAATAATACAGTACCAGCTTGATCTGAGTCTCCTATAACTAATAATACAGTACCAGCCTGATCTGAGTCTCCTATAACTAATAATACAGTACCAGCCTCCATTTGCGACTCATTTAAACAATAATACAGTACCAGCTTTTATATCAGTTTTCCAAAATCAATAACACAGTACCAGCTTGATCTGAGTCTCCTATAACTAATAATACAGTACCAGCCTGATCTGAGTCTCCTATAACTAATAATACAGTACCAGCCTGATCTGAGTCTCCTATAACTAATAATACAGTACCAGCCTGATCTGAGTCTCCTATAACTAATAATACAGTACCAGCTTGATCTGAGTCTCCTATAACTAATAATACAGTACCAGCCTGATCTGAGTCTCCTATAACTAATAATACAGTACCAGCCTGATCTGAGTCTCCTATAACTAATAATACAGTACCAGCCTGATCTGAGTCTCCTATAACTAATAATACAGTACCAGCCTGATCTGAGTCTCCTATAACTAATAATACATTACCAGCCTGATCTGAGTCTCCTATAACTAATAACACAGTACCAGCCTGATCTGAGTCTCCTATAACTAATAATACAGTACCAGCCTGATCTGAGTCTCCTATAACTAATAATACAGTACCAGCTTGATCTGAGGTCTCCTATAACTAATAATACAGTACCAGCCTGATCTGAGTCTCCTATAACTAATAATACAGTACCAGCCTGATCTGAGTCTCCTATAACTAATAATACAGTACCAGCCTGATCTGAGTCTCCTATAACTAATAATACAGTACCAGCCTGATCTGAGTCTCCTATAACTAATAATAAAGAACCAGCCTGATCTGAGTCTCCTATAACTAATGATACAGTACCAGCTTGATCTGAGGTCTCCTATAACTAATAATACAGTACCAGCCTGATCTGAGTCTCCTATAACTAATAATACATTACCAGCCTGATCTGAGTCTCCTATAACTAATGATACAGTACCAGCCTGATCTGAGTCTCCTATAACTAATAATACAGTACCAGCCTGATCTGAGTCTCCTATAACTAATAATACAGTACCAGCTTGATCTGAGTCTCCTATAACTAATAATACAGTACCAGCTTGATCTGAGTCTCCTATAACTAATAATACAGTACCAGCTTGATCTGAGTCTCCTATAACTAATAATACAGTACCAGCCTGATCTGAGTCTCCTATAACTAATGATACATTACCAGCCTGATCTGAGTCTCCTATAACTAATAATACAGTACCAGCTTGATCTGAGGTCTCCTATAACTAATAATACAGTACCAGCCTGATCTGAGTCTCCTATAACTAATAACACAGTACCAGCCTGATCTGAGTCTCCTATAACTAATGATACATTACCAGCCTGATCTGAGTCTCCTATAACTAATAATACAGTACCAGCTTGATCTGAGGTCTCCTATAACTAATAATACAGTACCAGCCTGATCTGAGTCTCCTATAACTAATAATACAGTACCAGCTTGATCTGAGGTCTCCTATAACTAATAATACAGTACCAGCCTGATCTGAGTCTCCTATAACTAATAATACAGTACCAGCCTGATCTGAGTCTCCTATAATTAATAATACAGTACCAGCCTGATCTGAGTCTCCTATAACTAATAATAAAGAACCAGCCTGATCTGAGTCTCCTATAACTAATAATACAGTACCAGCCTGATCTGAGTCTCCTATAACTAATAATACAGTACCAGCTTGATCTGAGTCTCCTATAACTAATAATACAGTACCAGCCTGATCTGAGTCTCCTATAACTAATAATACAGTACCAGCTTGATCTGAGTCTCCTATAACTAATAATACAGTACCAGCTTGATCTGAGTCTCCTATAACTAATAATACAGTACCAGCCTGATCTGAGTCTCCTATAACTAATGATACATTACCAGCCTGATCTGAGTCTCCTATAACTAATAATACAGTACCAGCTTGATCTGAGGTCTCCTATAACTAATAATACAGTACCAGCCTGATCTGAGTCTCCTATAACTAATAATACAGTACCAGCCTGATCTGAGTCTCCTATAACTAATAATACAGTACCAGCCTGATCTGAGTCTCCTATAACTAATAATACAGTACCAGCCTGATCTGAGTCTCCTATAACTAATAATACAGTACCAGCCTGATCTGAGTCTCCTATAACTAATAATACAGTACCAGCCTGATCTGAGTCTCCTATAACTAATAATACAGTACCAGCCTGATCTGAGTCTCTTATAACTAATAATACATTACCAGCCTGATCTGAGTCTCCTATAACTAATAATACAGTACCAGCCTGATCTGAGTCTCCTATAACTAATAATACAGTACCAGCTTGATCTGAGTCTCCTATAACTAATAATACAGTACCAGCCTGATCTGAGTCTCCTATAACTAATAATACAGTACCAGCCTCCATTTGCGACTCATTTAAACAATAATACAGTACCAGCCTGATCTGAGTCTCCTATAACTAATAATACAGTACCAGCTTGATCTGAGTCTCCTATAACTAATAATACAGTACCAGCCTGATCTGAGTCTCCTATAACTAATAATACAGTACCAGCCTGATCTGAGTCTCCTATAACTAATAATACAGTACCAGCCTGATCTGAGTCTCCTATAACTAATAATACAGTACCAGCCTGATCTGAGTCTCTTATAACTAATAATACAGTACCAGCCTGATCTGAGTCTCCTATAACTAATAATACAGTACCAGCCTGATCTGAGTCTCCTATAACTAATAATACAGTACCAGCTTGATCTGAGTCTCCTATAACTAATAATACAGTACCAGCCTGATCTGAGTCTCCTATAACTAATAATACAGTACCAGCCTCCATTTGCGACTCATTTAAACAATAATACAGTACCAGCTTTTATATCAGTTTTCCAAAATCAATAACACAGTACCAGCTTGATCTGAGTCTCCTATAACTAATAATACAGTACCAGCCTGATCTGAGTCTCCTATAACTAATAATACAGTACCAGCCTGATCTGAGTCTCCTATAACTAATAATACAGTACCAGCCTGATCTGAGTCTCCTATAACTAATAATACAGTACCAGCTTGATCTGAGTCTCCTATAACTAATAATACAGTACCAGCCTGATCTGAGTCTCCTATAACTAATAATACAGTACCAGCCTGATCTGAGTCTCCTATAACTAATAATACAGTACCAGCCTGATCTGAGTCTCCTATAACTAATAACACATTACCAGCCTGATCTGAGTCTCCTATAACTAATAACACAGTACCAGCCTGATCTGAGTCTCCTATAACTAATAATACAGTACCAGCCTGATCTGAGTCTCCTATAACTAATAATACAGTACCAGCTTGATCTGAGGTCTCCTATAACTAATAATACAGTACCAGCCTGATCTGAGTCTCCTATAACTAATAATACAGTACCAGCCTGATCTGAGTCTCCTATAACTAATAATACAGTACCAGCCTGATCTGAGTCTCCTATAACTAATAATACAGTACCAGCCTGATCTGAGTCTCCTATAACTAATAATAAAGAACCAGCCTGATCTGAGTCTCCTATAACTAATGATACAGTACCAGCTTGATCTGAGGTCTCCTATAACTAATAATACAGTACCAGCCTGATCTGAGTCTCCTATAACTAATAATACATTACCAGCCTGATCTGAGTCTCCTATAACTAATAATACATTACCAGCCTGATCTGAGTCTCCTATAACTAATGATACAGTACCAGCCTGATCTGAGTCTCCTATAACTAATAATACAGTACCAGCCTGATCTGAGTCTCCTATAACTAATAATACAGTACCAGCTTGATCTGAGTCTCCTATAACTAATAATACAGTACCAGCTTGATCTGAGTCTCCTATAACTAATAATACAGTACCAGCTTGATCTGAGTCTCCTATAACTAATAATACAGTACCAGCCTGATCTGAGTCTCCTATAACTAATGATACATTACCAGCCTGATCTGAGTCTCCTATAACTAATAATACAGTACCAGCTTGATCTGAGGTCTCCTATAACTAATAATACAGTACCAGCCTGATCTGAGTCTCCTATAACTAATAACACAGTACCAGCCTGATCTGAGTCTCCTATAACTAATGATACATTACCAGCCTGATCTGAGTCTCCTATAACTAATAACACAGTACCAGCCTGATCTGAGTCTCCTATAACTAATAATACAGTACCAGCCTGATCTGAGTCTCCTATAACTAATAATACAGTACCAGCTTGATCTGAGGTCTCCTATAACTAATAATACAGTACCAGCCTGATCTGAGTCTCCTATAACTAATAATACAGTACCAGCCTGATCTGAGTCTCCTATAACTAATAATACAGTACCAGCCTGATCTGAGTCTCCTATAACTAATAATACAGTACCAGCCTGATCTGAGTCTCCTATAACTAATAATAAAGAACCAGCCTGATCTGAGTCTCCTATAACTAATGATACAGTACCAGCTTGATCTGAGGTCTCCTATAACTAATAATACAGTACCAGCCTGATCTGAGTCTCCTATAACTAATAATACATTACCAGCCTGATCTGAGTCTCCTATAACTAATGATACAGTACCAGCCTGATCTGAGTCTCCTATAACTAATAATACAGTACCAGCCTGATCTGAGTCTCCTATAACTAATAATACAGTACCAGCTTGATCTGAGTCTCCTATAACTAATAATACAGTACCAGCTTGATCTGAGTCTCCTATAACTAATAATACAGTACCAGCTTGATCTGAGTCTCCTATAACTAATAATACAGTACCAGCCTGATCTGAGTCTCCTATAACTAATGATACATTACCAGCCTGATCTGAGTCTCCTATAACTAATAATACAGTACCAGCTTGATCTGAGGTCTCCTATAACTAATAATACAGTACCAGCCTGATCTGAGTCTCCTATAACTAATAACACAGTACCAGCCTGATCTGAGTCTCCTATAACTAATGATACATTACCAGCCTGATCTGAGTCTCCTATAACTAATAATACAGTACCAGCTTGATCTGAGGTCTCCTATAACTAATAATACAGTACCAGCCTGATCTGAGTCTCCTATAACTAATAATACAGTACCAGCTTGATCTGAGGTCTCCTATAACTAATAATACAGTACCAGCCTGATCTGAGTCTCCTATAACTAATAATACAGTACCAGCCTGATCTGAGTCTCCTATAATTAATAATACAGTACCAGCCTGATCTGAGTCTCCTATAACTAATAATAAAGAACCAGCCTGATCTGAGTCTCCTATAACTAATAATACAGTACCAGCCTGATCTGAGTCTCCTATAACTAATAATACAGTACCAGCTTGATCTGAGTCTCCTATAACTAATAATACAGTACCAGCCTGATCTGAGTCTCCTATAACTAATAATACAGTACCAGCTTGATCTGAGTCTCCTATAACTAATAATACAGTACCAGCTTGATCTGAGTCTCCTATAACTAATAATACAGTACCAGCCTGATCTGAGTCTCCTATAACTAATGATACATTACCAGCCTGATCTGAGTCTCCTATAACTAATAATACAGTACCAGCTTGATCTGAGGTCTCCTATAACTAATAATACAGTACCAGCCTGATCTGAGTCTCCTATAACTAATAATACAGTACCAGCCTGATCTGAGTCTCCTATAACTAATAATACAGTACCAGCCTGATCTGAGTCTCCTATAACTAATAATACAGTACCAGCCTGATCTGAGTCTCCTATAACTAATAATACAGTACCAGCCTGATCTGAGTCTCCTATAACTAATAATACAGTACCAGCCTGATCTGAGTCTCCTATAACTAATACAGTACCAGCCTGATCTGAGTCTCTTATAACTAATAATACATTACCAGCCTGATCTGAGTCTCCTATAACTAATAATACAGTACCAGCCTGATCTGAGTCTCCTATAACTAATAATACAGTACCAGCTTGATCTGAGTCTCCTATAACTAATAATACAGTACCAGCCTGATCTGAGTCTCCTATAACTAATAATACAGTACCAGCCTCCATTTGCGACTCATTTAAACAATAATACAGTACCAGCCTGATCTGAGTCTCCTATAACTAATAATACAGTACCAGCTTGATCTGAGTCTCCTATAACTAATAATACAGTACCAGCCTGATCTGAGTCTCCTATAACTAATAATACAGTACCAGCCTGATCTGAGTCTCCTATAACTAATAATACAGTACCAGCCTGATCTGAGTCTCCTATAACTAATAATACAGTACCAGCCTGATCTGAGTCTCTTATAACTAATAATACAGTACCAGCCTGATCTGAGTCTCCTATAACTAATAATACAGTACCAGCCTGATCTGAGTCTCCTATAACTAATAATACAGTACCAGCTTGATCTGAGTCTCCTATAACTAATAATACAGTACCAGCCTGATCTGAGTCTCCTATAACTAATAATACAGTACCAGCCTCCATTTGCGACTCATTTAAACAATAATACAGTACCAGCTTTTATATCAGTTTTCCAAAATCAATAACACAGTACCAGCTTGATCTGAGTCTCCTATAACTAATAATACAGTACCAGCCTGATCTGAGTCTCCTATAACTAATAATACAGTACCAGCCTGATCTGAGTCTCCTATAACTAATAATACAGTACCAGCCTGATCTGAGTCTCCTATAACTAATAATACAGTACCAGCTTGATCTGAGTCTCCTATAACTAATAATACAGTACCAGCCTGATCTGAGTCTCCTATAACTAATAATACAGTACCAGCCTGATCTGAGTCTCCTATAACTAATAATACAGTACCAGCCTGATCTGAGTCTCCTATAACTAATAACACATTACCAGCCTGATCTGAGTCTCCTATAACTAATAACACAGTACCAGCCTGATCTGAGTCTCCTATAACTAATAATACAGTACCAGCCTGATCTGAGTCTCCTATAACTAATAATACAGTACCAGCTTGATCTGAGGTCTCCTATAACTAATAATACAGTACCAGCCTGATCTGAGTCTCCTATAACTAATAATACAGTACCAGCCTGATCTGAGTCTCCTATAACTAATAATACAGTACCAGCCTGATCTGAGTCTCCTATAACTAATAATACAGTACCAGCCTGATCTGAGTCTCCTATAACTAATAATAAAGAACCAGCCTGATCTGAGTCTCCTATAACTAATGATACAGTACCAGCTTGATCTGAGGTCTCCTATAACTAATAATACAGTACCAGCCTGATCTGAGTCTCCTATAACTAATAATACATTACCAGCCTGATCTGAGTCTCCTATAACTAATAATACATTACCAGCCTGATCTGAGTCTCCTATAACTAATGATACAGTACCAGCCTGATCTGAGTCTCCTATAACTAATAATACAGTACCAGCCTGATCTGAGTCTCCTATAACTAATAATACAGTACCAGCTTGATCTGAGTCTCCTATAACTAATAATACAGTACCAGCTTGATCTGAGTCTCCTATAACTAATAATACAGTACCAGCTTGATCTGAGTCTCCTATAACTAATAATACAGTACCAGCCTGATCTGAGTCTCCTATAACTAATGATACATTACCAGCCTGATCTGAGTCTCCTATAACTAATAATACAGTACCAGCTTGATCTGAGGTCTCCTATAACTAATAATACAGTACCAGCCTGATCTGAGTCTCCTATAACTAATAACACAGTACCAGCCTGATCTGAGTCTCCTATAACTAATGATACATTACCAGCCTGATCTGAGTCTCCTATAACTAATAATACAGTACCAGCTTGATCTGAGGTCTCCTATAACTAATAATACAGTACCAGCCTGATCTGAGTCTCCTATAACTAATAATACAGTACCAGCTTGATCTGAGGTCTCCTATAACTAATAATACAGTACCAGCCTGATCTGAGTCTCCTATAACTAATAATACAGTACCAGCCTGATCTGAGTCTCCTATAATTAATAATACAGTACCAGCCTGATCTGAGTCTCCTATAACTAATAATAAAGAACCAGCCTGATCTGAGTCTCCTATAACTAATAATACAGTACCAGCCTGATCTGAGTCTCCTATAACTAATAATACAGTACCAGCTTGATCTGAGTCTCCTATAACTAATAATACAGTACCAGCCTGATCTGAGTCTCCTATAACTAATAATACAGTACCAGCCTGATCTGAGTCTCCTATAACTAATAATACAGTACCAGCCTGATCTGAGTCTCTTATAACTAATAATACATTACCAGCCTGATCTGAGTCTCCTATAACTAATAATACAGTACCAGCCTGATCTGAGTCTCCTATAACTAATAATACAGTACCAGCCTGATCTGAGTCTCCTATAACTAATAATACAGTACCAGCCTGATCTGAGTCTCTTATAACTAATAATACAGTACCAGCCTGATCTGAGTCTCCTATAACTAATAATACAGTACCAGCCTGATCTGAGTCTCCTATAACTAATAATACAGTACCAGCCTGATCTGAGTCTCTTATAACTAATAATACATTACCAGCCTGATCTGAGTCTCCTATAACTAATAATACAGTACCAGCCTGATCTGAGTCTCCTATAACTAATAATACAGTACCAGCCTGATCTGAGTCTCTTATAACTAATAATACAGTACCAGCCTGATCTGAGTCTCCTATAACTAATAATACAGTACCAGCCTGATCTGAGTCTCCTATAACTAATAATACAGTACCAGCCTGATCTGAGTCTCCTATAACTAATAATACAGTACCAGCCTGATCTGAGTCTCCTATAACTAATAATACAGTACCAGCCTGATCTGAGTCTCTTATACCAAATAATATGGTACTAGCCACCTCTATTTGCATCTCTTATAATAATACAGTACCGGACTTTATTTCAGTCGGGTTCCAGATTATAGAAAGACAGTAAAAAGGTAGACAATGTCTAGATAGACACCAGGGGCGGGATGCACCAAAATTAGAAATTAAATAGCGTTAACGGCGCCTATTGCCACTGTAACAGGGTTTTTTTTCGTTAGTATGCAGCAAACCTCTCTTTCCAGAGAGGCTGCTGCGGTAATTGGATACTCCTGCAATGTCTGTAATGATGGCGGCTGTGCGCGGCCGTTGTTGTGGAGTCTTTTCACGCTAATGCCGGCGATCGAGAGGGAAGGGTGCGCGGTCATAACAGACACCGAGACCACGTTTAAGAGGTATGCTGCGTATTCGGAGTCTGCTTTTGGTGATAAATAAGTGTGGTTTTCGGAAAAGTATCAATGGTGCATCTCGTCCCAGATGTTAGTCAGTCAATAGGTTGACAGGGACGAATGATCGACACACTAAATGTCGACATGTAAGAAAGTCGACAGGTACAAATGGTCGACCGGGTCAAATGGTCGACAAATAATTTGGTCAACATGTTTTTGTTGACCAAATCCTTCTGGATGTTCAAGATGAACTCTCTCTATCCCAATGGCCTCAATGAGGCAGTGGTACTGAACTCAGGGCCTGATTCAGAGCCGGACGCTATTTGCGGACGGTCGTTCTGAAAAAGGGTCCGGATATTTAACTTGAGCGCTCGCTCTTTGCGGTCTGTGGACGCCTCTATGTCTGAGCGAGCGTCCGAAAAATGCGCTCGCTATTTTGTAAAGACGCCCCTTTGCAGTTCGCATTATACGTCATCTCCTGTATTTAATAGATTAATCGGGAACATCGAAAGGCGTCTGAACTGCTCGCAGTGCTTGTGGTAGGTTTTACTTCCCGCTATCACTGCGAGCAGTTCAGGCTAAAAGACAACCAAGTGACGTGGTCGATGACGCTGCTTTGTTAATTATGCACACCCATTAAACGGCGTTTTGACCGTTTGGCACGCCTGCGTTCGGATCTCCACTCCCCGTTTTCAAGCACCTTCCCCTGTTACCACCCACAAACTCCTCATTCTGTCACTCGGCCCCTCGCTGTTTTACGAGCGCACGATTTCCAACCGCAATGACTGGTTTGCACATGCGCATTACGACCCATGCGCATGCACAGTTGTGCGAACATCGCTCAGAGCGAATGAGCGGCCGCTTACGAGCGGCTCTGAATCAGGCCCTCAGTCATTTAGATTTATAGCCTCTCCTTCTTTGATCCAAGTGTGTTCTTCCACTCTATACGACGTATCACTATCTCTTCATATAAACCTATAATGAAAGATTATTCAGTTTTTCGACCTATTAGGTTATACAGGTCAGTAGTGTAGGACGATTACTTAAATGAATGTTCACATTGATTCGTGCATTGCTGGTTCACATTCTTGTATTCTCTAGTTTCTGTCTCTTAAGAATAATATGATGATTATCGTAGAATATTATCAACAGATACTGTATGTGTAACAATCTGCCCCTTCACCTTATTAGAGGGAATTACCCTTATAAGATGGATAAGTTTCTATACATTTTTATATCACATTAGATTTGTTCTCATTCTATTAAAACAATATCAGAATACAATCAAAACTGTTGAATTATCACACTGTTGAAATATGGGTCTATTAATAATGTGAGTTTCCTTAGGGTTATCATATC
Source organism: Taudactylus pleione (assembly GCA_031769625.1). NCBI lineage: Eukaryota > Metazoa > Chordata > Amphibia > Anura > Myobatrachidae > Taudactylus > Taudactylus pleione. The sequence goes on from JAUIMM010001331.1 coordinate 1,743,316, forward strand.
TATCACATTTATACCCCTTTTACACCAGAGCTAAAACCTGGGTTATTGCAGGGGTAACCCGGGCAGCTCCTTGGTGTAAAAGGGGAAAGGGTTGGATTGCCGGGTCAGGTGACCCAGCAATCCAACCCAGGTAACTTGCAGGGTTTAACATGGGAATAACCCGTGAAACCCTGCAGTGTAAACGGCGAGATCCGGATCAGGGTGACCTGGATCGTGCCGCATGACTGCCGTTTGGCCGGCTTCAGTGGCGCTTAGAGCTGACATCATCTCCAAGCGTCCACTTCAACACCGGAAAAGCCAGGTCTCTGTAGACCCGGCTCCAGTGTGAACAGCGCCGACTCGGGAATATCCTGGGTCGGCGCCAGAGAAATTCCGGGTCTGATCCTCACGTGATATCTCTTAACTTACACTGCAACAACGGTGGCGGCTCTCTATGCCGCGTTGGCCCGCCCCGCCCACGTGTCGTTTGTTTACGTCACGTGGACGGAGCTGGGGGACTCGCGGCTGGTGACGGCCGCTCACCATGCGACTGGGCTCCGTCCAGGCTCGCGTGATGTGTGTTTACGTCACGTGGACGGACGGTGCGCGATCGCAGCAGGTGAATAATGTAAGTGATATTGTTTTTCCTTACGTCAATGGATTTATATGACTAATTATGATATACGTACATCCAGATGGGTCTGCCTCCTTATTTATTTATGCATTATATGTATTGTGTCTTTTGAAATATGTGTTATTTTTATGTATAAATATAAAAAATTGTATAATGCACAACAGCTTCTAATCAGCAGCCATTTTAACAAGCTATAAAAAGGAGCCAGGGTTGGACTGGCCCACAGGGGTACAGGGGAAATCCCCGGTGGGCCCCACTGCCTGAGGGCCCACCCCCTACTCTAGGTGTCAGGTTCCAGACCTCAAATCATACATTGTTACTTAATTATATGATCAGTTACCTGGTGGAGTAGTACCACTAATCAACATGGGGGCTTGGCTCCTTTCTATAGAAACTACAACCAGACTTGCCTATTGGTTAGCCAAACTTCTCTGGTGGCTGGCCACACCCACTCTGGGGTCTGGCCACACCTCTTAAGCATGGGGCCCTACCACTTTATGCCCCAGTACGACACTGAAAGGAGCTATTGCCTGTTCACTGTTACCTTTGATAAAGCTGTGTCTGAATACAGTGAAACATGTTAGGGACTGGCTGACACACCCTCCACTACAGAATATCCAGCAGGAGCGTATGTAGTATCTACACCTTGCTATTGGTGCCACAGACAGCTGTCTTAATACCAGCGGACTGGATTTGTGCCATAGGGGACTATTAACATTGTAAAAGCTTCGCCAGTGTTGCTAAAGGACCTCACAATAAAATTTGGGCCCTGGGACTGATAACTACAGACATGCTGGACATTTTTCTCACAAAGCATCATCAGCTTTTCCATGAACAAGGAATATAGGGCCCGATTCAGACCCGTTCGCTCGGCTGCGTTCGCTCGCAGTCGGACGATTGTTGCAAACTGCGTATGCGTATAAGTCGCAGTGCGCGAACCTGTCACTGCGATCGGGAAACGATCGCTCTCTGCATATTGCCGGAGCGCTAGTTTGAGTGACAGAACGGGGCATCTGCGGGTGGTGTCTGGGGCAGGTCTGTGTAAACGGGGTGTGCTTGCACTAGCGCAGGCGTGGCTGGGTGTTTTTACATCAACTTAAGGGTGTGAATTAAGACGTAGCGTCAGCATATGCGTCATACGAGAGAAATAAAGGCAGCGGTGATCGCAGTGCTTGCGGTAGCCTAGAGCCTACCTTAAGCACTGCGTGGTGGTTCGATGTCGCCCGATGGTACCAATGTTTTCATACACTTCCTGGAGATGACGTCTGAAAGTGGGCATCTTTACTCCTGGCTTCACATGGCGATCGCACGTTCAGACATAGGAGGCGTCCTCATACCTTAGTGTGCGATCGCATCATTTGCATATTTTCGTTCCTTATGGCAGCGAACGAGCGCACCCTAGCGAACGGGTCTGAATGAGCTCCTTAATCCGGATATCTGCTCCTAAAATTACTGCTATATTCTGGACATTATTTCTGTCCATGTGGATTTGGTGACTTTTTATCCTTTTTATTGTGCTGATATAGTTATATCTTTACATTTACATGTGTTTTTATTTGTGCATTTGATCATTTTTTGGTATTAAATTGTGATACATTTTTCATGTTAATGTTTCTATTCTGAGCGCTGTACTTTTCTTATTATATTTCCATTTGTCTGTGAGCATTGACCATCCTCCAATATATAGAGCAGCTCACTTTAATATTGGATCTTTACACCTCAAAGCAGCGCCTCATCGGTTACCTTCTAGGTACTGATACTCTCTTTTTTGCTTTTTTTTTTTCATGTTTTAGGGCGGAATTCAATTGATTTCGCGGCCCGCATCTCCCGTCTAAAGTGACAGGAGATCGCGGGCCGCTATGCAATTGTGCCAGCTTTTCAAGCTGATTGCGCCCATAAAGGTCAGGTTTAGCCGCGTAAAGCAGCTAAACCCGACCAAAGTGCTGGGCGCGATCGCGAAAAGTGATGTTTGGGCGCCCAAACATGTCACTTTTCGCACATTTCAGCTCTCATCCCCCAGGGGCTGCGAGCTGAAATGTAGCGCTTGGCAGCTGATCGCGCCCGACAGGAGCAAGAATAGAATAGCTCCATCGGGCGCGATAGGGGATGAAAAGAATTGAATTCCGCCCTTAGGGTTAGGCACTTACCGGAGGGTTATGCTTAGGCACTAGAAGGGACGGTTAGGGTCTCCTATAACCAATAATACAGTACCAGCCTCTGTATAAGTCTCCTATAACCAATAATACAGTACCAGCCTCTGTATGAGTCTCCTATAACCAATAATACAGTACCAGCCTCTGTATGAGTCTCCTATAACCAATAATACAGTACCAGCCTCTGTATGAGTCTCCTATAACCAATAATACAGTACCAGCCTCTGTATGAGTCTCCTATAACCAATAATACAGTACCAGCCTCTGTATGAGTCTCCTATAACCAATAATACAGTACCAGCCTCTGTATGAGTCTCCTATAACCAATAATACAGTACCAGCCTCTGTATGAGTCTCCTATAACCAATAATACAGTACCAGCCTCTGTATAAGTCTCCTATAACCAATAATACAGTACCAGCCTCTGTATAAGTCTCCTATAACCAATAATACAGTACCAGCCTCTGTATACGTCTCCTATAACCAATAATACAGTACCAGCCTCTGTATACGTCTCCTATAACCAATAATACAGTACCAGCCTCTGTATACGTCTCCTATAACCAATAATATGATACCAGCCTCTGTATGAGTCTCCTATAACTAATAATACAGTACCAGCCTCTGTATACGTCTCCTATAACCAATAATATGATACCAGCCTCTGTATGAGTCTCCTATAACCAATAATACAGTACCAGCCTCTGTATAAGTCTCCTATACCCAATAATACAGTACCAGCCTCTGTATAAGTCTCCTATAACCAATAATACAGTACCAGCCTCTGTATAAGTCTCCTTTAACCAATAATATGATACCAGCCTCTGTATAAGTCTCCTATAACCAATAATACAGTAACAGCCTCTATTTGAGTCTCCTATAACAAATAATACAGTTCCAGCTTCTATCTGACTCTCCTATACCCAATAATACAGTTCCAGCTTCTATCTGAGTCTCCTATAAAAAAAATAATACAGTACTAGCTTAAATTTAAGTCTCCTATAACCAATAAGGGGCCAGCCTCTATTTGAGTCTCCTTTAACAAATAATACAGTACCAGCTTCTATTTAAGTTCCCTATAACCAAAAATATGGTACCTGCCACATCTGAATCTCCTATAACCAATAATACAGTACCAGCCTCTGTATGAGTCTCCTATAACCAATAATACAGTACCAGCCTCTGTATGAGTCTCCTATAACCAATAATACAGTACCAGCCTCTGTATGAGTCTCCTATAACCAATAATACAGTACCAGCCTCTGTATGAGTCTCCTATAACCAACAATACAGTACCAGCCTCTGTATGAGTCTCCTATAACCAACAATACAGTACCAGCCTCTGTATGAGTCTCCTATAACCAATAATACAGTACCAGCCTCTGTATGAGTCTCCTATAACCAATAATACAGTACCAGCCTCTGTATGAGTCTCCTATAACTAATAATACAGTACCAGCCTCTGTATACGTCTCCTATAACCAATAATACAGTACCAGCCTCTGTATACGTCTCCTATAACCAATAATATAGTACCAGCCTCTGTATGAGTCTCCTATAACCAATAATATAGTACCAGCCTCTGTATGAGTCTCCTATAACCAATAATACAGTACCAGCCTCTGTATGAGTCTCCTATAACTAATAATACAGTACCAGCCTCTGTATACGTCTCCTATAACCAATAATATGATACCAGCCTCTGTATGAGTCTCCTATAACCAATAATACAGTACCAGCCTCTGTATAAGTCTCCTATAACCAATAATACAGTACCAGCCTCTGTATAAGTCTCCTATAACCAATAATACAGTACCAGCCTCTGTATAAGTCTCCTATACCCAATAATATGATACCAGCCTCTGTATAAGTCTCCTATAACCAATAATACAGTACCAGCCTCTGTATAAGTCTCCTATAACCAATAATACAGTACCAGCCTCTGTATGAGTCTCCTATACCCAATAATATGATACCAGACACTATTTGAGTTTCCCATAACCAATAATACAGTACCAGCCTCTGTATAAGTCTCCTATAACTCATAATACAGTACCAGCCTCTGTATAAGTCTCCTATAACCAATAATATAGTACCAGCCTCTGTATGAGTCTCCTATAACCAATAATACAGTACCAGCCTCTGTATAAGTCTCCTATAACCAATAATATAGTACCAGCCTCTGTATGAGTCTCCTATAACTAATAATACAGTACCAGCCTCTGTATGAGTCTCCTATAACCAATAATACAGTACCAGCCTCTGTATGAGTCTTCTATAACCAATAATACAGTACCAGCCTCTGTATAAGTCTCCTATAACCAATAATACAGTACCAGCCTCTGTATGAGTCTCCTATAACCAACAATACAGTACCAGCCTCTGTATGAGTCTCCTATAACCAATAATACAGTACCAGCCTCTGTATGAGTCTCCTATAACCAATAATACAGTACCAGCCTCTGTATAAGTCTCCTATAACCAATAATATAGTACCAGCCTCTGTATAAGTCTCCTATAACCAATAATACAGTACCAGCCTCTGTATAAGTCTCCTATAACCAATAATACAGTACCAGCCTCTGTATGAGTCTCCTATAACCAATAATACAGTACCAGCCTCTGTATGAGTCTCCTATAACCAATAATACAGTACCAGCCTCTGTATAAGTCTCCTATACCCAATAATACAGTACCAGCCTCTGTATGAGTCTCCTATAATCAATAATATGATACCAGCCACTATTTGAGTTTCCCATAACCAATAATACAGTACAAACATCCATACAAGTCTCCATAATCAATATTATGGTATTACACCTCTATTTAAGGAGCATATTCACTTAGGTGCGAAAAGTCCCGTACTTTTCGCATGCTAGACTTTTTTCCGTTATTGCTGGTCTCCATGCGGAAAAGTAACGCGTGCGTCCCCGCTTATCCCCGTATTCAATTAGATATCAGCTAAAACGGAACCCGGCCAATTCAGACCAGGCGAAAAAGTTCTGGCAAAAATGGGAAAAACACTTTGTACCCCCAAAGGGCTGCACTAACATAGGGGATCACTATAGGGGTGTTCTAGTACCCCTAATAAAGGTAATCTGGGGGGGTCTTTTCCTCCAGAAGCTTGCTATTAGCGTCTCTGCATAAGTGGTGAAGAATGGCATTAAGCAATATTTTTTCATTCAAATAACTAGTCCCAGCAAAGTTGCTAATGTGAAGTTTTAAAAAAATTAAAATATCCACCTGCCGCAAGCACCTGCAATCTTAAAAACACCTGGGGCAAACTTGGGGACCCCCCTGGAGTCTATTTCGCTAGTTTTTAAGTTTGTCCCTCAACTTTGGGTTTTTTACGCCCCCAAAAGTACTTTTTTGGGGTGTTCTTAAGTGTTTTTAATCTATTTTGACACAGTTTACCTTTGGGGGGCTGTCCCATGGGTGCACGGTGGTTCCCGCAAGTTTGCACCCCAAAAACCCCAATTCTGCACTTTTTTTCGTCAACTTTCATAGGCGAATCTTTTTCGCCTATTCCAATGCATTGAGTTTCCGCACTGGCGAAAAGTCTTTGGAATTGAATATGGGGATAAATTTTCGCCTATAGAAATGACGTCACCGGCGAAAACTCTTCACCCAAAACGGCTTTTTGCACCTAACTGAATACGGCCCTAAGTCACCTACAATAGTACAACACCAGCTGCTGTATGAGTCTCACGAGAACCAATAATGCAGTACCAGCCTCTGTATGAGTCTACCTCTGTATTACACTACAGTCCCACATATAATTCCATATTACACTACAGTACCACACATATACCTCTCGATTACACTACAGTGCTATATATATATCTCTGTATTGCACTACAGTCCCACACATATACCTCTCCATTACACTACAGTTCTATACATACACCTCTGTATTACACTACAGTCCCACACATATACCTCTGTATTACACTACAGTTCTATATATACCCCCGTATTACACTACAGTCCCACACATATACCTCTGTATTACACTACAGTTCTATATATACATTGTTTTTACACTACAGTCCCACATATTATTCCGTATTACACTACAGTCCCACACATATACCTCTGTATTACACTACAGTCCCACATATTATTCTGTATTACACTACAGTTCTATATATACCCCCGTATTACACTACAGTCCCACACATATACCTCTGTATCACACTACAGTCCCACACATATACCTCTGTATTACACTACAGTTCTATATATACATTGTTTTTACACTACAGTCCCACATATTATTCCGTATTACACTACAGTCCCACACATATACCTCTGTATTACACTACAGTCCCACATATTATTCTGTATTACACTACAGTCCCACACATATATCTCTCCATTACACTACAGTTCTATATATACCCCCGTATTACACTACAGTCCCACATATTATTCCGTATTACACTACAGTCCCACACATGTACCTCTGTATTACACTACAGTCCCACATATTATTCCGTATTACACTACAGTCCCACACATATACCTCTCCATTACACTACAGTTCTATATATACCCCCGTATTACACTACAGTCCGACATCTTTTTCCGTATTACACTACAGTCCCACACATATACCTCTGTATTACACTACAGTTCTTTATATACACTGGTTTGACACTACTGTCCCACATATATACCTTTGTATTACACTACAGTCCCACATATACCTCTGTATTACATTACAGTCCCAGACATATACCTCTGCATTACATTACAGTCCCAGACATATACCTCTGTATTACATTACAGTCCCAGGCATATACCTCTGTATCACACTACAGTCCCACATATATTCCTTTGTATTACATTATAATGCAGTCCCAAACATATATTTCTTTATTACACTACAGTCCCACATATATTCCTCTGTATTACATTATAATGCAGTCCCAAACATATACTTCTTTATTACACTACAGTCCCACATATATTCCTCTGTATTACATTATAATGCAGTCCCAAACATATACTTCTTTATTACACTACAGTCCCACATATATTCCTCTGTATTACATTATAATGCAGTCCCAAACATATACTTCTTTATTACACTACAGTCCCACAGATATTCCTCTGTATTACATTATAATGCAGTCCCAAACATATACTTCTTTATAACACTACAGTCCCACATATATTCCTCTGTATTACATTATAATGCAGTCCCAAACATATACTTCTTTATAACACTACAGTCCCACATATATTCCACTGTATTACATTATAATGCAGTCCCAAACATATACTTCTTTATTACACTACAGTCCCACAGATATTCCTCTGTATTACATTATAATGCAGTCCCAAACATATACTTCTTTATTACACTACAGTCCCACAGATACTGTATTACTTTATAGAGGAACATTTTAGGGTTATAAAAGGTAATGGGGGGCATCCACTAGACGATTTTATCCCTGTCCAACCTCTTAACGATTTTCCCTTGAAGTTTCCCTTGAAATATGATCTTCCACTCTGAACAATTTGCAAAGGATTTGCAAAAGATTTGCAAAAGATTTGCAAAGGATTTGCAAAGGATTTGCAAAAGATTTGCAAACGATTTGCAAAAGATCTGCAAACGATTTGCAAAAGATCTAACAATAAACTATGTTGTTTTAATCTGTAATTGAGAGCTTTCAGCTATAGTGGGCAGACAGTGGTTCATCGTTTGATCGTTCAGCATGAACGATGTGTAAACGATGTGTAAACGATTTGTAAGCAATCAAGTGAAATTGACCTGCATGTTCAGTCGATGGAGGAGACGATCAAACGACCAGCGGGAGCGCGTATCGTACATCGTTAGAAACAATTACTGCACGATTTGCAAACGATGTTCAAACGATGTTTGAACGATTATCGAACGATTTTGTCATTATCGTTCAATCGTTCAACTTTATCGTCTAGTGGATACCCCCAGTCAGCGATCACTGATAGCACAGAGCACAGCCCAGACATGGGGACCAAGCAGCAGACACCCTGCACAGAGCACAGCCCAGACATGGGGACCAAGCAGCAGATACCCTGCACAGAGCACAGCCCAGACATGGGGACCAAGCAGCAGACACCCTGCACAGAGCACAGCCCAGACATGGGGACCAAGCAGCAGATACCCTGCACAGAGCACAGCCCAGACATGGGGACCAAGCAGCAGATACCCTGCACAGAAGCTCATGTTCCCAGATTCCTCATCCTATAGGGAGCAGCACACAAAGGGTCTGAGCAGCACAATGCTCTGCAGTGGGGGGTCTGTGCCTGGCCATTGTGTGCGGGGTCCCTGGTTACTGGGAGCGGGGACTGGTGAGAGGGAAGGATGGAAGCAGCAGCTGCACTCACCCACCTTGGCTTATACTGCAGCAGCCGCGCTGGAGGTGATACAATGTATCCGGGGTGTAGTGCAGAGTCTCCAGCAGCCCATTTCCTGCTCCGCACCTGCTCGTGTCACACACACAGTCCCGTCCAGCAGCAGCAGCAGGGTCCAGGCAGGAGATACCGAGCAGTCCCCGGGCCCTTCCCTCTTCTATTCCTAGCCTCCAAGGCAGCCAATCACTGCACCCTGCCACTACTAGGCACTGCCATCCCCCAAATACCAACCCAGGCCGGCCATGCCCCTCTACCACGCTGCCTCTGTGCCCGTTATTACAGGCAGGGCATCTATACCAGGGGCACAGACAGATGACCTAAACATAAATAATAATTACTATTCTTATTACTACCTAACTACGAATAGAGGGCCTGATTCAGGAGAGAACGCAATTGTGATTACGTACGCACATCGACCGATTGTTTGGCAATGCGCGTGCGTATAAGAGGCACTGCATGTGCGCAGCGCTCGCACTGCGATTACGGACGCACAGGGGAATCCGTCGCAGAGCGAGTGACAGGCTGTCAGCGTTTGGGGTGGCGGTCAGAATAACGCAGACGTGTCTGACCGTTTGAGCGCCGTTCATGGGGCGTGCATAAATTAGCCACTGCGAGTGCATACGCAGCAGGTCAGACCTGCGGTAAATGCCGCGTGAGTGGTCGCTGCGCATTGATGGTACTCATGGTTACGCAGAAGCGCAGGAGTGGGCGTCTTTATGCCGGCTGCGCTGCGGAAAGCAGTAGCGCATTTTCACAGCTGCGTTCCGTGCATATTTACAGCTGCGATTGCAATCGCTGCAGAATCAGGTCCAGAGAGCATGAGAAGTGCTACTGTGCATCCTCACACAGGATAACCACAGATACTGAGAATAACATCCAGTATACAGGGCAAGAGAAGTGCTACTGTGCATCCTCACACAGGATCACCACAGATACTGAGAATAACATCCAGTATACAGGGCAAGAGAAGTGCTACTGTGCATCCTCACACAGGACAACCACAGATACTGATAATAACATCCAGTATACAGGGCAAGAGAAGTGCTACTGTGCATCCTCACACAGGAGAACCACAGATACTGAGAATAACATCCAGTATACAGGGCAAGAAAAGTGCTACTGTGCATCCTCACACAGGACAACCACAGATACTGAGAATAACATCCAGTAGACAGGGCAAGAGAAGTGCTACTGTGCATCCTCACACAGGATAACCACAGATACTGAGAATAACATCCAGCAGACAGGGCAAGAGAAGTGCTACTGTGCATCCTCACACAGGATAACCACAGATACTGAGAATAACATCCAGCATACAGGGCAAGAAAAGTGCTACTGTGCATCCTCACACAGGATAACCACAGATACTGAGAATAACATCCAGTATACAGGGCAAGAGAAGTGCTACTGTGCATCCTCACACAGGATAACCACAGATACTGAGAATAACATCCAGTATACAGGACAAGAAAAGTGCTACTGTGCATCCTCACACAGGATAACCACAGATACTGAGAATAACATCCAGTATACAGGGCAAGAAAAGTGCTACTGTGCATCCTCACACAGGATAACCACAGATATTGAGAATAACATCCAGTATACAGGGCAAGAGAAGTGGGAGAAATCCTATTGTGCAGTGATCCAGGATAACCATAGAGACTGATAATAACACAGTATACAGGAAGTGTTACTGTGCATCCTTACATACAGGATAACCATAGAGACTGATAATAACACAGTATACAGGAAGTGTTACTGTGCATCCATACATACAGGATAACCATAGAGACTGATAATAACACAGTATACAGGAAGTGTTACTGTGCATCCTTACATACAGGATAACCATAGAGACTGATAATAACACACAGTATACAGGAAGTGTTACTGTGCATCCTTACATACAGGATAACCATAGAGACTGATAATAACACAGTATACAGGAAGTGTTACTGTGCATCCTTACATACAGGATAACCATAGAGACTGATAATAACACAGTATACAGGAAGTGTTACTGTGCATCCTTACATACAGGATAACCATAGAGACTGATAATAACACACAGTATACAGGAAGTGTTACTGTGCATCCTTACATACAGGATAACCATAGAGACTGATAATAACACAGTATACAGGAAGTGTTACTGTGCATCCTTACATACAGGATAACCATAGAGACTGATAATAACACCCAGTATACAGGAAGTGTTACTGTGCATCCTTACATACAGGATAACCATAGAGACTGATAATAACACACAGTATACAGGAAGTGTTACTGTGCATCCTTACATACAGGATAACCATAGAGACTGATAATAACACAGTATGCAGGAAGTGTTACTGTGCATCCTTACATACAGGATAACCACAGATATTGAGAATAACATCCAGTATACAGGGCAAGAAAAGTGGGAGAAATCCTATTGTGCAGTGATCCAGAATAACCATAGAGACTGATAATAACACAGTATACAGGAAGTGTTACTGTGCATCCTTACATACAGGATAACCATCGAGACTGATAATAACACAGTATACAGGAAGTGTTACTGTGCATCCTTACATACAGGATAACCATAGAGACTGATAATAACACAGTATACAGGAAGTGTTACTGTGCATCCTTACATACAGGATAATGAGAGATACTGTGAATGGTATACAGGACAAGAGAACTGGTACTGTGCTTGTGCCATATATACATAATAAATACAGATACTGATAATAGCATCCAGTATACTGGGCAAGAAAAGTAGGATAAATGGTATTATGCAGTGATCCTTATATACTGATTAACCACAGATAGTGAGAATAACATATAGTGTATAGGTCAAAGGAAATTGTACTGTGCAGTGATCCTATAATGACATATATACAGAGAATAAGATCCAGCATAGAAACAGTACTGTCTAGTGATCTTTATGTACAGAATAATCACATATGGAGAATAAGTCCAGTATATGAGTCAAGAGAAGTGATACTGTGCAGTGATCCTTACGTACAGAATAATCACATACAGAGAATAGGACCAGTATAGAAGTGGTACTGTGCAGTGATCCTTACGTACAGAATAATCACATACAGAGAATAGGACCAGTAGAGAAGTGGTACTGTGCAGTGAACCTTACGTACAGAATAATCACATATACAGAAAAAAGATCCAGTATGGAAGTCAAGAGAAGTGCTACTGTGCAGTGATCCTTACGTACAGAATAATCACATACAGGAATAAGATCCAGTATAGAGGTCAAGAGAAGTAGTACTGTGCAGTGATCCTTCAGTACAGAATAATCACATACGGAAAATAATATCCATTATAGAAGTGAGGAGAAGTAGTACTGTGCAGTGATCCTTACATACAGAATAATCACATACGGAGAATAAGATCCAGTATGGAAGTAAAGATAAGTGGTACTGTGCATCAATCCTTACGTACAGAATAATATCACATATACAGAGAGTAAGTTCCAGTATAGAACTCAGGAGAAGTTGTACTGTGTATTGATCCTTACATACGGAATAATAACATACGGAAAATAAGATCCAGTATAGAAGACGAGAAGTTGTACTGTGCAGTGATGCTTAAGTACAGAATAATCACATACGGAAAATAAGATTCAATATAGTGGTGAGGAGAAGTAGTACTGTGCAGTGATCCTCACATATAGAATAATCACATACTGAGAATCAGATCCAGTATATAAGTTAAAAGAAGTAGTACTGTGCCATGATCCTTATATACAGAACAATCAAATACGGAGAATAAGGTCCAGTATGGAAGTCAAGAGAAGTGGTACTGTGCATCGATCCTTACGTACAGAATAATCACATATACAGAGAGAAGATCCAGTATGGAAGTCAAGAGAAGTGCTACTGTGCAGTGATCTTTACATACAGAATAATCACATACGGAAAATAATATCCAGTATTGAAGGCAAGAGAAGTAGTACTGTGCAGTGATCCTTACATATAGAATACTCACATACAGAAAATAAGTTCCAGTATAGAAGGCAAGAGAACTGCTACTGTGCAGTGATCCTTACATACAGAATAATCACATACGGAAAATAATATCCAGTATAGAAGGCAAGAGAAGTAGTACTGTGCAGTGGTCCTTGCATACAGAATAATCACATACAGAGAATAAGGTTCAGTATGGAAGTCAAGAGAAGTGGTACTGTGCATCGATCCTTACGTACAGAATAATCACATATACAGAGAAAAGATCCAGTATGGAAGTCAAGAGAAGTGCTACTGTGCAGTGATCCTTACATACAGAATAATCACATACGGAAAATAATATCCAGTATAGAAGGCAAGAGAAGTGCTACTGTGCAGTGATCCTTGCATACAGAATAATCATATACAGAGAAAAAGTCCAGTATGGAAGTCAAGAGAAGTGGTACTTTGCAGTAATCCTTACGTACAGAATAATCACATACAGAGAATAAGATCCAGTGTAGAAGTCAAGAGAAGTGGTACTGTGCAGTGATCCTTACGTACAGAATATTCACAGAGAATAAGATCCAGTATAGAAGTGATATAGAAAAGGGGAGCAAAGCAGTGTGTGTACTATCAGTCATCTGTGTGACTGAGTAACTATCAGTCATCTGAGTAACTATCAGTCATCTGCGTGGCTATCAGTCATCTGAGTAACTAACTATCAGTCATCTTAGTAACTATCAGTCATCTGCGTGGCTATCAGTTATCTGAGTAACTATCAGTCATCTGAGTAACTATCAGTCATCTAAGTAACTATCAGTGTGTATACTATCAGTCATCTAAGTAACTATCAGTCATCTGAGTAACTATCAGTCATCTAAGTAACTATCAGTCATCTGAGTAACTATCAGTCATCTGCGTGGCTATCAGTCATCTGAGTAACTATCAGTCATCTACGTGGCTATCAGTCATCTGAGTAACTATCAGTCATCTAAGTAACTATCAGTGTGTATACTATCAGTCATCTAAGTAACTATCAGTCATCTGAGTAACTATCAGTCATCTGCGTGACTATCAGTCATCTAAGTAACTATCAGTCATCTGAGTAACTATCAGTCATCTAAGTATCAGTCATCTGAGTAACTATCGGATCATCTGCGTGACTATCAGTCATCTGAGTAACTATCGGTTCATCTGAGTGACTATCGGGGCGTCTGAGTAACTATCGGATCATCTGCGTGACTATCAGTCATCTGAGTAACTATCGGATCATCTGCGTGACTATCAGTCATCTGAGTAACTATCGGATCATCTGCGTGACTATCAGTCATCTGAGTAACTATCGGATCATCTGCGTGACTATCAGTCATCTGAGTAACTATCAGTCATCTGAGTAACTATCAGTCATCTAAGTAACTATCAGTGTGTATACTATCAGTCATCTAAGTAACTATCAGTCATCTGAGTAACTATCAGTCATCTGCGTGGCTATCAGTCATCTAAGTAACTATCAGTCATCTGAGTAACTATCAGTCATCTGCGTGGCTATCAGTCATCTGAGTAACTATCAGTCATCTGCGTGGCTATCAGTCATCTGAGTAACTATCAGTCATCTAAGTAACTATCAGTGTGTATACTATCAGTCATCTAAGTAACTATCAGTCATCTGAGTAACTATCAGTCATCTGCGTGACTATCAGTCATCCAGTCATCTAAGTAACTATCAGTCATCTGAGTAACTATCAGTCATCTAAGTATCAGTCATCTGAGTAACTATCGGATCATCTGCATGACTATCAGTCATCTGAGTAACTATCGGATCATCTGAGTGACTATTGGGTCGTCTGAGTAACTATTGGATCATCTGCGTGACTATCAGTCATCTGAGTAACTATTGGATCATCTGCGTGACTATCAGTCATCTGAGTAACTATCAGTCATCTGAGTAACTATCAGTCATCTGCGTAATTATCGGATCATCTGTGTGACTATCGGGTCATCTGAGTGACTATCAGGTCGTCTGAGTAACTATCGGATCATCTGCGTGACTATCAGTCATCTGAGTAACTATCAGTCATCTGAGTAACTATCGGATCATCTGTGTGACTATCGGGTCATCTGAGTGACTATCGGGTCGTCTGAGTAACTATCGGATCATTTGCGTGACTATCAGTCATCTGAGTAACTATCGGATCATCTGTGTGACTATCGGGTCATCTGAGTGACTATCGGGTCGTCTGAGTAACTATCGGATCATTTGCGTGACTATCAGTCATCTGAGTAACTATCGGATCATCTGCGTGACTATCGGGTCATCTGAGTAACTATCGGATCATCTGCGTGACTATCAGTCATCTGCGTGAATATCGGATCATCTGCATGACTCTCAGTCATCTGAGTAACCCCTCAGGTTACTCAGGGGGGCCGATGGTTTCACGCAGTTGAAGCCAGTGAAGCTGCGTACAAGGATGCAGCCACCGGCTTCAGCACACCCTGAAAATGACGCAGACAAGCAACCCCCGCTCCGCCCCAAATGGCTGCATCTTGTCATTTAGGCCTGATTTAGAGCTGAGTTGACATCTGCAGTCTGTCAAACTGTGCCTGAACCCGCACTGCAACCGGTATCACAAGACCATCGCAACACATGCGCAAAGCAGCTCAGGGGGCACATGTGCAGGTCACAAAACATCAGCCAGTCACTACCGATTCATCTTTCTCCCCGCTGCCACCTTGTGGTGTAAAATGGTTACACAATCCATCTTGACACCAGATATTGGGGCCTATTTATCATGAAATATTTACAGCATATTCTCTGAATAACACCTGTTCTCAGGGGATAACACAAATATTTAGTATCATCCCAATGTATGAAAGAGGGACAGTCCCTTTATAACTGACAGCAGCCGCAACTCCCACAGGTTTCTAGATGCAATGCTGTCAGATTTACCACAACAGCGTTGTGCTGCTTTAGCCTATGAGCAGGCCCGCCAAGAGCCACGCGGGGCCCATGTAAAAGGGGCGTGGCCTAATTGCGGGAGGCGTAGCCATGCCCCTTTTGGTAAAAAGAAAAATTATTACAGCGCCGCCAAGCGAGGGGGGTGCTGTGAGCCCTCTCAGCCTGGCGCATAACCAGTGGGGGCGTGATCAGCTTGATCGCTCCCCCCACGGCATAGGAGACTGCTGTGGCTGCTTCTTAGCAGCTGTGACCAGTCTCCCAGTGCAGACCAGCTCGCAGCAGCATGTGCTGGGCTGTTGTGATGTAAGAGGGGGGAGCGGTGCCTGGCCCCAGCCGGGCCCCTCCAGCAAGCCCGGGTAATTAGTACCCGCCCCCCCCCCTCTCGACGCCCCTGCCTATGAGCTGCATTTCATAACCCTCTCCAGCAATGGCCACGGCGCATTCGTGGTCAGTAGACTGCGCATGCACAGGAGTCCCAGCCAGTGGCGTAATTAGGGGGTTTGGCGCCCAGGGCAAGGGAATAAATGGTGCCCCCCCTACCTAATTACCCCATGGGCCTAGTGCCCAACAACCTGGTGGTCTAGGTAGGAATTAATGGTATAGCCTACCCGTCCTCAGCCGCAGTCTTCCCTCTGCGGGGCCGCCCAGGGTACGGTGCCCCACACGCAGCCCCCTGGTTACGCCACTGGTCCCAGCACAGGAGTGAAGAGACTGCTGATACGGTCTCTTTACTCTGAGCACATCACAGAGACGGGCTCCACCAGATACATAGTCACACATCTCCTGATACTGCCAGATACAGTCACACATCTCCTGATACTGCCTGGTACAGTCACACATCTCCTGATACTGCCAGATACAGTCACACATCCCCTGATACTGCCAGATACAGTCACACATCCCCTGATACTGCCAGATACAGTCACACATCTCCTGATACTGCCTGGTACAGTCACACATCCCCTGATACTGCCTGATACAGTCACACATCTCCTGATACTGCCTGATACAGTCACACATCTCCTGATACTGCCAGATACAGTCACACATCTCCTGATACTGCCAGATACAGTCACACATCTCCTGATACTGCCAGATACAGTCACACATCTCCTGATACTGCCTGATACAGTCACTCATCTCCTGATACTGCCTGATACAGTCACACATCTCCTGATACTGCCTGATACAGTCACACATCTCCTGATACTGCCAGATACAGTCACACATCTCCTGATACCGCCAGATACAGTCACACATCTCCTGATACCGCCAGATACAGTCACTCATCTCCTGATACTGACTGATACAGTCACACATCTCCTGATACTGCCAGATACAGTCACACATCTCCTGATACTGCCTGATACAGTCACACATCTCCTGATACTGCCAGATACAGTCACACATCTCCTGATCCTGCCAGATACAGTCACACATCTCCTGATACCGCCAGATACAGTCACACATCTCCTGATACTGCCTGATACAGTCACACATCTCCTGATACTGCCTGATACAGGCACACATCTCCTGATACAGGCACACATCTCCTGATACTGCCTGATACAGTCACACATCTCCTGATACTGCCTGATACAGTCACACATCTCCTGATACTGCCAGATACAGTCACACATTTCATGATACTGCCTGATACAGTCACGCATCTCCTGATTCTGCCAGATACAGTCACGCATCTCCTGATACTGCCTGATACAGTCACACATCTCCTGATACTGCCTGATACAGTCACACATCTCCTGATACTGCCAGATACAGTCACACATCTCCTGATACTGCCAGATACAGTCACACATCTCCTGATACTGCCTGATACAGTCACACATCTCCTGATACTGCCAGATACAGTCACACATCTCCTGATACTGCCAGATACAGTCACACATCTCTTGATACTGCCTGATATTGTCACACATCTCTTGATACTGCCTGATATTGTCACACATCTCTTGATACTGCCAGATACAGTCAGTCATACATACCCTCCTAATACTGCCTGATACAGTCACTCATACCCTCCTGATACTGCCAGATACAGTCACTCATACCCTCCTGATACCGCCTGATACAGTCACTCATACCCTCCTGATACTGCCAGATACAGTCACTCATACCCTCCTGACACCGCCAGATAGTCACACATACCCTCCTGATAGTGCCAGATACAGTAACACATACCCTCCTGACACTGCCAGATACAGTCACACATACCCTCCTGATACTGCCTCATACAGTCACACATCCCCCCTGATACTGCCACATACTGTACAGCCACACATCCCTCCCTGATACTGCCACATACAGTCACACATCCCCCCCGATACTGCCACATACAGTCACACATCCCTCCCTGATACTGCCACATACAGTAAAATATCCTCTCTTGATACTGACAGATATAGGCACACATCCCCCCTTATACTGCCACATACAGTCACACATCCCCCCACATCCCCCCTTATACTGCCACATACAGTCACACATCCGCCCACATCCCCCCTTATACTGCCACATACAGTCACACATCCCCCCTTATACTGCCACATACAGTCACACATCCCCCCTTATACTGCCACATAAATTAAAACATCCCCTCCTGATACTAACAGATATAGACACAGGATCCGGTTCAAATACGGACAGTCGGGATGCCGGCGCTTAGAATACGATGCCGAAATCTCGACACCTGTCAGAATCCCGACGGTAAGTAGCAGGGTTAGGGGGAGGATTAGGGCTAGGGGTTAGGGTTTGGCACTAAGGGGGGAGGGTTAGGTTTAGGCACTAAGGGGGGAAGGTTAGGTTTAGGGTGCGAGGAGGGGGAACTTAGGTTTAGGCACTAGGAGGGGAGGTTAGGGTCAGGCACCGGGGAGGGAGGGTTAGGGAGAGTGGGAGGCTTAGAATACTGACCAACAAGTTTCGGTATTCTAACCCTGTCGGGATGCCAGGGTCGGGATTCTGACCGCCGGGATCCCGAAAGCTGGCATCCTGTACCCAATCCTATAGACATACATCCCCTCCAGATACTGCCAGACAGGGGTTATAGTGGGCCGGAACAGGGCAGAACTGCGTTCCATCACTTCTATTTGGAGACGCCTCCTCCGGACCACCTCAGCTCAGTGCCGCAGGGAGCCTCCATTTGCTGGGCACCCGCTGAGATTTTGTTAACAGCGAGTGCCCGGCTCCTTCACCCACAGCGCCAGCTGGAGACTGGATTTCACTCCTGAACTCCAGATTCTGGCTCCCGCAGTGTGCATTATGGGAGAGACGTCACAAAGTCATGACGTCTCTCCCATCGTTCCGAGGAGTAGCTTGTCGGACGGCCGCGGACGCAGGAGCAGGGCTTAAGGTAAGTATAAGTTGTGTTTTGTGTGTGTAAGCGGCACTACTACAGGGGGCATTACTAGATGGGGCATTACTACTGAGGGTATTACTATTGGGGGCATTACTACTGAGGGAATTACTATTGGGGGCATTACTAGATGGGGCATTACTACTGTTGGCATTACTACAGGGGCCATTACTATCGGAGGCATTACTACAGGGAGCATTACTACTGGGGGCATTACTATTGAGGGCATTACTATTGAGGGCACTACTACAGGGAGCATTAATATTGGGGGCATTACTATTGAGGGCATTACTATTGAGGGCATTACTATTGAGGGCACTACTACAGGGAGCATTAATATTGGGGGCATTACTATTGAGGGCATTACTATTGAGGGCATTACTATTGAGGGCACTACTACAGGGAGCATTAATATTGGGGGCATTACTATTGAGGGCATTACTATTGAGGGCACTACTACAGGGAGCATTAATACTGGGGGCATTACTATTGAGGGCATTACTATTGAGGGCATTACTATTGGGGGCACTACTACAGGGAGCATTAATACTGGGGGCATTACTATTGAGGGCATTACTACAGGGAGCATTAATACTGGGGGCACTACTACTGGGGGCACTACTATTGGGGGCATTACTACTGGGGGCATTACTACAGGGAGCATTACTATTGGGGGCATTACTATAGATGGGTCGTATCATTAGGAACTGTACGAAAGAGACAGATTTTGAATTTCATGCGAAGAAGTTGGAAACCAGCTTTCTAGATAGAGGTTATCCCTTAACTTTTATTAATGAAGCAAAAATACATGCTCTTGAAAGAGGAAAGAATGTTAATGGATCTATTTCAATTAATAATGAGAGTCCAGAGACCACTAGAACTAATGATGAGACACCGCCTGATAACTCAAAAATAGACCCTTCTCTTTTGTTTATTTCACAATTCAACAATGAATCTAGACGAATACGATCAATTATAAACAGAAACTATACAATATTACTTAATGACCCAGTTTTATCTAAATGTATTAAACCCTCACCCACAATTGTGTTTAAAAAGAAACGCAATCTTGGTAGTTTTCTGGCACCTAGTATGCTGAAATCTTCACAACCAACCCAAGATTCCAGATCCATCTGGCTTCCTACTAGACCGTTGGGCTGTTATCGTTGTAACCGCCTGAGGTGCCTCACTTGTGGACATATCCAAAATAAAGTGAAGACATTTATTTCAGTAATCAATAAAACTGAATACACTATAAAAGATTTTATTACTTGTCAAACAGAGTATACAATCTATGTGCTGAGTTGCACATGTCCGAAACAATACATTGGACGTACCACTAGATCCCGGAAAGAGAGATTTAGAGAACATCATACTGACATACTTAAAGGATTGATGATGATGATGACACACAGTGTCTCTCGCCATTTTGTGGAACACCATAATAGTGATCCCAAAGAGATCTCTATTTTAGGGATACAAACTATTAAACACACTTCAAGAGGTGGTGACCGCTTCAGAAAACTCTGCAAAGCAGAATCAGAATGGATATTTAAACTTCACACATTGGCCCCAGATGGGCTGAATGAAGCTTTGGAGTTTTTGGACTGATTCTGGGATGTGGCTGGTGGTCGCCGTCTGCCATCCGTATGTGCTGTCTGGTCAGCGGATGGCGCCCACCACCCACCTCCCTAATATCTCTCCAACATACATCACTATCTTTATTCCTCTCCCATTTCTGCTAGGTCTTCCATATTGCTTTGGAGTTTACTTATATCTCATTCATACTCTGTTTCATCACACTTAATAGAGATTTTTATATAGATATATATATATATATGTGTCTCTGTGATCTACTATCATGTATATTATTACTTACACTTCTCCCTATGGATCATCAAGATGTACTATCTGCTTGTTTTTATCTTGAACCAGTGAGCTCCGTGTTATTTATATAGCATATTATTATTCATTATTAACAATTAATTTTTCCTACATTATTACACTCTTCATCTATTATGATTAGATGTGAGTGACATTGTATTAATGTTATAACATTATTGTATCATCTCTTGGCTGCCATTTTTTATTGGTATACATACTCTTGTTATAGATTGCCATCTTTCATATTTCTCATTCTATATTTATTAATTTATTGCTCTATTATTTATTATTTAATATTTATATCTCCTCTCTATTGTAATATTTTAAAAAAAATAAATATTTGTATTACATTTTATTATTTTCATTTTTACTATATATACTTCACTCTTGTATAATAGCATTATTGCTTATTAATTATTTATTAATTATTTATTTATTATTTATTTATTATTTATTTATTATTGTTCATCACGTTTTCACAAATGATTCATGTGTAAGGATGCATATATTTATATACTTTTTATTTCTGTATCTAGATATTTTAATGTTATGTATACATATGCAGCTATAGAATAATATTTCTTCTATATATTTTTATATACTTATACATGTACTTGTTTTCTCTTTCTACAAAGAAATATCTGATAAATCAAATGGTCATTTTAAATGGATATGTTGCTACAAGCCTTTAGGATCCGTATATCTGCCTTTTCCAATTAAGGATTTATTAGATCTACAATGTTCCCTATATAAGGGAGGGATTTTTACTATGGGCACTAAGGGCCCATTTACAAACGAAGTGAAATACCAGCGGCAATTTTCGTTTAGTATCACTGTGATACAAACGGAAATTCCACTGGTATTAGTAATACCTCTGCTGGGCTGCTGGCAGCCTAACGCTGCCAGCGTCGGGGCTTCAGGGTCATGCGCATGTGCGACGGTCCGTCTGCGCATGTGCATGACAGGGAGACCCGGCAGTGCCTGGAAGGCTTCGTTGAAGCCGGAAAGGCACCGCCGGGTCTCCATTGCCGGCAATGGGGCCCGCATCGCTCTCGCCATCTTTTAGATGGCGAGAGCGATGCTGTACAAACAGCGGTAATCTAAGATTACCGTTGTTTACTAAATACAGCAAGATGGTATAACCCCTTTAGCGAGCGCTAAAGGGGTTATACTTCATTTGTAAGTGGGGCCCTTAGCTTGAAAAATTCCCTAGATCGGGACAAAACGCGTTGCTGCCCTTTTGTCTCATCGCTGTTCCTGTTGTTACCGGTCTATTACCATTAGTACCTGTTTATGCACCTGCCGCTTTCCTTCGTACTGTGGGGATTTCTGACAAGTCGCGGCAGCGCTTTCCCTCACGTTGGACCCATCTCCAGCACCCACCCAGACCTTCTCCACCCGGGCGGCTCTCTCACAAGCATGTGAGTACAACAGAGGGTCATATACCAACCATCCGTACCAGCCTGAGACCCCCACGCCGGTTGCCATTGATCATCACATTATTTGTTGGCTGGGTGCTGTGGTGGCTAGGGTGCTCGTGATTAAATCCATATACAACGATTTCTACTATCACTTCCAGTTCCGTGTCATTCATCTTATACGGACTTCTGACACGGTAACTATCAAAGCAAAGTGGATACGTTGTTACCACTACTGGTACTACTGACAGAAATATGAGAAACAATTTACTTTTTGCAACTGTTGCACTTGACTGTTTACAAAAGTCACATGACTATTGATTCACTGTCCGGGACACAGTACAGCTCGACAATATTATTACCAGATATTACTATCAATCAATTTTTTATTAATTTGCTATTTGTCTTTTATATGCTCTTATTGTTCATTGTTTATTGTATTTTTATTTCTGTGATTGTATTCATGTTTATAGACACATCATGTCATTTTTAGGTATGCAGTCGAGAAGCCGGCTGACGTAATCCCGACAGCCGGCTTCCCGATTGCTGTATCCCGGCGTGGGATAAATGACCGTCGTCTATATCTAGACGCCTGTCATTTTCCCGACGCCGGGCGCCGCGAGCGGACAGCCGTGCGGGGGGTGAGGGTTAGGTTTTTAGGGCACCTGGGGGGGACTTAGGGTTAGGCACCCCCCTGGGAGGGTTAGGGTTAGGCTAGGGGCAGGGAGGGTTAGGCACCCCCGGGGGGGACTTAGGGTTAGGCACCCCCCGGGGGACTTAGGTTTAGGCAGCGGGGATGGGGGGGTTAGGGTTAGGCACTTGGGGGCAGAGGTTAGGGTTGGGCAAGCCTAAGGAGGGTTAGGTTAGTATATACTTACCTTAGGGCCGATCGGGATTTCCAGCCATGCGGCCGGCAGTATTTCATACCGATTCCCATTTTTATATATCTGATTACTACAATTAAATTTACCTTTACATTTATGTTTGTATACTAGCGCGGTTATCTTCTTTCCTCATCTGTTTTGTGTGGGGTTGCAATTTTTCCCCTTTTTGTTATTTACTGCTGCAGTTACATTTATTAATAGTGTACATTTAGCGCCTTGATATTTTCCTTTTCTTTCAGTACTATAGGGGGCATTACTACAAGGGGGCATTACTATTGAGGGCACCACTACAGGGAGCATTACTATTGGGGGCACTACTACAGGGAACATTACTACTGGGGGCACTACTACAGGGAGCATTACTACTGGGGGAATTACTACCGGGGACATCAATGGGGGCATTACTATTGTCAGCACTACTACAGGGAGCATTACTATTGTGGGCATTACTATTGGGGGCACTACTACTGGGGGCATTACTATTGGGGGCACTACTACTGGAGGCGTTACTATTGGGGGCACTACTACAGGGGGCATTACTATTGAGGGCACTACTACAGGGAGCATTACTATTGGGGGCACTACTACTGGGGACATTGCACATAGGGCACCACTACTGTGGCACTGCATAAGGGGCACTATCACTACTTGGGGCACTGCATAAGAGGCACTACTACTGGGGGCATAGCATAAGGGGCACCACTACAGTGGGCATTGCATAAGTGGCACTACTGCTGTAAGCATTGTATAAGGGGCACTACTACTGTCAGCATTATGTGTATTAGGGGCACTACTACTTTGGGCAATGTATATAAAGGGCACTACTGAGGGCATTGTGTAAAAGGGGCACTACTGTGTGTCATAACATGACTAAGGGACACTACTATGTGGTGTAATGTAAATCAGGAGCACTATGGACCTCATTCAGAGTCGGTCGTTGCGGCCGCACGGTCGTACTGGAAA
Organism: Taudactylus pleione; assembly: GCA_031769625.1. Taxonomy (NCBI): domain Eukaryota; kingdom Metazoa; phylum Chordata; class Amphibia; order Anura; family Myobatrachidae; genus Taudactylus; species Taudactylus pleione. Next base: position 1,767,915 of record JAUIMM010001331.1, read on the forward strand.
AGGGGCCGGATATGCAAATGATGCACTCGCATGTTGCGTCCCTAAGTTCGGATCGTTAGCTGGCCGACTAAGGGGAGAAAGCGGTCGGAACACAAAAAATACGCCCCCATCTCATACGCATTGCACGTCATCTCCGGGCATATAAGGATTAATCGCGAGCATCGGGAACCATCGGAACTGGTCGTAGAGCTTAAGGTTGACCATACCCTCTCTTAAGCACTACGATCATGTCAGTGTTCAAACCTCCCATGTCACATGTGCCATGACACTACTTTGTTAATTATGCACTCCCATAAAATGCCGTTCACATAATTAGGCACGCCTGCATCCGGATCTCCATTCCCCCGTTTTCAAGCACCTTCCCCTGTTACCACCCACAAACGCCTCATCCTGTCACTGAAACTAACGACCTGGCTGTGTTCAAGGAGAGAGAAATTTCTGATTGTAGCAGCTAGTTTGCGCACGCGCATTGCGAACTTTACGCATGCGCAGTTTAGCGAACATCAGTGGCGTACGTCCATGCGGCCGCAACGACCGACTCTGAATGAGGTCCTATGTGTGGTGTAATGTGGATAAGATTGTGCTACTGTGTGGCATAATTTGAATTAGAAATACTATTGTGTGACCATGCCCCTTTCTTTTGAGACCACTATCCTTTTTCCACACGTGTCTTAGGCGCACCATGTCCCTTTATTGAAAAAGCGCCAAGGAGGGGGTGAGTTCAACCACTTCTCTAGGACCACTTTAAGAACCTCTGCCAGATAGTCACATATACCCTCCTGATACTACCAGATAGAGTCACACATACTCTCCTGACACTGCCACATACAGTCACACATACCCTCCTGATACTACAAGATACAGTCACACATACCCTCCTGACACTGCCACATACAGTCACACATACCCTCCTGATACTACCAGATACAGTCACACATACCCTCCTGATACTACAAGATGCAGTCACACATACCCTCCAGACACTGCCAGATACAGTCACACATACCCTCCTGATACTACCAGATACAGTCACACATACCCTCCTGAGTGTTAAGGCTTGGGCATGACCGTAGGGAATTAGTCGTGCAACAGCCTTGAGGGCTGGTATACCTTAGCTGGATGCAGCCCTGCAGCAGCCTTGAGGGCTGGGTATGACTTGGCTAGTCGTGGCCCGAGGGCCAAGGGTGAGATGCAGCCTTTGGGGTGTGGGAGCAGACTTGAGGGCTGGTATGCCTTGACTAGTTGTGACCTGAGGGCCAAGGGTGTGATGTAGCTTTTGAGCTGTGTAGGCAGCCTTTGGGCTGTGGAGCAGCCTTGAGGGCTGGATGCAGCCTTTGGGCTGTAGAAGCAGCCTTGAGGGCTGGATGCAGCCTTGAGGGCTGGATGCAGCCTTTGGGCTGTGGAGGCAACCTTGAGGGCTGGTAAGTCTCTGGTGTAATATGCCCAAGGGCTTGGAGGTGCGACCAGTGTTGCCGGGTTGACACTGGTGGTGGTGCACTGGATTGTGCACTTTAAATGTTGAGATGAAACCAATGTCGCCAGGTTGACACTGGCGGTGGTGCGTTGAATTGCGCACTTTAGACGCTAAGGCGCGACCAATGCCGCCGGGTTGACACTGGCGATGGTGTGCCGGATTGTGCACTTTGTCCGCTGAGGTGCGGACAATGTCACTGGGTTGACACTAGCGATGGTGCGCCAGACTGCACACTTTGGATGCTGAGGTGCCACAAATGTCGCCGGGTTGATACTGGCGATGGTGCGCTGGTCTGCGCACTTTGGACGCTGAGGTGTGGCCAATGTCGCCGGGTTGACACTAGCCACCGCACACTGGCATGCACCCCAGGTTGAGAATGCATGCTGTGCCGCCTAGATGGCACAAGCAGCACTAGCAGACAGCGTGCGAGCTGGACCGCCTGGATGGAACAAACGGCAGTGGGTAAACACAGCAAAACAGGATTATGGAACTCGACTGATGAACAGGAGACTGGGCACAACTGGAAATGCGAGAAACGCTATTACCGGCATGGAGTGAAGGGCTGGCTGGAATTTAACAGAGACAGGGCCCAACCAGAGCAAGCCTCCCTAATGACAGACTAGTGTGCAGCTTGGCTGTGCACAGATATGTAATCAGTGGGTTAAATAGTTAATCTCTACATAATCATATAAGTTGAAGTTGTAACAAACACATATACCCCTTGCTAGGCCTCTTTGAGGTTTGAAAAGAGATTGTACTATAGCTGCAGTCTTTGCATAGAATTGTTAGATATAACCTTTTGGGGTCAAAGAAGACATAAATTGAGGCCTAGCTCTACCTGCCATTTCTACTACTAGAAGTATAATGAGCCATTCATAGCTTTTATGTTCTTATCAGTAGTGAACCACATTCCATTGGAATGACCATTGTAAGCTGTGTAGAGATGCTAAGCATTATGGGTAATTAGCAGTGATGTCCAGACTCTACACACAAAGGAGCTTTGAGAGTTCATCTTCAGCCATACTAGGATACGTCATTACTGTATTCTCTTTGTCTGAACATCTTAGTGCTTACGGAGCATGTGCAAGAGAGATAAGTTTGGTCAATGCTATGCTGGACCAATGAGTGCTTGATACCTAGCACTGTATGTAACTAGTATGGGCTTAATATCCGGAAAGCCAACACCCCATACTAAGGTATATAAACCAGAGGTACACAAAGGACCTTTTGGCTCATGCACGGATCTCTAAGTCTGAAGAAGAGGTGCCTGCAATGTATATTGATTATCTGGGTGTTGGAAAAGAGGGCTCCCCAGAGAAGAAGAAGATAAGATGAAGTACATCTTATTTTGCTGGTGATGAATTGCCGGTGTCATCTGAATACATAGACAAAAGTTGAGTATACTGTATACTTTGTATGTTGTTTGTTTATTGTTTGTTTGTTACTTGTAAATAAAGTGTGTTCATTTGTACTTACTCATATTGGTCACATGTGTGTACTATTTCATTTCGATCAGAACGAAACCCACCGTTATGCAAGACAGGAGAATCAATTAGTGTGCACCTGATACTGCACACAGACAGGCAGTAATTAGTGCAGAGCCTCAGTAGCAACTAAGGCTAGAACTGCAAACAATATGCTGCAACCACAGATCCTAACAGGAGGAAGGAGGAGACTTCAGCGAACGCTTGCCCGGCGTTCACCCCGCACAGCAGCGGCTTGTGACACTGATACTACCAGATACAGTCACACATACCCTCCTGACACTGCCACATACAGTCACACATACCCTCCTGATACTACCAGATACAGTCACACATACCCTCCTGATACTACCAGATACAGTCACACATCCCTCCCTGATACTACTAGATAGTCACACATCCCTCCCTGATACTACCAGATACAATAACACATCCCTCCCTGATACTACCAGATACAATCACACATCCTTCCTGATACTACCAGATACAGTCACACATACCTTCCTGACACTGCCACATACAGTCACACATAACCTCCTGATACTACAAGATACAGTCACACATACCCTCCTGACAGTGCCACATACAGTCACACATACCCTCCTGATACTACCACATACAGTCACACATACCTTCCTGACACTGCCACATACAGTCACACATACCCTCCTGATACTACCAGATGCAATCACACATCCCTCCCTGATACTACCACATACAGCCACACATACCCTCCCTGATACTACCACATACAGCCACACATACCCTCCCTGATACTACCACATACAGCCACACATACCCTCCCTGATACTACCAGATACAGTCACACATCCCTCCCTGATACTACCAGATGCAATCACACATCCCTCCTGATACTACCAGATACAGTCACACATCCCTCCCTGATACTACCAGATGCAATCACACATCCCTCCTGATACTACCAGATACAGCCACACATCCCTCCCTGATACTACCAGACACAATCACACATCCCTCCCTGATACTACCAGATACAGCCACACATCCCTCCCTGATACTACCAGATACAGTCACACATCCCTCCCTGATACTACCAGACACAGTCACACATCCCTCCCTGATACTACCAGACACAATCACACATCCCTCCCTGATACTACCAGATACAGCCACACATCCCTCCCTGATACTACCAGATACAGTCACACATCCCTCCCTGATACTACCAGATACAGTCACACATCCCTCCCTGATACTACCAGATACAGCCACACATCCCTCCCTGATACTACCAGATACAGTCACACATCCCTCCCTGATACTACCAGATACAGTCACACATCCCTCCCTGATACTACCAGATACAGCCACACATCCCTCCCTGATACTACCAGATACAGCCACACATCCCTCCCTGATACTACCAGATACAGCCACACATCCCTCCCTGATACTACCAGATACAGCCACACATCCCTCCCTGATACTACCAGATACAGTCACACATCCCTCCCTGATACTACCAGATACAGCCACACATCCCTCCCTGATACGACCAGATACAGTCACACATCCCTCCCTGATACGACCAGATACAGTCACACATCCCTCCCTGATACTACCAGATACAGCCACACATCCCTCCCTGATACTACCAGATACAGCCACACATGCCTCCCTGATACTACCAGATACAGCCACACATCCCTCCCTGATACTACCAGATACAGTCACACATCCCTCCCTGATACTACCAGACACAGTCACACATCCCTCCCTGATACTACCAGACACAATCACACATCCCTCCCTGATACTACCAGATACAGCCACACATCCCTCCCTGATACTACCAGATACAGTCACACATCCCTCCCTGATACTACCAGATACAGTCACACATCCCTCCCTGATACTACCAGATACAGCCACACATCCCTCCCTGATACTACCAGATACAGTCACACATCCCTCCCTGATACTACCAGATACAGTCACACATCCCTCCCTGATACTACCAGATACAGCCACACATCCCTCCCTGATACTACCAGATACAGCCACACATCCCTCCCTGATACTACCAGATACAGCCACACATCCCTCCCTGATACTACCAGATACAGCCACACATCCCTCCCTGATACTACCAGATACAGTCACACATCCCTCCCTGATACTACCAGATACAGCCACACATCCCTCCCTGATACGACCAGATACAGTCACACATCCCTCCCTGATACGACCAGATACAGTCACACATCCCTCCCTGATACTACCAGATACAGCCACACATCCCTCCCTGATACTACCAGATACAGCCACACATGCCTCCCTGATACTACCAGATACAGCCACACATCCCTCCCTGATACTACCAGATACAGCCACACATCCCTCCCTGACACTACCAGATACAATAACACATCCCTCCCTGACACTACCAGATACAATCACACATCCCTCCCTGACACTACCAGATACAATCACACATCCCTCCCTGATACTACCAGATGCAATCACACATCACATCTTGAGAGACATCAACTGATAAGTACTGATCACTAGACCTGATTGTGATGGGGCAGATTCAGCATCACCATGGTAACAAATACTAAGGCTGCAGGAGGCGTTTGTAGTAGAAAGACGCTTCTTGCCTGTTTCAGAGATCCATAGCTGCGTCCTAAGACGTATAGCCTTTTGTATCACTTGCATAACAATCAGTCGTCTGAGTAGCCCTCATGTTACGCAAGATGGCTGGTGGTGTCACACTGCCGGGGCCAGGAAGCCAGCGTTGGAAGACGCAGACCCTAGCCTCGCCACTCCCATGCCGCCATTTTGTGGAAAGGACCTGGTCGCCACCCCCGCCCAGCCCCAAACGTGTGACACCTATCAATCACTGACACCCCACCATCAGATTTGTACATAAACCATTGCGTTTGCGTACAAATCAGAATCAGGCCCACTTCTAATGGCAGTACAGGAAATTCTGCTTATTACTATATTAAAGAATTTTTCTCGTTGATAAATTAAAGTATTCTTTTTGCTCATTACTACGGGACTGTCTGTATTATACGTGTCCTGAGAGTGAGGGGACACAGGGACTGTCTGTATTATATGTGTCCTGAGAGTGAGAGGACACCGGGACTGTCTGTATTATATGTGTCCTGAGAGTGAGAGGACACTGGGACTTTCTGTATAACATGTTTCCTGAGAGTGAGGGGACACTGGGACTGTCTGTATTATGTGTCCTGAGAGTGAGGGAACACCGGGACTGTCTGTATTACACGTGTCCTGAGAGTGAGAGGACACTGGGACTTTCTGTATAACATGTTTCCTGAGAGTGAGGGGACACAGGGACTGTCTGTATTACACGTGTCCTAAGAGTGAGAAGACACCAGGACTGTCTATTACACGTGTCCTGAGAGTGAGAGGACACCGGGACTGTCTGTATTACACGTGTCCTAAGAGTGAGAGAACATCGGGACTGTCTGTATTACACATGTCCTTAGAGTGAGAGGACACCGGGACTGTCTGTATAACATGTTTCCTGAGAGTGAGAGGACACCGGGACTTGTCTATATTACACGTGTCCTGAGAGTGAGAGGACACCGGGACTGTCTGTATTACATGTGTCCTGTGGGAGGATACCAGGACTGTCTGTATTACATGTGCCCTGAGAGTGAGAGGACACCTGGACTGTCTGTATTACACGTGTCCTGAGAGTTGTAGGACACCGGGACTGTCTGTATTACATGTGTCCTAAAAGTGAGTGGGCACCGGGACTGTCTGTGTTACATGTGTCCTGAGAGTGAGAGATCACCAGGACTGTCTGTATTACATGTGTCCTGAGAGTGAGAGGACACCGGGACTGTCTGTATTACATGTGTCCTGAGAGTGAGAGGACACCGGGACTGTCTGCATTACATGTGTCCTGAGAGTGAGAGGACACCGGGACTGTCTGTATTACATGTTTCCTGAGAGTGAGAGGACACTGGGACTGTCTGTATTACATGTGTCCTGAGAGTAAGAGGACACCGGGACTGTCTGTATTACATGTGTCCTGAGAGTAAGAGGACACCGGGACTGTCTGTATTACATGTGTCCTGAGAGTGTGAGGACTCAGGAACTGTCTGTATTACATTTATCCTGAGAGTGAGGGGACACAGGGACTTTCTGTATAACATGTTTCCTGAGAGTGAGGGGACACAGGGACTGTCTGTGTTACACGTGTCCTAAGAGTGAGAAGACACCAGGACTGTCTGTATTACACGTGTCCTGAGAGTGAGAGGACACCGGGTCTGTCTGTATTACACGTGTCCTAAGAGTGAGAGAACACCGGGACTGTCTGTATAACATGTTTCCTGAGAGTGAGAGGACACCGGGACTGTCTGTATAACATGTTTCCTGAGAGTGAGAGGACACCGGGACATGTCTATATTACGCGTGTCCTGAGAGTGAGAGGACACCGGGACTGTCTGTATTACATGTGTCCTGTGGGAGGATACCAGGACTGTCTGTATTACATGTGCCCTGAGAGTGAGAGGACACCTGGACTGTCTGTATTACATGTGTCCTATGGGAGGATACCAGGACTGTCTGTATTACATGTGCCCTGAGAGTGAGAGGACACCTGGACTGTCTGTATTACACGTGTCCTGAGAGTTGTAGGACACCGGGACTGTCTGTATTACATGTGTCCTAAAAGTGAGTGGGCACCGGGACTGTCTGTGTTACATGTGTCCTGAGAGTGAGAGATCACCAGGACTGTCTGTATTACATGTGTCCTGAGAGTGAGAGGACACCGGGACTGTCTGTATTACATGTGTCCTGAGAGTGAGAGGACACCGGGACTGTCTGCATTACATGTGTCCTGAGAGTGAGAGGACACCGGGACTGTCTGTATTACATGTTTCCTGAGAGTGAGAGGACACTGGGACTGTCTGTATTACATGTGTCCTGAGAGTGAGAGGACACCGGGACTGTCTGTATTACATGTGTCCTGAGAGTAAGAGGACACTGGGACTGTCTGTATTACATGTGTCCTGAGAGTGTGAGGACTCAGGGACTGTCTGTATTACATTTATCCTGAGAGTGAGGGGACACAGGGACTTTCTGTATAACGTGTGTCCTGAGAGTGAGGGGACACCGTAACTGTCTGTATTACATGTGTCCTGAGAGTGATGGGACACAGGGACTGTTTGTACTACATGTGTCCTGAGAGTCAGGGGACACCGGGACTGTCTGCATTACATGTGTCCTGAGAGTGATGGGACACAGGGACTGTCTGTATTACATGTGTCCTGAGAGTGATGGGACACAGGGACTGTCTGTATTACATGTCTCCTGAGAGTGATGGGACACAGGGACTGTCTGCATTACATGTGTCCTGAGAGTGAGAGGACACCGGGACTGTCTGCATTACATGTGTCCTGAGAGTGAGAGGACACCGGGACTGTCTGTATTACATGTGTACTGAGAGTGAGGGAACCGAGGCTGGCTGTATTACATGTGTACTGAGAGTGAGGGGACACCAGGACTGTTTGTACTATACGTGTCCTGAGAGTGAAGGGACACAGGGACTGTCTGCATTACATGTGTCCTGAGAGTGAGAGGACACAGGGAATGTCTGCATTACATGTGTCCTGAGAGTGAGAGGACACAGGGACTGTCTGTATTACACGTGTCCTGAGAGTGAGAGGACCGAGGCTGGCTGTATTACATGTGTACTGAGAGTGAGGGGACCGAGGCTGGCTGTATTACATGTGTACTGAGAGTGAGGGGACCGAGGCTGGCTGTATTACATGTGTCTTGAGAGTGAGGGGACCGATGCTGGCTGTATTACATGTGTCCTGAGAGTGAGGGGACCGAGGCTGGCTGTATTACATGTGTCCTGAGAGTGAGGGGACACAGAGACTGGCTGTATTACATGTGTCCTGAGAGTGAGGGGACACAGAGACTGGCTGTATTACATGTGTCCTGAAAGTGAGGGGACACAGGGTCTGTCTGTATTACATGTGTCCTGAGAGTGAGAGGACACCGGTACTGTCTGTATTACACATGTCCGGAGAGTGAAAGGACACCAGGATGTCTGATTACATGTGTCCTGAAAGTGAGGACACCGGGACTGTCTGTATTACATGTGTCCTGAAAGTGAGGGGACACAGGGTCTGTCTGTATTACATGTGTCCTGAGAGTGAGAGGACACCAGTACTGTCTGTATTACACGTGTCCTGAGAGTGAGAGGACACCAGGACTGTCTGATTACATGTGTCCTGAAAGTGAGGACACCGGGACTGTCTGTATTATATGTGTCCTGAGAGTGAGAGGACACCGGGACTGTCTGTATTACATGTGTCCTGAGAGTGAGGGGACCGAGGCTGGCTGTATTACATGTGTCCTGAGAGTGAGGGTACACCGGGACTGTCTGTATTACATGTGCCCTGAGGGTGAGGGGACACCGGGACTGTCTGTATTACATGTGTCCTGAGAGTGAGGGGACACAGGGACTGTCTGTATTACATGTGTCCTGAGAGTGAGAGGACACAGGGACTGTCTGTATTACATGTGCCCTGAGAGTGAGAGGACAGAGGCTGGCTGTATTACATGTGTCCTGAGAGTGAGGGTACACCAGGACTGTCTGTATTACATGTGCCATGAGGGTGAGGGGACACTGGGACTGTCTGTATTGCATGTGTCCTGAGAGTGAGAGGACACCAGGACTGTCTGATTACATGTGTCCTGAAAGTGAGGACACCGGGACTGTCTGTATTACATGTGTCCTGAGAGTAAGGGGACACAGGGACTGTCTGTATTACATGTATCCTGAGAGTGAGAGGACACAGGGACTGTCTGTATTACATGTGTCCTGAGAGTGAGAGGACCGAGGCTGGCTGTATTACATGTGTCCTGAGAGTGAGGCTACACCGGGACTGTCTGTATTACATGTGCCCTGAGGGTGGGGGGACACCGGGACTGTCTGTATTACATGTGTCCTGAGAGTGAGAGGACACCAGGACTGTCTGTATTACATGTGTCCTGAGAGTGAGGGGACACCGAGACTGGCTGTATTACATGTGTCCTGAGAGTGAGGGGACACCGAGACTGGCTGTATTACATGTGTCCTGAGAGTGAGTGGACCGAGGCTGGCTGTATTACATGTGTCCTGAGAGCGAGGGGACCGAGGCTGGCTGTATTACATGTGTCCTGAGAGCGAGGGGACCGAGGCTGGCTGTATTACATGTGTCCTGAGAGCGAGGGGACCGAGGCTGTCTGTATTACATGTGTCCTAAGAGCGAGGGGACCGAGGCTGTCTGTAATACATGTGTCCTGAGAGTGAGGGGACACCGAGACTGTCTCTATTACATGTGTCCTGAGAGTGAGGGGACACCGGTACTGTCTGTATTACATGTGTCCTGAGAGTGAGAGGACACCGGGACTGTCTGTATTACATGTGTCCTGAGAGTGAGGGGACCGAGGCTGGCTGTATTACATGTGTCCTGAGAGTGAGGGTACACCGGGACTGTCTGTATTACATGTGCCCTGAGGGTGAGGGGACACCGGGACTGTCTGTATTACATGTGTCCTGAGAGTGAGGGGACACAGGGACTGTCTGTATTACATGTGTCCTGAGAGTGAGAGGACACAGGGACTGTCTGTATTACATGTGCCCTGAGAGTGAGAGGACACAGGGACTGTCTGTATTACATGTGTCCTGAGAGTGAGAGGACCGAGGCTGGCTGTATTACATGTGTCCTGAGAGTGAGGCTACACCGGGACTGTCTGTATTACATGTGCCCTGAGGGTGGGGGGACACCGGGACTGTCTGTATTACATGTGTCCTGAGAGTGAGAGGACACCAGGACTGTCTGTATTACATGTGTCCTGAGAGTGAGGGGACACCGAGACTGGCTGTATTACATGTGTCCTGAGAGTGAGGGGACACCGAGACTGGCTGTATTACATGTGTCCTGAGAGGGAGTGGACCGAGGCTGGCTGTATTACATGTGTCCTGAGAGCGAGGGGACCGAGGCTGGCTGTATTACATGTGTCCTGAGAGCGAGGGGACCGAGGCTGGCTGTATTACATGTGTCCTGAGAGCGAGGGGACCGAGGCTGGCTGTACTACATGTGTCCTAAGAGCGAGGGGACCGAGGCTGTCTGTAATACATGTGTCCTGAGAGTGAGGGGACACCGAGACTGTCTCTATTACATGTGTCCTGAGAGTGAGGGGACACCGGTACTGTCTGTATTACATGTGTCCTGAGAGTGAGAGGACACCAGGACTGTCTGTATTACATGTGTCCTGAGAGAGATGGAACACAGGGACTGTCTGTATTACATGTGACCTGAGAGTGAGAGTACAACAGGACTGTCTGTATTACATATGTCCTGAGAGTGAGGGGACACCGAGACTGGCTGTATTACATGTGTCCTGAGAGTGAGGGGACACCGAGACTGGCTGTATTACATGTGTCCTGAGAGTGAGTGGACCAAGGCTGGCTGTATTACATGTGTCCTGAGAGCGAGGGGACCGAGGCTTACTGTATTACATGTGTCCTGAGAGTGAGGGGACACTGGGACTGTCTGTATTACATGTGTCCTGAGAGTGAGAGGACCGAAGCTGGCTGTATTACATGTGTCCTGAGAGTGAGAGGACACAGGGACTGTCTGTATTACATGTGTCCTGAGAGTGAGGGGACACTGGGACTGTCTGTATTACATGTGTCCTGAGAGTGAGTGGACCGAGGCTGGCTGTATTACATGTGTCCTGAGAGCGAGGGGACACTGGGACTGTCTGTATTACATGTGTCCTGAGAGTGTGGACCGAGGCTGGCTGTATTACATGTGTCCTGAGAGTGAGGGGACACTGGGACTGTCTGTATTACATGTGTCCGGAGAGTGAGTGGACCGAGGCTGGCTGTATTACATGTGTCCTGAGAGTGAGTGGACCGAGGCTGGCTGTATTTCATGTGTCCTGAGAGTGAGTGGACCGAGGCTGGCTGTATTACATGTGTCCTGAGAGTGAGGGGACCGAGACTGGCTGTATTACATGTGTCCTGAGAGTGAGTGGACCGAGGCTGGCTGTATTACATGTGTCCTGAGAGTGAGAGAACCGAGACTGGCTGTATTACATGTGTCCTGAGAGTGAGGGGACACTGGGACTGTCTGCATTACATGTGTCCTGAGCGTGAGGGGACACTGGGACTGTCTGTATTACATGTGTCCTGAGAGTGAGGGGACACAGGGACTGTCTGCATTACATGTGTCCTGAGCGTGAGGGGACACTGGGACTGTCTGTATTACATGTGTCCTGAGAGTGAGGGGACACTGGGACTGTCTGTATTACATGTGTCCTGAGAGTGAGTGGACCGAGGCTGGCTGTATTACATGTGTCCTGAGAGCGAGGGGACACTGGGACTGTCTGTATTACATGTGTCCTGAGAGTGTGGACCGAGGCTGGCTGTATTACATGTGTCCTGAGAGTGAGGGGACACTGGGACTGTCTGTATTATATGTGTCCTGAGAGTGAGTGGACCGAGGCTGGCGGTATTACATGTGTCCTGAGAGTGAGTGGACCGAGGCTGGCTGTATTACATGTGTCCTGAGAGTGAGGGGACCGAGACTGGCTGTATTACATGTGTCCTGAAAGTGAGTGGACCGAGGCTGGCTGTATTACATGTGTCCTGAGAGTGAGGGGACCGAGACTGGCTGTATTACATGTGTCCTGAGAGTGAGTGGACCGAGGCTGGCTGTATTACATGTGTCCTGAGAGTGAGAGAACCGAGACTGGCTGTATTACATGTGTCCTGAGAGTGAGGGGACACTGGGACTGTCTGCATTACATGTGTCCTGAGCGTGAGAGGACACTGGGACTGTCTGTATTACATGTGTCCTGAGAGTGAGGGGACACAGGGACTGTCTGTATTACATGTGTCCTGAGAGTGAGGGGACACAGGGACTGTCTGTATTACATGGTTGGGTATGGGATGCCGGCGCTCAGTATCCCGACGGTCAGAATCCCGACATTGGGCAAAGACTGCCTAGAAATGCCGCCAAAGTGTGACTGGAAGACTCAGGACCCTACCAAAGAGGATTTGCATAGCCCCCTGCCAATATTTACTCTGTAAAGACCTCTCATGGGTTAACATATATATTTACAAAACCTATCTCCCCATAATGTCAGAGAAGACCGTAGATCCACCTGTGCCCTGGAGGCGATACGCACTGATATACAGTGTATCCTGCAGAACATCCCCGGATCCCATCCCAGCAAATAATCTCTTACAGGAACTCTTTCCCTGCACTGTCCCTTCCACTTGCTCACACTGTCAATGACTAAAAGCCCAGAAAGTAAAATATGACAGAGACCAAACAGCAGAACCGGACAAGAACTACAATCTATGGAAACGTTCCCAATGGTATACAATGCACTGACCCATCTCTATTGCATGCACAGGTACAGCCCTGGATACAGATCTCTGGGCTTCATTCACAACTGCGATTACGCACGCAATTGGGTGATTGTTGCGATCTGCGCATGGATCGCAGTGCGTGTGCGCGAAACGGCCGCTGCAATCGGGACTGCGATCGCAATGACTACGCAGACCCATCGCAGAGTGATTGACAGGAAGTGCCGTTTGTGGGTGGTGACTGGGGGGAGGGTCTGCGAAACGCAGCCATCCCAGTGCGTTCAAAAATGCCGTCACAGGGGAGTGTATAAATTAGCCACTGTGATGCCCTACGCAGCTTGAAAACTCATTGAGTGTGAATAAGCTAGCAATTCCAGCTTGTGTCAGTGTGCGTGAGGCTGCGATTGTACTCAATTATACCGATGGTTTCGCAGTCTTGCTAAACATTATGGATGTTTTGTGTCTCGTGGCGCTGATGTTGGGACTCTAGAGCCGCTCTGAGCCTTATACACTCACTATGCATGCAGAACACATAGCCGCGACAGCCCCGTCCGGGAACAGGTTCCGTTGGACACACGTTTTCTTGGCTATTGCAGGGTCAGACTGACCCTGTGTGGGAGCCCCTCTGTGTGTGGGGCGACAGCCCCTTTCACCACCCCTTAATCCTGCCGGAGAACTGCACATGCATCAGGGTCTGCTGAAGGCAGCTGTCTGAGTCCTTGGACGCAGTTTCGCCCGGCAGCGTAGGTTTGCCAGACATCCTGAGTTATGGGCTGGCGATGCTTACACCGTGGATCCAATGATGCATCTTCGGACGCAGCCAGCGGATCTGAGAAGCCAGTAGTGGGCGACTGTTTACAAAAGATGCCCTCTGCTATGACTAAAGACACAGCACCGATCCACAGTGCGGCCACTTCTGAACCAGCTCCTCTGTCCGCATGGAGACTGTCATGCCCCCTCTGTGAGATGCTGCACTAGGTAAGAGCTCCGGACCTGTCACCTGTTGTCGGTCTGTAACATAGTCACCCAGAATCACCCACCCAGGAATCCTAGCGATCCCACACACTGCTGGCAGACAGATACTCACACTGAGCCTCCCCAATCCGGGTCCCTCTGTATGAGAGAGTCTGAGCACGTCTGTGTATTGTAGTGATTAACTCTGAGGCTGTCAGCTACACCGGCTGGTCACACACCTCCTGCTTGTATAGGGTACAAGACCCAACAAGTACAGACAGGCGCTGAGTATAAGGAAATAGAACCAGTTCTGTCAGCAGCCAGGTTTCCAATACATGACGCATAACACATCTACATCGGGGTCATAGCTATAAACATTGGGCCCCGTTACACACCGGTAATGGGGCCCTTACACACCATCATAAAATCACACCCACCATAGGACCTTATTCAGAGGCGCGTGCAGTACCGAAGTCTACATAGTTGAGCGACTTTTTGCTACAGTGCGAGCGTGAAAATCCCTTAAAACTCCAGCGGCGCATGCCTGGATACCCTTGTTATTAAGTCCTGTTTACGTTGTTGCCTCTCGGACCGAGCCTATGGCCCTGATCCGGAGCTGGACAAAACGCGACAATGGCTGCATCTTCATGCCTGCGTCTTTATGCTAGTGCCGTCTTTGTAATGAACTGGGACGCTCACTTGCAGCATCTTAAACCAGCGCATCTCCGGCTGGTGCGTCTTTAGACAACCTTCGAGGACTACGGGGCAGGAAGAGGCGCATAGGACTGCACAGGGCAGGGTCTGGTTGTGAGAGGATGGCCAGGAGGCGGGCCATGCCCCCCCCCTCCACACACAACCTGATGACATAATTTCTATCAGCAGTCAACTTTATATAATAGATTATGCCCGTTATACGTCTTTCACAGCAATCAGAGGGCTGGTACTAGTACACCCTGATTATGCAGAGTATTAAACCAAGTGTACATCGGGGCAGTCAGGCCGCACAGATGCGCACCAAGCTTACTTTCTTGCTGCCTCCTCACAGCAGGGGAGCGTGGCATCACAATAGGTGGGCAGTTCAGGGGCGTGGTGGCTCGATCGCATCAACGTATCCCTGCCCCACTATGAAGTGCCGATATTACAGGCACTGTAAAGTGGGGGCGGGTCTCTGATGATGCAATTTGGTACGAGTCTCGTTATCGCCCCCCCATACCCTCCCCCCGGTCAGCCCAGTTTTTCTCAGTAAGTGGGTGGCCACAAGGCAGCTACAGGGGGTGCAGGAAGGAGCCAGCTGGCTCAGGGAGATTTGCCAACTCTTCCGGGCGGCTGGGAGCGCCACCCAATTTTCGGGAGTCGTTTCGGGAGAGTAGGCAAGTATGATTGTACACATCAGTTGCGGATCAAGACATGGGCTAGCAGAGCCATCGCCCAGAGCGTCATAACTTGAAGGCCGCAGCCCTGCGCCCCTGCCTGAATAGAGGCACTCGCCACCGGCCGGCTTCGGAATATCCCGCCATCCACCTTATTGGTGTATATGCTCAGGGGGAGGGAAGGGGCGCGACAGTGCAGCACAGAATGGCGCTAGGCGCAGAGGATCTTAGCGCCGACCCTGGTGCATATCCCTGCATCTAGGTTGCCGACACTGAGGCTGCCTCATAGTGGAGGAGGTGTCGCCGGGGACATTAGGAGTGGAGGTGTGACTGCACGATCGCGTCATCGTGGCCCCGCTATACAATGGTGAGATTGGCAGCATTGTGAAGCAGGGGGCTAGGCCATGATAACGCAATTCAGCGTGCATGCTCAACTTTCTTATGATCTTCAGGAGCTGTTATCATTACAGTAAAGGCCCCCATACATCAGCAATTGATTGCAGCAACCGTGCAAATTTGCAATCGATTGTGTATAAAAATGTTTCCCTTTTTCAATCGATTGTGGCAATTCCGCAATCGATTGAAAAAGGGGAAGATTTTAATACACAATCGATTGCAAATTGCACGATTGCTGCAATCAATCTCTGATGTATGGGGGCTTTTAGACGCCTAACGATGCATTATGGGAGCCCACATGGGCATTTGGCTATACACACCACCCCATAATTATCACAAGTAAATAAGTATTAGTTACAGTGCACATGAAGCTATCTGTCCTGTCCTCCCTGTGCCGGTACAGCTCTGTTATTATGAATAGAATAGATCTGTCTGATGGTGACTGTTATATGGTATAATGATGATGATGGATGATGAAGGCCTGTGGGAAGCATGCAGGCGCTGCAGTGCGCTCCCCCCGCCGCTAGGGGCCGCTGTTGGGCGTAGGGCCCGCCTGGTCTCCCCGGCTCTCGCTGCTCTCCATGTGCTTGTGTTTGGTGTGAGTGCCGGGAGTCGGCGGTACATCAGAGGCCGGGACCACGATCAGGTGAGCGGCCCCCGGGGCGGCGGGGGGGAGGGGCTCCGCTCTGTGCTGTGTGTCCGGGCAGGAAGTGGGGGGCGGGGACACGTGGTGCCGGGGAGGACACACACACACACACTGGTCCTATTGTTCCCATCACTCAGCCGGGCAGCGTCTCCTGACAAAGGGCCGGCACTCTGCCCCGCACACACCCGGAGCATCGCCCGCAGGACAGCCCCCCATACCCGGCTTGGAGCAGGTAACCGACCTGGCGGGTCGTGGGCACTGGACCCAGGACAAAAGGGGGTCACAGGGGGTGTGAGATTAGGGGGGGGGGGGTCCGAGGCTTAGAGGACGGGGCCCGTGTGGTGCAGGACTAGGGGGGCTCTGCTTTAATGTGCTGGCTGTACGGGGCTTGTAAGGTAAGGATGCTCTGACTTTATGTGAGGGCAGTGGGGTTATATGGGGGCGCAGGGTAGGGGGCTCTACCTATAAGTGGGGGCTGTACGGGGAGGGGAACTGTAGTTTAAGGGGTTAGGATGGCTCTGACTTTGAAAGCTGTGGATTTACGGGTGCAGGGTAGGGGGATGTGGATTTGTGGGTGCAGGGTTTTGGGGTTATGATTTTATGTGGGGGATGTGGGTAGGGGGCCCTTTATGTGGGGGCTGTCCACAGAGGGAAGCTGTAGATTGGGGGGGTTAGGGTGTTTTGTGGAGGCTGTGGACTGGGGAGTGCAGGGTAGGGGGATGTGGGTGCAGAGTTTTGGGGTTCTGACTTGTGGGGGCTGTGGATTGGTGGTGCAGGGTAGGGGGATGTGGATTTGTGGGTGCAGGGTTTTGGGGTTATGATTTTGTGGGGGATGTGGGTAGGGGGCCCTTTATGTGGGGGCTGTCCAGAGAGTGAAGCTGTAGATTGGGGGGGTTAGGGTATCTTACTTTGGGGGGGCTGTGGACCGGGAGGTGCAGGGTAGGGGGGATGTGGATTGTGGGTGCACAGTTTTGTGGTTCTGACTGTGGGGGATGTGGGTGCAGGGTTTTGGGTTTATGAGTTTGTGGGGATGTGGATTGTGGGGGCTGTCCACAGAGGGAAGCTGTAGATTAGGGGGGTTAGGGTGTTTTGTGGAGGCTGTGGACTGGGGAGTGCAGGGTAGGGGGATGTGGGTGCAGAGTTTTGGGGTTCTGACTTGTGGGGGCTGTGGATTGGTGGTGCAGGGTAGGGGGATGTGGATTTGTGGGTGCAGGGTTTTGGGGTTATGATTTTGTGGGGGATGTGGGTAGGGGGCCCTTTATGTGGGGGCTGTCCAGAGAGTGAAGCTGTAGATTGGGGGGGTTAGGGTATCTTACTTTGGGGGGGCTGTGGACCGGGAGGTGCAGGGTAGGGGGGATGTGGATTGTGGGTGCACAGTTTTGTGGTTCTGACTGTGGGGGATGTGGGTGCAGGGTTTTGGGTTTATGAGTTTGTGGGGATGTGGATTGTGGGGGCTGTCCACAGAGGGAAGCTGTAGATTAGGGGGGTTAGGGTGTTTTGTGTCTTTGTGGAGGCTGTGGACTGGAGAGTGCAGGGTAGGGGGATGTGGGTGCAGAGTTTTGGGGTTCTGACTTGTGGGGGCTGTGGATTGGTGGTGCAGGGTAGGAGGATTTGGATTTGTGGGTGCAGGGTTTTATGTTTGACTTAATGTGGGGGATGTGGCTTGGGGGAGGGGGATGTAGGGGGCTCTCTATGTGGGGGCTATCCAGAGGGAATCTGTAGATTGGAGGGTTAGGGTATCTTTGTGGGGACTGGGGGTGCAGGGTATTGGGGTTCTGACTTTGTGAGGGTTGTATGGGGTGAGTGGCTGAGGGTGAAGTGTCGCGGGTGCTCTGACTTTACGCAGGGGCTGTATGGGGCGAGTGGCTGTGGATTGTGGATGCAGTGTAAGGGGGGTGCTCTGGGCCTAGGTGGGTTCAGCCAGGGTAGCCCCATAGAACACACGGACGCAGCTGATCTACATGTTATATATGGCTAGTTCAGGGGTTTCAGGCTTAGCCCCCCCATGGCCTCCATGAATGATATTTGGGAATATGAATGGATTTAGGGGCAGCGACGTTTATATAAGGGGGATGCATGGTGGTAACCGGCATTACACCATTGGTGGTCTTTGTTTCTGTAGTATGTGAATGAGGGGGGAATAATCCTGTGTGATGAGGTCTGCACTGCAGGGGGTAATTGGGGCTACTGTAGGTCGGTGGGCACTGGGTACTTTCTGTGCTTTGTTACATTGCTGTAAGTTTTGTTGTTGGATGGATGTAATTACCAGTGATGTCCTCCGCCTTTAGAATGTAAGCTCTCATGAGCAGGGCCCTCATGTGCTTTGTCTCCCCTACTTATACTACCATGCACGCCTAACTCCCCATTTGGCACCTAACACCTGCTTGCTGAGGCCCTGCTGCTTGTGTTATGCAGCTATGTGTATAAAGTATAAACCATGTCCTGGTCCTGCATTGTTTTGTATTACTGTTTTTTTCTTGTATGCTGATTTATGTACTGTGTAAGGCGCTGCTGAACCTTTGTGGCGCCATATAAAGGGTAATGTCTGTTAAAGGGACCGGCGTGGGTGTTTGTGCTCCCTGGCCTGTGTGGGGAGCTGTTTGATCACTTTGTGGGATGAGTTTGTACTCTCTGGGGGTGGTGGGTTATCTGTTTCTGGGGGGCTGTAAGCGAGCCCTACCCTGGGAATGGGTAAGGTAATTTCTATGGTGCATTTAGTGTCTGGAGGTCTGGGTGGTCCGGGGTGTGAGAGAGGTGGTTACATTTGAGGGAGGGGGGGGGGTCTATTGGCCCATGTCTGTGGGGTTAGGGGGATATTTTCTATATGTTTGGTGGGAAGTGTAAGAGCCAAAATCTCTGGGTTGGTGGGAACCTGGGGGTTCTGTGCGGGCTCTGATGTTTTGAGGTATATTTTGTATCACAGAAAATGTGGGGGTCTATGTGCAGGCTCTGGGGGATCTGTGTGCGGCCTTGTCTCTGAGTGTGATATTTGGGGTGTGTTGGGTATCACAGAAAATATGGGGGTCTATATGCGGCTCTGGAGAATTGGGAGAACCTAGACAATTGGGGCTTCTGTGCGGGGTCTGTGTGGCCTTGTGTGAGTGTGATATTTGGCGCATGTTGGGGGACTATCTGCGGGGAACCAGGATATTGGGGTCCTGTGAGTCTGCTTGGGGTATGTTTGGTATCACAGGAGATCTGGGGGTTCTATGTAGGGATTGTGTCCGGCTTAGACTAAAAGTGTGATATTTGGGGTGTTTGGTATCCTGAGGGAATTTGGGGGTCTGTGCAGATACTGGGGGGTTCTTTATAGGATCTATGTGCCGGCCTTGTTTATGTAAGTAATATTTGGGGTGTGTTTGGAATGACGAGATTTGGGGGTCTATATATGGGGCTCTGTGGGGATGTATCTAATTTGGGGTACTATGAGTAGGCCCTGTCTGAGTGAGGGGGGCTAATCAAGTGTACTTAGGGGGTTCTTTGTAGTTTGGGGGCCCTGTTCCCCTGGGTGATGATGTGGATCCTGCCCCTGTGAGGGGGTATATGATGTTTGGGGCGCTGTGTCCCCGCTGCCTCTCTGTGGGGTGTATTATGTGCGGGTGTGCGCCCCCTCCCCACCCCCGTGTCCCCGCTGCCTCTCTGTGGGGTGTATTATGTGCGGGTGTGCGCCCCCTCCCCACCCCCGTGTCCCGGGCTCTTTGTCTGAGGTGTGAGTGCTGATGCCCGGGCACCCGGTGGTGGCGGGCTCCCCCTTGGCCCGGGTCTCACCGTCTCTCTCCCCATCAGTGACCCGCATCCAGCGACCATGCCCAGGAAGAAGGTGACAGCGGGCCCCGGGAATGGAGCCGCCCGGCCTGGAGGCCGGAAGAAGGCCGCGGCCTCGGGTAGGAAGAGAGACCGCGATGAGTTCAGCAGCGACGACGACGACCTGGACGGGAGCACGGGGTCCGACGGCGGCTTCCAGGGCCCGAACAGTAAGCGGGGACCCGGCAAGGGAACCGGCAAAGCCCCGGCTGCGGCTGTTATCGTCACCGAGCCCGAGCACAGCAAGGAGAAGATCGTGAGGCACCTTTATTATTATATATATATTATTATTATACAGTGCTATTATTATATATATTATTATTATACAGTGCTATTATTATATATATATATATTATTACATACTGCTAATATATATATATATATATATATATATATATATATATATATATATTATTATTATTATTACATAGTGCTATTATCTAATGTGTGCCTGAGAACAGCAAGGAGAAGATCGTGAGGCACCTTTATTATTATATATATATTATTATTATACAGTGCTATTATATATTATTATTATTATACAGTGCTATTATTATATATATTATTATTATACAGTGCTATTATTATATATATATATATATATATTATTACATACTGCTAATATATATATATATATATATATATATATATATATATATATATATTATTATTATTATTACATAGTGCTATTATCTAATGTGTGCCTGAGAACAGCAA
Source organism: Taudactylus pleione (assembly GCA_031769625.1). Classification (NCBI taxonomy): domain Eukaryota; kingdom Metazoa; phylum Chordata; class Amphibia; order Anura; family Myobatrachidae; genus Taudactylus; species Taudactylus pleione. The sequence continues at coordinate 1,789,156 of JAUIMM010001331.1, forward strand.
GGAGAAGATCGTGAGGCACCTTTATTATTATATATATATTATTATTATACAGTGCTATTATATATTATTATTATTATATAGTGCTATTATTATATATATTATTATTATACAGTGCTATTATTATATATATATATATATTATTACATACTGCTAATATATATATATATATATATATATATATATATATATATATATATATTTATTATTATTATTATTATTATTATTACATAGTGCTATTATCTAATGTGTGCCTGAGAACAGCAAGGAGAAGATCGTGAGGCACCTTTATTATTATATATATATTATTATTATACAGTGCTATTATTATATATATATTATTATTATACAGTGCTATTATATATTATTATTATTATATAGTGCTATTATTATATATATTATTATTATACAGTGCTATTATTATATATATATATTATTACATACTGCTAATATATATATATATATATATATATATATATATATTTATTATTATTATTATTATTATTACATAGTGCTATTATCTATAATGTGTGCCTGAGAACAGCAAGGAGAAGATCGTGAGACACCTTTATTATTATATATATATTTATTATTACATACTGCTATTATATATTATTATTACATAGTGCAATTATCTATAATGTGTGCCTGAGCAAAGCAAGGCGAAGATCGTGAGGCACCTGTATTATAATGTTGTTATTATTATTATTACATAGTGCTATGTGAGCCTGAGCACAGCAAGGTGAAGATCGCGAGGCACCTTTATTATTATATTATTATTATTATTATTATTATTACATAGTGCTATTATCTATAATGTGCCTGAGAAGATCGTGAGGCACCTATATTATTACATAGTGCTATTATCTATAATGTGTGCCTGAGAACAGCAAGGAGAAGATCGTGAGACACATTATTATTATTATATATTATTATTATTATTACATAGTGCTATTATCTGTAATGTGAGCCTGAGTACAGCAAGTAGAAGATCGTGAGACACACTTATTATATATTACATAGTGTTATTATGTGTGCCCAAGCACAGCAAGGAGAAGATCGTGAGAAGATTATTACATTATAGCTAATATTATATATATATAATATTTTTATTTAGTATGTATACAATGCTGGCGGTACTCAGGAGACTTTCATCCAAAAGTAAATATATGTGCTTTAATCAACATGTTGTGTATCCTGAGGAAGGGGCTTTCATGCCCCGAGAAGTTGATTAAAGCACATATATCTACTTTTGGATGAGTCTCCTGAGTGCCGCCAGCATTGTACTTTTATGTTGTGGGGGATTCGTACCCCAAAGGAGGGCACCGGGAGCAGGACAATATCTTATGGAAAGGGAGTGCTGGACTAAACGTAGATAGATATCTATCTATTATACATACCCGAGCACAGCAAGGAGAAGATCATGAGACACTATTATATCATTTCTAATATTATTATTATTATTACATAGTGCTATTATCTATAATGTGTGCCCGAGCACAGCAAGGAGAAGATCGTGAGGCACCCTTATAGATTATATTATTATACAGTATTATCTAGTATGTGACAGCACTGCAAGATTGTGAGACACCCTTATTGTATATTATATATACATTATATAGTATTATCATTCTTATTAATATCAGGTTTGGCTGTGTAATGCATTTAAATATTGGCGAACTTCTTATTTATGTTGGGTGGATGATCTGATCATTGTAAGCACCACATTATTATTATTAGTCATAGGTGTCCATTTTATCCTAACTATATACATAACTACCAATATCTGCAAATACTCATTACTGGGTTCTGTCCCAGAATGAGACGTGGTGAGACCTGCTGACGCCGGACACAGCCCATCGCGGCTATAAAGTCATATGAACAAGTGACGAGAGAGATGTAACTCGCCACAGTTCAGTCATCTCTGAGAACTTATTCATTCTAATCTGGAATAATGACGGAAGAGAAACGTTTCGTATTGGGACTAGTCACTTTGACTGGTGTCCGCCATGCTGGAACTTGTCCGCCCTCCCTCCCTCTTTGAAGTTGATTATTGTATTCTTCAAAGACTCCACCTTATATATACCATGTGCCTACATGCTGCCGTATGGATGCGGGCAGAGCCTCATACTTTGAGTTGGCAGAAAGTCATCTGTATTTTGTATTCAGCCACGTTCGTCGTTCTGCTTTCTTCCAGAAACTTGAAGGCTCTAAAGCGAAAGGTCAACTCTTAATCTTTGGAGCTACCAACTGGGACCTGATTGGACGTAAAGAAGTGCCTAAACAGCAAGGTGCGTCAGATCAATTTATTTACTAGGCCACGCCGGTTCTGTAGCTACCTAAATATTCCGCAGATCCCCCTGCATTCGGTCAGAGAAGGGTTACTTAATGGAGCAGGAGTTACAAAGCCAAAACTATGCCGAAGCGTAATATTTCCAATGTGTAGGAAAGAAGGAGCACGAGGGGGTTTTCTTGAAGACGTAGAGTCCTGTTTTTGACCCTCCGAAAAACCCTATCTCCGGGAAAAACGTCTTTCAATAGGGTTTTACCTATTTATCGTTGGCTGTAACCGCACTGGCTGTCAGCGGTAGCCACCTCCGTCAATAGTTAGCCCATGCTTTGCCTATTTTTTTTTATTGGTGTTTTTTATTTGTATTAAACTACTACCAGAAGTCCCAAGTCCAGATTTCCTGGTTACACAAAGGTATCGTAGACCTGGACTGGCCGGGGAATTAAGGCTTTTGTTAGCCCAAAAAGGGTTGATTGGCCCATAAAAGGATTACAACTGGGGGGAGGAGGACCGAGTTGTGAGGAAGGGAGAGGGTGATCTGTTAATAACTAGGCTTAAAAAGTAGATTTGCACAGAACATTTAATGAAATAATATGTATGGGGGTATTTTCTGTTATAATGGTGACTGGATGTATTTTCCTCCTAGTTGACCTCACTTGGCCATAAACCTTATTTCTGTTGCAGATAAAATGGGACTTTTCTGGATGGCTTATAATGTCTCATCCTAGTGGGATGGATTCAGACCTGCTCGCAAGCGGGTTGGGGGCGGCCCCACTGACATCACAAGTAATGTCAGTGGGAGAGATTTTGGCTCTGTTAAAACCAAAAGCTCTCTGGGGCTTGCTGCAACGAGACCCTACCACAAGGGTCTCGTCGCAAGCCTGATGGTCGCGATGGCCTTGACCATCGCGACCATCATCATGGCCGCTCGCAATAGCTGTGGGTGGTCACCCACAGCTATACGAGCGGCCAGGAGGCCGTTCTAAAAAACAAGGACGGCCCTGATTCAGAGCGAGCGATCTGTCAGAGCGTCCGGCTCTGAATCAGGACCAGTATTAGCTCTGAGTTGGTCTTTTACACTAGTTTATGTAGTTGTCTTACACCCAGACGACTTGTTTTCTTCTTTTCAGCTGCCTATCGTAACTTGGGCCAGAACCTGTGGGGGCCACACAGATATGGCTGCCTGTCGGGAATACAAGTCCGATCTGTCGCTTCTGGTCCTTGTGCTGCTCACAGTCTGCTTATTACCACCGAGGGCCAGTTGTGGAGTTGGGGTAAGTGCTGCAGACTTCTAATAAGGTGAACTTAAGCTGGGTACACACGTAAAGATTATCTGTCCCAACCATCCAACTAGGTGATTAGTTGGAATGAAAATCTGGTGAGGGATGAAAGCAAATGACAATCAGCAATTTGCTCCCAAACGCTTGAAAATGGACAAAAACTGTTGTTTGAACAAATTGTTTAGATCAAACATTTAACAAACTTGTCTGACGTCATTTTCATCTGTTTTCTGGCATTTAGGAGCAAATTGCTGATCATCAGTTACTCCCATACATTACCAGATTTTCATTCCAACCAGTCAACTAGTTGGATGGTTGGACAGAAAATTTTTACGTGTGTACATAGCTTTAGTGTAGCTGCCCAGTGAGATCTATTCATTAGCTATTAGCTGAAATTTCAGGAGACATTAGAACAATGTGTTGCTTATTATGGAGTGAAAATTGTTTGTTTTATTGTGGGTGTGGTTTAGCCACTAATCAAAATATACCCAATCATCTTCCACTCCAACCTGAACCTTTCCCTGATATTTTATAATCTTTAGTTTGAGGCAAATGGCCACATTATTTGCTGTGAAATGATTCAGGGTTCGATTCAATTGAACACAAATTAAATCGCATCGGCAGGGAGCTCCCGGAGCTATTTAATTCTGCGCGCTGTCAGGTCGGGGAATGCCAGTTCTCTCGCGCCTTAAACAGGTTGTCTAGTCAGGTGAATGGGCTTTTTCCGACTAAACTTCCTGGCGCGATGCTGTTTCCGCCACGTTAAGGGCAGAAAACCGCATCGCCCCTGTACTTTTGTCGGATTTCTGCTCGCATACCAGGAGGGTTGCGAGAAGCAATCCTTAGTCTGGCTTAGCAGTGCGCTGAATTGAATAGCTGCGGCAGCTCATTCCGAGCGCTGTTCAATTCGTGTTGAATTGAATCGAGCCCTAACAATTAAAGCAGAAATTTGGACATACATATACGGTTTTGTAGAGTTGATGGAGAACTGTTCCCCTTCAGTCCATTTGAGATGTGTAGTGCGATGACCTTATTCTGAATGCCTGGCATTAGGTATTGTAGCTTCTTCTTAAAATCTCTCATATATATATATATTGTGTTACATTATAACAGTGGTCAGGTAACAGGGGTAAATTACCCCACATGGGGTAAAAATTTAATTCCTGGGGGTAATGAACGGACAGCGGGGCATGCATATGAATCATTCTATAATATGATCATATGCATGCCCGGCTGTGCCGCAGGGAGGCTCTAAGCCGGATGCCCGCTGAGATGTTATTACCAGCGGGTGCCCGGCTCCTTCCCTGCAGCGCCACGTTAGCCGGAGGCTGGAGTTCTCTTCTGAACTCCAGCTTCCGGCTCTCTCCATGCGCACTATGGGAGTGACGTCTCTCCCATAGTTCCGAGGAGCAGCCGGGCGGACAGGACGGCGGCGAATGCAGGAGCGGGGATTAAGGTAAGTGTTTTTTTTTTTTGTACAAGCGGCACTACATGGGGGCACTACTATGATTTCTTTCCTTTCAAATCAAGGGGGGTAATGTCGACGTATCTAAATATATTTTGGGGTAAAAGGTAAAAATGTTCCCTGACCCCTGCATTATAATTTATTTTGCTACAAACCAATAACTTTATGGACACTTACAGAGCTTTCTGGCTACTTGTGGTGGTTTTGTATTATAAGCGGCCTCTGTTTTTCCCTTTTAGGGCGCAATGAGAAAGGCCAGCTGGGCCACGGAGACATAAAACGAGCGGATGCCCCTAAACTCATTGAGAGTCTGAAGGATGAAGCATTTGTGTACGCGTCCTGTGGGAGGAACCACACGCTGGCGCTGACAGGTAACAGGGTTGTCTGTGGCTGCTCTCCTGGGAGCCGCTCTGAGGATTGTGTGTCTGCAAACTCTGCGCTTTCCTCTTTCCAGAAACCGGATCAGTATTCGCCTTTGGAGAAAATAAAATGGGTCAGCTTGGTCTGGGGAATAAGACTGACGCGGTATCTAGTCCGGCTCAGGTAACGGCCCAGCTGCAGACACTGATATCCTGTTTGCTCTTTTGTGTGATCTCACCAAATGAACAGCTCGTGTATCTGCCCGTCTCTTAGATCCTGTATAACGGGCAGCCCATCACTAAAGTGTCCTGCGGGGCGGAGTTCAGTATGATCATGGACTGTAAAGGAAACCTCTACTCTTTCGGCTGCCCCGAGTATGGACAGTTAGGTAATGAAAGCACGGATCTTCTTTCCCATACAGCCGGTGTTGGTGGATTTCCTAGTCCTGTGTGTTAACTATTTGGTCTCCTCTTTGTCTCCCGGGAACAGGTCACAACTCTGACGGAAAGTACATAGCCCGGGCGCAGCGAATAGAATATGACTGCGAGCTGATACCGCGCAGAATTGCCATATTCATAGAGAAGACAAAGGATGGCCAAGTCCTGCCTGTGCCAAATGTGGTAGTGAGAGACATTGCCTGCGGCATAAACCATTCGGTGAGGACTTCTCCGAACCATGCAAGCTGTATATACAGATGTATTCTCATACACTATTGCTGCAGTTGTGACAAACGGCCCTTCTCGGCATGCCAGGCCCTGAGCTAATCCGAGCATCTTTTTGCCCGAAAATACGTCATCTGACCGAATTCAATTAGAGGCGAAAAGTCCGGTTTGGCGAAAAGCACTATTTCGCCTGTTTGGACGCGATGTTTTCACCATGCGCGTCCACGCTTTTCGCCCTATTCAATTCCAAAAAACGGGTTGCAAAGTCTGATATGCAAATGTAATAAAACTAGTGAAAAGGACAGGGTATTTTGGGGAAATCACTGTACCCCATAAAAAGCTTTGCTGACCCTGGGAATCAATATAGAAGAGTATTAATAGTCCTAATAAAAGTATTGTGAGCTTATGTTGAGTCAGAGGGCTGTTATATGCATGTTTGCACAAGTGTGGAAAAATGATTAGCCCCCCAAAATACCAGGCCCACTGCTTTTTACCCATTTTCTAACACTTTACGTTTTCGTCCCAAAAATGACATGTTTCTTTTGGGGTGAGTTAAGATAGATATCAAATTTTTTTTCCTAATTAGTCATTAGGTGGGGTCTCCAAAGGCTCTGAACCAAGTCCCCCCTCCGCCCCCCCATTTGTGCTCAAAAAATGGAATTTGCACTTAGTTTCTCCAGCAAAAGGCAGGAGAAAAGATCGCCTGTTTTTTGCCTATAAAGTTTAGCCTAGGTGAAAACGTCCTGGAATTGAATATGGCGATACTTTTAAACAGGCGAAAACCGCGCATCGTCGAAACATTTTTGCCGATCGCAGCTTTTCGCCTCTATTTGAATACGGCCCTAAGTCATAAACATGCGACAAACTGTGCTGATTATTTTGGTAAAATGCTTGGAGCAAAGCAGAGTCCCATGGGTCCTGGCGACTTACTCGTCCCAGGCATCTGGCGCCGTATGGCATATTTAGGCTAGGTGTATGAGGACACGTCTTTTATAAAGGACCATTATAGCAGGGATGGGGAACCTCAGGCCCAGGGGCCATATAAGGCCCTCAGAATAATTTGGTCTGTCCCTCTGAGCTTTTTTCTGCTAGCCTCATCTGGCTAGCCGGGTGCCTAGAATGGCTCACTGCAGCCAGAATCTATGCAGCAGTGCTGCCTGGGGCATCCTTAGGGCACTTCAGATGGTCACACTGCTGCCCTTAGAGCTCCCCAGATCATCGTGAGGTTGCTCTGGGCATTGCTGTAATCACTGGCGAGTGTGGCCCGCCCCATTGTGATGTCATGTACAGGGGGCATGGTCTGCATCGGGCCCGCAAATAATGTTGTTTATATCAAAAATGGCCTTCAGCAGAAAAAAGGTTCCCCACCCCTACATTATAGCATCAGTCTGGTGTTGACTGGGAACCGTGATGGGCAGATGAGCTGCCACCTAGCTGAAGTACAGAAAACTGCACCTTCCCTCACACTTAGCTCTGCACAAACTGCAGTTAATAAATATTGTGTATGCAGAGTTTATCAGAACCAGAAGACTATTCCATAAAGTTGTGTTCTTTATTCTGAGACCACCTGTCTGTAGTTAACTTATGTATGCAATTAAGAGACCAATAGTTTGCACCTTGCTGAACTGCGATATGGGAAATGTGTGTGAATACATCTTTATTTAACTGGCCTTATTCATGAAAATCAAAGTTGTAGATTAAGCTGCTTATTTAAGAACCGTAAAAACCTAAAGTCGGAGATGTTGAAGCTGATTAGCGATAGGAAACCTGTATCCACGGCAACAGATTACTTTTATAGATACAGTAACAGCTCTGAAAGGGAGCAGACCTGATTCCCTGTCATGTCGGCCTCCATCCCGGTCACCACTTGCCGCTGCTCAGAATACTACTACATTGTCTACTGAGGGACCTAGTAGATGAAACCTGCGGCCTCCTGGCAGTCAGTAACTTTTATCGGTCACATGATGTGTAGTTGGCGTGGGATGTATTATGGAGTTACCGCTGAGGTTACCACCTCCGGAGTAACCTTTTTGTTTTTCTCCAGCTGGTGCTGGACTCGCAGAAACGAGTCTTCTCCTGGGGCTTTGGTGGGTATGGCCGGCTGGGCCACACTGAGCAGAAAGATGAGATGGTCCCGCGACTCGTCAAACTGTTTGACTTCCCGGGGCGCGGAGCCGCTCAGATCTATGCTGGCGCTACCTGCTCTTTTGCCGTCAGCGAGATGGGTGAGTATTGAAAGTTTCCAAGTTTTAAACTTTTGGACCTTCCTTTGAGGGACGGGTCTGGTGCTAGAAACCAATGTCCATTTGAACTAACCAGTCTTTTTTAACGTTCAGGTGGACTGTTCTTCTGGGGAGCTACAAACACCTCTCGTGATTCCACTATGTACCCCAAAAGTGTGCAGGATCTGTGTGGCTGGAAGGTTCGGAACTTGGCCTGTGGGTGAGTGTGTGTAGGAGACGAAACGACCTAGCGATGGGTGAATAGTGTCAGGTTCTAGAGCCGCGTGGAACAGAATTTGTTTTAGTGTGATTTCTGATGCGAACGTGAAATATCTGAGTTACATGTGGTGTAATCGTACTGTTGTTGTCACTGATTACCCCATACTGATAAAGAGAAGAACATCCTATGCCGTTGCGATTTATGGAAGGGGGGGGATTTTGTCCATTTTACTAATCTCTTAGCCTGGGTTTACTTCTGGGTTAGTGCCACGGCTTGTAATATAAGTGCAGTGTCTTAGCAATGAGACCTAGCTCAGCGCCATGTTCTGATTGTCCGCTGTATAGTTGGTGTAATGCGTACGTCGCCACCTCTACTGCTCTAACCTTTTGCGTTCATCCCTTGCCTTCCAGAAAAAGCAGTATTATATTGGCAGCAGATGAAAGCACTATCAGCTGGGGACCCTCACCAACCTTTGGAGAGCTGGTAAGTCTGGTTACGGACTTGGTGAACCGACCGCACTCATCGCAACTTATGCCCAGCGAATACTTCCTTTATTACGATCTACCGTTATATTGAAAGGTTGCACAATTATACCTAGATGAAGCCTTAAAAAGGCAATTCCACTTAAAACTACAAATGTAATTGGCTAAACAGTCCTGATCCCAGTATTAGATCCTCTCTATTCAACCTGCTTCTAAAACGATCTGCTTGTCAGCCGGTATGTGGGCGTTTGGTTTATAAAGGGATCTCTTGCCACCCAACATGTCACTGTAGTTTGCAGTTATTTACCTGTAGTGGAAGGGTCTGCGCAGTGTCCTGGCCTGAGAAATGGTCACCTCCAGCGCCTGACCTAGAGAAAAGGGCACTCTGGCGCACGTGTGCCCGAAAAGGGGGGAGTGGTCACTGGAAAATGTAAGACGTGCCCCCATTCCGTCACACTTGGGGGCGTGCCCAGCACTTAAGGTCATGCCGGTTTGCCCCCAAGCGCTCATGTCTCTAAATAGATGTGTGCATATGCACAACATCCATTCACCGACTGTAATATCTATACGGACACTGCGGCCCGTGGGTGGGGACAGGACCCCCGGGCTGTTCTAGCGGGGCCCAGCCAAGGGGGACAGGGAACATTCTACCGTTTGAAATCGGGCAGGGCGCAGCGCCCCGCTAAAACAGCCTAGTGCGAATGCTACCTCCATCACCATCTGTACTGACATGGTCCTTCATCATGGAATAATTTATATAAACTCTTCTCAGGGCTACGGGGACAACAAGGCCAAATCCTCCACCACCGCTCAGGAAGTAAAAACGTTAGACGGCATCTATGCGGAGCAGGTGAGTTTCTGTTGGCGGCTGCTGGCTCGTGTTACCACACTGCCCCCCCCCCCCCCCCCCCCCCTTTGTGGTGTTCTGACTCTCTGATTCCTGTCCCTCCAGGTCGCTATGGGCTACTCACACACTCTGATTGTTGCACGGGATGAAACTGAGCAGGACAAAGAGAAGCTGAAAAAGCTCCCGGAATACAATCCGCGCTCTCTGTGATGTCTGTTAGCCCTCTGCTCTGAGTGGGGACCTAGTGCACCAACCACTCCTCACACGCACTCCTTGTTTGCCCCCCTGTAGTGCCCCTGCTACTGCAGGTCAGTCTGACACCGACAGGGGGTGTAAGGCAGCTGAATCTACCCCGAGGGTACCGGAAATCATTCTACATTCCTTCCCAGTTTATTCTCCCCACTCAACTTTTTTTTTCCCAGGAAACGACGACCTTTAATGCTCTGAACCACAGACGTGTTTCGCCACCTCTGTGGAAACGGGACAGACAGATCTCCCGCTCAAAGAGCGGACCATCGGAACCTGACTGCTCCCTTCCATCGCCATACGCTACTTCTCCAAGCTAAACGCTTCTCCCCCCTCTCCCCCTGGAGTGCCTGCTCTCCCAACGCTGACGAAAAGCAGAGAATGGTTGGCGCCGAGTTATGAGTTTCCGGGAATTGGTGCCTTGCGAATGAGTGTTACCGGCAGCGTGAGCAGACGACGTTACTGCAGTGCTGCACCTCTGGTGCCTTTCCTACACGTGTGGTCTGCGCGCACAGCGCCTCACATACCACCTGTGTCACCAGCCTTGTTACATAGCCGTTATAAAGCTTTTGTTTTTGTTCTGTTTTTGTTTTGTTAGGTAAATAAAATGATCCCCTTTATAGAAAGCGCTAAAGTAATCCACCCCTAGCATCCTCATTGCAACGACCCACCACTTTAAACCAGCATGCATCTCTAATCAGCGAGGGGCCGGTTTGAAAACGGAACTTGTTGGCGGCTGCGTTCAGTGCTGCAAATGACGGAAACCCCCGTCTCCAGCTGCCCCTTGTTCTGTGCGGTAGGAGCCTCCATGCAGAGTTTACAAGTGTACGGATTATTTGTACAGAATGGCAATAAACGGATTTCAATTCTGTCTATAACCTGCGACGTCCTTTTAGTTTTAGTTTGAACACTTGTGATCATTCCACAAACGGCAGCAGACTGGATCAGCAGAAGCGGTTTTGTGCTGTTTGGTTTTTTTTTTTTTTTCTTTTGTTTAATATATTTTACATCCAGCACTGTCTACACATTAACTGTACAGATTGGTCTTGGAAGTGACCTCATAGTGAACGCGCAGTTTGTACATCGCTGCCACATCTTACCCAGGGTGGTCTGACATCCTTTTCTGTGAGGTTACAGGGTCCAGGGGCTACTGTTTTATCTTATGTTGCGTTTTATATTTCTCAAGTTCATTGTTTGAATAAAATAAGTCTTTGTGTATTGAGTCTGCTCTGCGTCCTTTATCCGTTAATGGCTGCACTGGTAACACCTTGAATAGAGGGTGGGGGTGGGAAGAGACTTGCCTTGGGCTATGGTTATGACGGGTGATAGTCCATAAAAAGGACTGACCAAACATAAATCTAAAATGAAATATAATTAAGCAATGAGTTGTTGGTCTATAAGAGTTTAAAACCATGTAAGGTAAATCCTATGCCATTGAGACAATAGTTCAGATTAGATAATGAATTATTTTCAAGAGACTGTACCAGGCAAATGCTGGTTTTCCATGGGAATCGGCTAATGCAGAGGTTCCCTAACTTTCGTGAGTCCTGGCGCCCCAAAGTATCAGCATTTTTATTTTTCACAACATCTGTAGGCCAAACGTATCTTATTGAGAAATTCAGAAAATATTATAAATTTTGTGCTGACCTGTCATCCTTGGGGTCAGTTATGTGGTGAGGACAGGGATCTGCTGACCTGTTACCCTTAGGGTCAGTTATGTGGTGAGGACAGGGATGTGCTGACCTGTCACCCTTAGGGTCAGTTATGTGGTGAGGACAGGGATGTGCTGACCTGTCACCCTTAGGGTCAGTTATGTGGTGAGGACAGGGATGTGCTGACCTGTCACCCTTAGGGTCAGTTATGTGGTGGGGACAGGGATGTGCTCACCTGTCATCCTTAGGGTCAGTTATGTGGTGGGGACAGGGATGTGCTGACCTGTCATCCTTAGGGTCAGTTATGTGGTGAGGACAGGGATGTGCTGACCTGTATTCCTTAGGGTCAGTTATGTGGTGAGGACAGGGATGTGCTGACCTGTCACCCTTAGGGTCAGTTATGTGGTGGGGACAGGGATGTGCTCCCCTGTCATCCTTAGGGTCAGTTATGTGGTGGGGACAGGGATGTGCTGACCTGTCATCCTTAGGGTCAATTATGTGGTGAGGACAGGGATGTGCTGACCTGTCATCCTTAGGGTCAGTTATGTGGTGAGGACAGGGATGTGCTGACTTGTCACCCTTAGGGTCAGTTATGTGGTGAGGACAGGGATGTGCTGACCTGTCATCCTTAGGGTCAGTTATGTGATGGGGACAGGGATGTGGTGGTGTTAGTCCACGTATTATATGATGGCCGCCACCAGCAATGGTTTTACCCATCACATTGTCCTACAATCATTTTCTTTCGTCCTGGATCTTCAACCCGTGGCACCCAGTTTGGGAACCATTAATGTCTTGAGGTGCTTGTTGCACATTAATCAGTCTGGTTACCTGTAAAACGGGGTTAGGTACAGGATACCAGACAGCAGAATCCCGACGCCCAAAGGTAAGTTTCCTAACCCTCCCCCTAGTCCATAACCCCTAAACCTAATACCTTCAGGATTCCGGTGCCGGTATTGTGAGCGCCAGCATCCCGACCGGCGAGATGTCAACTCCGTCCCGTAAAGATGCGTGGAGTTTGTTTTTCCCTAGGCTTTTGATTCAAGCTGCTATGAATGGTTTACAATTTGTCATGTGACTGGTTGCCATGGTAGAGGCTTTGGAGAGCTCATGTCGTAACACCCCATCTCTCCCTTTCCTCTGCTATGAAAGGAGCTTGGCGACTGACTGGCTCAGGCTGAGAGATCAGGTTATACTTTCTAGGGGCCACATGTTTCCATGGGACAGACCTATTTTATTGTATTTTTTTAGTAAATTTTTTTTGCTTTGGCTGCTATAATGCTCAATAGACCATGGACGCTGTTGTGTATCTTGTCAGTTCGACAGCTACACCCAAAACCGAATTGCCTCCTCGCATGGCGCTGTGCAAAGAATTAATGTAAACATCTTCATTACTAAATTGTGTCGCCACAATTCTGCAGCCGTGTTCGGGTAACTTTGCGTCACTCCCCAACCGCATAAGCAAATTACTGCTCCTTCCTTGCGGCCTTCATGGTCCATTTAGGTTTGTTCCTCCACCCCGGTAGCCACTTCTAATCTACAGCAGAGACCATAAAAGTTCTAGATAAGCAGTATAGTCTTTGTAAGAGAACTCCATTTTTTTATAACGTTTGGGAGAAATCGGTCACTGTCTATTATTGTGACCCCAGAAATACCATTTGTTGCCAATCTTATTGGCAGTTTTCATGGCGTTGATGGGATAGATGCATCTAGTGGAGGTGTACAGGACTGCCATGTGCAAACCTCTAACCAATAGCAGTGCTGGGTTCTGTGTCCTCATCACCATGCTGCCTGTACTTGTATGTAGGCTAGCGTCATCCGCTAGTAACTTCTATCCAATAGCAGTGCTGGGTTCTGTGTCCTCATCACCAAGCTGCCTGTACTTGTATGTAGGCTAGCGTCATCCGCTAGTAACTTCTATCCAATAGTAGTGCTGGGTTCTGTGTCCTCATCACTATGCTGCCTGTACTTGTATGTAGGCTAGCGTCATCCGCTAGTAACTTCTATCCAATAGCAGTGCTGGGTTCTGTGTCCTCATCACTATGCTGCCTGTACTTGTATGTAGGCTAGCTTCATGCGCTAGTGATGGAGTCCTACACCAAGCTAAAGTTTGTGTTGCCTGCATAGTACCATCTGTTATCTGGAGGCAAACTGCAGTACCTAAACAATGTAACAGCACAACAGATTAGACTTGGCTGTATCTTCTAAACTAAAGCGCACAGCTAATGCTGGCCATACACTAGATATGATGGGCTGCACATCTGATCATGGGATACGTATTAAGAGTGGTGGGAGCACGCACGCATGCATCTGATCGTATCCTATCTATATTCAACACAATTTATTGTACGGCGTGTCTAAAATCGGGCAATCGGCCCGAAATCGCACTCGTGTATGGCCAACATTCGGAAATAAAAAGCGACACCCTTTAATCCATAACCCAGTGCTCCCTGCATCTACTAAAAGTTACTAACTATAAAGCTGTAGTACAGGGGTTCTCAAACTCTGGCCTCAGGACCCCACACACGGGTCACGTTTTCTAGGTCACTTAGCAGGAGCACAGGTGTAGTCATTACTCACTGTCACATTTTAAAATATCCACAGGTGGAGCTAATTATTTCTCTTGCGATTCTGTGAGGAGACCTGGAAAACATGCACTGTTTGGGGTCCTAAGGACCGTGTTTGAGGACCTGTGCTGTAGTAGAAGATAGTATTCAGGTGTATTCCACTCTGGTTAGAATGCCAACCTTGCCCATGTTTTTAACGATTCTCTCTTCTCTGGGCTTATGTAGATTTAAAGTGGTGTGCTAATTTAATGCAATATTTAACATTCTTTGTAGAAATGTTTTCACTAACAAAGCTAGACCAATAGCATTACTGTTTCTGTGCTCAGGTAAAAATCAGAGTGCAGCCTATCCATTCACTTGGAGCCTGTGGTATTACAGAGAATGCAGCCTATCCATTCATTAGGAGCCAGTGACATCACTGATTGTAGCCTATCCATTTCTAGGAGCCAGTGACATCAGAGTGCAGCCTATCCATTCATTAGGAGCCAGTGACACCACAATGTGCAGCCTATCAATTAAGTAGGAGCCAGTGACCTCACTAAGAATGCAGCCTAACCATTCACTAGGAACCAGTGACATCCCTGAGAATGCGGCCTATCTATTCATTAGGAACCAGTGACATCACTGAGAGTGCGACCTATGGATTCAGTAGAAACCAGTGACATCACTAAACTTACAAAAAGTGAATGGTAGCAAAATATACTCACTGGGAAACAGAAACGTAACATAGATTTTGACGGCAGATAAGAACCACTTGGCCCATCTAGTCTGCCCCATTTTTAAACCTATTGTTACCTCAGCCCTTATTGAGCCTTACTTCTGCTGAAGGATATCCTTATGTCTTTCCCATGCATGTTTAAATTGCTCTACTGTCTTATCCTCTACCACCTCTGATGGAGGCTATTCCACTTGTCCACTACCCTTTCTGTGCAGTAATTTTTCCTCAAATTTCCCCTGAACCTACCTCCCTCCAGTGTCAGAACATGTCCTCTTGTTCTAATACTTCTCTTTCTTTGAAGAATGTCTCCTTCCTTTACCTTGTTAAACCCTTTATATATCTGAACGTTTCTATCATGTCCCCCCTTTTCCTTCTCTGCTCCAAACTATACAGATTAAGATCTTTTAGTCTTTCCTGGTACATTTTATGGTGTAGACCTTGCACCATTTTGACCATTTTTGTTGCCCTTCTTTGTACAGTCTCTGGGCCTGATTTAGAGCCGGACGCTCTGAACACAGCGCTCGCTCTGAATCAGGGCCCTCCTACCTAAAAATGGAGCGGCCTCTTGGACGCTCGCATAGCTGTGGGTTACCACCCACAGTTTATGCAAGCATTCATGAAGATGGTCGCAATGGTCAAGACCATCGTGACCATCGGGCTTGCAACGAGACCCTGCGGTAGGGTCTCGGTGACCGCAAGCCCTGGAGTGATTTTGGCTCTATCAGAGCCAAAATCACTCCCACTGACATCACTAGTGATGTCAGTGGGGCCGGACCTAGACGGTAGGCGTTCCCATGGGAACGCCTCCATCTGGCAGCCACGCCCCTGGCACGCCCACCAAAGCGGGCGTGCTGTCAGTCACCCGACAGCATGCCCCCTTTGGTGCGAGACCCATAGCGACAGCTTGGCTGTCGCTATGCGGGTCTCGCGCATGCGCACGACGGAGCTCCCTCCGTCGTGCGCGTGCGCATTAGGGCACCATCGACCCGCTTGCGAGCGTCCTGTGCTCGCGAGCGGGTCTGAATGAGACCCTCTATCTGATGTATTAATGTCCTTCTGGAGATATGGCCTCCAGAACTGAACACAGTATCTAGATGAGGACGTACCAATGACCTATACAGTATTATCACTTCTTTCTTTCTGCTACGGATTCCCTCTCCCTATGCAACCAAGCATCTGACTTGCCTTCCTCATTGCTTTGTTACAATGTTTACCTGCCTTGAAGTCACCTGAAATAATGACTCCTAGATCCCTTTCCTCCTCAGTACTTTCCAGTATAGTGCCATTAATACTATATTTAGCCTTTATGTCACCTGAAATAGTGACTCCTAGATCCCTTTCCTCCTCAGTACTTTCCAGTATAGTGCCATTAATACTATATTTAGCCTTTGGATTTTTGAGACCTAAGTGCATGATCGTGCCTTTTTTGGCATTAAACTGTAGTTGCCACGTTCTTGACCATTCCTCTAGTCTACCTAGATCATCAATCATTTGTTTTACCCCTCCTGGTGTGTCTACCCTGTTGCATACCTTTGTGTCATCTGCAAAAAAGGCATAGTTTCCCTTCAATGCCATTTGCAATGTCACAAATAAAGATATTCTACACTGGCTTACTTTCAATTCATCAGAGGTGCAGACTTTGAGGAATAATGTCCTTTAGTAAAGTGCTCACTGAGTGAACCAGTGTCTAGGTCAGGGCTTGGCAAATACTGGTCACCATGGCAACTAAGATTTTAGTCCTTTAGCTTCCTCACCTGACCAGACTTCCCCAACCTTTTGAGCACGCTCTCAAACCCACCTTGTTCTAATAGCCTCCCCCCACCCCATCTGATGCTACTCTGGGTCCTACCATCCTGTCCCTATTGTCTCTGCATTACCCCCATCACTAGATTGCAAGCTCTCAGAAGCAAATAGGTGTAGTACTCATTTTAGCCACTATAGGGCAATAGTGAGCCTGATTTGTACCACTGTTGTGTAGTATAGTGCTTTATAGTTGTCTCTGCTGGTTTCCTGTCACTGTAATAGTCTCTGTCACTAAGACTGGCTGGTGTTTGTACAGAGTGCTGTAGCCATGGAACGCGTGGTCTGTGCATTACTTTGATTTATCCTTATTAGGGTTACACACCGGGTAAAGTGTAATGTAGCATAAGTGATGATCATGTTACATTGTATCTATGATAAATGAAGGATAGTGACATCACATGGGAGTCTGGTCATATGATGTCACTAATCCCTGACAAATGACTGTGAACACACACCTATCAGTACTATTAATAAGGTATTACACTACCTGGTACCTGTTTAATGTTACATTAAATGCAAGGTATAAGTCACAGTTCTAGTTAATACTTCAAACAGCCCACAGTGTCTCATTGTACCACCCACAGTATGTCCCTATATTTAATGTGGGTATAGCAGTCACTGACAGGTCCCACCCCCCAAATTGTTTATCTCCTGCACTATCTGGCACCATAGCCGAGAGGTGATGCTGGCGTTAGAGGACGCAGTCCCACCACTTGAAAGAAAATGGCTTCCGGACAACGTTGGTGCCGCAGTGCACTTCTCCGCTGTACTTATGGTAAGTAGAAAAATCATCGAGGAAGGTGCAGATGAGCCCCAGAGGCTCCAACAGCGAGCGCACCTTCTCCTCCAGGCAGCACACACCATCAATCTGTGGCCCGAACGGCTTCGGAATCCCCAGGTTCTTCCCCAGGACCAGCATGTTCACCTGGTGGGAGGGAGGGGAGAGACTGATTAGACAAAGGTGTATATAGCATGGGCTCTCACTTCACCTTAACGGGCACTTGTCAGGTCCCCCTCTGTGTACCCAGCAGCTGCCCGCTTTATAACCCAACAGTGATAGACTCTAGACCGTTAGTTACATTGTTCATTCGCTTCATCCTTATGTATATCCTCAAGGAAATGGCATGTATCCAAAGGGATGAGAAGATTACTGTATATTAAACCGCTGCAATTTACGTTTCCACTGTCTTATGTTTGGGCGTGGGGGGACGGGGAGTAGGAATAAGAAGTGTCAGCTTCTCTGCCGCACTCCGAGCTATCAGTTTCTGCAGAGAGCTGTAATATTGTTGGAACAAGAGAACAGTAACAATGCTGAATCTCTATAACGGGTCAGGGAACTTTTTTACCTTTTAGCCCAAAATATATTTAGATACGTCGACGTTACCGCCTTGATTTGAAAGGAAGGAAATCATATAGTAGTGCCCCCATAGTTATGCCCCTGTAGTAGTGCCCCCATATAATGCCATTGTAGTAGATCCCCCATAGTTATGCCCCTGTAGTAGTTCCCCCATATAATGCCCCTGTAGTAGTGCCCCCATATAGTGCCCCTGTAGTAGTTCCCCCATAGTTATGCCCCTGTAGTAGTGCCCCCATATAATGCCCCTGTAGTAGTGCCCTTGTAGTGCCACTTGTACAAACAAAAACACCTTAATCCCCGCTCCTGCATTCGCCGCCGTCCTGTCCGCCCGGCTGCTCCTCGGAACTATGGAAGAGATGTCATAGTGCGCATGGAGAGAGGCGGAAGCTGGAGTTTAGAAGAGAACTCCAGCCTCCGGCTAACGCAGCGCTGCAGGGAAGGAGCCGGGCGCCCGCTGGTAATAACACCTCAGCGGGCGTCCGGCTTAGAGCCTCCCTGCGGCACAGCCGGGCATGCATATGAATCATTATATATTATAGAATGATTCATATGCATGCCCGGCTGTCCATCCATTACCCCCAGGAATTTCATTTTTACCCCATGTGGGGTAATTTACCCCTGTTCCCTGACCACTGCTCTATAGGTACATTTATACAGCTATGGAGGCATATTAAATATTTCTGACAAGGTTAGTGGATAACTTGTATAGTAGCTATAGCCTCTGCTGTACATCCAGCTGTCCCCCCGTGTTCTACCCCTCTCCGTCACTCTCACCATGTTGGGGTAGAAAGCCCCGGCCTGTACGTCATACTTTTCAGATGAACTGCATTTGTACAGTACAGGTACATCGATGATATCCTCCTCGGACAGTCCCAGCTCCCGCCTCATAATCTTCCTGTTCATGTCAATGTACTCCTGAGGGGTGACACACAGGACATTGGGTCTCACACACCAGCAGACTTATAGTTACTATATACAGAGAATAAGCCCCAATACTTACCTGACACATATTGGTAGCCTTCGCCATTTTCTTGTCTGCCAGGATCTCGTCAATGGTATATTTTGTTGTTTTTAATCCTGAAAATAATACAAACACCATAATTTCTACCTACTGCGCCGGGTAAAATGCGCCCATCTCACCATAGGGTATATCCAAAAAGCAACAAATAGTCATATGTAAAATCCAGAAAGCTGTCATTTTGAATTGAATGGCCTCTCATAATACAGAACATGTGTGTAATACCACTGACAGGAGCCAGATTGTGGGCACAGTATGTAAGTGCCCTGCCACCTGCCCTGTGCAGAGCAGAATAAAACGGTTTACGCGGTGACATCACCCCATGTGCGCATATCAAGCAACTAGGAATTAAGGCTGTTGCACAACAAGCTGCCAGTAATATGCCAGGTTGGATTTCTCTAAAGAATTCAAGGATAATAGGAAAATGTTCATAAAATATGTTGAATATAAGCCACTGGCCTAACGTGTGTGTGTGATCTGTGTCCCAGCACCACAGAGGCTGCATACCACTAGCCTAACGTGTGTGTGATCTGTGTCCCTGCACCACAGAGGCTAGATACCACTGGCCTAACGTGTGTGTGATCTGTGTCCCAGCACCAGAGAGGCTGGATACCACTGGCCTAACGTGTGTGTGTGATCTGTGTCCCAGCACCAGAGAGGCTGGATACCACTGGCCTAACGTGTGTGTGATCTGTGTCCCAGCATCACAGAGGCTGGATACCACTGGCCTAACGTGTGTGTGATCTGTGTCCCAGCACCACAGAGGCTGGATACCACTGGCCTAACGTGTGTGTGATCTGTGTCCCTGCACCAGAGAGGCAGGATACCACTGGCCTAACGTGTATGTGATCTGTTCCCCAGCACCACAGAGGCTGGATACCACTGGCCTAATGTGTGTGTGATCTGTGTCCCAGCACCACAGAGGCTGGATACCACTGGCCTAACGTGTGTGTGATCTGTGTCCCTGCACCACAGAGGCTAGATACCACTGGCCTAACGTGTGTGTGATCTGTGTCCCAGCACCACAGAGGCTGGATACCACTGGCCTAACGTGTGTGTGTGATCTGTGTCCCAGCACCAGAGAGGCTGGATACCACTGGCCTAACGTGTGTGTGATCTGTGTCCCAGCATCACAGAGGCTGGATACCACTGGCCTAACGTGTGTGTGATCTGTGTCCCAGCACCACAGAGGCTGGATACCACTGGCCTAACGTGTGTGTGATCTGTGTCCCTGCACCAGAGAGGCAGGATACCACTGGCCTAACGTGTATGTGATCTGTTCCCCAGCACCACAGAGGCTGGATACCACTGGCCTAATGTGTGTGTGATCTGTGTCCCAGCACCACAGAGGCTGGATACCACTGGCCTAACGTGTGTGTGATCTGTGTCCCTGCACCACAGAGGCAGGATACCACTGGCCTAATGTGTGTGTGATCTTTGCCCCAGCACCACAGAGGCAGGATACCACTGGCCTAACGTGTATGTGATCTGTTCCCCAGCACCACAGAAGCTGGATACCACTGGCCTAACACGTGTGTGTGATCTGTGTCCCTACACCACAGAGGCTGGATACCACTGGCCTAACGTGTGTGATCTGTGTCCCAGCACCACAGAGGCAGGATACCACTGGCCTAACGTGTGTGTGATGTGTCCCAGCACCACAGAGACTGTATACCACTGGTCTAACGTTTGTGATCCGTGTCCCAGCACCACAGAGGCAGGATACCACTGGCCTAACACGTGTGTGTGATCTGTGTCCCAGCACCACAGAGACTGTATACCACTGGTCTAACGTTTGTGATCCGTGTCCCAGCACCACAGAGGCTGGATACCACTGGCCTAACGTGTGTGTGATCTGTGTCCCAGCACCACAGAGGCAGGATACCACTGGCCTAACGTGTGTGTGATGTGTCCCAGCACCACAGAGACTGTATACCACTGGTCTAACGTTTGTGATCCGTGTCCCAGCACCACAGAGGCAGGATACCACTGGCCTAACACGTGTGTGTGATCTGTGTCCCAGCACCACAGAGGCTGTATACCACTAGCCTAACGTGTGTGAGATCTGTGCCCTAGCACCACAGAGGCAGGATACCACTGGCCTAACGTGTGTGTGATCTGTGTCCCAGCACCACAGAGGCTGGATACCACTGGCCTAATGTGTGTGTGATCTTTGCCCCAGCACCACAGAGGCAGGATACCACTGGCCTAACGTGTGTGAGATCTGTGTCCCAGCACCACAGAGGCTGGATACCACTGGTCTAACGTATGTGTGATCTGTGCCCCAGCACCACAGAGGCTGGATACTACTGGCCTAACGTGTGTGAGATCTGTGTCCCAGCACCACAGAGGCAGGATACCACTGGTCTAACGTGTGTGTGATCTGTGCCCCAGCACCACAGAGGCTGGATACTACTGGCCTAACGTGTGTGAGATCTGTGTCCCAGCACCACAGAGGCAGGATACCACTGGCCTAATGTGTGTGAGATCTGTGTCCCAGCACCACAGAGGCAGGATACCACTGGCCTAATGTGTGTGTGATCTGTGTCCCAGCACCACAGAGGCAGGATACCACTGGCCTAACACGTGTGTGTGATCTGTGTCCCAGCACCACAGAGGCAGGATACCACTGGCCTAACACGTGTGTGTGATCTGTGTCCCAGCACCACAGAGGCAGGACACCACTGGCCTAACGTGTTCTTAAGAATAAAGCATATTTTTATGCTTTTGTAGTATGAATGGTGTATTTATTGATTACCAGTCATTTATATAGCACACACATATTTCGCAGCTCTTTACAGAGACTATTTCAGTCAATGTCAATCGTCCCTGTCCCTGCGGAGCTTGCACTCTATATTACCTGTCACATGGACACACACACACTAGGCTTAATATGGCAGAAGACATTAGCCTACACGTATATTTGTAGAGTATGGGATGAAACTAGTTCCCGGAAGAAACACATGGAGAACATACAAACTCCTGAGATTTGTGAAATCGGCTTCTCCGTGCCCACTAACCAGACCATTTCGCAATGAGAAAATGCATGTGCTCTGCCAAGATGAGGCGCATTCAGTAAGGATCCTGGTAGGCTGTACCCACCTTCAAACATGACCGCACTTCCGTGACCTTCTTCCTGCTTCTCTGTGAAAAGCTCCAAACATGCCCTGGGACTCGCCAAAAGCAGTCGGAAGCCCTGAGGAGCAAGAAAAAACATACACTCCTGATATGAGGGATAGACGGCAATCCGTGGCGGGTTCACGGCCGTTGCATTCGCACGTGCCACCTAAACCTTTCCTTCTTTGCAGGTCACTCACTGCCACCCCCTGCGGGAAGGTACTCGCCCCATGTCAAGCACTCCTCTGCGTGGACTTTTGCAGCTGTTAGAGACATAGGCCGTATTCAATTCGAAGCAGAAAAACGAGATACGCAGAAAAGTATGGCCGATTGCGACTTTTCATCAGGCAGAAACTTATCTCTGTATTCAATTGCAAACACTTTTCGCGTACGCGAAAATGCGATGTAATAGGCGAAAAAGATTTCCCTCTGAACAGCAGGAGAAAAAAAGTGCAAAATCGCGATTTAGGGGTGCAAAGGTGGGGAAACCACTCAGCACCCTTGGGACAGCCCCCCAAAGGATAGCCGTGTAAAAAAAAAAAACGAGGAACACCTCTAAAAAGCACTTTGAAAATGGGGGCGAAAAAGTGCAAAGTGGGGGTACAACTTAAAAACTAGCTAAATAGACTTTTGGGGGGTCTGCAAGTATGGGTGAGGTGTTTTTTTTTATTACAGGTGTTTGCTGAAGGTGCGTTTCATAAAACTTCACTTGAGCGACTTTTAAATATGCTTGCACCCATTTTCAAGTACCCCAAATTTGTCTGAATACTCATTTTCACCCCAAAAAACTGCTAAATGCCATTCTTCACCACTTGTGCAAACACGCTAATTAGAGGCCATTGGACCACCTTAAGCACCCCAAACAGTTTAATTAGGGCTAATCGGGTACTACTACATTGATCCCCAATGTTTCTGCATTTTTTGGGGGGGAGGTTCAGGTTAATTTCCCCAATTCTGGCACCACTTTTCGCGTTTTGCCGTTTTCGCATCTTTTGGAAATTTATAGGGCGAATTGCCGGTACGCGCACGATAGGTTTCCGCGGCTAAAATACACAATGTAGGCTAAAACTCCGGCATGCAAAACTTTTATCGCATACGCAAAACTAATTGAATACGGGCCATAGATGTAAAAATCCTAGTAGCGATTTCCCCGCTATTTATAACTGCCCCATCCCTTAGTGGGTAACAATCTGAAGCATGCTATCCTTAGCAACCCCCGAAATAGAAAGGGGGCTGCGGGTAGTATAGAAGCTACAGTTTCCATGACAGATTTGTTATTTACTTAATATACAGATTTGGAGATACAAGTGAACATGGTTAGTGATATCAGAGTAACTGACATGCTGTGCTTTACAGTTTGCACTTTTTGGATATCATCACATTCCACATCTTGTGGCTCAGAGAGGCGGCTACAGCCGTTTGGGATGGAGTGTGGAAAGATAACGTGAGAAAACCCAGGTGTAATGCTGCAGAACATTAAGATGGAGTCATGTATGCTACACGGTTTCCTAGCGTGGCGCTAGGTTTATGTCTGAAGTCTATGGACTATGGCCCTGATTCAGAGCCGGACGCTCTGACAGAACGCTCGCTCTGAATCAGGGCCGTCCTTCTCTGAGCGGCCTCCTGGTCGCTTGCATAGCTGTGGGTCAAGACCATCGCGACCATCGGGCTTGCGACAAGACCCTTGCGGTAGGGTCTCAATGCTGCAAACCCAAGAGTGCTTTTGGCCTCCGTCTGGGCAGACACGCCCCCGGCCCGCCCACCAAAGGGGGCATGCTGTCACTCAACATCGACAGCACGCCCCCTTTGTAGCGAGACCCGGAGCAACGGCTTGCCCGTCGCTATCCGGGACTTGCGCATGCGCACGACGGAGCCGGCTCCGTCGTGTGCATGCGCACTGGGCCAACATCAACCCGCTTGCGAGCGGGTCTGAATCAGGCCCTATGCCAACACTTCCGTTCAGGAAGAGTGTATAGAACTGGACGCATTCATTCTGACCGCTGCCCTGGCAGTGGGCGTGATCCTAGCACATAGTTACACCAAGTTCTATGGGAGATTCCGCAAGTACACAGGAAGCCACCGCTAAACAAGCTTTTGCCAGTTTGTGTAGCAGCTGTGCCATCCGTACCTTCCTAT
Source organism: Taudactylus pleione (assembly GCA_031769625.1). Taxonomy (NCBI): domain Eukaryota; kingdom Metazoa; phylum Chordata; class Amphibia; order Anura; family Myobatrachidae; genus Taudactylus; species Taudactylus pleione. The sequence goes on from JAUIMM010001331.1 coordinate 1,813,592, forward strand.
CAGGCGCTGGCACAAAGCTCAAGAATTCATCGATGTGGGACACATGGAGCCAGGTGGAGAAGAGATAAACCGGCGCCTGAACCTGCTGCGCGTGGAGGAAGTCGGTGACAACTTTGTTCATGTGACTGTCTGACCTGTAAATAAAATTAGGTTTATTTTTTATTTTTTTTCAAAATAATTTTTATTGAAACACTGGACACATTTACAATCACAAGTTCCAATAACACTAGTACAATAAGTATAACATCTGGTATGCATTGCAGATACATAGCATTATCAATATATCCATATAATATTGAGATCACATTCACCAAATAATTGCATTATTCTATCAAATGCTTTGCATTTATCATTTTGAAAAAGGTACAATATATTTGTTTTAACTGTAATACAATACAATTCTACAGATAACATGTGAAATTTTCAACATCATACCAGATATTATAAACATCAAATATTAACTAAAAAGAAAGAAAAGAAAAATAAATAAAATAAAAATACTCTCTCCCCCCCCCTACCCCCCGCACCCGGAAGAAACAAAGCTCCTCCCACATTTAATATGTTTAGGGACCAACAGAAGTGATATCTATTGGAGGATTGTTTTCAATTGTCTGAAGTGTATACCATGAGGTATCTTTTACACTATTGTAAATTTGACGTCGCATTTCTAGGGATAAAGTAGATATAAATGACTCCCACGTATTGAAAATTTTTTCTACTTTAGTTTCTTTTCTTAATACTACTTCTAACCAATCCATTCGAAAGATATTAAATAATTTTGCCTTGAATAACGCAAAAAATGGGGCAGTATTTGAGATCCATTCCTGCGGTATTGTCTTGCGTGCTGCCGCACTGATTGCTAAAAGCAGTCTCCTACGCCCCTTACTAGCCCTCATGTCTGTAGGAATAATGCCAAAAATGGCCCTCTCTGCTATAAGAGGGACGTAGTTAAGTATAGATGATGCCGCATATCTTTTTACTTGTACCCAAAATCCTCTAACTATTGGGCACGTCGTGTATGTAGGAAATTTCTGAACCCACTGTGAAAGTCCCCTAGTGTTGGATGTACGATCCGTAGTAGTTTTAAAGTGTTGATAATAATTAGAGACGGCCTTCTTCAAAATTGGTGGTTCAGAAGGAAGACTATCTATTGGATTATTCCAATCTCCCTCTGCAAACACCTGAATAAAAATGAGGTTTATTAAAGATATTTTTAAAAAACTATTTTCCACTCCAGGACTCTGCTGTCTTACAAGGTGCCGTGCGCCCAACTCTGTCATTCTACATAATTACATGTCATTATAGGGAGATACATGGAATGGGACATGTAGGCAGGTTACGCCCAGTGATTACAACTGTGGAGTTATTAAAATAAGGGTTTAAAGTTTACAGGCAGGAAATCCTACAACAATCTAATGAGGATGTGGTGATTTGTCTATACTTTCCTGTGGAGATAGAGTATTATTCACCCTCTTTATACACATGTAGGGCCTGATTCAGAGGTGAACGCGGGCTCGTCGCGGCTGCATATATTGGCATATATCTCCCGTCTGCGACTTTACTGCAAATGCAGCTGCAAGGTCCTTCCCTGGCGCACATCTCAACGTATGAATGTGCGAGGACTGAGATGCCCACTGTCAGCGTCCGTATACGCTGTAATACCGCCTGCTGCGTCTTTAGGTGCCGCCATCGGTTTCGCCCTCTAAACTTGTACCAGCCCTATGCCAGGTGCAGACTTTCAATCTGCGTACGGCCTCCGATGTGAGCCATTGAGTATATGCAAAGACGCCCGCGACACTCCCATAACACGCCCATAAGACGGACTATGGGCTGATTTAGCGCTTAACACAGGTTCCCGGCAAGGCCAGGGCTTGCGTCGATCATTGGCAACAATTATTTCGGCCATTAGGCCCCAAGAACCCTAAAGAGTAACTACACACTTGGGCATAAGGCCCTGCGTTGGGCATCGTTCGTGTTGGGCATAATGCCTTGGCAACAGACGCCTGGCACTAGGCCTAAAGACCACCATTATTTTTGTTTGAGGGCTCCAGCCCATGTCACATATCAGGGCGCTAAGCTCCAGTTTGTGAGGAGGAGGTCCTGGCCGCACTGTAGATATTAGTAGAAGGTCACCACAGGATAGGCCTAGAGGTGCCTGTGGGTGGTAAACCTACGCCCAGGCCTACAACACAGATAGAAGGTTGAAACCCATTCTTTGCTGTCTGGGCGCAAATCTCTAGACACCATGTAGGTGTAAATAGGCCCTTTTGCCACACAGAGCACCTCACCCATTTCCTGCCAAAATAGGCAGTTGCAGTAGCGGAAGTAAGGAGAGGGTTGCCCTGACCATACTCACAGTCATAGCAAACCAGGGGTAACCTCTGTTATGGTGGGTATGTAGCGGCCGCCGGTCACAATTCCGACAGCAGAATGCCAGCTAGGGATTCATGATAGGCGGGCCCGAACAAGGTAAGTCCGGGGCGCCCGTCCTATACGCTGCGGGGGGTTCTTAGGTTTAGGGCACCCCGAGGGGACTTAGGGTTAGGCTAGTGGAAGGAGGGGTTAGGGCTAGGTGCCACCGGGGGGAGGTTAGGGATAGGCACCCCGCCCCCCCCCCCCCCCCCCAGGAGGGTTAGGTTAGGGTGTGGGGAGGGGGGTTAGGTTTAGGCACCTCTGGGGGGAGGTTAGGGTTAGACACCCCTAAGGGAGGGTGAGGTTACTTACGTGCCGCTGTCGAGATTTCCTCCCTTCGGGCAGCCGCTGTCAGGATTTGAACAGCCGCCAGCATTTCAATCCCACTCCCACAATGGTGTACTGTGATTTATTACTAGTGTGCATTTACCAGGAGTGTTATGCAGACAAGGATAGTGCACTGCACTGGGAATGTATCATAGGGTCCTTGTGTTAGACTGGTGTGGATGGGAGATACTACACTGTGCAGTGCAGCCATGAGGGAGGGCTGTGTGTGTGTTTTGTTGAGGTACAATAACGTGACCATCATGAAAGTGATGAAGACATAACATACCTCCCAATTATCCACAGTCCCTATTCATGGGCTGTAAAATACATGGCGCTGGGTAGGATGTCATTTAGTGAAGCAGCTACTTGTACATTACTGGTTGCAGTGATCTGGGGTCTCTCTGTACAGGGAAGATATAAGAAAGAACTATATATGGTGGATGGTAGAAGAGATACCTACATGTCCAGCCCATCGCCAATGAGAATCCTCCCCAGGGGGTAGCTTTCTCCCCTCACAGTCACAGGGGGACTGACTTCCAGGTTCCCAAATGCATCCAGGGTGCTCACCGAATTACGGTCTTTCGGTTCCCGTGTCACATATCCAAAATCTGGCCCCTAGAGAAACAGAATCCTATAATACACACATAATACATAATATATATATATATTTTATTCATTATTCTAAAGCGAAAAACAATAAAGCAAAATATAGAAGGATCAGATAACACATAAAGTGTTAAATAAAGAGAACATAAGTAGCCAATAGCTGCGTGAGCTAAGGCCCTGCCGCAAGCCCCAGTGAGCTTCCGACTCTAATAGAGCGGGCCGCCCTCAAACGGCAGGCGTTCCTTTGGCGAACGCCTCCATTTGGCCAGCCACGCCCCCCTCCCCGCCTACAAAACTGGACGAGCTGTTGATCAACATCGACAGCCGCCCCGTTTTGCTGCGAGCCCCGGAGCAAGTGATTTCTCGCTCGCTCCGGGGCGAGCACACGAACGCACTGCCCGGCCATCGACCCGCTTGTGAGCGCATAGCGCTTGCGAGCGAGTCTGAATCAGGCCCTATGTGCCCCCACCAGTATAGGAGGATTATTCTCTACAAACCTTCGCACCACGATGTGCAGGAAAAGCACTGATAAAGTACACACTGTGCGCAGGGCGAGCGGGGTGCGTGCCCTGGGCACCGTTGGACCGGCGGTGCGGGGGGGGCGCCGCCGGCCACGGTACCGGCTCGCCCGCCCTAGTTAGCCAGTGTAGCACCAACCGCAATGAGTGCGGTCAGCGCTACACATTTACACAGGACCGGCGCTAGGCTTCCAGCGCCAGTCCTGTGCTGCACAGCTGAGCCCGTTCCCTCCCCCTGAGCGCTTGCCCAATAGCGCCAGGAGGCGGGCTCAGGCTGTGCATAACACACGTGCGTGTGTTAAACAGCAGCCAATGAGAGCCAGATAGACTCTCATTGACTGCTGCAGCACCCACTGCAAGAGCCAGACTTCCGTCCGGCTCCTGCAGTGGGTAATGGGACTGACGTCATGACGTCTGTCCCATAATGCTGAGCGCGCCAGCCCGGGCGGCGGCGGGAGCGGCGTCGCGGACAGGAGCAGCGTGGATTCAGGTAAGTATATTTTTATATATACATTTTATTTATTTTTTTAACCTATCTGCACAACGGGGGAGGGGGTGGCTACTACTGGGGGGACCTCTACTGGGGGAGGGGTGTCTCCTACTGGGGGCACAATTATTGGGAGGACCTCTACTGGGGGGGGCTACTACTGGGGGCACTTAATCGGGAGGGGGAACCTCTACTGGGGACTGCTACTTGGGGGGGAACTACCACTGGGGGCATTATAAAAGGGGCTTACTACTAGAGTCACTGCACTCGGGGGACCACTACTGGGGGGCAATAATAGGAAGGGCCACTACAGGGGGCACTGGATAGGGGGGATCACTACTGGGTGCCTGCATAAGGGGACCACTACTGGGAAAACTGCATGGGGGGGACTACTGCTGGGGGCACTATATAAAGGGCACTGCATTGGGGGGGGACTACTACTGGGGGCACCATATAAAGGGCACTGCATAAGGGGATACCGCTACTGGGCGCACTGCATTGTGGGGACTGCTACTGGGGGCACTGCATAAGGGGGAACACTACATGGGGCACTGCATTTGGAGGGGCCACTACTGGGGGTACTGAGTAAGGGGAACTAATTGGGGGCTGTATAAGGGGGACCACTACTGGGGATACTGTATAAGGGGCACTACTATGGGCCTGCATAAGAGGGGTACTACTGGGGTTAAGGTGCATATGGATAGGAATGTTCAGTGTGAAAATAAAGGGGTGTGTCATGTTGACACGCCCCATTTTTAAGTGACCACGCCCATTTTTTTGCCCAAGGCGAACGCACATAGGAGGATGGGGTGGGGGGGCTCCCTTTTCAAATTTGCCCTGGGCTCCAAATACCCTAGTTACACCACTGATCATGCCCCCTGCATACATTACTTATCCAAGCTGCTGTACAACGCAACATTGTATAATATGCGGGAACATCAGGCTAAGTGACCCATGAGGTCAGGGAAGCTGGCCGCCGCAGATGAGAGAAAGAGCCCAGGAAATCTCCGTCAGCCGATGGAAATCCTGGCCTCCTCCCTCCCCCCCCCCCCCCCCCAACAGCGGCGACACGCCTCTGTTTCAGGAAACGGAGGCCGCAGACGACGCCTCCCGTCCACAAACTGCAGCAGACTGTCACTCACTGACAGACTGCTGCCGATCTGTGTGCGATCAGATTCCGGACCATCGAGAATCTGCGTTCAGAAGTGCATTAGCGTGCATTGCCGAATAATGGCCTGTGATATGTAAATGCTTGCATTCGCATTGCGATCGCACCCTGACATAAGGACGCTCACTTCCCCTTACACACATCCTTATACTTGGCCAACATATCGAAACAATCGGTAACATGGAGTAACACTGGACCCATACGCACAGGTAAGGCAGGTCAGAACTCACTCAGGAATTGCTAACTTCTGCGCACGCTATGAGGCCTCAGGCTGTGTATGGTATTGCAGTGGATAATGTATGCACGCCCATGCAACGGCATTGAAACATACTGGCACGCCTGCGTTCACCCACAAACGGCACTTCCTGTCAATCACTCTATCATGAGTCTGCGTAGCCTCTGTGTACGCAGTTCTGCGTATTAGCAACCAAGTTCCTCGCTGAATCAGGCCCTGTGTACACAATGCGAGAATAGCTATATAGCTTTGCCAAACCTCAAACATTTACCCACTGTATACCCTTTGGCCCGGGAGGCTCCCACCCAGCCCTTTCTAAATAAATGAAATACATTTTATTGACCTCTATATGCCGGTGACACGTGAGTAGTGTCCGACTGCGCGACCTCAAAGCTGTAAAGCTGACTGGTGATTTCTCCGGCATTCAGGTGTATATTGGAACTCAGTCAGATGTGAACGCGATACAGATATTTACGCAGATCGAGCGATTGTTAGCCATTGCGAATGCGTGTAAACCGCACTGCGCAGCGATTAAACTGCAAAATCGCTCACACGGAGGATTACCTCTCAAAGGGAAAATAAATCAGCCCCGGCGTGTCTGAAGACCCGATATGTATGCAGCAGCTTAGATTTACTCAGAGGACTGATGGGCGCCTGGTCTGCGTTCCATGTCCGGTTTTGTGCGTGAGCGGCGGATGTGAGATGCTGTCAGTGGGTGTGTCTATGCACTGGGTGGTGAGTCAGTCATTAACATATATTCGCAATTGCGAATCCGTGAGAGATCGCAGCTGCGATGGCATTTGCGCCTACATTTGAATCGGGCTCATTATGCTTTTGTGATCAGCTTTCAGCAGTTTAATTGATCCTTAATAGTAAATGCATTAGTTTGAAATGAATGGTAAAAAACTTGGGTGCAAGTGGGACGTATGTGTCACTGGCGTAATCCAGACTGTCACCAGCCAGCACACATCATACGATATTGCCGCTTAGCATATGGTGGCTATTGTAGCGTTTTTAATTAACACAAATAGCGCCTGCGATTCTCAGTTGCGGCCAATTTTACAAGTGTAGGAAATGTATACATTGGACTGCTCTGAATGGACAGTCGAAACTTTTTTGTGGGTTACATGGGGTGCACTTTATAAATTACCTCAGATAGAGGCAGCCATTTTGTGGGCTGAACCAGTATTCAGCCTATTCCCTAAGAGCTAGCAACATAGTCAAAGCACTAATCTCTAATAAATTAATAGTCTGCACTCTAAAGCTGGGTATACACTAAATGTTATGTTGGTCAATCTTGCAATCCGTTGTATAGTGTGTACCCCCAATTCCACTCAGTTCATTGTTTGATGAATTGTGTGGTCCTATCTTTCTATCCGATGTGCTGCAAATCAAAAGGGGCGATGCGACAGACCACGTGGTATAGTTACATCAGTGGTAGCCAACCCTGGTCCTCAAGAGCTACCACCGGTGCATGTTTTGCAGGTCTCCTCACAGAATCACAAGTGATATAATTAGCTCCACCTGTGGATCTTTTCAAATGTGTTAGTTAGTAATGACTACACCTGTGCACCTGCTGGGTGGTCTGGAAAACGTGAACTGTTGGTAGCTCACGAGGACCGAGGTTGGCTACCCCTGAGTTCCATTAAGCATGTAACAATGCATTGCATCATCATAAAGCGGATTGTGCAGTGTGTATGGCGATGCAATATACGTATCTATACATCACATTGCCGCAGCGCTAAGTTGGGGCATCACTGAGGAGTGTACCCAGCTTCGGCCACCAATGTTGATGTCTTCACTGCACACAGGTGTTAGGTTACCTGTACAATAGAAGAAACTTCCTATGTCTATCTTGAAACATGAGACAAATCTCCAAATAATATACCTCATATAGAAAGGGGAACAAAATGAACAAACCAGAACTTCTTTGATGGGAAAATCTTTGAGTCCTCTGTTTCTTGGTGAGTCCAACACAACCGGGAAGCATTTGTGAGGGGCTTCTATATAGCCAAACTCCATCTCATCCTGCAGATTGAGAGAGAGGACAGGAAAGAGATGTTATTGGAGATGTAGAGGTGAACACTCCAAACTTACATTAGCTGGAGGTGAGATGGGAGACATGTTATAACCGTGTTATTGGAGATGTAGAGGTGTACAGTCCATCCTTACATTAGCTGGAGGTGAGACTGGGGACATGTCATAGCTGTGTTATTGGAGATGTAGAGGTGTACAGTCCATCCTTACATTGGCTGGAGGTGAGATGGGGGACATGTTATAACTGTGTTATTGGAGATGTAGAGGTGTACAGTCCATCCTTACATTAGCTGGAGGTGAGACTGGGGACATGTCATAGCTGTGTTATTGGAGATGTAGAGGTGTACAGTCCATCCTTACATTAGCTGGAGGTGAGATGGGGGACATGTTATAACCGTGTTATTGGAGATGTAGAGGTGTACAGTCCATCCTTACATTGGCTGGAGGTGAGACTGGGGACATGTCATAGCTGTGTTATTGGAGATGTAGAGGTGTACAGTCCATCCTTACATTGGCTGGAGGTGAGACTGGGGACATGTCATAGCTGTGTTATTGGAGATGTAGAGGTGTACAATACACTCTTATATAAGCTGGAGGTGAGAGAGTGGACAGGACAGAGCTGTGTTATTGGAGATGTAGATGTGAACTGTACAGTCCACTCTTACATTGGCTGGAGGTGAGATGGGGGACAGGTCATAGCTGTGTTATTAGAGATGTGGAGGTATAAAATCCATCCTTACATCGGCTGGAGGTGACATAAGGGACATGTCATAGCTGTGTAATTGGAGAGGTAGAGCTGTACAGTCCATCCTTATATTGCCTGGATGTGAGATAGGGGACATCATAGCTGTGTTATTGTAGCAGTAGAGGTGTACAGTACATTCTTACATTGGCTGGATGTGAGATAGGGGACATCATAGCTGTGTTATTGTAGCAGCAGAGGTGTACAGTACATTCTTATATTGGCTGGAGGTGAGATAGGGGACGTCATAGCTGTGTAATTGGAGATGCAGAGGTGTACAGTCCATCCTTACATCAGCTGGAGGTGACATAAGGGACATGTCATAGCTGTGTAATTGGAGAGGTAGATGTGTACAGTCCATCCTTATATTGCCTGGATGTGAGATAGGGGACGTCATAGCTGTGTTATTGTAGCAGTAGAGGTGTACAGTACATTCTTACATTGGCTGGATGTGAGATGGGGACAGATCATAGCTGTGCTATTGGCAATGTAGAGGTGTACAGTCCACTCTTACATAAGATGGAGGTAGAGGACAGAAACAGAGCTGTGTTATTGGGAATATAGAGGTGTACAGTCCCCTCTTACATAAGCTGGAGGTGAGATGGGGGACAGATCATAACTGTGCTATTGGCAACGTAGAGTTGTACAGTCCACTCTTTCATAAGATGGAGGTAGAGGACAGAAACAGCTGTGTTATTGGGAATGTAGAGGTATACAGTCCATCCTTACATCAGCTGGAGGTGAGATGGGGGACAGGTCATAGCTGTGTTATTGGGAATGTAGAGGTGTACAGTCCACTCTTACATAAGCTGGAGGTAGAGGACAGAAACAGAGCTGTGTTATTGGCAATGTAGAGGTGTACAGTCCACTCTTACATCAGCTGGAGGTAGAGGACAGGACAGAGCTGTGTTATTGGGAATGTAAGAGTCAGCTACACACATACTGTATACATCAGCAGGAGGTGAGACATATGACAGGACAGAGCTGTGTTATTGGTGATATTGAGGTGTACAGTCCACACTTACATCAGCTGTAGGTAAAAGCATAATAATCATGTATCCCAGTGATGTCTAACACTTTAACCACACAATAAGTGAGCTCAGGTCTCGCTGACAGTCAGACAAAAGTGAACCTATACATGATCTTAGCAAAGAGATGGATCACTTTGGCTGGATCTCTCTGCGATTTGGCAATACATGGGCATGACCAAATTGGACAGGATTCGGTCTGTTTTGCGTTGGGATCACTGCACATGGGTGCTGGGTAGCAGAGAAAGATGTTTCAAATTTCATCTGGGACCTCAAAGTTGTTTATTCTTTCTCAGCAAAGTAAATAGTGATGCAATTAGACTGACAGACAAGAGCTACGGAGGTAACACCTGCTGCGCAGCCTTATGGGGAATACAATAGATTATAGAACTACTGTCCTCCAAATGAATGGACATCTCCCAATCTCCTAGCAGATAATGGAAATTGGGTGTGGGTATGCAGTGATGATGCCTGTGTCACTCATGGCCTAAAGACAAACTAAGTATTGCTCCGCCAGTTTGGTACAGCGAACTGCGTTATCAGGTTACACCCGCTACACATCTCCTGGAGAGCTCTTTAGAAAACAAAAAAGCTTTTTGTCAATATGATTGAATAAACCTGCAATTTACAGTAGAAGCAAAATAGTACATCAGAAACGTTTAATTATTGTGCAAGGAATTCCATGTTAGATAATAATACCAAAGTGGCAGAATGGCATTAATAATTACAAAAAGTGTTCTGCAAAATCCCTGTTCATTTGTCTGTGAAGCCACCAGTTGCCATGTATGAAAGGTTGTGTGTTACTGGGCTTAGCAATGTACTGACGCGTTTCTCTCCTCTGCAGTAGGTGTCATGTTAGGAGTTTGGAGCTTCTGGATTGGCTGATTCATACAAAAGGGTGGGACCAGTGATGACACCGTAACACTCTAACAGGGGTGTAATACATTACAGCATCTGCAGTGGAATATCGGGGAAACACCAATCGATGTGTTCTTTCATGCTTCAAATTTTAATATTTAGGGTCCATACATTTCTTCCCTACTCTACATTACATTAGTTGATTGCAGGATTTACAGTCCAGTGCCCGTCCTCTCCCCTTGTAATATGACCGGCGGGCTCACCTGTATCCATTGGTCTCCTTGGTTTTCTGTGTATGTGCATACGTTCAGCGAAGACCGCGTCTTCTTCACAAACGCCGCTAACAACTTAACAAAGTCTTTATTGCCATCCACACTGGGCAAAAAGAAAAGTATGTTATGTCTGTAATTATCACATAAACAGATCACTGACACTAGTAGCTGGCAGTGCGAGAATAGGCGCTGAGAGGAAATCTTAAGTAAGTAGACATCTGTATATAGCAAATCATATGGACTACAGTGGATTTCAGGATGGAGATCTGCGTGGAGGCGCTGACTTATAAACTGTCTACTAACTTATATATTGTCCAGTCCAGAATGGAGAGTCCTATCAGCGGGTCCCTAGAGTAGCTCTTCTTGTAGACTCATTGTGCAGAATTGGGGAGGGGGCTTACAGTCACTGCCTAACTGGTACAGAGCGTGAGAGCCAGCCTCTAACGAACCCATGAAGATGCGCTGAAGCAGACACAGTAGCCAGGGGTGGCATAGCTATCAGGATTTAATAAACACAAAGAACCATGGGAACACCATCAAATGATTTTCCATAGAGTGTGCCCCCGCTGTAATAGTGCTGGTAGGACCTGTGCTGCTGCCTCATAGAGGGGTGGGGGGCGGAGGTGTACACACAGGTGGCACAGCCAGGGGAGGTGGTGCTGCCAAGAGGTTGAGGACCCCAGGGCCGGATTAAGGGGGGGGACGACAAGCGGCGGTCGTCCCGGGGCCCCCACACACAGAGGGGCCCCCACACTTGAGCACGCAGGGGGGGGGTTCTGAGTACCTAGAAACCCCCCCTGGTGGACCAACTCCCGTCATCACTGGCCATAATGGGGGTGGATCCAATACAACAAGCCCCACCCCCATATCAACCGCGAATCGTGGCATTACGACGTGAGGGGGCAGAACCTAATGATGTGAGGTGCCCGCTCCCATTAGCAACCTGCAGCTGCTGGATACAAGTAAGTGTATGTGTACTGTGTGTGTATATACAGTATTTGTATGTGCTATTGTATTTACAGTATGTGTGTATATGTGTATGCAAGTGTTAATGTGTATATATGTGTTAGTGTGTGTATACTGTGTATGTATATGTGTTAGTGTGTTTGTATGTGTATACTATATATGTGTGTGTTAGTATGTTATATATATATATATATATATAATATATATAAGTTTGCTACATATATAATATATATATATAACACACACACGTGGGGGAGGTAGGATTAGACTCCGTGGGGTGGGGGGAGCAGGCTCCGTGTTGCTTGGTGGGGCCTCCCTGTCTTAAAGCCCTAGAAGGCTTAATCCGGCTCTGCTACAGTGCATGGTCTGGGCCCCTTTAAATATAGTTTATAAAAATGCATACAGTACAATAAACCAGACTGATAATAGCAATGCACTGAAGTGCAAACACTATAGGTCTAGGATAGCAGTATAATGTATACATATGTATAATATTTAAGCATATGATGGTGATTTTGTCTATATATACCACATTAATGCACTGCACATGTAATAGGGGATTCTGCACTCACCAGCCCATGCATAAACCTCCATGAGAACTGCATTAGGTCCAGTAAAGGCCATTGTGAAAATATTTATATTATTTACGTTTTTACCACTGAGACGACTTTTTGCAACTACATTCTGAGTCTGCAACATGCTTAGGGTTTTCTAATTTTCACAACTATGATTTGCAAGAGGACCAAGCACCCATGTTCAACAATGGTCCTGCTACACCAGGTAACCTAGAAGAGGGGATGGAGCTCGCCCCCATGCAGTGGGGCCCACCAGGGATTTCCCCTGTTCCCCTGTGGGTCGGTCCGACACTGGGTGCTTGTGGTTGCATTATGGTCCCTGGAGCAGTGAGCAGGACTTGTGCGTAGAGAGAGCCCCCAGATCCTGCAGGACCCCCCTTACACTGACCGGTCATGGAGGAGTCACTTTTACACCTCTCTACTTCTGACATGTACATTTTATTGTCATATTGCCGAAAGTAAAAATACTTCTTGGGCGTCACTTTTCCTGACAGAGTTCTCCTCCCTTTTATTCTTCATTCGTTCTAATTAAATATAGGTGCGGGGCTCTGGAGACATTACTGGTGGGTGTGTATCTAGTTATTATACTATAGTTACTGCCAATCTGCTCATTGTAACTGGCTCCTAAGTGCTATGTACTGTCTTCTCCACCTCTGACCATTGTTCTGTGTTTGGAAACTGCTATACTTGTATATCATATGTAAAATACAATTAAGTAGGTGAGTCAATAGTTACAGATGCAGCAGAATCAGGTGTGAAAGTATTAGGGGCCTTTTTACCAAAACCTTTTTTCATAAAATGATGTAGAAACCGCAGTCATTTTATGTATTCCCGCTATGTACTAACAGCCTAATGCAGAAGATTTCACAGAAATCTCCTGCAAAAGGCTAATTAGCACTGCAGACCGCAGTCCCCAGTCCCCATTATCATCAATGGGGCTATGTTCTGACCCCTCTGTACCTAATTCCAAATAGCCCAGCTTTACAGAGTTTTGCCCCATTGGTTTACGCCATACTACCACTTTATGCCGATGGAGGCATTCTCCTAGGAGAGGGAGGGATCTTACGATCCCTCTCCTGCAGCCTCCGTCCGGATCCGGAAGCTGATACTATCTGCATCCGCAGTGTCAGATTATCAGGAGGAGTGTTTTGAAGACATGAAAGACCCCTGGGATGTAGGTGTAGCTGTAACGCTCAGGGACAGCGATTCTCTCAACATAAACATTAAGGGGATATTTTAAAGGAAAACTTGTGTTGCAATACAGACTGACAATAATTACAGCACTGCCACAATTATTATTACATAGGTCCCCTAAGACCACCTGTGACTGATTATCGCAATTCCCCGGTTCTGCCAGGGTCCCCAACTCGTCTGACATCAAGCAGAGGGGTCGGGGACCGGCAGCCCCAGAGATTACAGCTCAGGATGCGGTTAGAGCTGTTTGGTGCCCGCCTGGAGCGTTCAGCGGCACTGAAGCAGGGATTCTGGCTGCAGGGTGCCGTTCCAGCAAGGATAGCAACTGCGATTATGCACGCAATTGGCCGATTGTTGTGTTCTGCACATGCAGTGCGTGTGTGTGAACATCACACTGCGATTGGGACTGTGATCGCAGTGACTAGGCAGACATATCGCAGAGTGATTGACAGGAAGCGCCATTTGTGTAAGGTGACGGGGGGTGGTCGGGGAAGCGCAGGCGTACCAGGGCGTTTGAACGCCGTTGCAGGGGCGTGCATGAATTTCCCACTGCGATGCCGTACGCATAGTGATAGCACTCATAGCGTGTGACGAGATTAGTAAAGTGTGCGTGAGGCTGCGATGGTACTCCATGTTACCGATGGTTTCGCAGTCTTGCTAAGGATTACGGAAGGTAAGGTGGGCGTCCTTATGTTGTGCTGCGGCGGCATGGCGAGCGCGATGGATTAGCATACTATCGCAGTGAGGCTGCGTGTGTAATTGCTGTTGCATTCGCAGTTGCGATCCGTAATGAATCAGGCACCACTGGCACACCCCTAGTGACGGCCCTGTTGGCAGACACTACGGTGGTAGGTGGTAGGTGGTGTGCAAATGGGGAGGTTAATCCACACGGCAGATGACACAGGGCTAGCAATAATGCAGCAGGTACAGGATGAGAGATATCCCAGTTGCAGCCAAGACCGTACAGGGTATTCTGGGCATTGTAGTGCACCCGTGTTACTGTAATACACTGTGATATGCTTTTTGCATCTTTGGAGCAGTGGGATATACTGTATGTATATTAGATAGTAAGCGGTGGTGGCACAGTGGGTATTGGGGTCTCATGGGGCTCCAACAATTGTGGCACTACTCGGGGACGTCCGTATATGCCGGAGAGAGAGGAGAGGAAGAAAGCGCATGTCGGGTGGAGAGTCGCCAATGCTGCGCGTTAACAGATGCAGCACATAGCGCCTCCACAGTGCCCTGGCCGGCGGGGTCCCACTGAGAGAGGGTGCCGGGTGCACCCAGCCCCCATGCCCCCCTCCTTAATCTGGTTCTGATTCACAACAAAGCACAAATCGTACAATGTGCCAAAAGCAGCTTTAGACCAGCTGGGGACCTAGATTTATGCCAATGAACATGGCTTTACAGAGTAAGATGGCGGCGTTGGCAGACGAGTAGAACTTTGCCCAGCCAGAGGGGAGGAATTGGGCAGAGATGTTCCAGGTAAAGTCTGGAATAAAACATAAGTACCAGTTATTGAAAGGGGTGGATATAAAGTGATAGGCGGTGGCACTGTCATGTGACCCTTTTGCACAGTGCGCCTCTTTTCACCTCTCTGCGCACCTCTGCCCCCTTCTAGGTTCCGGGCGGCAGCTCCCAAGACCAGGCAAAAGACTTGCACTGTGGACTGTGGTGTGCTTTGTGACCCACTGCCACTCTCTTCTCCTAGTGTATCAGTAATAGGTGCCAGGAATTACATCGTGAGCTCATAATATCATATGTGTACGTACTTGCAGACATAGACTTCTAGGGGCTTCTGAGTGTTCGGTGTCATGATCCACGGAGAGACTCTGAAGACCACCTGCTCTTTGAAGATCTCGGTCTAATAAGAGGCACAAACGTATCAGCTGCAAATAATATATAGTAATAAACATACATTTTAAGACAAAACAACTGTTGAGCCCTGCCTCCTGTGCTCTGCCTCCCTCCTGTGCTCTCTGCCTGCCTCCTGTGCTCTGCTTCCCTCCTGTGCTCTGTCTGCCTCCTGTGCTCTGCTTCCCTCCTGTGCTCTGCTTCCCTCCTGTGCTCTGCCTGCCTCCTGTGCTCTGCTTCCCTCCTGTGCTGTGTCTCCCTCCTGTGCTCTGCCCTACTCCTGTGCTCCGCCTGCCTCCTGTGCTCTGCCTGCCTCCTGTGCTCTGTTTCCCTCCTGTGCTCTGTTTCCCTCCTGTGCTCTGTTTCCCTCCTGTGCTCTGTCTCCCTCCTGTGCTCTGTCTCCCTCCTGTGCTCTGCCTGCCTCCTGTGCTCTGCTTCCCTCCTGTGCTCTGTCTCCCTCCTGTGCTCTGTCCTACTCCTGTGCTCCGCCTGCCTCCTGTGCTCTGCCTGCCTCCTGTGCTCTGTTTCCCTCCTGTGCTCTGTTTCCCTCCTGTGCTCTGTTTCCCTCCTGTGCTCTGTCTCCCTCCTGTGCTCTGTCTCCCTCCTGTGCTCTGCCTGCCTCCTGTGCTCTGCTTCCCTCCTGTGCTCTGTCTCCCTCCTGTGCTCTGTCTCCCTCCTGTGCTCTGCCCTACTCCTGTGCTCTGCCCTACTCCTGTGCTCCGTCTCCCTCCTGTGCTCTGCTTCCCTCCTGTGCTCTGCTTCCCTCCTGTGCTCTGCCTCCCTCCTGTGCTCTGCCTCCCTCCTGTGCTCTGCTTCCCTCTTGTGCTCTGTCTCCCTCCTGTGCTCTGTCTCCCTCCTGTGCTTTGCTTCCCCCTGTGCTCAGGCTGCCTCCTGTGCTCTGCTTCCCTCCTGTGCTCTGCCGGCCTCCTGTGCTCTGTCTCCCTCCTTGGCTCTGTCTCCCTCCTTGGCTCTGTCTCCCTCCTGTGCTCTGATTCCCCCTGTCCTCTGCCTGCCTCCTGTGCTCTGCCTGCCTCCTGTGCTCTGCTTCCCTCCTGTGCTCTGTCTGCCTCCTGTGCTCTGTCTGCCTCCTATGTGCTCAGCCTGCCGCCGGTGTGCTCAAACTGCTGCCTGTGTTCTGCCTCCCTCCTGTGCTCTGCCTGCCTCTTGTGTTCTGCCTGCCTCCTGTGTGCTCTGCCTGCCTCCTGTGTGCTCTGCCTGCCTCCTGTGTGCTCAGCCTGCCTCCTGTGTGCTCAGCCTGCCTCCTGTGTTCTGCCTCCCTCCTGTGATCTGCCTCCCTCCTGTGATCTGCCTGCCTCCTGTGTGCTCTGCCTGCCTCCTGTGTGCTCTGCCTGCCTCCTGTGTGCTCTGCCTGCCTCCTGTGCTCTCTGCCTGCCTCCTGTGCTCTCTGCCTGCCTCCTGTGCTCTGCCTGCCTCCTGTGCTCTGCTTCCCTCCTGTGCTCTGTCTCCCTCCTGTGCTCTGTCTCCCTCCTGTGCTCTGTCTCCCTCATGTGTGCTCAGCCTGCCTCCTGTGTGCTCAGCCTGCCTCCTGTGTGCTCTGCCTGCCTCCTGTGTGCTCTGCCTGCCTCCTGTGCTCTCTGCCTGCCTCCTGTGCTCTCTGCCTGCCTCCTGTGCTCTGCCTGCCTCCTGTGCTCTGCTTCCCTCCTGTGCTCTGTCTCCCTCCTGTGCTCTGTCTCCCTCCTGTGCTCTGTCTCCCTCATGTGTGCTCAGCCTGCCTCCTGTGTGCTCTGCCTGCCTCCTGTGTGCTCTGCCTGCCTCCTGTGTTCTGCCTGCCTCCTGTGCTCAGCCTGCCTCCTGTGTGCTCAGCCTGCCTCCTGTGTTCTGCCTCCCTCCTGTGATCTGCCTCCCTCCTGTGATCTGCCTGCCTCCTGTGTGCTCTGCCTGCCTCCTGTGTGCTCAGCCTGCCGCCAGTGTGCTCAGCCTGCCTCCTGTGCTCTCTGCCTGCCTCCTGTGCTCTCTGCCTGCCTCCTGTGCTCTGCCTGCCTCCTGTGTGCTCAGCCTGCCTCCTGTGTGCTCAGCCTGCCTCCTGTGTGCTCAGCCTCCCTCCTGTGCTCTCTGCCTGCCTCCTGTGCTCTCTGCCCGCCTCCTGTGCTCTGCCTGCCTCCTGTGTGCTCAGCCTGCCTCCTGTGCTCTGCCTGCCTCCTGGATGCTCTACCTGCCTCCTGTGTGCTCTGCCTGCCTCCTGTGTGCTCTGCCTGCCTCCTGTGCTCTGCCTGCCTTCTGTGCTCTGCCTGCCTCCTGTGTTCTGCTTGCCTCCTGTGCTCTGCTTGCCTCCTGTGCTCTGCCTGCCTCCTGTGCTCTGCTTGCCTCCTGTGCTCTGCCTGCCTCCTGTGCTCTGAGGCCCTGATTCAGAGCCGGACGCTATTTGCGCTCGCTCGTTCAGAAAAAAGGGGTGGCTATTCAAATGAACCGTTCGCTCTTTGCGGTCTGTTGACGCCTCTATGTCTGAACGAGCGAACAAAACATGCGGTCGTAATTTTGAAAAAGACGCCCCAGGCCGCTCGCACCATACGTCATGTCCGCTATTTATTAGATTAATCGAGTACATCGAACAGCGTATGAACTGCTCGCTATTCTTGTGGTTGGTTTTTCCTACCGCAATCTTGCGAGCAGTTCTGACTATAAAATAACCCAGTGACGTGGTCAATGACGCTGCTGTATTAATTATGCACACCCATAAAACGCCCGTTTTGACCTTTAAGCACGCCTGCGTTCGGATCTCCACTCCCCGTTTTCAAGCACCTTCCCCTGCTACCACCCACATACGCCTCCTCCTGTCACTCAAAATAGCAGGCATTCGCTATTTAGCGAACAAACGATTTTCGGCCGCACTGACTGGTTCGCGCATGCGTATTACAATCCGTACGCATGCGCAGATGTTCGAACATCGCTCATAATGAACGAGCGGCTTTGAATGAAGCTCTGAATGCCTCCACTGCCCGGTCTCCCTCAGCTGGAAACGCGGTTTCTATAGCTATTGCCTAGCATTCAGACCACTGGAGACAGAGAAGCAGAGTCTAGTGCACCGGTGGTTTTCCCCAGTGACCCTGTAAGGAGATTTGGGCATTGCTGTACCCGGTATGCAGGTCGCTGCACCCACAATGTAACAATACATAGGATGCATTCACAACCATTTACACTTTAGATTAAAGTATAATTAACTTTCCTTGGATTAAACACTGGTTGTATTAATAGCAGCTACATCTGTCTCCTCTATACTAAAAAGCTCAGGACACTACACACCCTGTGACATATTCCTGTATTGAGCTAGGCAGTCCATCCCGTGGTGGATGGCAGCCTGTGACTGGTTATATATGGTTTAGGTTGTATTCAGTCATATGCCAGAAACCTTTAATATTTCAAGAAATGGCAACTGATTTGTTGGTAATCCTGGAAGCTAAAATAAAATATGTTGCAAACAGAAGATAACTGATGACCTCAGGACAGCTGTAAATGTCTACATCCATGTCCCATCCGATCACTTACCCCACATTCAATCTTCTGAAATGTTAGCTTGATATAAACCAGACCAGGGAAGTCAGCGTCCGGGAACTCAAGACCTTCCACGTAGAACGTTACCTCGTCCCTGTTCTTGCGCTGGACCTCATAGGACAGCTTCCCCTTCCCCAGCACATGGGAGTAATTTTTCTCTAAATCAGAGGAGCAAAGGTATCAACATCTGGCACCTCTGATATTCATCTTCTCATAATACTGATACAGGGACGCCGAATGGGATATTTATTTATTATTCAGTAACATTTACCATATTCTGCAGCACTTTACAATTTGGGAACAAAAACTCATATAATAATCTTACAATCTATAGGATAATTGCAGTGTGACACAAGAGGGTAAGTGCCACCTAAACCTGATGATGTAGATAGAGCCATGGGAACCATAGACTTGAGTGTGGAACAACATGTTTATTCCCTAATCACGGGAAGGTGTCATGACATGTGGATAGCCCTGCAGGCAGCGAATGTACATAAAGGTCTCAGGACGAGAATAAACTCAAGGCATCTACCGTATAACACAAAATTCAGTGAATGCAAAAGTATGAATGTCTATATCTCGTCAATTAATGTCTGTGGGTGTCCAAGTCGATGATGAGCACATAGCAATGGTAATTCTGCATAATTTAATGACAGAATTAGATTTCCTGGTAATAGCTTTAGAATCCACTATGGCAAAGCTATCAAACTGTAAGGACTAAACGGCAATTCCAAAAACACATACCGATTGAATTAACTGCTGAGAATACTGCATTGCACACAAAAAGTACTAAGCCTAAAAAACTTAAGTACTAGTGTTTCGTATGTCAGAAAGTTGGACACAAGGTCTCTGCATGCAAAATGAAAGATACAAATGACACGCAA
Organism: Taudactylus pleione; assembly: GCA_031769625.1. Lineage (NCBI taxonomy): Eukaryota > Metazoa > Chordata > Amphibia > Anura > Myobatrachidae > Taudactylus > Taudactylus pleione. The sequence goes on from JAUIMM010001331.1 coordinate 1,833,265, forward strand.
GAAAAGAAGCGTGACAGGGAAAAGGAGCCAGCATTAAGTGCCACAAACAGCCGCAAAAGAGATTGCTGGTACATGGACTCGGGAGCCACAAGGCACTTCAGCTTTAATCAGTAATGGTTTACAATGGTAAGCAGTGCAACCTTATAACAGTCAGAGGAATTGGAGACAAGATTCTAACAGCCACAAAAGTCGGGACAATCATTGTCCGTCTAAGAATAAGAGCTGAAACCATAATCACAGGCATCCAAAGTGTGTTATTCGGACCAGATATGGGGACAAACCTCATGGCCATAAGTTTCCTAGAGAAGAAAGGGTTGTAGGTCAAGTTTTCAGAGGGGAAATTAGTTGTGCAGAATAAAAGAGGGACTGCGATAGTGACCCAATGCCAGCAACTGTACGTCCTGGACATGAAGGAGTGTTGTGCGATGATGGCCTCTGATACACAATCTATGGAACTCTGGCACAGGCGGCTAGTCCACCTGGGATATGATCACTTCCAGAAACTCCTTCATGATATGGTGACGAGAATAACCGTGAGTGAAACAGAGGCACCAACATGTGAAAGTTGTATAATGGGTAATAAGTAAGATTACAGATTACAAGAGATCAGTAGAAACTCAAACCGGTCAGAAGTTAAAAGTCTTGAGATGTGACAATGGTGGGGAATATGGGAATTTAGATGTAGCAGCCTTCCTAAAGAAGTATGGCACTGAGCACCAACTAACTATGGCATACAAGCCTGAGCAGAATGGTGTCAGTGAACAGCACAATTATTGGAATGGCTCGATCTATGCTACATGATCTGTCATTTATCTAGCACAGCCTATGAAATGTGAGTTATAGGCCTACTGGTTGCTTTGGGAAACTTCTCCACTATATCTCTCTCCAAATCTTGATACATCTCCCCCTAAAAGTCTTTATTAACATAAATGTGCTGGAGCCCACAAAATTTACATTGACACCCTTACAGCGTCACACTGACACCCTCACACTGACACGCCCACACTGACACAGGCACCTGCACTTGTCCCCTTATGCAGAGATACTTACTGCCCTTTTGATAGACTCTCAGCTTGCTGGAGTCAGGTACAGATGTGGACAGAATCACTCTATAGTCATCGAAGACATCATCAGGACCCTCAGCCGTGAGGACCATCGGGGACATGTCCTTCAAATCTGATGGAGAGAGAAGGTTACATCAGGACCAAGACAAAGTAATGAAACTTCTATTAAAGTGCAAAGAAATGATACAGAGTGAATGTGTTCCTGGTGACCTAGAAACCAAGGGTGTAGTAGGTATTACCGCCGGACGCATGGCCGGCGGTTCAAATCCCGACAGCGGCAGCCCGGCAAGGGTGAAAATCCCGATCGTCCCTAAGGTAAGTATCGCTAACCTAATTCTACCCCCTAACCCTCCCTTAGGGGTGCCTAACCCTAACCTCCCCCCCAAGTGCCTAACCCTAATCCCCCCTCTGTGTCTAACCCTAACCTCCCCTTCCCCTAGCCAAAACCTAACCCTCCCAGGGGGGTGCCTAACCCTAAGTCCCCCCAGGAGCCCTAAACATAACCCTCCCCCTCCTCGCGGCTGCCCGCGCCCGGCTTACCTTCGTTCAGTATGCCGGGCGTTGGTCTTCCGGCGTCTAGTTAATGACAGGCGTTGAATTTTCATTAGTACCACGCCGGGATTAGAAAGTCTGGAAGCCGGCGGTCAGCATTTAGACCGTCAGCTTCCAAACTACAACCCGAAACCATCAATAGGTGAGCATCCAAAATGGCTGCCCACACTGGGCCTAATGCACAGACCGGCGCAATGGCAATATTTACGCAGATCGAGCGATTGTTTGCCAGTGCGTTCGCTCAGAGGATCCACTCCCAAAGTGAGTGACAGTCAGCGTTTGGGGGGAGTAATGGGGTGGTCAGGAAAACGCAGGCGTGACTGACTGTTAGAACGCCGTTTCATGGGCGTGCATAAATTAGCCATTGCGATTGCATTCGCAGCCTGAGAGCTCTCAGCGTGTGAGGAAAGCTACAGGGTTTGCGGCGGGTGAGACTTTCCGCAAGGGCAAGATGGCTGCTCAATGTGAGTCGATGTTACTGATATTTACGCAGGTAAGCGACGTCGTACGCAGATGAGAAGGCAGCAGTGGGCGTCCCTATGTTCGGGTGATCTTAGCAACCATTAGCATATTTTTGCAGCTGCGTTCCGTGCGAAATCGCAGCTGAGATCGCATTGGCTTCCATCTCTGAATCAGTCCACTGTGCAGAGCTGGCAGGCGCACTTTAAGGTTAGATACTCTTTAAAATAAATACTGTATATTTAAAAATAAAATAAATGTATTGAGGTGAGAAAGTCAGGTACAACGGTAACACATGAAATGACGAATTATAATTAGTTTTTTTAATATATGATAAAACTTGGACTGTGATGATAAAAAGCAAGGTTGGTACCAGCAGCATTGGGAATCTCTGTGGTTTGGTTGTCGGGAAGACCGGAACTCTCTCGATCGCGATCACAATTCACCAGCAAAACCGCGCCCTTCCCACCGGGTCCCCAAGACCAGGAGTCCTGTGACACGTTAACATGAGATTACCGTGGATTCTACATCATAATGGACGTGCTGGAGACCGGAACACACGTTACCTTACTCTTTACCCCACGGGTCACCGCTCCGATGCGATTCACATCCACATCCAGGGAGATGCCTGGAACACAGCAGATCAGAGTGACGCAAACTTCTCAGCCCACTAACCCCATTGTCCTGAGGCTCCTTCCATTCCCCCTAATTACTCACCCACACACGTCAAGTACAGCATGGCGCTGCCCCGGACATCTGCCCGCCGAGATCCGTAATACCAGATTTTAATCTGGAGAAAAAATTTACAATAATAACAGGTCATAGCGTAATAGATACATAGTGATATATTCTGCAGATTATTACATGACTGGCCTCTCTAGTGATCTGCAGAACATTGCTCTGACCCATCTAACCCCTGACAGATGCACAGTGATATATTCTGCAGATTATTACATGACTGACCACTCTAGTGATCTGCAGAACATTGCTCTGACCCATCTATCCCCTGACAGATGCACAGTGATATATTCTGCAGATTATTACATGACTGACCACTCTAGTGATCTGCAGAACATTGCTCTGACCCATCTACCCCCTGACAGATGCACAGTGATATATTCTGCAGATTATTACATGACTGACCACTCTAGTGATCTGCAGAACATTGCTCTGACCCATCTACCCCCTGACAGATGCACAGTGATATATTCTGCAGATTATTACATGACTGGCCTCTCTAGTGATCTGCAGAACATTGCTCTGTCCCATCTACCCCCTGACAGATGCACAGTGATATATTCTGCAGATTATTACATGACTGGCCTCTCTAGTGATCTGCAGAACATTGCTCTGACCCATCTATCCCCTGACAGATGCACAGTGATATATTCTGCAGATTATTACATGATTGACCACTCTAGTGATCTGCAGAACATTGCTCTGTCCCATCTACCCCCTGACAGATGCACAGTGATCTATTCTGCAGATTATTACATGATTGACCACTCTAGTGATCTGCAGAACATTGCTCTGTCCCATCTATCCCCTGACAAGTACATAGTGATATATTCTGCAGATTATTACATTACTGACTTCTCTAGTGATCTGCAGAACATTGCTCAGTTCCATCTATCCCCTGACATATACATAATGATATACTCTGCAGATTATTACATTGCTGACCTCTCTAGTGATCTGCAGAACATTGCTCTGTCCCATCTACCCCCTGACAGATACACAGTGATATATTCTGCAGATTATTACATTACTGACCTCTCTAGTGATCTGCAGAACATTGCTCTGTCCCATCTATCACCCGACAGGTCCATAGTGATATATTCTGCAGATTATTACATTATTCATCTCTCTAGTGATCTGCAGAACATTGCTCTGACCCATTTACCCCCTGACAGGTATATAGTGATATATGCTGCAGATTATTACATTACTGATCTCTCTAGTGATCTGCAGAACATTACTCTGACCCATCTACCCCCTGACAGGTATATAGTGATATATGCTGCAGATTATTACATTACTGACCTCTCTAGTGATCTGCAGAACATTGCTCTGACCCATCTACCCCCTGACAGGTATATAGTGATATATTCTGCAGATTATTACATTACTGATCTCTCTAGTGATCTGCAGAACATTACTCTGACCCATCTACCCCCTGACAGGTATATAATGATATATGCTGCAGATTACTACATTACTGACCTCTCTAGTGATCTGCAGAACATTGCTCTGTCCCATCTATCCCCTGACAAGTACATAGTGATATATTCTGCAGATTACTACATTACTGACTTCTCTAGTGATCTGCAGAACATTGCTCAGTTCCATCTATCCCCTGACATATACATAGTGATATATTCTGCAGATAATTACATTGCTGACCTCTCTAGTGATCTGCAGAACATTGCTCTGTCCCATCTACCCCCTGACAGATACACAGTGATATATTCTGCAGATTATTACATTACTGATCTCTATAGTGATCTGCAGAACATTGCTCAGTTCCATCTATCCCCTGACATATACATAGTGATATATTCTGCAGATAATTACATTGCTGACCTCTCTAGTGATCTGCAGAACATTGCCCTGTCCCATCTACCCCCTGACAGATACACAGTGATATATTCTGCAGATTATTACATGACTGACCACTCTAGTGATCTGCAGAACATTGCTCTGACCCATCTATCCCCTGACAGATGCACAGTGATATATTCTGCAGATTATTACATGACTGACCACTCTAGTGATCTGCAGAACATTGCTCTGACCCATCTACCCCCTGACAGATGCACAGTGATATATTCTGCAGATTATTACATGACTGGCCTCTCTAGTGATCTGCAGAACATTGCTCTGTCCCATCTACCCCCTGACAGATGCACAGTGATATATTCTGCAGATTATTACATGACTGGCCTCTCTAGTGATCTGCAGAACATTGCTCTGACCCATCTATCCCCTGACAGATGCACAGTGATATATTCTGCAGATTATTACATGATTGACCACTCTAGTGATCTGCAGAACATTGCTCTGTCCCATCTACCCCCTGACAGATGCACAGTGATATATTCTGCAGATTATTACATGATTGACCACTCTAGTGATCTGCAGAACATTGCTCTGTCCCATCTATCCCCTGACAAGTACATAGTGATATATTCTGCAGATTATTACATTACTGACTTCTCTAGTGATCTGCAGAACATTGCTCAGTTCCATCTATCCCCTGACATATACATAATGATATACTCTGCAGATTATTACATTGCTGACCTCTCTAGTGATCTGCAGAACATTGCTCTGTCCCATCTACCCCCTGACAGATACACAGTGATATATTCTGCAGATTATTACATTACTGACCTCTCTAGTGAGCTGCAGAACATTGCTCTGTCCCATCTATCACCCGACAGGTACATAGTGATATATTCTGCAGATTATTACATTATTCATCTCTCTAGTGATCTGCAGAACATTGCTCTGACCCATCTACCCCCTGACAGGTATATAGTGATATATGCTGCAGATTATTACATTACTGATCTCTCTAGTGATCTGCAGAACATTACTCTGACCCATCTACCCCCTGACAGGTATATAATGATATATGCTGCAGATTATTACATTACTGACCTCTCTAGTGATCTGCAGAACATTGCTCTGACCCATCTACCCCCTGACAGGTATATAGTGATATATGCTGCAGATTATTACATTACTGATCTCTCTAGTGATCTGCAGAACATTACTCTGACCCATCTACCCCCTGACAGGTATATAATGATATATGCTGCAGATTACTACATTACTGACCTCTCTAGTGATCTGCAGAACATTGCTCTGTCCCATCTATCCCCTGACAAGTACATAGTGATATATTCTGCAGATTACTACATTACTGACTTCTCTAGTGATCTGCAGAACATTGCTCAGTTCCATCTATCCCCTGACATATACATAGTGATATATTCTGCAGATAATTACATTGCTGACCTCTCTAGTGATCTGCAGAACATTGCTCTGTCCCATCTACCCCCTGACAGATACACAGTGATATATTCTGCAGATTATTACATTACTGATCTCTATAGTGATCTGCAGAACATTGCTCAGTTCCATCTATCCCCTGACATATACATAGTGATATATTCTGCAGATAATTACATTGCTGACCTCTCTAGTGATCTGCAGAACATTGCTCTGTCCCATCTACCCCCTGACAGATACACAGTGATATATTCTGCAGATTATTACATTACTGATCTCTATAGTGATCTGCAGAACATTGCTCATTTCCATCTACCCCCTGACAGGTACATAGTGATATATTCTGCAGATTATTACATTATTCATCTCTCTAGTGATCTGCAGAACATTACTCTGACCCATCTACCCCTTGACAGGTACATAGTGATATATTCTGCAGATTATTACATTACTGACCTCTCTAGTGATCTGCAGAACATTGCTCTGACCCATCTACCCCCTGACAGGTATATAGTGATATATGCTGGAGATTATTACATTACTGATCTCTCTAGTGATCTGCAGAACATTACTCTGACCCATCTACAACTTGACAGGTATATAATGATATATGCTGCAGATTATTACATTACTGACCTCTCTAGTGATCTGCAGAACATTGCTCTGACCCATCTACCCCCTGACAGGTATATAGTGATATATTCTGCAGATTATTACATTATTCATCTCTCTAGTGATCTGCAGAACATTGCTCTGACCCATCTATCCCCTGACAGATGCATAGTGATATATTCTGCAGATTATTACATGACTGGCCTCTCTAGTGATCTGCAGAACATTGCTCTGACCCATCTACCCCCTGACAGGTATATAGTGATATATGCTGCAGATTATTACATTACTGACCTCTCTAGTGATCTGCAGAACATTGCTCTGACCCATCTACCCCCTGACAGGTATATAGTGATATATGCTGCAGATTATTACATTACTGATCTCTCTAGTGATCTGCAGAACATTACTCTGACCCATCTACCCCCTGACAGGTATATAATGATATATGCTGCAGATTACTACATTACTGACCTCTCTAGTGATCTGCAGAACATTGCTCTGTCCCATCTATCCCCTGACAAGTACATAGTGATATATTCTGCAGATTACTACATTACTGACTTCTCTAGTGATCTGCAGAACATTGCTCAGTTCCATCTATCCCCTGACATATACATAGTGATATATTCTGCAGATAATTACATTGCTGACCTCTCTAGTGATCTGCAGAACATTGCTCTGTCCCATCTACCCCCTGACAGATACACAGTGATATATTCTGCAGATTATTACATTACTGATCTCTATAGTGATCTGCAGAACATTGCTCAGTTCCATCTATCCCCTGACATATACATAGTGATATATTCTGCAGATAATTACATTGCTGACCTCTCTAGTGATCTGCAGAACATTGCCCTGTCCCATCTACCCCCTGACAGATACACAGTGATATATTCTGCAGATTATTACATGACTGACCACTCTAGTGATCTGCAGAACATTGCTCTGACCCATCTATCCCCTGACAGATGCACAGTGATATATTCTGCAGATTATTACATGACTGACCACTCTAGTGATCTGCAGAACATTGCTCTGACCCATCTACCCCCTGACAGATGCACAGTGATATATTCTGCAGATTATTACATGACTGGCCTCTCTAGTGATCTGCAGAACATTGCTCTGTCCCATCTACCCCCTGACAGATGCACAGTGATATATTCTGCAGATTATTACATGACTGGCCTCTCTAGTGATCTGCAGAACATTGCTCTGACCCATCTATCCCCTGACAGATGCACAGTGATATATTCTGCAGATTATTACATGATTGACCACTCTAGTGATCTGCAGAACATTGCTCTGTCCCATCTACCCCCTGACAGATGCACAGTGATATATTCTGCAGATTATTACATGATTGACCACTCTAGTGATCTGCAGAACATTGCTCTGTCCCATCTATCCCCTGACAAGTACATAGTGATATATTCTGCAGATTATTACATTACTGACTTCTCTAGTGATCTGCAGAACATTGCTCAGTTCCATCTATCCCCTGACATATACATAATGATATACTCTGCAGATTATTACATTGCTGACCTCTCTAGTGATCTGCAGAACATTGCTCTGTCCCATCTACCCCCTGACAGATACACAGTGATATATTCTGCAGATTATTACATTACTGACCTCTCTAGTGAGCTGCAGAACATTGCTCTGTCCCATCTATCACCCGACAGGTACATAGTGATATATTCTGCAGATTATTACATTATTCATCTCTCTAGTGATCTGCAGAACATTGCTCTGACCCATCTACCCCCTGACAGGTATATAGTGATATATGCTGCAGATTATTACATTACTGATCTCTCTAGTGATCTGCAGAACATTACTCTGACCCATCTACCCCCTGACAGGTATATAATGATATATGCTGCAGATTATTACATTACTGACCTCTCTAGTGATCTGCAGAACATTGCTCTGACCCATCGACCCCCTGACAGGTATATAGTGATATATGCTGCAGATTATTACATTACTGATCTCTCTAGTGATCTGCAGAACATTACTCTGACCCATCTACCCCCTGACAGGTATATAATGATATATGCTGCAGATTACTACATTACTGACCTCTCTAGTGATCTGCAGAACATTGCTCTGTCCCATCTATCCCCTGACAAGTACATAGTGATATATTCTGCAGATTACTACATTACTGACTTCTCTAGTGATCTGCAGAACATTGCTCAGTTCCATCTATCCCCTGACATATACATAGTGATATATTCTGCAGATAATTACATTGCTGACCTCTCTAGTGATCTGCAGAACATTGCTCTGTCCCATCTACCCCCTGACAGATACACAGTGATATATTCTGCAGATTATTACATTACTGATCTCTATAGTGATCTGCAGAACATTGCTCAGTTCCATCTATCCCCTGACATATACATAGTGATATATTCTGCAGATAATTACATTGCTGACCTCTCTAGTGATCTGCAGAACATTGCTCTGTCCCATCTACCCCCTGACAGATACACAGTGATATATTCTGCAGATTATTACATTACTGATCTCTATAGTGATCTGCAGAACATTGCTCATTTCCATCTACCCCCTGACAGGTACATAGTGATATATTCTGCAGATTATTACATTATTCATCTCTCTAGTGATCTGCAGAACATTACTCTGACCCATCTACCCCTTGACAGGTACATAGTGATATATTCTGCAGATTATTACATTACTGACCTCTCTAGTGATCTGCAGAACATTGCTCTGACCCATCTACCCCCTGACAGGTATATAGTGATATATGCTGGAGATTATTACATTACTGATCTCTCTAGTGATCTGCAGAACATTACTCTGACCCATCTACAACTTGACAGGTATATAATGATATATGCTGCAGATTATTACATTACTGACCTCTCTAGTGATCTGCAGAACATTGCTCTGACCCATCTATCCCCTGACAGATGCATAGTGATATATTCTGCAGATTATTACATGACTGGCCTCTCTAGTGATCTGCAGAACATTGCTCTGACCCATCTATCCCCTGACAGATGCACAGTGATATATTCTGCAGATTATTACATGACTGGCCTCTCTAGTGATCTGCAGAACATTGCTCTGACCCATCTATCCCCTGACAGATGCACAGTGATATATTCTGCAGAATATTACATGATTGACCACTCTAGTGATCTGCAGAACATTGCTCTGTCCCATCTACCCCCTGACAGATGCACAGTGATATATTCAGCAGATTATTACATGACTGGCCTCTCTAGTGATCTGCAGAACATTGCTCTGACCCATCTACCCCCTGACAGATGCACAGTGATATATTCTGCAGATTATTACATGACTGGCCTCTCTAGTGATCTGCAGAACATTGCTCTGACCCATCTATCCCCTGACAGATGCACAGTGATATATTCTGCAGATTATTACATGATTGACCACTCTAGTGATCTGCAGAACATTGCTCTGTCCCATCTACCCCCTGACAGATGCACAGTGATATATTCTGCAGATTATTACATGATTGACCACTCTAGTGATCTGCAGAACATTGCTCTGTCCCATCTACCCCCTGACAGATACACAGTGATATATTCTGCAGATTATTACATGATTGACCACTCTAGTGATCTGCAGAACATTGCTCTGTCCCATCTACCCCCTGACAGATACACAGTGATATATTCTGAAGATTATTACATTACTGACCTCTCTAGTGATCTGCAGAACATTGCTCAGTCCCATCTATCACCTGACAGGTACATGGTGATATATTCTGCAGATTATTACATTATTCATCTCTCTAGTGATCTGCAGAACATTGCTCTGACCCATCTACCCCCTGACAGGTATATAGTGATATATGCTGCAGATTATTACATTACTGATCTCTCTAGTGATCTGCAGAACATTACTCTGACCCATCTACCCCTGACAGGTATATAATGATATATGCTGCAGATTACTACATTACTGACCTCTCTAGTGATCTGCAGAACATTGCTCTGTCCCATCTATCCCCTGACAAGTACATAGTGATATATTCTGCAGATTACTACATTACTGACTTCTCTAGTGATCTGCAGAACATTGCTCAGTTCCATCTATCCCCTGACATATACATAGTGATATATTCTGCAGATAATTACATTGCTGACCTCTCTAGTGATCTGCAGAACATTGCTCTGTCCCATCTACCCCCTGACAGATACACAGTGATATATTCTGCAGATTATTACATTACTGATCTCTATAGTGATCTGCAGAACATTGCTCAGTTCCACCTATCCCCTGACATATACATAGTGATATATTCTGCAGATAATTACATTGCTGACCTCTCTAGTGATCTGCAGAACATTGCTCTGTCCCATCTACCCCCTGACAGATACACAGTGATATATTCTGCAGATTATTACATTTCTGATCTCTATAGTGATCTGCAGAACATTGCTCAGTCCCATCTACCCCTTGACAGGTACATAGTGATATATTCTGCAGATTATTACATTACTGACCTCTCTAGTGATCTGCAGAACATTGCTCTGACCCATCTTCCCCCTGACAGGTATATAGTGATATATGCTGCAGATGATTACATTACTGATCTCTCTAATGATCTGCAGAACATTACTCTGACCCATCTACCCCCTGACAGGTATATAATGATATATGCTGCAGATTATTACATTACTGACCTCTCTAGTGATCTGCAGAACATTGCTCTGACCCATCTACCCCCTGACAGGTATATAGTGATATATGCTGCAGATTATTACATTACTGATCTCTCTAGTGATCTGCAGAACATTACTCTGACCCATCTACCCCCTGACAGGTATATAATGATATATGCTGCAGATTACTACATTACTGACCTCTCTAGTGATCTGCAGAACATTGCTCTGTCCCATCTATCCCCTGACAAGTACATAGTGATATATTCTGCAGATTACTACATTACTGACTTCTCTAGTGATCTGCAGAACATTGCTCAGTTCCATCTATCCCCTGACATATACATAGTGATATATTCTGCAGATAATTACATTGCTGACCTCTCTAGTGATCTGCAGAACATTGCCCTGTCCCATCTACCCCCTGACAGATACACAGTGATATATTCTGCAGATTATTACATTACTGATCTCTATAATGATCTGCAGAACATTGCTCAGTTCCATCTATCCCCGGACATATACATAGTGATATATTCTGCAGATAATTACATTGCTGACCTTTCTAGTGATCTGCAGAACATTGCTCTGTCCCATCTACCCCCTGACAGATACACAGTGATATATTCTGCAGATTATTACATTACTGATCTCTATAGTGATCTGCAGAACATTTCTCAGTTCCATCTACCCCCTGACAGGTACATAGTGATATATTCTGCAGATTATTACATTACTGACCTCTCTAGTGATCTGCAGAACATTGCTCTGTCCCATCTATCACCTGACAGGTACATAGTGATATATTCTGCAGATTATTACATTACTGATCTCTCTAGTGATCTGCAGAACATTACTCTGACCCATCTACCACTTGACAGGTATATAATGATATATGCTGCAGATTATTACATTACTGACATCTCTAGTGATCTGCAGAACATTGCTCTGATCCATCTACCCCCTGACAGGTATATAGTGATATATGCTGCAGATTATTACATTACTGATCTCTCTAGTGATCTGCAGAACATTGCTCTGTCCCATCTATCACCTGACAGGTACATAGTGATATATTCTGCAGATTATTACATTACTGATCTCTCTAGTGATCTGCAGAACATTACTCTGACCCATCTACCACTTGACAGGTATATAATGATATATGCTGCAGATTATTACATTACTGACCTCTCTAGTGATCTGCAGAACATTGCTCTGACCCATCTACCCCCTGACAGGTATATAGTGATATATTCTGCAGATTATTACATTATTCATCTCTCTAGTGATCTGCAGAACATTACTCTGACCCATCTACCCCTTGACAGGTATATAGTGATATATTCTGCAGATTATTACATTACTGACCTCTCTAGTTATCTGCAGAACATTGCTCTGACCCATCTACCCCCTGACAGGTATATAGTGATATATACTGCAGATTATTACATTACTGATCTCTCTAGTGATCTGCAGAACATTACTCTGACCCATCTACCCCTTGACAGGTATATAATGATATATGCTGCAGATTATTACATTACTGACCTCTCTAGTGATCTGCAGAACATTACTCTGACCCATCTACCCCCTGACAGGTATATAATGATATATGCTGCAGATTACTACATTACTGACCTCTCTAGTGATCTGCAGAACATTGCTCTGTCCCATCTATCCCCTGACAAGTACATAGTGATATATTCTGCAGATTACTACATTACTGACTTCTCTATCGATCTGCAGAACATTGCTCAGTTCCATCTATCCCCTGACATATACATAGTGATATATTCTGCAGATAATTACATTGCTGACCTCTCTAGTGATCTGCAGAACATTGCTCTGTCCCATCTACCCCCTGACAGATACACAGTGATATATTCTGCAGATTATTACATTACTGATCTCTATAGTGATCTGCAGAACATTGCTCAGTTCCACCTATCCCCTGACATATACATAGTGATATATTCTGCAGATAATTACATTGCTGACCTCTCTAGTGATCTGCAGAACATTGCTCTGTCCCATCTACCCCCTGACAGATACACAGTGATATATTCTGCAGATTATTACATTTCTGATCTCTATAGTGATCTGCAGAACATTGCTCAGTCCCATCTACCCCTTGACAGGTACATAGTGATATATTCTGCAGATTATTACATTACTGACCTCTCTAGTGATCTGCAGAACATTGCTCTGACCCATCTTCCCCCTGACAGGTATATAGTGATATATGCTGCAGATGATTACATTACTGATCTCTCTAATGATCTGCAGAACATTACTCTGACCCATCTACCCCCTGACAGGTATATAATGATATATTCTGCAGATTATTACATTACTGACCTCTCTAGTGATCTGCAGAACATTGCTCTGACCCATCTACCCCCTGACAGGTATATAATGATATATGCTGCAGATTATTACATTACTGATCTCTCTAGTGATCTGCAGAACATTACTCTGACCCATCTACCCCCTGACAGGTATATAATGATATATGCTGCAGATTACTACATTACTGACCTCTCTAGTGATCTGCAGAACATTGCTCTGTCCCATCTATCCCCTGACAAGTACATAGTGATATATTCTGCAGATTACTACATTACTGACTTCTCTAGTGATCTGCAGAATATTGCTCAGTTCCATCTATCCCCTGACATATACATAGTGATATATTCTGCAGATAATTACATTGCTGACCTCTCTAGTGATCTGCAGAACATTGCCCTGTCCCATCTACCCCCTGACAGATACACAGTGATATATTCTGCAGATTATTACATTACTGATCTCTATAGTGATCTGCAGAACATTGCTCAGTTCCATCTATCCCCTGACATATACATAGTGATATATTCTGCAGATAATTACATTGCTGACCTCTCTAGTGATCTGTAGAACATTGCTCTGTCCCATCTACCCCCTGACAGATACACAGTGATATATTCTGCAGATTATTACATTACTGATCTCTATAGTGATCTGCAGAACATTGCTCAGTTCCATCTACCCCCTGACAGGTACATAGTGATATATTCTGCAGATTATTACATTACTGACCTCTGTAGTGATCTGCAGAACATTGCTCTGTCCCATCTATCACCTGACAGGTACATAGTGATATATTCTGCAGATTATTACATTACTGATCTCTCTAGTGATCTGCAGAACATTACTCTGACCCATCTACCACTTGACAGGTATATAATGATATATGCTGCAGATTATTACATTACTGACATCTCTAGTGATCTGCAGAACATTGCTCTGATCCATCTACCCCCTGACAGGTATATAGTGATATATGGTGCAGATTATTACATTACTGATCTCTCTAGTGATCTGCAGAACATTGCTCTGTCCCATCTATCACCTGACAGGTACATAGTGATATATTCTGCAGATTATTACATTACTGATCTCTCTAGTGATCGGCAGAACATTACTCTGACCCATCTACCACTTGACAGGTATATAAGGATATATGCTGCAGATTATTACATTACTGACCTCTCTAGTGATCTGCAGAACATTGCTCTGACCCATCTACCCCCTGACAGGTATATAGTGATATATTCTGCAGATTATTACATTATTCATCTCTCTAGTGATCTGCAGAACATTACTCTGACCCATCTACCCCTTGACAGGTATATAGTGATATATTCTGCAGATTATTACATTACTGACCTCTCTAGTGATCTGCAGAACATTGCTCTGACCCATCTACCCCCTGACAGGTATATAGTGATATATACTGCAGATTATTACATTACTGATCTCTCTAGTGATCTGCAGAACATTACTCTGACCCATCTACCCCCTGACAGGTATATAATGATATATGCTGCAGACTACTACATTACTGACCTCTCTAGTGATCTGCAGAACATTGCTCTGTCCCATCTATCCCCTGACAAGTACATAGTGATATATTCTGCAGATTACTACATTACTGACTTCTCTAGTGATCTGCAGAACATTGCTCAGTTCCATCTATCCCCTGACATATACATAGTGATATATTCTGCAGATAATTACATTGCTGACCTCTCTAGTGATCTGCAGAACATTGCTCTGTCCCATCTACCCCCTGACAGATACACAGTGATATATTCTGCAGATTATTACATTACTGATCTCTATAGTGATCTGCAGAACATTGCTCAGTTCCATCTATCCCCTGACATATACATAGTGATATATTCTGCAGATAATTACATTGCTGACCTCTCTAGTGATCTGCAGAACATTGCTCTGTCCCATCTACCCCCTGACAGATACACAGTGATATATTCTGCAGATTATTACATTACTGATCTCTATAGTGATCTGCAGAACATTGCTCATTTCCATCTACCCCCTGACAGGTACATAGTGATATATTCTGCAGATTATAACATTATTCATCTCTCTAGTGATCTGCAGAACATTACTCTGACCCATCTACCCCTTGACAGGTACATAGTGAAATATTCTGCAGATTATTACATTACTGACCTCTCTAGTGATCTGCAGAACATTGCTCTGACCCATCTACCCCCTGACAGGTATATAGTGATATTTGCTGGAGATTATTACATTACTGATCTCTCTAGTGATCTGCAGAACATTACTCTGACCCATCTACCACTTGACAGGTATATAATGATATATGCTGCAGATTATTACATTACTGACCTCTCTAGTGATCTGCAGAACATTGCTCTGACCCATCTACCCCCTGACAGGTATATAGTGATATATTCTGCAGATTATTACATTCATCTCTCTAGTGATCTGCAGAACATTGCTCTGACCCATCTATCCCCTGACAGATGCATAGTGATATATTCTGCAGATTATTACATGACTGGCCTCTCTAGTGATCTGCAGAACATTGCTCTGACCCATCTACCCCCTGACAGATGCATAGTGATATATTCTGCAGATTATTACATGACTGGCCTCTCTAGTGATCTGCAGAATATTGCTCTGACCCATCTATCCCCTGACAGATGCACAGTGATATATTCTGCAGATTATTACATGATTGACCACTCTAGTGATCTGCAGAACATTGCTCTGTCCCATCTACCCCCTGACAGATGCACAGTGATATATTCTGCAGATTATTACATGATTGACCACTCTAGTGATCTGCAGAACATTGCTCTGTCCCATCTACCCCCTGACAGATACACAGTGATATATTCTGCAGATTATTACATGATTGACCACTCTAGTGATCTGCAGAACATTGCTCTGTCCCATCTACCCCCTGACAGATACACAGTGATATATTCTGCAGATTATTACATTACTGACCTCTCTAGTGATCTGCAGAACATTGCTCAGTCCCATCTATCACCTGACAGGTACATGTTGATATATTCTGCAGATTATTACATTATTCATCTCTCTAGTGATCTGCAGAACATTGCTCTGACCCATCTACCCCCTGACAGGTATATAGTGATATATGCTGCAGATTATTACATTACTGATCTCTCTAGTGATCTGCAGAACATTACTCTGACCCATCTACCCCCTGACAGGTATATAGTGATATATGCTGCAGATTATTACATTACTGACCTCTCTAGTGATCTGCAGAACATTGCTCTGACCCATCTACCCCCTGACAGGTATATAGTGATATATGCTGCAGATTATTACATTACTGATCTCTCTAGTGATCTGCAGAACATTACTCTGACCCATCTACCCCCTGACAGGTATATAATGATATATGCTGCAGATTACTACATTACTGACCTCTCTAGTGATCTGCAGAACATTGCTCTGTCCCATCTATCCCCTGACAAGTACATAGTGATATATTCTGCAGATTACTACATTACTGACTTCTCTAGTGATCTGCAGAACATTGCTCAATTCCATCTATCCCCTGACATATACATAGTGATATATTCTGCAGATAATTACATTGCTGACCTCTCTAGTGATCTGCAGAACATTGCTCTGTCCCATCTACCCCCTGACAGATACACAGTGATATATTCTGCAGATTATTACATTACTGATCTCTATAGTGATCTGCAGAACATTGCTCAGTTCCACCTATCCCCTGACATATACATAGTGATATATTCTGCAGATAATTACATTGCTGACCTCTCTAGTGATCTGCAGAACATTGCTCTGTCCCATCTACCCCCTGACAGATACACAGTGATATATTCTGCAGATTATTACATTACTGATCTCTATAGTGATCTGCAGAACATTGCTCAGTTCCATCTACCCCCTGACAGGTACATAGTGATATATTCTGCAGATTATTACATTATTCATCTCTCTAGTGATCTGCAGAACATAACTCTGACCCATCTACCCCTTGACAGGTACATAGTGATATATTCTGCAGATTATTACATTACTGACCTCTCTAGTGATCTGCAGAACATTGCTCTGATCCATCTTCCCCCTGACAGGTATATAGTGATATATGCTGCAGATGATTACATTACTGATCTCTCTAGTGATCTGCAGAACATTACTCTGACCCATCTACCCCCTGACAGGTATATAATGATATATGCTGCAGATTATTACATTACTGACCTCTCTAGTGATCTGCAGAACATTGCTCTGAACCATCTACCCCCTGACAGGTATATAGTGATATATGCTGCAGATTATTACATTACTGATCTCTCTAGTGATCTGCAGAATATTACTCTGACCCATCTACCCCCTGACAGGTATATAATGATATATGCTGCAGATTACTACATTACTGACCTCTCTAGTGATCTGCAGAACATTGCTCTGTCCCATCTATCCCCTGACAAGTACATAGTGATATATTCTGCAGATTACTACATTACTGACTTCTCTAGTGATCTGCAGAACATTGCTCAGTTCCATCTATCCCCTGACATATACATAGTGATATATTCTGCAGATAATTACATTGCTGACCTCTCTAGTGATCTGCAGAACATTGCTCTGTCCCATCTATCACCTGACAGGTACATAGTGATATATTCTGCAGATTATTACATTACTGATCTCTCTAGTGATCTGCAGAACATTACTCTGACCCATCTACCACTTGACAGGTATATAATGATATATGCTGCAGATTATTACATTACTGACCTCTCTAGTGATCTGCAGAACATTGCTCTGACCCATCTACCCCCTGACAGGTATATAGTGATATATTCTGCAGATTATTACATTATTCATCTCTCTAGTGATCTGCAGAACATTACTCTGACCCATCTACCCCTTGACAGGTATATAGTGATATATTCTGCAGATTATTACATTACTGACCTCTCTAGTGATCTGCAGAACATTGCTCTGACCCATCTACCCCCTGACAGGTATATAGTGATATATACTGCAGATTATTACATTACTGATCTCTCTAGTGATCTGCAGAACATTACTCTGACCCATCTACCCCCTGACAGGTATATAATGATATATGCTGCAGATTATTACATTACTGACCTCTCTAGTGATCTGCAGAACATTACTCTGACCCATCTACCCCCTGACAGGTATATAATGATATATGCTGCAGATTACTACATTACTGACCTCTCTAGTGATCTGCAGAACATTGCTCTGTCCCATCTATCCCCTGACAAGTACATAGTGATATATTCTGCAGATTACTACATTACTGACTTCTCTAGTGATCTGCAGAACATTGCTCAGTTCCATCTATCCCCTGACATATACATAGTGATATATTCTGCAGATAATTACATTGCTGACCTCTCTATTGATCTGCAGAACATTGCTCTGTCCCATCTACCCCCTGACAGATACACAGTGATATATTCTGCAGATTATTACATTACTGATCTCTATAGTGATCTGCAGAACATTGCTCAGTTCCATCTACCCCCTGACAGGTACATAGTGATATATTCTGCAGATTATTACATTACTGACCTCTCTAGTGATCTGCAGAACATTGCTCTGTCCCATCTATCACCTGACAGGTACATAGTGATATATTCTGCAGAGTATTACATTACTGATCTCTCCAGTGATCTGCAGAACATTGCTCTGACCCATCTACCACTTTACAGGTATATAATGATATATGCTGCAGATTATTACATTACTGACCTCTCTAGTGATCTGCAGAACATTGCTCTGACCCATCTACCCCCTGACAGGTATATAGTGATATATGCTGCAGATTATTACATTACTGATCTCTCTAGTGATCTGCAGAACATTGCTCTGTCCCATCTATCACCTGACAGGTACATAGTGATATATTCTGCAGATTATTACATTACTGATCTCTCTAGTGATCTGCAGAACATTGCTCTGACCCATTTACCACTTGACAGGTATATAATGATATATGCTGCAGATTATTACATTACTGACCTCTCTAGTGATCTGCAGAACATTGCTCTTACCCATCTACCCCCTGACAGGTATATAGTGATATATGCTGCAGATTATTACATTACTGATCTCTCTAGTGATCTGCAGAACATTGCTCTGACCCATCTACCCCCTGACAGGTATATAGTGATATATACTGCAGATTATTACATTACTGATCTCTCTAGTGATCTGCAGAACATTACTCTGACCCATCTACCCCTTGACAGGTATATAATGATATATGCTGCAGATTATTACATTACTGACCTCTCTAGTGATCTGCAGAACATTACTCTGACCCATCTACCCCCTGACAGGTATATAATGATATATGCTGCAGATTACTACATTACTGACCTCTCTAGTGATCTGCAGAACATTGCTCTGTCCCATCTATCCCCTGACAAGTACATAGTGATATATTCTGCAGATTACTACATTACTGACTTCTCTATCGATCTGCAGAACATTGCTCAGTTCCATCTATCCCCTGACATATACATAGTGATATATTCTGCAGATAATTACATTGCTGACCTCTCTAGTGATCTGCAGAACATTGCTCTGTCCCATCTACCCCCTGACAGATACACAGTGATATATTCTGCAGATTATTACATTACTGATCTCTATAGTGATCTGCAGAACATTGCTCAGTTCCACCTATCCCCTGACATATACATAGTGATATATTCTGCAGATAATTACATTGCTGACCTCTCTAGTGATCTGCAGAACATTGCTCTGTCCCATCTACCCCCTGACAGATACACAGTGATATATTCTGCAGATTATTACATTTCTGATCTCTATAGTGATCTGCAGAACATTGCTCAGTCCCATCTACCCCTTGACAGGTACATAGTGATATATTCTGCAGATTATTACATTACTGACCTCTCTAGTGATCTGCAGAACATTGCTCTGACCCATCTTCCCCCTGACAGGTATATAGTGATATATGCTGCAGATGATTACATTACTGATCTCTCTAATGATCTGCAGAACATTACTCTGACCCATCTACCCCCTGACAGGTATATAATGATATATGCTGCAGATTATTACATTACTGACCTCTCTAGTGATCTGCAGAACATTGCTCTGACCCATCTACCCCCTGACAGGTATATAGTGATATATGCTGCAGATTATTACATTACTGATCTCTCTAGTGATCTGTAGAACATTACTCTGACCCATCTACCCCCTGACAGGTATATAATGATATATGCTGCAGATTACTACATTACTGACCTCTCTAGTGATCTGCAGAACATTGCTCTGTCCCATCTATCCCCTGACAAGTACATAGTGATATATTCTGCAGATTACTACATTACTGACTTCTCTAGTGATCTGCAGAATATTGCTCAGTTCCATCTATCCCCTGACATATACATAGTGATATATTCTGCAGATAATTACATTGCTGACCTCTCTAGTGATCTGCAGAACATTGCCCTGTCCCATCTACCCCCTGACAGATACACAGTGATATATTCTGCAGATTATTACATTACTGATCTCTATAGTGATCTGCAGAACATTGCTCAGTTCCATCTATCCCCTGACATATACATAGAGATATATTCTGCAGATAATTACATTGCTGACCTCTCTAGTGATCTGTAGAACATTGCTCTGTCCCATCTACCCCCTGACAGATACACAGTGATATATTCTGCAGATTATTACATTACTGATCTCTATAGTGATCTGCAGAACATTGCTCAGTTCCATCTACCCCCTGACAGGTACATAGTGATATATTCTGCAGATTATTACATTACTGACCTCTCTAGTGATCTGCAGAACATTGCTCTGTCCCATCTATCACTTGACAGGTACATAGTGATATATTCTGCAGATTATTACATTACTGATCTCTCTAGTGATCTGCAGAACATTACTCTGACCCATCTACCACTTGACAGGTATATAATGATATATGCTGCAGATTATTACATTACTGACATCTCTAGTGATCTGCAGAACATTGCTCTGATCCATCTACCCCCTGACAGGTATATAGTGATATATGCTGCAGATTATTACATTACTGATCTCTCTAGTGATCTGCAGAACATTGCTCTGTCCCATCTATCACCTGACAGGTACATAGTGATATATTCTGCAGATTATTACATTACTGATCTCTCTAGTGATCGGCAGAACATTACTCTGACCCATCTACCACTTGACAGGTATATAAGGATATATGCTGCAGATTATTACATTACTGACCTCTCTAGTGATCTGCAGAACATTGCTCTGACCCATCTACCCCCTGACAGGTATATAGTGATATATTCTGCAGATTATTACATTATTCATCTCTCTAATGATCTGCAGAACATTACTCTGACCCATCTACCCCTTGCCAGGTATATAGTGATATATTCTGCAGATTATTACATTACTGACCTCTCTAGTGATCTGCAGAACATTGCTCTGACCCATCTACCCCCTGACAGGTATATAGTGATATATACTGCAGATTATTACATTACTGATCTCTCTAGTGATCTGCAGAACATTACTCTGACCCATCTACCCCCTGACAGGTATATAATGATATATGCTGCAGATTACTACATTACTGACCTCTCTAGTGATCTGCAGAACATTGCTCTGTCCCATCTATCCCCTGACAAGTACATAGTGATATATTCTGCAGATTACTACATTACTGACTTCTCTAGTGATCTGCAGAACATTGCTCAGTTCCATCTATCCCCTGACATATACATAGTGATATATTCTGCAGATAATTACATTGCTGATCTCTCTAGTGATCTGCAGAACATTGCTCTGTCCCATCTACCCCCTGACAGATACACAGTGATATATTCTGCAGATTATTACATTACTGATCTCTATAGTGATCTGCAGAACATTGCTCAGTTCCATCTATCCCCTGACATATACATAGTGATATATTCTGCAGATAATTACATTGCTGACCTCTCTAGTGATCTGCAGAACATTGCTCTGTCCCATCTACCCCCTGACAGATACACAGTGATATATTCTGCAGATTATTACATTACTGATCTCTATAGTGATCTGCAGAACATTGCTCATTTCCATCTACCCCCTGACAGGTACATAGTGATATATTCTGCAGATTATTACATTATTCATCTCTCTAGTGATCTGCAGAACATTACTCTGACCCATCTACCCCTTGACAGGTACATAGTGAAATATTCTGCAGATTATTACATTACTGACCTCTCTAGTGATCTGCAGAACATTGCTCTGACCCATCTACCCCCTGACAGGTATATAGTGATATTTGCTGGAGATTATTACATTACTGATCTCTCTAGTGATCTGCAGAACATTACTCTGACCCATCTACCACTTGACAGGTATATAATGATATATGCTGCAGATTATTACATTACTGACCTCTCTAGTGATCTGCAGAACATTGCTCTGACCCATCTACCCCCTGACAGGTATATAGTGATATATTCTGCAGATTATTCCATTATTCATCTCTCTAGTGATCTGCAGAACATTGCTCTGACCCATCTATCCCCTAACAGATGCATAGTGATATATTCTGCAGATTATTACATGACTGGCCTCTCTAGTGATCTGCAGAACATTGCTCTGACCCATCTATCCCCTGACAGATGCACAGTGATATATTCTGCAGATTATTACATGACTGGCCTCTTTTGTGATCTGCAGAACATTGCTCTGACCCATCTATCCCCTGACAGATGCACAGTGATATATTCTGCAGATTATTACATGACTGGCCTCTCTTGTGATCTGCAGAACATTGCCCTGACCCATCTATCCCCTGACAGATGCACAGTGATATATTCTGCAGATTATTACATGACTGGCCTCTCTAGTTATCTGCAGAACATTGCTCTGACCCATCTACCCCCTGACAGAAGCATAGTGATATATTCTGCAGATTATTACATGACTGGCCTCTCTAGTGATCTGCAGAATATTGCTCTGACCCATCTATCCCCTGACAGATGCACAGTGATATATTCTGCAGATTATTACATGATTGACCACTCTAGTGATCTGCAGAACATTGCTCTGTCCCATCTACCCCCTGACAGATGCACAGTGATATATTCTGCAGATTATTACATGATTGACCACTCTAGTGATCTGCAGAACATTGCTCTGTCCCATCTACCCCCTGACAGATACACAGTGATATATTCTGCAGATTATTACATGATTGACCACTCTAGTGATCTGCAGAACATTGCTCTGTCCCATCTACCCCCTGACAGATACACAGTGATATATTCTGCAGATTATTACATTACTGACCTCTCTAGTGATCTGCAGAACATTGCTCAGTCCCATCTATCACCTGACAGGTACATGGTGATATATTCTGCAGATTATTACATTATTCATCTCTCTAGTGATCTGCAGAACATTGCTCTGACCCATCTACCCCCTGACAGGTATATAGTGATATATGCTGCAGATTATTACATTACTGATCTCTCTAGTGATCTGCAGAACATTACTCTGACCCATCTACCCCCTGACAGGTATATAGTGATATATGCTGCAGATTATTACATTACTGACCTCTCTAGTGATCTGCAGAACATTGCTCTGACCCATCTACCCCCTGACAGGTATATAGTGATATATGCTGCAGATTATTACATTACTGATCTCTCTAGTGATCTGCAGAACATTACTCTGACCCATCTACCCCCTGACAGGTATATAATGATATATGCTGCAGATTACTACATTACTGACCTCTCTAGTGATCTGCAGAACATTGCTCTGTCCCATCTATCCCCTGACAAGTACATAGTGATATATTCTGCAGATTACTACATTACTGACTTCTCTAGTGATCTGCAGAACATTGCTCAGTTCCATCTATCCCCTGACATATACATAGTGATATATTCTGCAGATAATTACATTGCTGACCTCTCTAGTGATCTGCAGAACATTGCTCTGTCCCATCTACCCCCTGACAGATACACAGTGATATATTCTGCAGATTATTACATTACTGATCTCTATAGTGATCTGCAGAACATTGCTCAGTTCCACCTATCCCCTGACATATACATAGTGATATATTCTGCAGATAATTACATTGCTGACCTCTCTAGTGATCTGCAGAACATTGCTCTGTCCCATCTACCCCCTGACAGATACACAGTGATATATTCTGCAGATTATTACATTACTGATCTCTATAGTGATCTGCAGAACATTGCTCAGTTCCATCTACCCCCTGACAGGTACATAGTGATATATTCTGCAGATTATTACATTATTCATCTCTCTAGTGATCTGCAGAACATAACTCTGACCCATCTACCCCTTGACAGGTACATAGTGATATATTCTGCAGATTATTACATTACTGACCTCTCTAGTGATCTGCAGAACATTGCTCTGATCCATCTTCCCCCTGACAGGTATATAGTGATATATGCTGCAGATGATTACATTACTGATCTCTCTAGTGATCTGCAGAACATTACTCTGACCCATCTACCCCCTGACAGGTATATAATGATATATGCTGCAGATTATTACATTACTGACCTCTCTAGTGATCTGCAGAACATTGCTCTGAACCATCTACCCCCTGACAGGTATATAGTGATATATGCTGCAGATTATTACATTACTGATCTCTCTAGTGATCTGCAGAATATTACTCTGACCCATCTACCCCCTGACAGGTATATAATGATATATGCTGCAGATTACTACATTACTGACCTCTCTAGTGATCTGCAGAACATTGCTCTGTCCCATCTATCCCCTGACAAGTACATAGTGATATATTCTGCAGATTACTACATTACTGACTTCTCTAGTGATCTGCAGAACATTGCTCAGTTCCATCTATCCCCTGACATATACATAGTGATATATTCTGCAGATAATTACATTGCTGACCTCTCTAGTGATCTGCAGAACATTGCCCTGTCCCATCTACCCCCTGACAGATACACAGTGATATATTCTGCAGATTATTACATTACTGATCTCTATAGTGATCTGCAGAACATTGCTCAGTTCCATCTATCCCCTGACATATACATAGTGATATATTCTGCAGATAATTACATTGCTGACCTCTCTAGTGATCTGCAGAACATTGCTCTGTCCCATCTACCCCCTGACAGATACACAGTGATATATTCTGCAGATTATTACATTACTGATCTCTATAGTGATCTGCAGAACATTGCTCAGTTCCATCTACCCCCTGACAGGTACATAGTGATATATTCTGCAGATTATTACATTACTGACCTCTCTAGTGATCTGCAGAACATTGCTCTCTCCCATCTATCACCTGACAGGTACATAGTGATATATTCTGCAGATTATTACATTACTGATCTCTCTAGTGATCTGCAGAACATTACTCTGACCCATCTACCACTTGACAGGTATATAATGATATATGCTGCAGATTATTACATTACTGACATCTCTAGTGATCTGCAGAACATTGCTCTGATCCATCTACCCCCTGACAGGTATATAGTGATATATGCTGCAGATTATTACATTACTGATCTCTCTAGTGATCTGCAGAACATTGCTCTGTCCCATCTATCACCTGACAGGTACATAGTGATATATTCTGCAGATTATTACATTACTGATCTCTCTAGTGATCTGCAGAACATTACTCTGACCCATCTACCACTTGACAGGTATATAATGATATATGCTGCAGATTATTACATTACTGACCTCTCTAGTGATCTGCAGAACATTGCTCTGACCCATCTACCCCCTGACAGGTATATAGTGATATATTCTGCAGATTATTACATTATTCATCTCTCTAGTGATCTGCAGAACATTACTCTGACCCATCTACCCCTTGACAGGTATATAGTGATATATTCTGCAGATTATTACATTACTGACCTCTCTAGTGATCTGCAGAACATTGCTCTGACCCATCTACCCCCTGACAGGTATATAGTGATATATACTGCAGATTATTACATTACTGATCTCTCTAGTGATCTGCAGAACATTACTCTGACCCATCTACCCCCTGACAGGTATATAATGATATATGCTGCAGATTATTACATTACTGACCTCTCTAGTGATCTGCAGAACATTACTCTGACCCATCTACCCCCTGACAGGTATATAATGATATATGCTGCAGATTACTACATTACTGACCTCTCTAGTGATCTGCAGAACATTGCTCTGTCCCATCTATCCCCTGACAAGTACATAGTGATATATTCTGCAGATTACTACATTACTGACTTCTCTAGTGATCTGCAGAACATTGCTCAGTTCCATCTATCCCCTGACATATACATAGTGATATATTCTGCAGATAATTACATTGCTGACCTCTCTATTGATCTGCAGAACATTGCTCTGTCCCATCTACCCCCTGACAGATACACAGTGATATATTCTGCAGATTATTACATTACTGATCTCTATAGTGATCTGCAGAACATTGCTCAGTTCCATCTACCCCCTGACAGGTACATAGTGATATATTCTGCAGATTATTACATTACTGACCTCTCTAGTGATCTGCAGAACATTGCTCTGTCCCATCTATCACCTGACAGGTACATACTGATATATTCTGCAGAGTATTACATTACTGATCTCTCCAGTGATCTGCAGAACATTGCTCTGACCCATCTACCACTTTACAGGTATATAATGATATATGCTGCAGATTATTACATTACTGACCTCTCTAGTGATCTGCAGAACATTGCTCTGACCCATCTACCCCCTGACAGGTATATAGTGATATATGCTGCAGATTATTACATTACTGATCTCTCTAGTGATCTGCAGAACATTGCTCTGTCCCATCTATCACCTGACAGGTACATAGTGATATATTCTGCAGATTATTACATTACTGATCTCTCTAGTGATCTGCAGAACATTGCTCTGACCCATTTACCACTTGACAGGTATATAATGATATATGCTGCAGATTATTACATTACTGACCTCTCTAGTGATCTGCAGAACATTGCTCTTACCCATCTACCCCCTGACAGGTATATAGTGATATATGCTGCAGATTATTACATTACTGATCTCTCTAGTGATCTGCAGAACATTGCTCTGTCCCATCTATCACCTGACAGGTACATAGTGATATATTCTGCAGATTATTACATTACTGATCTCTCTAGTGATCTGCAGAACATTGCTCTGAGCCATCTTCCACTTGACAGGTATATAATGATATATGCTGCAGATTATTACATTACTGACCTCTCTAGTGATCTGCAGAACATTGCTCTGACCCATCTACCCCCTGACAGGTATATAGTGATATATGCTGCAGATTATTACATTACTGATCTCTCTAGTGATCTGCAGAACATTGCTCTGTCCCATCTATCACCTGACAGGTACATAGTGATATATTCTGCAGATTATTACATTACTGATCTCTCTAGTGATCTGCAGAACATTGCTCTGACCCATTTACCACTTGACAGGTATATAATGATATATGCTGCAGATTATTACATTACTGACCTCTCTAGTGATCTGCAGAACATTGCTCTTACCCATCTACCCCCTGACAGGTATATAGTGATATATGCTGCAGATTATTACATTACTGATCTCTCTAGTGATCTGCAGAACATTGCTCTGACCCATCTACCCCCTGACAGGTATATAGTGATATATACTGCAGATTATTACATTACTGATCTCTCTAGTGATCTGCAGAACATTACTCTGACCCATCTACCCCTTGACAGGTATATAATGATATATGCTGCAGATTATTACATTACTGACCTCTCTAGTGATCTGCAGAACATTACTCTGACCCATCTACCCCCTGACAGGTATATAATGATATATGCTGCAGATTACTACATTACTGACCTCTCTAGTGATCTGCAGAACATTGCTCTGTCCCATCTATCCCCTGACAAGTACATAGTGATATATTCTGCAGATTACTACATTACTGACTTCTCTATCGATCTGCAGAACATTGCTCAGTTCCATCTATCCCCTGACATATACATAGTGATATATTCTGCAGATAATTACATTGCTGACCTCTCTAGTGATCTGCAGAACATTGCTCTGTCCCATCTACCCCCTGACAGATACACAGTGATATATTCTGCAGATTATTACATTACTGATCTCTATAGTGATCTGCAGAACATTGCTCAGTTCCACCTATCCCCTGACATATACATAGTGATATATTCTGCAGATAATTACATTGCTGACCTCTCTAGTGATCTGCAGAACATTGCTCTGTCCCATCTACCCCCTGACAGATACACAGTGATATATTCTGCAGATTATTACATTTCTGATCTCTATAGTGATCTGCAGAACATTGCTCAGTCCCATCTACCCCTTGACAGGTACATAGTGATATATTCTGCAGATTATTACATTACTGACCTCTCTAGTGATCTGCAGAACATTGCTCTGACCCATCTTCCCCCTGACAGGTATATAGTGATATATGCTGCAGATGATTACATTACTGATCTCTCTAATGATCTGCAGAACATTACTCTGACCCATCTACCCCCTGACAGGTATATAATGATATATGCTGCAGATTATTACATTACTGACCTCTCTAGTGATCTGCAGAACATTGCTCTGACCCATCTACCCCCTGACAGGTATATAGTGATATATGCTGCAGATTATTACATTACTGATCTCTCTAGTGATCTGCAGAACATTACTCTGACCCATCTACCCCCTGACAGGTATATAATGATATATGCTGCAGATTACTACATTACTGACCTCTCTAGTGATCTGCAGAACATTGCTCTGTCCCATCTATCCCCTGACAAGTACATAGTGATATATTCTGCAGATTACTACATTACTGACTTCTCTAGTGATCTGCAGAATATTGCTCAGTTCCATCTATCCCCTGACATATACATAGTGATATATTCTGCAGATAATTACATTGCTGACCTCTCTAGTGATCTGCAGAACATTGCCCTGTCCCATCTACCCCCTGACAGATACACAGTGATATATTCTGCAGATTATTACATTACTGATCTCTATAGTGATCTGCAGAACATTGCTCAGTTCCATCTATCCCCTGACATATACATAGTGATATATTCTGCAGATAATTACATTGCTGACCTCTCTAGTGATCTGTAGAACATTGCTCTGTCCCATCTACCCCCTGACAGATACACAGTGATATATTCTGCAGATTATTACATTACTGATCTCTATAGTGATCTGCAGAACATTGCTCAGTTCCATCTACCCCCTGACAGGTACATAGTGATATATTCTGCAGATTATTACATTACTGACCTCTCTAGTGATCTGCAGAACATTGCTCTGTCCCATCTATCACTTGACAGGTACATAGTGATATATTCTGCAGATTATTACATTACTGATCTCTCTAGTGATCTGCAGAACATTACTCTGACCCATCTACCACTTGACAGGTATATAATGATATATGCTGCAGATTATTACATTACTGACATCTCTAGTGATCTGCAGAACATTGCTCTGATCCATCTACCCCCTGACAGGTATATAGTGATATATGCTGCAGATTATTACATTACTGATCTCTCTAGTGATCTGCAGAACATTGCTCTGTCCCATCTATCACCTGACAGGTACATAGTGATATATTCTGCAGATTATTACATTACTGATCTCTCTAGTGATCGGCAGAACATTACTCTGACCCATCTACCACTTGACAGGTATATAAGGATATATGCTGCAGATTATTACATTACTGACCTCTCTAGTGATCTGCAGAACATTGCTCTGACCCATCTACCCCCTGACAGGTATATAGTGATATATTCTGCAGATTATTACATTATTCATCTCTCTAATGATCTGCAGAACATTACTCTGACCCATCTACCCCTTGCCAGGTATATAGTGATATATTCTGCAGATTATTACATTACTGACCTCTCTAGTGATCTGCAGAACATTGCTCTGACCCATCTACCCCCTGACAGGTATATAGTGATATATACTGCAGATTATTACATTACTGATCTCTCTAGTGATCTGCAGAACATTACTCTGACCCATCTACCCCCTGACAGGTATATAATGATATATGCTGCAGATTACTACATTACTGACCTCTCTAGTGATCTGCAGAACATTGCTCTGTCCCATCTATCCCCTGACAAGTACATAGTGATATATTCTGCAGATTACTACATTACTGACTTCTCTAGTGATCTGCAGAACATTGCTCAGTTCCATCTATCCCCTGACATATACATAGTGATATATTCTGCAGATAATTACATTGCTGATCTCTCTAGTGATCTGCAGAACATTGCTCTGTCCCATCTACCCCCTGACAGATACACAGTGATATATTCTGCAGATTATTACATTACTGATCTCTATAGTGATCTGCAGAACATTGCTCAGTTCCATCTATCCCCTGACATATACATAGTGATATATTCTGCAGATAATTACATTGCTGACCTCTCTAGTGATCTGCAGAACATTGCTCTGTCCCATCTACCCCCTGACAGATACACAGTGATATATTCTGCAGATTATTACATTACTGATCTCTATAGTGATCTGCAGAACATTGCTCATTTCCATCTACCCCCTGACAGGTACATAGTGATATATTCTGCAGATTATTACATTATTCATCTCTCTAGTGATCTGCAGAACATTACTCTGACCCATCTACCCCTTGACAGGTACATAGTGAAATATTCTGCAGATTATTACATTACTGACCTCTCTAGTGATCTGCAGAACATTGCTCTGACCCATCTACCCCCTGACAGGTATATAGTGATATTTGCTGGAGATTATTACATTACTGATCTCTCTAGTGATCTGCAGAACATTACTCTGACCCATCTACCACTTGACAGGTATATAATGATATATGCTGCAGATTATTACATTACTGACCTCTCTAGTGATCTGCAGAACATTGCTCTGACCCATCTACCCCCTGACAGGTATATAGTGATATATTCTGCAGATTATTCCATTATTCATCTCTCTAGTGATCTGCAGAACATTGCTCTGACCCATCTATCCCCTGACAGATGCATAGTGATATATTCTGCAGATTATTACATGACTGGCCTCTCTAGTGATCTGCAGAACATTGCTCTGACCCATCTATCCCCTGACAGATGCACAGTGATATATTCTGCAGATTATTACATGACTGGCCTCTTTTGTGATCTGCAGAACATTGCTCTGACCCATCTATCCCCTGACAGATGCACAGTGATATATTCTGCAGATTATTACATGACTGGCCTCTCTTGTGATCTGCAGAACATTGCCCTGACCCATCTATCCCCTGACAGATGCACAGTGATATATTCTGCAGATTATTACATGACTGGCCTCTCTAGTTATCTGCAGAACATTGCTCTGACCCATCTACCCCCTGACAGATGCATAGTGATATATTCTGCAGATTATTACATGACTGGCCTCTCTAGTGATCTGCAGAATATTGCTCTGACCCATCTATCCCCTGACAGATGCACAGTGATATATTCTGCAGATTATTACATGATTGACCACTCTAGTGATCTGCAGAACATTGCTCTGTCCCATCTACCCCCTGACAGATGCACAGTGATATATTCTGCAGATTATTACATGATTGACCACTCTAGTGATCTGCAGAACATTGCTCTGTCCCATCTACCCCCTGACAGATACACAGTGATATATTCTGCAGATTATTACATGATTGACCACTCTAGTGATCTGCAGAACATTGCTCTGTCCCATCTACCCCCTGACAGATACACAGTGATATATTCTGCAGATTATTACATTACTGACCTCTCTAGTGATCTGCAGAACATTGCTCAGTCCCATCTATCACCTGACAGGTACATGGTGATATATTCTGCAGATTATTACATTATTCATCTCTCTAGTGATCTGCAGAACATTGCTCTGACCCATCTACCCCCTGACAGGTATATAGTGATATATGCTGCAGATTATTACATTACTGATCTCTCTAGTGATCTGCAGAACATTACTCTGACCCATCTACCCCCTGACAGGTATATAGTGATATATGCTGCAGATTATTACATTACTGACCTCTCTAGTGATCTGCAGAACATTGCTCTGACCCATCTACCCCCTGACAGGTATATAGTGATATATGCTGCAGATTATTACATTACTGATCTCTCTAGTGATCTGCAGAACATTACTCTGACCCATCTACCCCCTGACAGGTATATAATGATATATGCTGCAGATTACTACATTACTGACCTCTCTAGTGATCTGCAGAACATTGCTCTGTCCCATCTATCCCCTGACAAGTACATAGTGATATATTCTGCAGATTACTACATTACTGACTTCTCTAGTGATCTGCAGAACATTGCTCAGTTCCATCTATCCCCTGACATATACATAGTGATATATTCTGCAGATAATTACATTGCTGACCTCTCTAGTGATCTGCAGAACATTGCTCTGTCCCATCTACCCCCTGACAGATACACAGTGATATATTCTGCAGATTATTACATTACTGATCTCTATAGTGATCTGCAGAACATTGCTCAGTTCCACCTATCCCCTGACATATACATAGTGATATATTCTGCAGATAATTACATTGCTGACCTCTCTAGTGATCTGCAGAACATTGCTCTGTCCCATCTACCCCCTGACAGATACACAGTGATATATTCTGCAGATTATTACATTACTGATCTCTATAGTGATCTGCAGAACATTGCTCAGTTCCATCTACCCCCTGACAGGTACATAGTGATATATTCTGCAGATTATTACATTATTCATCTCTCTAGTGATCTGCAGAACATAACTCTGACCCATCTACCCCTTGACAGGTACATAGTGATATATTCTGCAGATTATTACATTACTGACCTCTCTAGTGATCTGCAGAACATTGCTCTGATCCATCTTCCCCCTGACAGGTATATAGTGATATATGCTGCAGATGATTACATTACTGATCTCTCTAGTGATCTGCAGAACATTACTCTGACCCATCTACCCCCTGACAGGTATATAATGATATATGCTGCAGATTATTACATTACTGACCTCTCTAGTGATCTGCAGAACATTGCTCTGAACCATCTACCCCCTGACAGGTATATAGTGATATATGCTGCAGATTATTACATTACTGATCTCTCTAGTGATCTGCAGAATATTACTCTGACCCATCTACCCCCTGACAGGTATATAATGATATATGCTGCAGATTACTACATTACTGACCTCTCTAGTGATCTGCAGAACATTGCTCTGTCCCATCTATCCCCTGACAAGTACATAGTGATATATTCTGCAGATTACTACATTACTGACTTCTCTAGTGATCTGCAGAACATTGCTCAGTTCCATCTATCCCCTGACATATACATAGTGATATATTCTGCAGATAATTACATTGCTGACCTCTCTAGTGATCTGCAGAACATTGCCCTGTCCCATCTACCCCCTGACAGATACACAGTGATATATTCTGCAGATTATTACATTACTGATCTCTATAGTGATCTGCAGAACATTGCTCAGTTCCATCTATCCCCTGACATATACATAGTGATATATTCTGCAGATAATTACACTGCTGACCTCTCTAGTGATCTGCAGAACATTGCTCTGTCCCATCTACCCCCTGACAGATACACAGTGATATATTCTGCAGATTATTACATTACTGATCTCTATAGTGATCTGCAGAACATTGCTCAGTTCCATCTACCCCCTGACAGGTACATAGTGATATATTCTGCAGATTATTACATTACTGACCTCTCTAGTGATCTGC
This sequence comes from Taudactylus pleione, assembly GCA_031769625.1. Classification (NCBI taxonomy): domain Eukaryota; kingdom Metazoa; phylum Chordata; class Amphibia; order Anura; family Myobatrachidae; genus Taudactylus; species Taudactylus pleione. Next base: position 1,867,905 of record JAUIMM010001331.1, read on the forward strand.
AGAACATTGCTCTCTCCCATCTATCACCTGACAGGTACATAGTGATATATTCTGCAGATTATTACATTACTGATCTCTCTAGTGATCTGCAGAACATTACTCTGACCCATCTACCACTTGACAGGTATATAATGATATATGCTGCAGATTATTACATTACTGACATCTCTAGTGATCTGCAGAACATTGCTCTGATCCATCTACCCCCTGACAGGTATATAGTGATATATGCTGCAGATTATTACATTACTGATCTCTCTAGTGATCTGCAGAACATTGCTCTGTCCCATCTATCACCTGACAGGTACATAGTGATATATTCTGCAGATTATTACATTACTGATCTCTCTAGTGATCTGCAGAACATTACTCTGACCCATCTACCACTTGACAGGTATATAATGATATATGCTGCAGATTATTACATTACTGACCTCTCTAGTGATCTGCAGAACATTGCTCTGACCCATCTACCCCCTGACAGGTATATAGTGATATATTCTGCAGATTATTACATTATTCATCTCTCTAGTGATCTGCAGAACATTACTCTGACCCATCTACCCCTTGACAGGTATATAGTGATATATTCTGCAGATTATTACATTACTGACCTCTCTAGTGATCTGCAGAACATTGCTCTGACCCATCTACCCCCTGACAGGTATATAGTGATATATACTGCAGATTATTACATTACTGATCTCTCTAGTGATCTGCAGAACATTACTCTGACCCATCTACCCCCTGACAGGTATATAATGATATATGCTGCAGATTATTACATTACTGACCTCTCTAGTGATCTGCAGAACATTACTCTGACCCATCTACCCCTGACAGGTATATAATGATATATGCTGCAGATTACTACATTACTGACCTCTCTAGTGATCTGCAGAACATTGCTCTGTCCCATCTATCCCCTGACAAGTACATAGTGATATATTCTGCAGATTACTACATTACTGACTTCTCTAGTGATCTGCAGAACATTGCTCAGTTCCATCTATCCCCTGACATATACATAGTGATATATTCTGCAGATAATTACATTGCTGACCTCTCTATTGATCTGCAGAACATTGCTCTGTCCCATCTACCCCCTGACAGATACACAGTGATATATTCTGCAGATTATTACATTACTGATCTCTATAGTGATCTGCAGAACATTGCTCAGTTCCATCTACCCCCTGACAGGTACATAGTGATATATTCTGCAGATTATTACATTACTGACCTCTCTAGTGATCTGCAGAACATTGCTCTGTCCCATCTATCACCTGACAGGTACATAGTGATATATTCTGCAGAGTATTACATTACTGATCTCTCCAGTGATCTGCAGAACATTGCTCTGACCCATCTACCACTTTACAGGTATATAATGATATATGCTGCAGATTATTACATTACTGACCTCTCTAGTGATCTGCAGAACATTGCTCTGACCCATCTACCCCCTGACAGGTATATAGTGATATATGCTGCAGATTATTACATTACTGATCTCTCTAGTGATCTGCAGAACATTGCTCTGTCCCATCTATCACCTGACAGGTACATAGTGATATATTCTGCAGATTATTACATTACTGATCTCTCTAGTGATCTGCAGAACATTGCTCTGACCCATTTACCACTTGACAGGTATATAATGATATATGCTGCAGATTATTACATTACTGACCTCTCTAGTGATCTGCAGAACATTGCTCTTACCCATCTACCCCCTGACAGGTATATATTGATATATGCTGCAGATTATTACATTACTGATCTCTCTAGTGATCTGCAGAACATTGCTCTGTCCCATCTATCACCTGACAGGTACATAGTGATATATTCTGCAGATTATTACATTACTGATCTCTCTAGTGATCTGCAGAACATTGCTCTGAGCCATCTTCCACTTGACAGGTATATAATGATATATGCTGCAGATTATTACATTACTGACCTCTCTAGTGATCTGCGGAACATTGCTCTGACCCATCTACCCCCTGACAGGTACATAGTGATATATTCTGCAGATTATTACATTACTGATCTCTCTAGTGATCTGCAGAACATTGCTCTGTCCCATCTACCCCCTGACAGGTATATAATGATATATGCTGCAGATTATTACATTACTGATCTCTCTAGTGATCTGCAGAACATTGCTCTGTCCCATCTATCACCTGACAGGTACACAGTGATATATTCTGCAGATTATTACATTACTGATCTCTCTAGTGATCTGCAGAACATTGCTCTGACCCATCTACCACTTGACAGGTATATAATGATATATGCTGCAGATTATTACATTACTGACCTTTCTAGTGATCTGCAGAACATTGCTCTGACCCATCTACCCCCTGACAGGTACATAGTGATATATGCTGCAGGTTATTACATTACTGACTTCTCTAGTGATCTGCAGAACATTACTCTGACCCATCTACCCCCTGACAGGTATATAGTGATATATGCTGCAGGTTATTACATTACTGACTTCTCTAGTGATCTGCAGGACATTACTCTGACCCATCTACCCCCTGACAGGTATATAATGAATATGCTGCAGGTTATTACATTACTGACTTCTCTAGTGATCTGCAGAACATTGCTCTGTCCCATCTATCCCCTGACAAGTACATAGTGATATATTCTGCAGATTACTACATTACTGACTTCTCTAGTAATCTGCAGAACATTGCTCAGTTCCATCTATCCCCTGACATATACATAGTGATATATTCTGCAGATAATTACATTGCTGACCTCTCTAGTGATCTGCAGAACATTGCTCTGTCCCATCTACCCCCTGACAGATACACAGTGATATATTCTGCAGATTATTACATTACTGATCTCTATAGTGATCTGCAGAACATTGCTCAGTTCCATCTATCCCCTGACATATACATAGTGATATATTCTGCAGATAATTACATTGCTGACCTCTCTAGTGATCTGCAGAACATTGCTCTGTCCCATCTACCCCCTGACAGATACACAGTGATATATTCAGCAGATTATTACATTACTGATCTCTATAGTGATCTGCAGAACATTGCTCAGTTCCATCTACCTCCTGACAGGTACATAGTGATATATTCTGCAGATTATTACATTACTGACCTCTCTAGTGATCTGCAGATCATTGCTCTGTCCCATCTATCACCTGACAGGAACATAGTGATATATTCTGCAGATTATTACATTACTGATCTCTCTAGTGATCTGCAGAACATTACTCTGACCCATCTACCACTTGACAGGTATATAATGATATATGCTGCAGATTATTACATTACTGACCTCTTTAGTGATCTGCAGAACATTGCTCTGACCCATCTACCCCCTGACAGGTATATAGTGATATATGCTGCAGAATTATTACATTACTGATCTCTCTAGTGATCTGCAGAACATTGCTCTGTCCCATCTATCACCTGACAGGTACATAGTGATATATTCTGCAGATTATTACATTACTGATCTCTCTAGTGATCTGCAGAACATTACTCTGACCCATCTACCACTTGACAGGTATATAATGATATATGCTGCAGATTATTACATTACTGACCTCTCTAGTGATCTACAGAACATTGCTCTGACCCATCTACCCCCTGACAGGTATATAGTGATATATGCTGCAGATTATTACATTACTGATCTCTCTAGTGATCTGCAGAACATTGCTCTGTCCCATCTATCACCTGACAGGTACATAGTGATATATTCTGCAGATTATTACATTACTGATCTCTCTAGTGATCTGCAGAACATTGCTCTGACCCATCTACCACTTGACAGGTATATAATGATATATGCTGCAGATTATTACATTACTGACCTCTCTAGTGATCTGCAGAACATTGCTCTGACCCATCTACCCCCTGACAGGTACATAGTGATATATTCTGCAGATTATTACATTACTGATCTCTCTAATGATCTGCAGAACATTGCTCTGTCCCATCTACCCCCTGACAGGTATATAATGATATATGCTGCAGATTATTACATTACTGATCTCTCTAGTGATCTGCAGAACATTGCTCTGTCCCATCTATCACCTGACAGGTACATAGTGATATATTCTGCAGATTATTACATTACTGATCTCTCTAATGACTGCAGAACATTGCTCTGACCCATCTACCACTTGACAGGTATATAATGATATATGCTGCAGATTATTACATGACTGACCACTCTAGTGATCTGCAGAACATTGCTCTGACCCATCTATCCCCTGACAGATGCACAGTGATATATTCTGCAGATTATTACATGACTGACCACTCTAGTGATCTGCAGAACATTGCTCTGACCCATCTACCCCCTGACAGATGCACAGTGATATATTCTGCAGATTATTACATGACTGGCCTCTCTAGTGATCTGCAGAACATTGCTCTGTCCCATCTACCCCCTGACAGATGCACAGTGATATATTCTGCAGATTATTACATGACTGGCCTCTCTAGTGATCTGCAGAACATTGCTCTGACCCATCTATCCCCTGACAGATGCACAGTGATATATTCTGCAGATTATTACATGATTGACCACTCTAGTGATCTGCAGAACATTGCTCTGTCCCATCTACCCCCTGACAGATGCACAGTGATATATTCTGCAGATTATTACATGATTGACCACTCTAGTGATCTGCAGAACATTGCTCTGTCCCATCTATCCCCTGACAAGTACATAGTGATATATTCTGCAGATTATTACATTACTGACTTCTCTAGTGATCTGCAGAACATTGCTCAGTTCCATCTATCCCCTGACATATACATAATGATATACTCTGCAGATTATTACATTGCTGACCTCTCTAGTGATCTGCAGAACATTGCTCTGTCCCATCTACCCCCTGACAGATACACAGTGATATATTCTGCAGATTATTACATTACTGACCTCTCTAGTGATCTGCAGAACATTGCTCTGTCCCATCTATCACCCGACAGGTACATAGTGATATATTCTGCAGATTATTACATTATTCATCTCTCTAGTGATCTGCAGAACATTGCTCTGACCCATCTACCCCCTGACAGGTATATAGTGATATATGCTGCAGATTATTACATTACTGATCTCTCTAGTGATCTGCAGAACATTACTCTGACCCATCTACCCCCTGACAGGTATATAATGATATATGCTGCAGATTATTACATTACTGACCTCTCTAGTGATCTGCAGAACATTGCTCTGACCCATCTACCCCCTGACAGGTATATAGTGATATATGCTGCAGATTATTACATTACTGATCTCTCTAGTGATCTGCAGAACATTACTCTGACCCATCTACCCCCTGACAGGTATATAATGATATATGCTGCAGATTACTACATTACTGACCTCTCTAGTGATCTGCAGAACATTTCTCTGTCCCATCTATCCCCTGACAAGTTCATAGTGATATATTCTGCAGATTACTACATTACTGACTTCTCTAGTGATCTGCAGAACATTGCTCAGTTCCATCTATCCCCTGACATATACATAGTGATATATTCTGCAGATAATTACATTGCTGACCTCTCTAGTGATCTGCAGAACATTGCTCTGTCCCATCTACCCCCTGACAGATACACAGTGATATATTCTGCAGATTATTACATTACTGATCTCTATAGTGATCTGCAGAACATTGCTCAGTTCCATCTATCCCCTGACATATACATAGTGATATATTCTGCAGATAATTACATTGCTGACCTCTCTAGTGATCTGCAGAACATAACTCTGACCCATCTACCCCTTGACAGGTACATAGTGATATATGCTGCAGATTATTACATTACTGACCTCTCTAGTGATCTGCAGAACATTACTCTGACCCATCTACCCCCTGACAGGTATATAGTGATATATGCTGCAGATTATTACATTACTGATCTCTCTAGTGATCTGCAGAACATTACTCTGACCCATCTACCACTTGACAGGTATATAATGATATATGCTGCAGATTATTACATTACTGACCTCTCTAGTGATCTGCAGAACATTGCTCTGACCCATCTACCCCCTGACAGGTATATAGTGATATATTCTGCAGATTATTACATTATTCATCTCTCTATTGATCTGCAGAACATTGCTCTGACCCATCTATCCCCTGACAGATGCATAGTGATATATTCTGCAGATTATTACATGACTGGCCTCTCTAGTGATCTGCAGAACATTGCTCTGACCCATCTATCCCCTGACAGATGCACAGTGATATATTCTGCAGATTATTACATGACTGGCCTCTCTAGTGATCTGCAGAACATTGCTCTGACCCATCTATCCCCTGACAGATGCACAGTGATATATTCTGCAGATTATTACATGACTGGCCTCTCTAGTGATCTGCAGAACATTGCTCTGACCCATCTACCCCCTGACAGATGCATAGTGATATATTCTGCAGATTATTACATGACTGGCCTCTCTAGTGATCTGCAGAACATTGCTCTGACCCATCTATCCCCTGACAGATGCACAGTGATATATTCTGCAGATTATTACTTGATTGACCACTCTAGTGATCTGCAGAACATTGCTCTGTCCCATCTACCCCCTAACAGATGCACAGTGATATATTCTGCAGATTATTACATGATTGACCACTCTAGTGATCTGCAGAACATTGCTCTGTCCCATCTACCCCCTGACAGATACACAGTGATATATTCTGCAGATTATTACATTACTGACCTCTCTAGTGATCTGCAGAACATTGCTCAGTCCCATCTATCACCTGACAGGTACATGGTGATATATTCTGCAGATTATTACATTATTCATCTCTCTAGTGATCTGCAGAACATTGCTCTGACCCATCTACCCCCTGACAGGTATATAGTGATATATGCTGCAGATTATTACATTACTGATCTCTCTAGTGATCTGCAGAACATTACTCTGACCCATCTACCCCCTGACAGGTATATAATGATATATGCTGCAGATTATTACATTACTGACCTCTCTAGTGATCTGCAGAACATTGCTCTGACCCATCTACCCCCTGACAGGTATATAGTGATATATGCTGCAGATTATTACATTACTGATCTCTCTAGTGATCTGCAGAACATTGCTCTGACCCATCTACCCCCTGACAGGTATATAGTGATATATGCTGCAGATTATTACATTGCTGACCTCTCTAGTGATCTGCAGAACATTGCCCTGTCCCATCTACCCCCTGACAGATACACAGTGATATATTCTGCAGATTATTACATTACTGATCTCTATAGTGATCTGCAGAACATTGCTCAGTTCCATCTATCCCCTGACATATACATAGTGATATATTCTGCAGATAATTACATTGCTGACCTCTCTAGTGATCTGCAGAACATTGCTCTGTCCCATCTACCCCCTGACAGATACACAGTGATATATTCTGCAGATTATTACATTACTGATCTCTATAGTGATCTGCAGAACATTGCTCAGTTCCATCTACCCCCTGACAGGTACATAGTGATATATTCTGCAGATTATTACATTACTGACCTCTCTAGTGATCTGCAGACCATTGCTCTGTCCCATCTATCACCTGACAGGTACATAGTGATATATTCTGCAGATTATTACATTACTGATCTCTCTAGTGATCTGCAGAACATTACTCTGACCCATCTACCACTTAACAGGTATATAATGATATATGCTGCAGATTATTACATTACTGACCTCTCTAGTGATCTGCAGAACATTGCTCTGATCCATCTACCCCCTGACAGGTATATAGTGATATATGCTGCAGATTATTACATTACTGATCTCTCTACTGATCTGCAGAACATTGCTCTGTCCCATCTATCACCTGACAGGTACATAGTGATATATTCTGCAGATTATTACATTACTGATCTCTCTAGTGATCTGCAGAACATTACTCTGACCCATCTACCACTTGACAGGTATATAATGATATATGCTGCAGATTATTACATTACTGACCTCTCTAGTGATCTGCAGAACATTGCTCTGACCCATCTACCCCCTGACAGGTATATAGTGATATATTCTGCAGATTATTACATTATTCATCTCTCTAGTGATCTGCAGAACATTACTCTGACCCATCTACCCCTTGACAGGTACATAGTGATATATTCTGCAGATTATTACATTACTGACCTCTCTAGTGATCTGCAGAACATTGCTCTGACCCATCTACCCCCTGACAGGTATATAATGATATATGCTGCAGATTACTACATTACTGACCTCTCTAGTGATCTGCAGAACATTACTCTGACCCATCTACCCCCTGACAGGTATATAATGATATATGCTGCAGATTATTACATTACTGACCTCTCTAGTGATCTGCAGAACATTGCTCTGACCCATCTACCCCCTGACAGGTATATAGTGATATATGCTGCAGATTATTACATTACTGATCTCTCTAGTGATCTGCAGAACATTACTCTGACCCATCTACCCCCTGACAGGTATATAATGATATATGCTGCAGATTACTACATTACTGACCTCTCTAGTGATCTGCAGAACATTGCTCTGTCCCATCTATCCCCTGACAAGTACATAGTGATATATTCTGCAGATTACTACATTACTGACTTCTCTCGTGATCTGCAGAACATTGCTCAGTTCCATCTATCCCCTGACATATACATAGTGATCTATTCTGCAGATAATTACATTGCTGACCTCTCTAGTGATCTGCAGAACATTGCTCTGTCCCATCTACCCCCTGACAGATACACAGTGATATATTCTGCAGATTATTACATTACTGATCTCTATAGTGATCTGCAGAACATTGCTCAGTTCCACCTATCCCCTGACATATACATAGTGATATATTCTGCAGATAATTACATTGCTGACCTCTCTAGTGATCTGCAGAACATTGCTCTGTCCCATCTACCCCCTGACAGATACACAGTGATATATTCTGCAGATTATTACATTACTGATCTCTATAGTGATCTGCAGAACATTGCTCAGTTCCATCTACCCCCTGACAGGTACATAGTGATATATTCTGCAGATTATTACATTATTCATCTCTCTAGTGATCTGCAGAACATAACTCTGACCCATCTACCCCTTGACAGGTACATAGTGATATATTCTGCAGATTATTACATTACTGACCTCTCTAGTGATCTGCAGAACATTGCTCTGACCCATCTTCCCCCTGACAGGTATATAGTGATATATGCTGCAGATGATTACATTACTGATCTCTCTAGTGATCTGCAGAACATTACTCTGACCCATCTACCCCCTGACAGGTATATAATGATATATGCTGCAGATTATTACATTACTGACCTCTCTAGTGATCTGCAGAACATTGCTCTGACCCATCTACCCCCTGACAGGTATATAGTGATATATGCTGCAGATTATTACATTACTGATCTCTCTAGTGATCTGCAGAACATTACTCTGACCCATCTACCCCCTGACAGGTATATAATGATATATGCTGCAGATTACTACATTACTGACCTCTCTAGTGATCTGCAGAACATTGCTCTGTCCCATCTATCCCCTGACAAGTACATAGTGATATATTCTGCAGATTACTAAATTACTGACTTCTCTAGTGATCTGCAGAACATTGCTCAGTTCCATCTATCCCCTGACATATACATAGTGATATATTCTGCAGATAATTACATTGCTGACCTCTCTAGTGATCTGCAGAACATTGCCCTGTCCCATCTACCCCCTGACAGATACACAGTGATATATTCTGCAGATTATTACATTACTGATCTCTATAGTGATCTGCAGAACATTGCTCAGTTCCATCTATCCCCTGACATATACATAGTGATATATTCTGCAGATAATTACATTGCTGACCTCTCTAGTGATCTGCAGAACATTGCTCAGTCCCATCTACCCCCTGACAGATACACAGTGATATATTCTGCAGATTATTACATTACTGATCTCTATAGTGATCTGCAGAACATTGCTCAGTTCCATCTACCCCCTGACAGGTACATAGTGATATATTCTGCAGATTATTACATTACTGACCGCTCTAGTGATCTGCAGAACATTGCTCTGTCCCATCTATCACCTGACAGGTACATAGTGATATATTCTGCAGATTATTACATTACTGATCTCTCTAGTGATCTGCAGAACATTACTCTGACCCATCTACCACTTGACAGGTATATAATGATATATGCTGCAGATTATTACATTACTGACCTCTCTAGTGATCTGCAGAACATTGCTCTGATCCATCTACCCCCTGACAGGTATATAGTGATATATGCTGCAGATTATTACATTACTGATCTCTCTAGTGATCTGCAGAACATTGCTCTGTCCCATCTATCACCTGACAGGTACATAGTGATATATTCTGCAGATTATTACATTACTGATCTCTCTAGTGATCTGCAGAACATTACTCTGACCCATCTACCACTTGACAGGTATATAATGAGATATGCTGCAGATTATTACATTACTGACCTCTCTAGTGATCTGCAGAACATTGCTCTGACCCATCTACCCCCTGACAGGTATATAGTGATATATTCTGCAGATTATTACATTATTCATCTCTCTAGTGATCTGCAGAACATTACTCTGACCCATCTACCCCTTGACAGGTACATAGTGATATATTCTGCAGATTATTACATTACTGACCTCTCTAGTGATCTGCAGAACATTGCTCTGACCCATCTTCCCCCTGACAGGTATATAGTGATATATGCTGCAGATGATTACATTACTGATCTCTCTAGTGATCTGCAGAACATTACTCTGACCCATCTACCCCCTGACAGGTATATAATGATATATGCTGCAGATTATTACATTACTGACCTCTCTAGTGATCTGCAGAACATTGCTCTGACCCATCTACCCCCTGACAGGTATATAGTGATATATGCTGCAGATTATTACATTACTGATCTCTCTAGTGATCTGCAGAACATTACTCTGACCCATCTACCCCCTGACAGGTATATAATGATATATGCTGCAGATTACTACATTACTGACCTCTCTAGTGATCTGCAGAACATTGCTCTGTCCCATCTATCCCCTGACAAGTACATAGTGATATATTCTGCAGATTACTAAATTACTGACTTCTCTAGTGATCTGCAGAACATTGCTCAGTTCCATCTATCCCCTGACATATACATAGTGATATATTCTGCAGATAATTACATTGCTGACCTCTCTAGTGATCTGCAGAACATTGCCCTGTCCCATCTACCCCCTGACAGATACACAGTGATATATTCTGCAGATTATTACATTACTGATCTCTATAGTGATCTGCAGAACATTGCTCAGTTCCATATATCCCCTGACATATACATAGTGATATATTCTGCAGATAATTACATTGCTGACCTCTCTAGTGATCTGCAGAACATTGCTCAGTCCCATCTACCCCCTGACAGATACACAGTGATATATTCTGCAGATTATTACATTACTGATCTCTATAGTGATCTGCAGAACATTGCTCAGTTCCATCTACCCCCTGACAGGTACATAGTGATATATTCTGCAGATTATTACATTACTGACCGCTCTAGTGATCTGCAGAACATTGCTCTGTCCCATCTATCACCTGACAGGTACATAGTGATATATTCTGCAGATTATTACATTACTGATCTCTCTAGTGATCTGCAGAACATTACTCTGACCCATCTACCACTTGACAGGTATATAATGATATATGCTGCAGATTATTACATTACTGACCTCTCTAGTGATCTGCAGAACATTGCTCTGATCCATCTACCCCCTGACAGGTATATAGTGATATATGCTGCAGATTATTACATTACTGATCTCTCTAGTGATCTGCAGAACATTGCTCTGTCCCATCTATCACCTGACAGGTACATAGTGATATATTCTGCAGATTATTACATTACTGATCTCTCTAGTGATCTGCAGAACATTACTCTGACCCATCTACCACTTGACAGGTATATAATGATATATGCTGCAGATTATTACATTACTGACCTCTCTAGTGATCTGCAGAACATTGCTCTGACCCATCTACCCCCTGACAGGTATATAGTGATATATTCTGCAGATTATTACATTATTCATCTCTCTAGTGATCTGCAGAACATTACTCTGACCCATCTACCCCTTGACAGGTACATAGTGATATATTCTGCAGATTATTACATTACTGACCTCTCTAGTGATCTGCAGAACATTGCTCTGACCCATCTACCCCCTGACAGGTATATAGTGATATATACTGCAGATTATTACATTACTGATCTCTCTAGTGATCTGCAGAACATTACTCTGACCCATCTACCCCCTGACAGGTATATAATGATATATGCTGCAGATTATTACATTACTGACCTCTCTAGTGATCTGCAGAACATTACTCTGACCCATCTACCCCCTGACAGGTATATAATGATATATGCTGCAGATTACTACATTACTGACCTCTCTAGTGATCTGCAGAACATTGCTCTGTCCCATCTATCCCCTGACAAGTACATAGTGATATATTCTGCAGATTACTACATTACTGACTTCTCTAGTGATCTGCAGAACATTGCTCAGTTCCATCTATCCCCTGACATATACATAGTGATATATTCTGCAGATAATTACATTGCTGACCTCTCTATTGATCTGCAGAACATTGCTCTGTCCCATCTACCCCCTGACAGATACACAGTGATATATTCTGCAGATTATTACATTACTGATCTCTATAGTGATCTGCAGAACATTGCTCATTTCCATCTACCCCCTGACAGGTACATAGTGATATATTCTGCAGATTATTACATTACTGACCTCTCTAGTGATCTGCAGAACATTGCTCTGTCCCATCTATCACCTGACAGGTACATAGTGATATATTCTGCAGAGTATTACATTACTGATCTCTCCAGTGATCTGCAGAACATTGCTCTGACCCATCTACCACTTGACAGGTATATAATGATATATGCTGCAGATTATTACATTACTGACCTCTCTAGTGATCTGCAGAACATTGCTCTGACCCATCTACCCCCTGACAGGTATATAGTGATATATGCTGCAGATTATTACATTACTGATCTCTCTAGTGATCTGCAGAACATTGCTCTGTCCCATCTATCACCTGACAGGTACATAGTGATATATTCTGCAGATTATTACATTACTGATCTCTCTAGTGATCTGCAGAACATTGCTCTGACCCATCTACCACTTGACAGGTATATAATGATATATGCTGCAGATTATTACATTACTGACCTCTCTAGTGATCTGCAGAACATTGCTCTTACCCATCTACCCCCTGACAGGTATATAGTGATATATGCTGCAGATTATTACATTACTGATCTCTCTAGTGATCTGCAGAACATTGCTCTGTCCCATCTATCACCTGACAGGTACATAGTTATATATTTTGCAGATTATTACATTACTGATCTCTCTAGTGATCTGCAGAACATTGCTCTGACCCATCTTCCACTTGACAGGTATATAATGATATATGCTGCAGATTATTACATTACTGACCTCTCTAGTGATCTGCGGAACATTGCTCTGACCCATCTACCCCCTGACAGGTACATAGTGATATATTCTGCAGATTATTACATTACTGATCTCTCTAGTGATCTGCAGAACATTGCTCTGTCCCATCTACCCCCTGACAGGTATATAATGATATATGCTGCAGATTATTACATTACTGATCTCTCTAGTGATCTGCAGAACATTGCTCTGTCCCATCTATCACCTGACAGGTACATAGTGATATATTCTGCAGATTATTACATTACTGATCTCTCTAGTGATCTGCAGAACATTGCTCTGACCCATCTACCACTTGACAGGTATATAATGATATATGCTGCAGATTATTACATTACTGACCTTTCTAGTGATCTGCAGAACATTGCTCTGACCCATCTACCCCCTGACAGGTACATAGTGATATATTCTGCAGATTATTACATTACTGATCTCTCTAGTGATCTGCAGAACATTGCTCTGTCCCATCTACCCCCTGACAGGTATATAGTGATATATGCTGCAGGTTATTACATTACTGACTTCTCTAGTGATCTGCAGAACATTACTCTGACCCATCTACCCCCTGACAGGTATATAGTGATATATGCTGCAGGTTATTACATTACTGACTTCTCTAGTGATCTGCAGAACATTGCTCTGACCCATCTACCCCCTGACAGGTATATAGTGATATATACTGCAGATGATTACATTACTGATCTCTCTAGTGATCTGCAGAACATTACTCTGACCCATCTACCCCCTGACAGGTATATAATGATATATGCTGCAGATTATTACATTACTGACCTCTCTAGTGATCTGCAGAACATTACTCTGACCCATCTACCCCCTGACAGGTATATAATGATATATGCTGCAGATTACTACATTACTGACCTCTCTAGTGATCTGCAGAACATTGCTCTGTCCCATCTATCCCCTGACAAGTACATAGTGATATATTCTGCAGATTACTACATTACTGACTTCTCTAGTGATCTGCAGAACATTGCTCAGTTCCATCTATCCCCTGACATATACATAGTGATATATTCTGCAGATAATTACATTGCTGACCTCTCTATTGATCTGCAGAACATTGCTCTGTCCCATCTACCCCCTGACAGATACACAGTGATATATTCTGCAGATTATTACATTACTGATCTCTATAGTGATCTGCAGAACATTGCTCAGTTCCATCTACCCCCTGACAGGTACATAGTGATATATTCTGCAGATTATTACATTACTGACCTCTCTAGTGATCTGCAGAACATTGCTCTGTCCCATCTATCACCTGACAGGTACATACTGATATATTCTGCAGAGTATTACATTACTGATCTCTCCAGTGATCTGCAGAACATTGCTCTGACCCATCTACCACTTGACAGGTATATAATGATATATGCTGCAGATTATTACATTACTGACCTCTCTAGTGATCTGCAGAACATTGCTCTGACCCATCTACCCCCTGACAGGTATATAGTGATATATGCTGCAGATTATTACATTACTGATCTCTCTAGTGATCTGCAGAACATTGCTCTGTCCCATCTATCACCTGACAGGTACATAGTGATATATTCTGCAGATTATTACATTACTGATCTCTCTAGTGATCTGCAGAACATTGCTCTGACCCATCTACCACTTGACAGGTATATAATGATATATGCTGCAGATTATTACATTACTGACCTCTCTAGTGATCTGCAGAACATTGCTCTTACCCATCTACCCCCTGACAGGTATATAGTGATATATGCTGCAGATTATTACATTACTGATCTCTCTAGTGATCTGCAGAACATTGCTCTGTCCCATCTATCACCTGACAGGTACATAGTGATATATTCTGCAGATTATTACATTACTGATCTCTCTAGTGATCTGCAGAACATTGCTCTGACCCATCTTCCACTTGACAGGTATATAATGATATATGCTGCAGATTATTACATTACTGACCTCTCTAGTGATCTGCGGAACATTGCTCTGACCCATCTACCCCCTGACAGGTACATAGTGATATATTCTGCAGATTATTACATTACTGATCTCTCTAGTGATCTGCAGAACATTGCTCTGTCCCATCTACCCCCTGACAGGTATATAATGATATATGCTGCAGATTATTACATTACTGATCTCTCTAGTGATCTGCAGAACATTGCTCTGTCCCATCTATCACCTGACAGGTACATAGTGATATATTCTGCAGATTATTACATTACTGATCTCTCTAGTGATCTGCAGAACATTGCTCTGCCCCATCTACCACTTGACAGGTATATAATGATATATGCTGCAGATTATTACATTACTGACCTTTCTAGTGATCTGCAGAACATTGCTCTGACCCATCTACCCCCTGACAGGTACATAGTGATATATTCTGCAGATTATTACATTACTGATCTCTCTAGTGATCTGCAGAACATTGCTCTGTCCCATCTACCCCCTGACAGGTATATAGTGATATATGCTGCAGGTTATTACATTACTGACTTCTCTAGTGATCTGCAGAACATTACTCTGACCCATCTACCCCCTGACAGGTATATAGTGATATATGCTGCAGGTTATTACATTACTGACTTCTCTAGTGATCTGCAGAACATTACTCTGACCCATCTACCCCCTGACAGGTATATAGTGATATATGCTGCAGATTATTACATTACTGACCTCTCTAGTGATCTGCAGAACATTGCTCTGACCCATCTACCCCCTGACAGGTATATAATGAATATGCTGCAGATTACTACATTACTGACCTCTCTAGTGATCTGCAGAACATTGCTCTGTCCCATCTATCCCCTGACAAGTACATAGTGATATATTCTGCAGATTACTACATTACTGACTTCTCTAGTAATCTGCAGAACATTGCTCAGTTCCATCTATCCCCTGACATATACATAGTGATATATTCTGCAGATAATTACATTGCTGACCTCTCTAGTGATCTGCAGAACATTGCTCTGTCCCATCTACCCCCTGACAGATACACAGTGATATATTCTGCAGATTATTACATTACTGATCTCTATAGTGATCTGCAGAACATTGCTCAGTTCCATCTATCCCCTGACATATACATAGTGATATATTCTGCAGATAATTACATTGCTGACCTCTCTAGTGATCTGCAGAACATTGCTCTGTCCCATCTACCCCCTGACAGATACACAGTGATATATTCAGCAGATTATTACATTACTGATCTCTATAGTGATCTGCAGAACATTGCTCAGTTCCATCTACCCCCTGACAGGTACATAGTGATATGTTCTGCAGATTATTACATTACTGACCTCTCTAGTGATCTGCAGATCATTGCTCTGTCCCATCTATCACCTGACAGGTACATAGTGATATATTCTGCAGATTATTACATTACTGATCTCTCTAGTGATCTGCAGAACATTACTCTGACCCATCTACCACTTGACAGGTATATAATGATATATGCTGCAGATTATTACATTACTGACCTCTCTAGTGATCTACAGAACATTGCTCTGACCCATCTACCCCCTGACAGGTATATAGTGATATATGCTGCAGATTATTACATTACTGATCTCTCTAGTGATCTGCAGAACATTGCTCTGTCCCATCTATCACCTGACAGGTACATAGTGATATATTCTGCAGATTATTACATTACTGATCTCTCTAGTGATCTGCAGAACATTGCTCTGACCCATCTACCACTTGACAGGTATATAATGATATATGCTGCAGATTATTACATTACTGACCTCTCTAGTGATCTGCAGAACATTGCTCTGACCCATCTACCCCCTGACAGGTACATACTAGTGATATATTCTGCAGATTATTACATTACTGATCTCTCTAATGATCTGCAGAACATTGCTCTGTCCCATCTACCCCCTGACAGGTATATAATGATATATGCTGCAGATTATTACATTACTGATCTCTCTAGTGATCTGCAGAACATTGCTCTGTCCCATCTATCACCTGACAGGTACATAGTGATATATTCTGCAGATTATTACATTACTGATCTCTCTAGTGATCTGCAGAACATTGCTCTGACCCATCTACCACTTGACAGGTATATAATGATATATGCTGCAGATTATTACATTACTGACCTCTCTAGTGATCTGCAGAACATTGCTCTGACCCATCTACCCCCTGACAGGTACATAGTGATATATTCTGCAGATTATTACATTACTGATCTCTCTAGTGATCTGCAGAACATTGCTCTGTCCCATCTACCCCCTGACAGGTATATAGTGATATATGCTGCAGGTTATTACATTACTGACTTCTCTAGTGATCTGCAGAACATTACTCTGACCCATCTACCCCCTGACAGGTATATAGTGATATATGCTGCAGGTTATTACATTACTGACTTCTCTAGTGATCTGCAGAACATTACTCTGACCCATCTACCCCCTGACAGGTATATAGTGATATATGCTGCAGATTATTACATTACTGATCTCTCTAGTGATCTGCAGAACATTGCTCTGACCCATCTACCCCCTGACAGGTATATAGTGATATATGCTGCAGATTATTACATTACTGACCTCTCTAGTGATCTGCAGAACATTGTCTGACCCATCTACCCCCTGACACATACATAGTGATATATTCTGCAGATTATTACATTGCTGACTTCTCTAGTGATCTGCAGAACATTGCTCAGTTCCATCTATCCCCTGACATATACATAGTGATATATTCTGCAGATTATTACATTGCTGACCTCTCTAGTGATCTGCAGAACATTGCTCTGTCCCATCTACCCCCTGACAGATACACAGTGATATATTCTGCAGATTATTACATTACTGACCTCTCTAGTGATCTGCAGAACATTGCTCAGTTCCATCTACCCCCTGACAGGTACTTAGTGATATATTCTGCAGATTACTACATTACTGATCTCTATAGTGATCTGCAGAACATTGCTCTGTCCCATCTACCACCTGACAGGTATATAATGATATATGCTGCAGATTATCACATTACTGACCTCTCTAGTGATCTGCAGAACATTGCTCTGACCCATCTACCCCCTGACAGGTATATAGTGATATATGCTGCAGATTATCACATTACTGACCTCTCTAGTGATCTGCAGAACATTACTCTGACCCATCTACCCCCTGACAGGTATATAGTGATATATGCTGCAGATTATTACATTACTGACCTCTCTAGTGATCTGCAGAACATTGCTCTGACCCATCTACCCCGACAGGTATATAGTGATATATGCTGCAGATTATTACATTACTGATCTCTCTAGTGATCTGCAGAACATTACTCTGACCCATCTACCCCCTGACAGGTATATAGTGATATATGCTGCAGGTTATTACATTACTGACCTCTCTAGTGATCTGCAGAAAATTGCTCTGACCCATCTACCCCCTGACAGGTATATAGTGATATATGCTGCAGGTTATTACATTACTGACTTCTCTAGTGATCTGCAGAACATTACTCTGACCCATCTACCCCCTGACAGGTATATAATGATATATGCTGCAGATTATTACATTACTGACCTCTCTAGTGATCTGCAGAACATTGCTCTGACCCATCTACCCCCTGACAGGTATATAATGTTATATGCTGCAGATTATTACATTACTGACCTCTCTAGTGATCTGCAGAACATTGTTCTGGCTATGTGGACTCTCTCAGTCATTCCTTTGTTCTTCTCTCATAATTTTTATTAAACATTTCTATGTTGTAACTTGGTTGTCATGAGGTCTATTTATTGAGGGGTGAAAATCCGTAAACACCATCTCCCCTTGCTGGTTGTAAAGTAATAAACTTATATATAAAATTCATTGGTCTGTTTGTTTTGTCTGTCCCGTTATGCATTTGGAAACCCCTGCACCGATTGGAATGAAACCATTGCAAGGTGATCCAGTTGGTTCCTGGCCAGGTTTTAGGGGGTTAGGGTCCCGGTCGGACCTCCTGTTGGTTTACCCTGGGCAATATTTTGACCCGGGGATTCTGGGCAGAACTTGGATTTGGATGAAAACTTCACAGAGGGGTGGCAACTGGTCTGGGATGCCTAACTTAATAACTTGAAGAATGAAACCTAGGAAACACCGGGTACTTCAGTTAGTAATAATATAAATAAAACATTAATTAGAGGAACTGAAAGTTCCAGCCAGCCCGGTCATGCATGTGCAGGTCTCCTAAGACTGGCCCGGTGGAGCAGTAAATTAACCCTTAACACTGTGTACTGGTATGATTAGGATGGCTGAGTATCTCTAAGCTGCCCCAATGCTGTATTAATGATAAATAGTCCATCATGGAATTTTATTGAATAGACCCTTATATGCTTCAAGAGGATTACACGCTGAGCCGAGGTGGCCATCCCTGCATCACACAGTAGATAACGGACATATTATATGACATCGTATATCACCTTGGTGTCGTTCAGGTCCTTGCTGGGCTGTTGTGGTGAGATCACGACTTTGATGCTTTTGTTTAGGGGCCATTTTTCCTCATTTCGGGGCTTGGTCACAGTTTTGGGGTTGTAGACAAGGGTGACGTCCAGTGCGCTCGAACCGCGGACATCGAATGACTCGGCCCCTTTTGGAGCAGACCTGAAAAGGGTAAAATAATAATTTGTTATAGAGGAACGTTGTGAAGAGTCCCGGCCCTCTAGCTGTGCCATCAGCCATGGTTGTATCACACATGGGGTAAGCATGGTGACTATATAAATTGAATACTACTTTCTGTGGCTAGTCTCTGCAGCATGACAAGTCTATCTGCATCTTGTCAGCTATTGCGGAACTACAAGTGCTATCATACCCCTGGTCGAACGCCCCCAGGAGCCGGCCCTGTTCGCAGCTTACTCAATCTGGTCGCCGGAACCCACCTGCCAGGTCCAGGAAGACAGACCCTGGGCTTGGTGCTCTGACAACACAGGGGCAACATGCCGCGGTTTTGTACAATGGTCCTGGTTGTTGCACCCGCTTTGCCCACAGCTAAGGAAACACTGCGAGCAGTCACACAGGAATCATTCTGCATTTGCGCAGAACAGGTCCTACGCCTGCGCAGACCCAGAACCATCTAATTTCTATGTACGCCATTGGGTTTGCATACAAATCCAAATAAGGCCCTTTGTTCTACAAGAAAAGAAGTGTAAGAAAAATACTAGTGTAACTTTAACATACTTAGCATGGGCTGTATTAGAACTAAATTATTCCTGTTCCCCTGTCTTACAGTGCACACAGTTTTCTATAACAGCCATTTAATATAGTTATCACTCATCTCCAAACATATTATAACCTCATTCCCCATTCCCTGGATCTGGTGCATTCCTGAGACTGATATCACGCATACATTAGCATGATATAATATGACACAGATTGGCGCGTTTCACCGATTACTGATACAACAATCCACAGGCCATGACTGGGAAGTCTCCTGAAACTGGGTCAAGGAGAAGAGATTTGAAACAGGGAAGGGTGGAAATTGTCCTTTGTAGGGAAAGATTTACAGACAAAACAAGACACAACATTTTGCAGAGGAAGTTTATTACATGGATATAGATGTCCAAACAGAAGTATGGCTGTAAGGTGGATACACATTAGGCGACCTCCCGATGCGTCGCCCGATATGTTGTTCACCAGCACCATTGAACTTGTCGGTGTTGGCAGCTGGGTCACGCCGTCATCCGTGCATGCACAGACAATGGAACGACATCAATGTCGGGCAGCAGGTGAAGGCGCATAATGGGTATAATGGGTGTAATAGATATATCTCAAATTTTGCCCCAGTGTTTGACAAGCTTCTGCCTCGTAGCACCTAGACGGGTACAATATCATCTATTGTACCCGTCTAGGTGCTAAAAGACAGAAGCTTGTCAAACACTGGGGCAAAATTTGAGAGCACTTAAAAAAAAAAGGCACACAGCAAAAGGGGTATGGCTTGCATGATTATAGGGGTGTTGCTTTGCATCATTATGGGGTGTGGCTTTGCAACATTATGGGGGTGTGGCTTTGCAACATTATGGGGGTGTGGCTTTGCAACATTATGGGGTGTGGCTTTGCATCATTATGGGGGTGTGGCTTTGCAACATTATGGGGGTGTGGCTTTGCATCATTATAGGGGTGTGGCTTCGTGATCTGCTCTATGTAACCATGTCGGCCGAGCAGAGAGCCATAAGGCGGAACTGCTCGGCCAGACATTTGCTAATAGTGCGAGATGGCCAGTCCGTCCTTGTGTACACCTATAGCAGCTGCATCTCCCTTAATGTTCTATAACCATACCAATGCTTGGACGCTACCAGGACTTAAGCTCAAAGTAGTAAAACCTTGAGCCTGATTCGATGGTGACCATACATCTCCAATGGTAAGGGGTCAGAACCCGCACAGGGCATGTTCTGTGCAGGTGCAGGACAGGTCCTGCAATTTACGCTTGCAGACCCCCCCCCCAAGCGTTTTGGGGGGCGGAACAGGGGCATGGCTTGTTACCATTCCCGGAAATGGGGGCATGTTGCCCCCGTTTCCCGTGAGGGACGAGGCCAGGGTCTGGGTCGGTGGACACAGATTCCTGGTGTCTGAAGTGACTAATCACCCAGTCAGGCTGCGGGAAGCTTCGGCTCCCGCAGTCTGACCAAAGGAGCAACTGTTGCGACAAATCGGACGCAATGGTTGCCTTGGTGCTTGCAAGTGCAGAAAGGAGGTGTCTGACCCATACTTGCATTATAATGGATGGAATTGCAAAGCTGCTTGTGTGCGGCTCTACACAGTGCCGTAACTAGGATGGTGCAGCCGGTGCCACCACACAGAGCGCAACAGCCCTAAGGGCGGAACACCGGCCGCCCACCTCATTCTCTCTCTGCTGGCACTGGGCGGCCGCGGCTTAATCTACGATGCGTGGCTGTGGCGCCCAGCAGTGTACAGGAGCGGAAGACAGTCAGCCGCAGCCTCCCCCATGTGACACTCACTGTGACTCAGTCTGAGTCTCCACCTCACGAGTCCCGGCGCCGGCATCTTAAAGCCGTGGCTGCATCTATTGGGGCGGGAGAAAGACGTCATTATATCATGACGTCTCCCCGCCCAAGGCTCCCACAGTTCCTTGAGAGAAGTCACTGTCACTCTTAGGAGCTGCTGCCGTTGGGTGGGTCGGGCAGGGAGCGGCGCGCTGCGCAGCAAGTGGCACGGCGCTGTGTGGGGCTCAGTGGACACTGGACAGAACCTGCCAGGTGAGGTCACCCCCAACCCTGAATTGCTAGTACATGTGCAGCAGCACAGGTAGGCCGTTTGCAACGAAGGTGTGGGACTACAAGTCTCAGCAGCTTGCCTTTTGCCTGGTCTACACACAACTGGATGACAATAAGCACAGCTAGCAGACACCCAGCCACCAGCACAATAGTACTCTATCAGTAGCCACATCAATAAAGCTTGTTATGTGGCTTTATTGCACTCAGCTCACACGGGAGAATGAGAGGTGTGTATTTGTGGGACATGCAAATTTCCCTCTCAGATGTGCATATATGTATTTGTCTATTATGTGCCATCATTGTAATAAATTAATACATCATCATTATGTTAATTACTCATCGCTCGCCCACAGCCAAAAGTCACACAAATATTTGTATACATAGGGCCTGTTTCAGAGCCAGACGCAATTAGCGCTCGCTCGTCCTGAAAATAGGGGTGGCTATTCAAATGAACCGTTCGCTGTTTGCGGTCTGTTCACGCCTCTAGGTCTGAACGAGCGAACAAAACTTGCGGTCGTTTTTTGGGAAACTACGCCCCCTGGCCGCTCGCATTCCTACGTCATGTCCGCTATTTATTAGATTCATCGAGTACATCGCTGCTCGCTATTCTTGTGGTTGGTTTTTGCTACCACAATTTTGCGAGCAGTTCTGGCTAAAAAAAACCCCAGTGACGTGGTCAATGACGCTGCTGTTTTAATTATGCACACCCATAAAACGCCCGTTTTGACCTTTAAGCACGCCTGCGATCGGATCTCCACCCCCCGTTTTCAAGCACCTTCCCCTGTTACCACCCACATACGCCTCCTCCTGTCACTCTAATTATCAGGCATTCGCTATTTCGCGAGCACATGAATTTCGGCCGCACTGACTGGTTCGCGCATGCGTATAACGATCCGTACGCATGCGCAGTTGGGCAAACATCGCTCGGAGCAAACGAGCTGCTGCTTACGAGTGGCTCTGAATCAGGCCCATAATCTATATAAAGCAGGTCAGATGATCCTCCTGTCTTATGTAGCACATTCCGATGCTGGTGATTATTGTTATATAGGCAGTTTGGGGGGGGGGGGACCAATGCTCTATCTCGCACAGGGCACCAGAATGTCTAGAACTGCTCTGCGACTACGAATCCTGCCCCTTATCACCACAGGTACTGCCGGCTGGGCACGGACAGGACACCGGTGCTGGGAACACCATCTATGGACTTTGGACTTTGAGATTGAAACCCCTCCATGAACATGGTCTCGTTTGAATTAGTGTTTTGTTTCCCTTCTCCATCCTGGCAGCGGTTCCGTCTCTTCCATCCGCATTTTTTCCTCCTTTCTTTTTAACTTCTCATATCAGATGCATTTTATTTCTATATTTTATTTCTATATTTTATTTCTATATTTTATTATTATATTTTATTATTGTATGTACATTTTGCCGTGGGCTCCGGATGAAAGGTAAAAGGTCGACAAGTAATAGGTCGTCATCAGATGGTCGACAGGGACACAAGGTCTACAGGTACAAAATGTCGACACAAAATTGGTGGACATTTTTATTTTTTGTTAGGGTTAGGCACTAGGAGGGAAGGTCCCAGGGGTTAGAAGGGACGGGTAGGGTTAAGCACCAAGAAGGTGGTTAGGGTAATGGTGAAGACTAGGGATTATTAAACAAATAAAAACACGTGTTGACCATTTTTGTGTCAACCATACCCATGGCGACCTACATCCATGTCGACCTTTTGTGTATCAACCTTTTGTACTTGTCGACGTTTCGTCCTTGTTGGCCATCTGATGTCGACCTATTGCTTGTTGATCTTATTACTGTCGATCTAACGAACCACACCCCTTTGCCACTTATGCCTCGCAGCCTTGCTCTCCCCTGTCACCCCGTCCCTTCCCGTGCCCCCTTTCTCACGCTCTTTCCTGGTCACGCCCCGAAATTACCCCTAGATTGTATTGATTCTTGTTGCTTTACATGTATTTGTGCTGTTATTCCTATTTAAAACAATATATATCTCGGTCACTGGATATGCCGGAGTCTGCGGGATTACAAGGCAGCGGGTGGGATTCAGAGTCCCACGCTGTGCCGATATGAGTGCAGTTCGCCGATGTATTAAGTACTCTGCATGCACCTGCGTCGCACCGCGCCTGCATCCTGATTGTTACCGCACTGAGATGCAGAACCAATTTGGGCGCAGGGAGTGTGGCTTATAAGGAGGCGTTCCCGGTAGGTGGCAGGGGGGTGTCTAGGCAGACGCGGGCATGCCCCTGACAGCGGCTGCATCTAAAGACGTACAACCGCTCACACAGGACGCCATACTTATATGGAGAAGCTGCCATAGGGCTGGCGCAAGTTTCTATCGTGCGTCCGATGGTGCATCTAAAAACTCACCAAGATGGATTTTCACGGACTCAAGGCGCGGCATGTGGGTACCTCAGTTTTTAAAGAAATCTGCCGTGGCATTAGCATATAAACGTGGCTGCTGCAATAGACGCAACCCCATCTGCGTGTAACTCACAGTGTTGTCAACTGTTGTCAGTACTCAGGGTAAGTGCACTGATAGTACTCAGGGTAAGTGCACTGACAGTACTCAAGGTAAGTGCACTGATAGTAGTCAGGGTAAGGGCACTGACAGTACTCAGGGTAAGGGCACTGACAGTACCCAGGGTGAGTGCACCGACAGTACCCAGGGTGAGTGCACCGACAGTACCCAGGGTGAGTGCACCGACAGTACCCAGGGTGAGTGCACCGACAGTACCCAGGGTGAGTGCACCGACAGTACCCAGGGTGAGTGCACCGACAGTACCCAGGGTGAGTGCACCGACAGTACCCAGGGTGAGTGCACCGACAGTACCCAGGGTGAGTGCACCGACAGTACCCAGGGTGAGTGCACCGACAGTACCCAGGGTGAGTGCACCGACAGTACCCAGGGTGAGTGCACCGACAGTACCCAGGGTGAGTGCACCGATAGTACTCAGGGTGAGTGCACCGATAGTACTCAGGGTGAGTGCACCGATAGTACTCAGGGTGAGTGCACCGATAGTACTCAGGGTGAGTGCACTGATAGTACTCAGGGTAAGATGAAACAGAAACATTGGATCACGGTCCGGGGTCATAGCCGGAGGAGAGACAGAGAGTTATCCAGGAAACAAGCCGAGGTCAGAGCCAGAAAATGGGAGAATCCTTGATACCCGGGCATGACCCCACGCCGAGTGTCCCCCTACCATAGTGTCACCAGCCCTGGCTGGTTCAGCCTACTGCTGGTAGTGAAAAATAAGGGAGACCCTACGTCACTTAAAAGCCGAGGGCCGTGCCAGAGCCTTTGCCATCTTGTGCCCTTGCTCCATCTTCCCAAATATCACTGGTAAGATTGTGCCGCAGAGGACGGGGAACCCATTCTTACCGGCACCAGGTAGGATGTGGGAAAGCCTCAAGTCAGCGGAGGGGGCCCATTGCACACAGGCCCCCTCGGACTTTAATACCCCCCCTGCATCCAACTCTGCATTTGTCACTGTATTTCTGGGTTAAAAATATATAAATATTATATCCCGAAAAAGAGAGAAGTGATCCTGTGTGGTGTTAGCGGTGATGAAACTCTACACAAAGGTCTTTAAGTTTAGCCCATAGGTAAAAAAAATAAATAAATCCCTGGATTATATTCTTGGCAGAGTCTTGTAGCTCCGGCAAACGCCCCTCTCTGCACCTGTGATTGAGCTATTGTACAATGTGAAGTAACACTGGAGGTTATGAAAACCAGCCGTGCCTCTTCAGGTCCAGACTTGCACAAGGTTCAATGGGTTTAGATCTAGTGTAATCCAGCTTTTGGGGACTCTTACCTTTTGACTTGTTTATACGCTGATACGTGTGTATCTAATGCTGGGTACACACTTAGCGCTGTTTACCCAGCACAACTTAGCCGGCGACGGGATCCAGCATGCGGCAGGTGCATACACACTTGCCAATGCCGGGTCCGGCGGGGGGGAGGTACGTGTCATGTTACATTCTGCGGCATGGCCTCGTTAGCGACATCCCCCATCAGTCCTGCCGTAGGGCTGACGGGCGATGTCCCTAGAGACCCGCGGGAGCGCGCATATCATGGGTGCACAGTAGACGATGTACCCGGTATGTCGCTCAGATCCGCGGGATCGGAACACATATTGTCTAGTGTGTATACGGCTCCTGTAGGATAGAGACAGGTGTGGGAGACATCACCGGTTCAAGTGTGACCCATTTGAGAGGGTTTCTACGCTGTATTGTCAGGTAGGGGTTTGATCTTTAGGAAATGAAATATAACAATGTGGAGCTAACTTGTGGTTAGGTGGAAGGTAGAAGCTCCCAGTGACCCAGCTCAGTGTTACAGGTGCCCCTCGCTCTGTGAATTAGGCCGGTGTAACCACATGGTTTTAGTTTACTGGGACTGTGAGTTTACAACTGGAAAGTGCCCACCTCTATTATTAGTTACCAATTACAAGCACTATGCTGATCTATACACCCTTCCTAATCAGAACGTATAATAAGCAAAATGCCTCCAACAGCGATACCTGGGACCGAGCCTATGCTGCATATAAAGGATAAATCTCTCAGTACTTGTGGTGAATTAACTGGTGCTACAAGTTTTTGCTGCTAGTATTGTGCATTCTAAGCTGCATGAACTGAAGACAGGGGTGGAGATGGGAACAACCCAGGGCATGCCATAGGAAATTAATATAAGGGAAAGGCTCATCCTGACCTAATCATTTAATATATAGTTTAGTACATTTCAGTGGGGTATTCAATGTTTAACGCTTTCTACTAGGATTGCACACAATCATGTTCCAGTCACCCTGTTATATCGCTATAGGGATTCAGGGAGCCCTAGAGCTTCTCTCAATGCAGCTTGTTAATGTTCAGGGACTCTGACCAGCCCGAAGAACTGCGCCTCTCCTGACACGCAGAGCTCTCATCACAATAGCTCATTTATGCACGGCCACAAAACAGCGTTCAAACGGTCAGACACGCCTGCGCTTTTCTACCCACCCCCCAAACGCTGACTACCTGTCACGTACTTTGTGAGTGGTTCCTTTGTATGAGCGTAATCACAATGCAATTACTGTGCGAGGAGTGTGGCTTTTGCAAATGTGCAATGGCAAACAATCGCTCCATCTGCGTAAATATCGGCTTTGCGGAAATCTCTGAATCAGGCCCTTTGCCCCCAGTGCTAGGTTTTGGCTCCTGGTGCCAGGGTGAGCTTGTTCCTTCTTCTGAGATTGGAAAGATGGTGAAATGAATGGTCAGAGCCCAAAACATAAACAGAACACAATTAACACCACAATTCTCCATACACAATACAGCTGGGAAGGTGAAGGCTGTCATTGAAGTGCAAGAGAAGAGGGCTGTGAGAACAGGAAGGAGGAGGACCCTGCTCCTAGGAGCTTACAATCGGGGGGGGGGGGGGAGACGGACAGATGACATGAGGCATCCAACCATACAGTGAATAGTAGACCTGCATTCTAATGGTAGGATTACAGATAAGACCTACAATACAGGGGCTGGTATAAAAGTAGACCTACAATACAGTGGTTAATATATAGGGCAGACCTACAATACAGTGGCTAATATACAGGGCAGACCTACAATACAGTGGTTAGTATACAGAACAGACCTACGATACAGTGGTTAGTATACAGAGCAGGCCTACAATGCAGTGGTTAGTATACAGAGCAGACCTACAATACAGTGGTTAGTATACAGGGCAGACCTACAATGCAGTAGCTAGTATATAGAGCAGACCTACAATACAGTGGCTAATCTACAGGGCAGACCTACAATACAATGGCTAGTATACAGAGCAGACCTACAATACAGTGGCTAATATACAGAGCAGACCTACAATACAGTGGCTAGTATACAGAGCAGACCTACAATACAGTGGTTAGTATACAGGGCAGACCTACAATGCAGTGGTTAGTATACAGCGCAGGCCTACAATACAGTGGCTAGTATACAGATCAGACCTACAATACAGTGACTAGTATACAGGGCATACCTACAATACAGTGGCTAGTATACAGGGCAGACCTACAATACTGTGGCTAGTATACAGAGCAGACCTACAATAGAGTGGCTAGTATACAGAGCAGACCTACAACACAGTGGTTAGTATACAGAGCAGACCTACAATACAGTGGCTAGTATACAGAGCAAACCTACAATACAGTGGCTAATATACAGATCAGACATACAATATAGTGGCTAGTATACAGAGCAGACCTACAATATAGTGGCTAGTTTACAGAGCAGACCTACAATACAGTGGCTAGTATACAGAACAGACCTACAATACAGTGGCTAGTATACAGAGTAGACCTACAATACGGTGGCTAGTAAATGGAACAGACCTACATTATGGTGGCTAGTATACAGAGCAGACCTACAATACAGTGGCTAGTATACAGAGTAGACCCACAATACGGTGGCTAATATACAGAGTATATCTACAATACGGTGGCTAGTAAATGGAACAGACCTAAATTATGGTGGCTAGTATATAGAGTAGACCTACAATATGGTGGCTAGTATATAGAGTAGACCTATATTATGGTGGCTAGTAAATGGAACAGACCTACATTATGGTGGCTAGTATACAGAGCAGACCTACATTATGGTGGCTAGTATACAGAGCAGACCTACAATATGGTGGCTAATGTCAAGAACCTCAGCCAGAATCTCTGGCTTGCACTCTGGCTATAGACAGAGCTCCGTACACTTTCTTGTACTGCTACTATCTGTGTTACTTAAAGGGGCCACAGGTCCCCTCGCTCTACAGCACAGTTGCGCAGGTTCGGCAACACAATTCCCATTCAGTTTAATTGGTTGCTCCCTGCTTCTAGCAATTCATAACAGTTAAAGTGCGACCTCCATCACAATTGCACAGGCCCGGCGACTCAAACTCTCACTCAGTCTGGACACCCCCTGCTTCTAGTAATTAACAATACTGTAGAAGTAGTGTAGCCCTAATGGTCTAATAATCTCTTCAAAGACTGGGTTTTGGACCATATATTAAAATAGACACAAAAAGAGTATAATGTTTAGTTATAAAAAGGTTACAAAGGTGCATACATGTATTGCAATTTAAAATAAGCAAAAACTTAACAAATAACAGAATCTTTGGAAAGAATGGTAAGAAATGCAGGTTAAACTTCAATGCAACATTGATCTCTCAGTCTGAACCCCTTGTTATCTAATCCCCAGAGTATTTAAACTTTAACCACTGGGTGGACCACTCTGAAAGGAGGTCCAGATGCTAATAGGAAGGAGGAAATTGCAGCTATGTGTGAATTATTGTCACAAAATAATTAATTTTATCAGAAACATAATTCCAACACCACTATATTTCCCTTCCTTAATTACAGACTCATCCAACTGTCCCTAAAATACCTTCAGGCCCCCCAGTTGAACCTTTTGTGCCATCAGATCCCTCCACATGCTCTTTATGTGCCATCAGACCCCTCTACATGCCCCTTATGTGCCATCATCCTACACCTGCCTCTTATGTGCCATCAGACCCCTCCAGCTGTCCCTTATGTGCCATTAGATTCCTCCAGTTGCCACTTATATGCCATCAGACCCCTCCAGCTACCCCTTATGTGCTATCAGACCCCTCCAGCTGCCCCTTATGTGCCATCAGACCCCTCTACATGCCCCTTATGTGCCATCAGATACCTCCACATGGCCCTTATGTGCCATCATCCTACACCTGCCTCTTATGTGCCATCAGACCCCTCCAGCTGCCCCTTATGTGCCATTAGATCCCTCCAGTTGCCACTTATATGCCATCAGACCCCTCCAGCTGCCCCTTATGTGCCATCAGACCCCTCCAGCTGCCCCTTATATGCAATTAGACCCCTCCAGCTGCCCATTATGTGCCATCAGACCCCTCCAGCTGCCCCTTATGTGCCATCAGACCCCTCCAGCTGCTCCTTATGTACGTCAGACCCCTCCAGCTGCTCTTTATGTACATCAGACCCCTCTAGCTGTCCCTTTTGTGCCCTCAGACCCTTCCAGCTGCTCCTTATGTACGCCAGACCCCTCCAGCTGCTCCTTATGTACATCAGACCCCTCCAGCTGTCCCTTATGTGCCATCAGACCCTTCCAGCTGCTCCTTATGTACATCAGACCCCTCCAGCTGCTCCTTATATTCAATTAGACCCCTCCATCTGCCCCTTATATGCCATTAGATCCCTCCAGTTGCCACTTATGTGCCATCAGACCCCTCCAGCTGCCCCTTATATGCAATTAGACCCCTCCCCTTAGTACAGATTATACTCCCCCCCCTCAATCCCCCCCCCCACACACACACACACAGAGTATTTATCCTTCTATGCCAGTGATTCCCAACCTCGGTCTTCAAGGCACACTTACAGACCTGGTTTTAGTGATATCCATGATTGTGCACCGATGGTTAAATCAATATAACTGAGGTACTAATTAAGTCACTTGTGCTCAAGTATGGCTATCCCTAAAACCTGGACTGTTAGTGTGCCTTGAGGACCGTGGTTGGGAACCCCTGTTCTATGCACCCTTATGTTGATGTTCCTCTTGGAAGAAGAAATAGACACACCTAATCTGTCTCATAGTGGAACATACCACTCATCACAAAGCGGATGATAAGTCAGACTCTCATATATTATTATTTAAAATATATATATTTTTTTAATATATAATGTTTACAAATTGGTAGCAAAACTATATTTCTGTCCGAGGATGGAAAATATCAGGAAAGGGGGAGTAGGGGGCAGCACCGATGCTCTGATTTACCTATATACTGGGAATTATATCAAGCATACAACATAAACACATATACTAAGAATTACACAGATACTGAGAATTATTCCCAGCATACAGCATTACGGGGCTGATTCAGCAGAGGACGGAGTTGCAGAGCCGCACACAAGGGGTTTTATATTTCTGTCCTGCTAAATGCTAATGCTGCAGGGGGCGTCTGAGGTGAAGAGAAGCCTCCCGTGAGCAACTGTGATCCCAGCGCTGCGACCGAGATCGCAGTCTGACATCGCGACCATCGGTGAGCATGCGTGCGATCTCGCAGGACCCGTTCTGCACATGCGCAGATACCAGATCATCGGGAATCTGCGTGAAAACAAGAATCTGTTTTCTCTGCTGAACCAGCCCCTATACAGTATCTGATACTAAACACTACATATACTGAGAATTACACCCAGCATATAGTATGACAGATAAAATGACATACAGTGTAATAATAAATACTAAGCATTGCACACAGAGGGCCTGATTCAGAGCCGGACGCTCTGAACGAGCGCCCGCTCTGAATCAGGGCGTGTTTTTTTTTTTTTTTTGCGAAGCGGCCTCGTGGAAGCTCGCATAGCTGTGGGTTACCACCCACAGCTTATGCGAGCGTCCATGATGATGGTCGCGATGGTCAAGACCATCGCGACCATCGGGCTTGCGACGAGACCCTTGCGGTAGGGTCTCGTCTGCCGCAAGCCCTGGAGTGATTTTGGCTCTATCAGAGCCAAAATCACTCCCACTGACATCACTAGTGATGTCAGTGGGGCCGGACCCAGACGGTAGGCGTTCCCATGGGAACGCCTCCGTCTGGGCAGCCACGGCCCCGGCACGCCCACCAAAGGGGGCGTGCTGTCACTCACCATCGACAGCACGCCCCCTTTGGTGCGAGACCCATAACGACGGCTACCCCGTCGTTATTCGGGTCTCGTGCATGCGCACGACGGAGGCGCCTCCGTCGTGCACATGCGAATTTGGGCAACATCGACGCGCTTGCGAGCGCTCAGTGCTGGTGAGCGGGTCTGAATCAGGCCCAGTATACAGTGGTACTGTGGGTGCTGTATATATTGTACATAAAGTGCAGATGCTGATAAATACACTATTTCCTTTCTGCAATGCTGGAGAGCTATAAATGGCAAAGGCGTATTTTATTGCTGAGTTAATAAATTGCTAATTATACATTTTAGTGCAGCATTGTAATTAATAATTATAACAACATTTCTAACCTTCCTGTGACCCCCCTGTTGACATGCGGCGTGTGGTTGTCACTGACAAATGCCCATGGCATGCAGAGTATTTCAGCCTGGATCTGTAACACGGTGTGTATCATTTCTCATATCTGGATGGATGCTGTAGAGAAATGTGGGGACCTCCGGTGACCGTTTCCTTACAATGTGACATATAGGGCGTAATTCTATTCTTTCCAGCCCCTATCGCGCCCAACGGAGATATTCAATTCTTGCTCCTGACGGGCACGATGAGCTGCCAGCGCTACATTTCAGCTCGCAGCCCCTGGGGGATGAGAGCTGAAATGTGCGATCAGCACGAAAATCTTGAACAATTGCATAGCGGCCTGCGATCACCTGTCACTTTAGACGGGAGATGCGGGCCGCAAAAACAATTGAATTCCGCCCATAATTAGAGTAAGTGCACACTAGAAACTGGCTCATACTTAGCTACTCTCCCGGAGTAAGTGCACACTAGAAGCCGGCTCATACTTAGCTACTCTCCCGGAGTAAGTGCACACTAGAAGCTGGCTCATACTTAGCTACTCTCCCGGAGTAAGTGCACACTAGAAGCCGGCTCATACTTAGCTACTCTCCCGGAGTAAGTGCACACTAGAAGCCGGCTCATACTTAGCTACTCTCCCGGAGTAAGTGCACACTAGAAGCTGGCTCATACTTAGCTACTCTCCCGGAGTAAGTGCACACTAGAAGCCGGCTCATACTTAGCTACTCTCCCGGAGTAAGTGCACACTAGAAGCCGGCTCATACTTAGCTACTCTCCCGGAGTAAGTGCACACTAGAAGCCGGCTCATACTTAGCTACTCTCCTGGAGTAAGTGCACAGTAGAAGCCGGCTCATACTTAGCTACTCTCCTGGAGTAAGTGCACAGTAGAAGCCGGCTCATACTTAGCTACTCTCCCGGAGTAAGTGCACACTAGAAGCCGGCTCATACTTAGCTACTCTCCTGGAGTAAGTGCACACTAGAAGCCGGCTCATACTTAGCTACTCTCCCGGAGTAAGTGCACACTAGAAGCTGGCTCATACTTACCTACTCTCCCGGAGTAAGTGCACACTAGAAGCCGGCTCATACTTAGCTACTCTCCCGGAGTAAGTGCACACTAGAAGCCGGCTCATATTTAGCTACTCTCCCGGAGTAAGTGCACACTAGAAGCCGGCTCGTACTTAGCTACTCTCACCCGGAGTAAGTGCACACTAGAAGCAGGCTCATACTTAGCTACTCTCCCGGAGTAAGTGCACACTAGAAGCCGGCTCATACTTAGCTACTCTCACCCGGAGTAAGTGCACACTAGAAGCAGGCTCATACTTAGCTACTCTCCCGGAGTAAGTGCACACTAGAAGCTGGCTCATACTTAGCTACTCTCCTGGAGTAAGTGCACAGTAGAAGCTGGCTCATACTTAGCTACCCTCCCGGAGTAAGTGCACACCAGAAGCTGGCTCATACTTAGCTACTCTCCCGAAGTAAGTGCACACTAGAAGCCGGCTCATACTTAGCTACTCTCCCGGAGTAAGTGCACACCAGGAGCCGGCTCATACTTAGCTACTCTCCCGGAGTAAGTGCACACTAGAAGCCGGCTCATACTTAGCTACTCTCCCGGAGTAAGTGCACTCTAGAAGCCGGCTCATACTTAGCTACTCTCCTGGAGTAAGTGCACACTAGAAGCCGGCTCGTACTTAGCTACTCTCACCCGGAGTAAGTGCACACTAGAAGCTGGCTCATACTTAGCTACTCTCCCGGAGTAAGTGCACACTAGAAGCCGGCTCATACTTAGCTACTCTCCCGGAGTAAGTGCACACTAGAAGCCGGCTCATACTTAGCTACTCTCCCGGAGTAAGTGCACACTAGAAGCCGGCTCATACTTAGCTACTCTCCCGGAGTAAGTGCACACTAGAAGCCGGCTCATACTTAGCTACTCTCCCGGAGTAAGTGCACACTAGAAGCCGGCTCATACTTAGCTACTCTCCCGGAGTAAGTGCACTCTAGAAGCCGGCTCATACTTAGCTACTCTCCTGGAGTAAGTGCACACTAGAAGCCGGCTCATACTTAGCTACTCTCACCCGGAGTAAGTGCACACTAGAAGCCGGCTCATACTTAGCTACTCTCCCGGAGTAAGTGCACAGTAGAAGCCGGCTCATACTTAGCTACTCTCCCGGAGTAAGTGCACACTAAAGCAGGCTCATACTTAGCTACTCTCCTGGAGTAAGTGCACACTAGAAGCCGGCTCATACTTAGCTACTCTCCCGCAGTAAGTGCACACTAGAAGCAGGCTCATACTTAGCTACTCTCCCGGAGTAAGTGCACACTAGAAGCTGGCTCATACTTAGCTACTCTCCCGGAGTAAGTGCACACTAGAAGCCGGCTCATACTTAGCTACTCTCCCGGAGTAAGTGCACACTAGAAGCCGGCTCGTACTTAGCTGCTCTCAACCGGAGTAAGTGTACACTAGAAGCCGGCTCATACTTAGCTACTCTCCCGGAGTAAGTGCACACTAGAAGCCGGCTCATACTTAGCTACTCTCCCGGAGTAAGTGCACACCAGGAGCCGGCTCATACTTAGCTACTCTCCCAGAGTAAGTGCACACTAGAAGCTGGCTCATACTTAGCTACTCTCCTGGAGTGAGTGCACACTAAAGCAGGCTCATACTTAGCTACTCTCCTGGAGTAAGTGCACACTAGAAGCCGGCTCATACTTAGCTACTCTCCCGGAGTAAGTGCACACTAGAAGCAGGCTCATACTTAGCTACTCTCCCGGAGTAAGTGCACACTAGAAGCTGGCTCATACTTAGCTACTCTCCCAGAGTTAGTGCACACTAGAAACTGGCTCATACTTAGCTACTCTCCCGGAGTATGTGCACACTAGAAGCTGGCTCATACTTAGCTACTCTCCCAGAGTAAGTGCACACTAGAAGCTGGCTCATACTTAGCTACTCTCCCATAGTAAGTGCACACTAGAAGCTGGCTCATACTTAGCTACTCTCCCAGAGTTAGTGCACACTAGAAGCTGGCTCATACTTAGCTACTCTCCCGGAGTAAGTGCACACTAGAAGCCGGCTCATACTTAGCTACTCTCTCGGAGTAAGTGCACACTAGAAGCCGGCTCATACTTAGCTACTCTCCCAGAGTAAGTGCACACTAGAAGCCGGCTCATACTTAGCTACTCTCCCGGAGTAAGTGCACACTAGAAGCCGGCTCATACTTAGCTACTCTCCCAGAGTAAGTGCACACTAGAAGCCGGCTCATACTTAGCTACTCTCCCAAAAGCTCCGGGAGACTCCTACTTTTTCGGGTACTAAAGTGGGCAGGAATGGGAGTATAATGACAGGAACTGCAGATCCGTGTGGCGCAGTCGGGGCCAATATGAAGCGATTCAATGAGAAACGCATAATTTTGGCACCGTCCCCCCCGTTAGACCTGTACCGTGATGGGGACTAGGCCTAATGACACAAAACACATTGGGCACGATTCTATTCTATGCGATGTGAATAGCGCCGGGAGATAGCTCCCGGAGCTATTCAATTGTGCGCGGTGTTTAGTCGGAGAATGCCCATTCTCGCGACTAAACACCCTGTTAAGGCGCGATAACGGGCATTCCCCGACCTAACTTCCCGGCGCGATGCGGTTTTCCCGGCGCTAAGGGCAGAAACCAGCCTTGCGCCGGGACTTTTGTCGGATTTCTGCTCTCATCCCCGGGGGGATGCAAGAAGAAATCCTAGTCGGACTTGTCAGCGCGGTGTATTGAATAGCTCCGGGAGCTCACTCCCGGCGCTATTCACATCGCATAGAATAGAATCGTGCCCATTGAGGAGAGTTCAAAATTTTGCAAGTAGGAGTTTCTGCCCATGCTCAGTGTCTTCACTAGATGTGTGTGGGGGGAGGGGGGGGTGCGGACCACACCAGGTGTCATCCTCTGCTGCACTGTGACATTAGTGTTCACGGCCCGGCTGTAGATCACCGAGGAGGAGCCGGCATTGCAGGGAGAGTCTCTCCGGGTAGCCCAGCATCTCCAGGAGTGATGAAGCCTGGCACACCCTTTCCCCATGAAGTTACAGCACCTTTTTGGCTGTGCATGCCGTAGGCATGTGCAGGGGGTTTACTTTCCGCCCTGGGTGTCACCTACTGTACCTTACCTCAGCCTAAAGCAGTGTGTCCCAAACTCAGTCCTCATTAGTGATTTCCCTGCTTCAGTACAAGTGGGGGTATAGCCAACTGATTGAGGTAATAATTGAGCCACTGTTACTTATGCACTGAAATCCCAAATGTCTGGACTGTGAGTGGACCATAAGGACCGGGTTTGAGAGACACTGTCCTAGGGGATCGCTGATATTTAATCACTGAACATTGATGATGATGGACTATGGGCCCATTGAGTTGTGTTCATTAGGAACTGTAATGATGAGAAAATACATTTTGTGGATAATAGATTTTAAAAAGAAATAAGGGTCTGATGGGAGCCCTACATATGAGCTCTGCTAGTGTGCCCACAGGCTCTGAGGGTGTATGAAGGAGAAGTCGTATTGGTCAGGATGAGTGTTAGGGTGGTGTGCCTACAGGCTCTGAGGGTGTATGAAGGAGAAGAATTAGTGGTTAGGGTGAGGGTGGTGTGCCTACAGGCTCTGAGGGTGTCTGAAGGAGAAGAATTAGTGGTCAGGGTGAGGGTGGTGTGCCTACAGGCTCTAATGGTGCCTGAAGGAGAAGAATTAGTGGTCAGGGTGAGGGTGGTGTGCCTACAGGCTCTAATGGTGCCTGAAGGAGAAGAATTAGTGGTCAGGGTGAGGGTGGTGTGCCTACAGGCTCTGAGGGTGTATGAAGAAGAAGAATTAGTGGTCAGGGTGAGGGTGGTGTGCCTACAGGCTCTAATGGTGCCTGAAGGAGAAGAATTAGTGGTCAGAGTAAGGGTGGTGTGCTACAGACTCTGATGGTGTCTGAAGGAGAATAATTAGTGGTCACGGTGAGGGTGGCGTGCCTACAGGCTCTGATGGTGTCTGAAGGAGAATAATTAGTGGTCAGGGTGAGAGTGGTGTGCCTACAGACTCTGATGATGTCTGAAGGAGAAGAATTAGTGGTCAGGGTGAGGGTGGTGTGCCTACAGGCTCTGATGGTGTCTGAAGGAGAAGAATTAGTGGTCAGGGAGAGGGTGGTGTGCTACAGGCTCTGATGGTGTCTGAAAGAGAAGAATTAGTGGTCAGGGTGAGGGTGGTGTGCCTACAGGCTCTGATGGTGTCTGAAGAAGAAGAATTAGTGGTCACGGTGAGGGTGGTGTGCTACAGGCTCTGATGGTGTCTGAAGGAGAAGAATTAGTGGTCAGGGTGAGGGTGGTGTGCCTACAGGCTCTGATGGTGTCTGAAGGAGAAGAATTAGTGGTCAGGGAGAGGGTGGTGTGCTACAGGCTCTGATGGTGTCTGAAGTAGAAGGTGAGACACCATCAGAGCCTGTTTGTACACCACCCTCACCCTAACCACTAAGTCTTCTCCTTCAGACACCATCAGAGCCTGCAGCACACCACCCTCTACATACTGCTATCCCATGACTTTTGGCAAATATGTATATACACACACACACATCATCAGTTCTTGGGCGGCACTCCATGCAATAAAACAGGCAATCAGCAATGTTGAACCAAAGTGTCAATGTTTTATCTAAACATTCCTGTCATTGTGCATTCGGCTGAGAATTGACTTGAATACACGTTTGGTATAGGGGTCAGGGTTTAAGACACCTACATTTGTTCTACTTAATTACCTATGAGGAGTGCTGCCTGCAAGGTTGCTATATATATATATATATATATATATATATATATTATATATAAATATACA
The DNA here is from genome assembly GCA_031769625.1 of Taudactylus pleione. NCBI lineage: Eukaryota > Metazoa > Chordata > Amphibia > Anura > Myobatrachidae > Taudactylus > Taudactylus pleione. The sequence goes on from JAUIMM010001331.1 coordinate 1,906,589, forward strand.
TATATATATATATATATAAAAAAAAATATATATATATATATATATATATATATATAAAAACAGAAAACCAGACCATGTGCTCACAACCAGCTGATCTGCAGATGTTAATTAAAATCCCATCCAGCAACCAGACCAGGTGTATTGGTCAGTTCATCAGACTCTTTATAGACACCAAATCCTTTTTCCTTCATAACTTGGACCGCTGCTCCCTCTGTAAAAAGATCAAGCCCAGATCCGTAATTCTGTTATAATATGGGCTGGTTACCGCATGGTGTTTTTAAAATACTACCACCGCCAATCACCACCTGGAAGCTGTCGGGTTCACACACCCCGCTGCTCACCGCTACTCAAGAGGCTGCCGCTGCTCAGACCACCGAACTGGTAACCATGGAGTTGGGGGGAGCCGGTGGAGTCTCAGTGTCACGTCACGAGACCACGCTCTAACGTGTTTCATCAGAGACTTCGTCAGAGGGCTGCGGCGGTGGGGGTGCCCAACATCCCGAATTGACCACCCGCGGGACACTTCGACACGCAATGAAATCGGGATGTTGGGAGGGGTGCGCCCTCGATGGGGTGGCACCCCCGTTCGACCGCACTGGTCGAACACAACCCAAGAGTCGGCCCTGCAAGTATATAACAGCTAGATAATGGGAGTAAGGCACAATCAGAGAGACTGCTGCTATTTCAGGGAGTCTCCATGACAATCAGGGAGAGTTGGCAAGTATGGGTAAAGGAGTGATATATTGGGGCAACATAAGTGGTGGGGGATAGGGTTAGATGTGTACATTGCCACCATTGGGTGGGACTGCTGGGACTGGGTCCTGGGTCTACACATTCGAACAGTGAGGGGGGGCCCAACTGCTCCTACCACCCACCCATTACTACCGCCGTCTATTAAAGTAAGAGGGAGAACCGTGGTCGCTGCCACCACCCGCCCGTCCACTCCTACAGTGGTCACAGTGCAATATAAAGTGAGGCGGGGGGCCCACACCTGCTGCACGCCTGCTCCTATCACTGGGCCAGCGCAGTGCAATAAAGTTTTTTTTTTTTGAGAGCCGGCGTGCGTGATATCACACCATGCCTCTGAAAGAGCGATGATCTTTGGCGCGTGAGGATCAGCCACAACAGAGGAAGGTAAGTCTCATGGGGATGCGGAGACTGGCTAGGACTGGAGATGAGACAAAGCAGGTCTGGAGAGACATAAGGGGACTGGCTGGGGCTATGGAGACAGCGCAAGGCTGGAGAGATAGAAGGGTTATGGGTGGAGAGACAGAAGGGGCACAGGTTGGAGAGACAGAATGGGAGCCAGCTGGAGGGACATAATGGGGGCCAGCTGGAGAGCCTGAATGGGGCCGGCTGGAGAGACAGAAGGGGCACAAGTTGGAGAGACAGAATGGGGGCCAGCTGGAGAGCCTGAACGGGGCCGGCTGGAGAGACAGAAGGGATTGGGAAATATTTAGTGGTGGGAGGAAAGAGTGAATGGTGACATATACAGTATTTAAAAAGGGTTTAAGGGGGGAAGGGAGTACAGGGAGTTATATGAGGGTGGGAAGGGGGGGGTTGGGGCAGTAGAGGAATATCCATGGAACTTTGCCTGAGACTACACCACACATTTCTCTCTGCAGTCTAACAGATTTGCTTAAGCAATTATTTAAAAAAAAACATAATCTACATTAAATACCTGACATGTTCCGTTTTCCACCCAATCCCCCTATTTAACCAGTGGAAGTGGAGCAGAACTCTGCAACATTGTTACACAAACATTTCTACTACTTCCTCTCTACCAGTCCAGTCTTCATGTGGCTGTAGGAATACAGAGCTAGTACATAATAAGATATGACAAAATATGGGCATATATACACACACACACACACATATATATCTATATATATAATGTATACCTCCTCCAGCCACACTTAGGGTATCTCTGTAATATGCATTATATGATATCTTTTGTTCACATTTATTTAACTAAACTACACTTCTTAACGTTTATGAACTCTCTCAAACTCTTTTGAACTCTTGTGCAGAATGTCATTCAGGTGACAATTACAATGCCTTGAAATACGCCTAAAAAAAATCTCAGAATCTAGACGTGGCCTGAGAACTACTTCCCACTATTCAGTGGTATCACATACACAGCGGTACGGTACATCAGGGCGGTGGTGGCGGTGGGGCGTGCGTGATCGGCGGTCTGCAGACCCGTCTAAGCAATCCATACAGGCTCTGACTTTAGGGCAAATCTGGTGCAGTAACATGGGCATGTATCTATAATGGGTGCAGGGTGTGTGGTGCATACAGTCCCCAGGGTCCAGGGGCTCCAAATTCGCACACCCTGCAGATTCACAATATTTACCGACCTCTCCATCGGTGCCACAGAAATCTCCAGGAACACGTGGCTGGGGTAATATCCTGAAGATCTGCGCAGTACTGAAAACGGGACAGGCGAAAGTGCAAACCAATAGGAAGTCTGCGCTCGGACCTGCATGAAACTTTGTCGTAGCCCAATAATCCCCCAATGGTTATCTTACCGGTAGATATCGATGGTGGTCTCTTCCCCAACCACACAAACTTCAGAGGTGGGATTCAGGCACGAGATTGGGATAGACCTCCCCTGAGACATGTCTGTTCGGTATTTCCAGCCTGAAGAATGACAGGTGATGACTGTCTCCCTGTGCTACCGGTCGGGATGATGAGCTCGCCCCAGCCGGATTGGGGTAATTGATGTCATTAAGAGGATCCTGTCACGTCGAGTGCATATCACTAGTGTGGGCTGGGCTGTAGTAGCATTCCTATACTACACCTCACTCATTTTATTCCTGCCTCACAAGAGGTGTGCTCAGCTCCTGGCTGGTGGCCAAATTTATTATAGGAAGAAGCACCAAGGATTGAATGACTGGGAGCTGTTCGTTCTGACACAATCACCTCAGCAAATGAAACAAAAACCCAAATAATAACCTCAAACTACAAACCGCTTTAAATCCAGCAGAAAAGGCCCATTTACATGCCTACCCTCCCAGTTTTCGCGGGAGGCTCCCAATTTTTTTGGGTAAACCCCCGCACCCCCTGAAGGGTAGGCACTTCTCCCTCATACAAATATCCTCAAAATGGTTCAGATATTGCTGGATGACAGTGCAACGATTTGTGCACAAAGTTCTCCAGAATGCAAAAACAAGACTTCAAGTTATGCAGAAAGATATTTAGATGGGCTTTAAAATTCCTTTGTCTCCGGCTTCCTGCGTCCCAACGTTCCCCTCCTCACGTCGCAGTCACACAAGTGGACAGGTCGCTGCCTCCTGCAAGATCAACACACTCATTCCATGAAACACTCGGTGCTTTGCAAACAATATATATGCATATATGCGTGTATATATTATAAGGGCAGGGTGTTTAAGGGGCTGCACCTCAAAAGCTATAGGAAGTACCGAGCTGAAATTTGGCATGGGCGGGTAGAACAATCTCTTGGTGCTGCATGCCAAATTTTAGGGCAAAAAATTAAAAAATGAGGATTTGGGAGTAATCTAAATTTCCAACTGTCACTTTTTTCTGACATTCTCAATTAGGACCACTTTTCTGCTGTTCTCTATGGGGGATTTTTGGGAAGGCATAACTCAGGGTAGGGGGTGCTGTTAGACTAGGTTTATTTATTAGGCAGCTCTTGCTCCAGGGTAGGGCCTTTTGGGGTTCAGGTAATTGAGAAAGTTACAGTTTTTAAACTATTACCTCACAATTGCGCCATTATAGAGATCGGAAGTTTCAATTCATTGCGTACCCTCAGTAGGTGCCTTTAGCAGGTGTTCTCACTGTGGCTTCACCTGGGTGCAATAAGATGGCGGTCCAGTGCGGGCGTTAGCGATGGGACGACGTGGCAATGGCAGCGGGCGGAACCAGTGGCGGGGACCCGGCGGCGGTGGAGCAGGCGTAAACGGTTGGCAGTGGAGCGGGCGGTGGCAGCATCGGTGTGAGCTTCGGCGGCGGCAGTGAGGGCTGCGGGACTCGGCAGCAGACAGATGCAGCATGCACGGATCTGGGAGATCCGTGATGCCTGCACCTGTGTGTGATAAATATAAACACAGATGCACGGACGGGCTCAGAGAGTTCCGTCTGTGCTGCTGTGTTTAAAAAAATTAAAGTGTAAAATGAAAAAAATTTAAAAATGGCATGCCCAGTCCTGGTGGTGCTAAATACTGGGCACAAACGATGTAGGGGTCCCACGTATAAAGCACAACCAGCACTGGGCTATTTAATAGCAGTCCTGGTTGCCAAAAATACAGGGGACAAACTACATAGGGGTCCCCCGTGTTCAGCGCAACCAGCACTGGGCTCTGAGCTGGTCCTGGTTCTGGAAATACAGGGGAAAACAATGCACAGGGTTCCCCTGTATTTACCAGAACCAGCACCGGACCCTTTCTAGCAGGGGGGGGGGAGTAGTTAATGCCACAGCCAGGGGAGCCCCTTCACCAGACCCCCCAGCCAAAGCATCACCCCTGAATGCTAGTGAGCCCAGGTTGGGGATCCCTGGGGACCCACCAAAAAAGGAGTCCCCCTCTCCGGCACCCCTGGTGGGTGGGTGTCAGGTTGATTGTGAATGGTGTGGTGCACGTAAAGAGTTACTTCCGCCTCTCAGCCAATGAGCGGTTCTCACCATTGACTCCAATGGTGAGAACCGCGATGCCCATTTAAAAAATGGCGCCCCAGCACCAAATTTTAAATTTAAAGATGGCCGCCGCAAACCAAACACAGCTCACAATGTCATCGCCCGCCCCCTCCTCTGGCTTATATAAGCCAGTGCGAGCAGTGGCGGGCTGGGCCAGGGGCAGGGTGCCATGTGCCCCCCGGGCTGCAGCGTCATGCAGGGCTGCAGGCCGGGGCAGTCTGTGTCACTGTGACACAGACTGCACCGCGTGTGTAGCGCTGACCGGACGGAGTTCGGTCAGCGCTACACAAGTGACAAACACACAGCCGCCGGCTCCGGCAGCTGTGTGTTTGTTGTAAACAGCAGCCAATGAGAGTCTGTCAGACTCTCATTAGCTGCTGCTGCGCCCACTGCAGGAGCCGCTCCATCTTCCGGCTCCCGCAGTGGGCAATGGGAGAGGCGTCATGATGTCATATGACGTCTCTCCCATAATGCAGAACGGCCCGGCCCGGGAGTACAGACGGGGGAGTAGATGGCGGTGGCAGGAGCGGGGATTCAGGTAAGTGTTTTTTTTTATTTTGTTTTTTATATTACATGTGTCTACTGGGGGGGGGGGTCTGGCACTACAATGAGGAGACCACTACTGGGGGCACTACAAAGGGGGGGACTACTACTACTGGGGGCCCTACAAATGGGGGGGGACTACTACTACTGGGGGCACTACAAAGGGGGGGACTACTACTACTGGGGGCACTACAAATGGGGGGGACTACTACTACTGGGGGCACTACAAGGGGGGGACTACTACTACTGGGGGCACTACAAGGGGGGGGACTACTACTACTGGGGGTACTACAAGGGGGGGACTACTACTGGGCACTACTACTACTGGGGGCACTACAAGGGGGGGCTACTGCTACTGGGGGCACTACAAGGGGGGCTACTGCTACTGGGGGCACTACAAGAGGGGGTACCACTACTGGGGGCACTACAAGGGGAGGGGACTACTACTAGGGGCACTACATAGGGGGGAGGGGACTACCACTGGGGGCACTGCATCGAGGGACCACTGCTGGGGGCGCTATATAAAGGGCAATACTGGGGGTACTGCATAGGGGGGAGAATACAACTGGGGCCGCTGCTCCCTCTGTAAAAAGATCAAGCCCAGATCCGTAATTCTGTTATAATATGGGCTGGTTACCGCATGGTGTTTTTAAAATACTACCACCGCCAATCACCACCTGGAAGCTGTCGGGTTCACACACCCCGCTGCTCACCGCTACTCAAGAGGCTGCCGCTGCTCAGACCACCGAACTGGTAACCATGGAGTTGGGGGGAGCCGGTGGAGTCTCAGTGTCACGTCACGAGACCACGCTCTAACGTGTTTCATCAGAGACTTCGTCAGTGGGCTGCGGCGGTGGGGGTGCCCAACATCCCGAATTGACCACCCGCGGGACACTTCGACACGCAATGAAATCGGGAACACAACCCAAGAGTCGGCCCTGCAAGTATATAACAGCTAGATAATGGGAGTAAGGCACAATCAGAGAGACTGCTGCTATTTCAGGGAGTCTCCATGACAATCAGGGAGAGTTGGCAAGTATGGGTAAAGGAGTGATATATTGGGGCAACATAAGTGGTGGGGGATAGGGTTAGATGTGTACATTGCCACCATTGGGTGGGACTGCTGGGACTGGGTCCTGGGTCTACACATTCGAACAGTGAGGGGGGGCCCAACTGCTCCTACCACCCACCCATTACTACCGCCGTCTATTAAAGTAAGAGGGAGAACCGTGGTCGCTGCCACCACCCGCCCGTCCACTCCTACAGTGGTCACAGTGCAATATAAAGTGAGGCGGGGGGCCCACACCTGCTGCACGCCTGCTCCTATCACTGGGCCAGCGCAGTGCAATAAAGTTTTTTTTTTTTGAGAGCCGGCGTGCGTGATATCACACCATGCCTCTGAAAGAGCGATGATCTTTGGCGCGTGAGGATCAGCCACAACAGAGGAAGGTAAGTCTCATGGGGATGCGGAGACTGGTTAGGACTGGAGATGAGACAAAGCAGGTCTGGAGAGACATAAGGGGACTGGCTGGGGCTATGGAGACAGCGCAAGGCTGGAGAGATAGAAGGGTTATGGGTGGAGAGACAGAAGGGGCACAGGTTGGAGAGACAGAATGGGAGCCAGCTGGAGGGACATAATGGGGGCCAGCTGGAGAGCCTGAATGGGGCCGGCTGGAGAGACAGAAGGGGCACAAGTTGGAGAGACAGAATGGGGGCCAGCTGGAGAGCCTGAACGGGGCCGGCTGGAGAGACAGAAGGGATTGGGAAATATTTAGTGGTGGGAGGAAAGAGTGAATGGTGACATATACAGTATTTAAAAAGGGTTTAAGGGGGGAAGGGAGTACAGGGAGTTATATGAGGGTGGGAAGGGGGGGGTTGGGGCAGTAGAGGAATATCCATGGAACTTTGCCTGAGACTACACCACACATTTCTCTCTGCAGTCTAACAGATTTGCTTAAGCAATTATTTAAAAAAAAACATAATCTACATTAAATACCTGACATGTTCCGTTTTCCACCCAATCCCCCTATTTAACCAGTGGAAGTGGAGCAGAACTCTGCAACATTGTTACACAAACATTTCTACTACTTCCTCTCTACCAGTCCAGTCTTCATGTGGCTGTAGGAATACAGAGCTAGTACATAATAAGATATGACAAAATATGGGCATATATACACACACACACACATATATATCTATATATATAATGTATACCTCCTCCAGCCACACTTAGGGTATCTCTGTAATATGCATTATATGATATCTTTTGTTCACATTTATTTAACTAAACTACACTTCTTAACGTTTATGAACTCTCTCAAACTCTTTTGAACTCTTGTGCAGAATGTCATTCAGGTGACAATTACAATGCCTTGAAATACGCCTAAAAAAAATCTCAGAATCTAGACGTGGCCTGAGAACTACTTCCCACTATTCAGTGGTATCACATACACAGCGGTACGGTACATCAGGGCGGTGGTGGCGGTGGGGCGTGCGTGATCGGCGGTCTGCAGACCCGTCTGAGCAATCCATACAGGCTCTGACTTTAGGGCAAATCTGGTGCAGTAACATGGGCATGTATCTATAATGGGTGCAGGGTGTGTGGTGCATACAGTCCCCAGGGTCCAGGGGCTCCAAATTCGCACACCCTGCAGATTCACAATATTTACCGACCTCTCCATCGGTGCCACAGAAATCTCCAGGAACACGTGGCTGGGGTAATATCCTGAAGATCTGCGCAGTACTGAAAACGGGACAGGCGAAAGTGCAAACCAATAGGAAGTCTGCGCTCGGACCTGCATGAAACTTTGTCGTAGCCCAATAATCCCCCAATGGTTATCTTACCGGTAGATATCGATGGTGGTCTCTTCCCCAACCACACAAACTTCAGAGGTGGGATTCAGGCACGAGATTGGGATAGACCTCCCCTGAGACATGTCTGTTCGGTATTTCCAGCCTGAAGAATGACAGGTGATGACTGTCTCCCTGTGCTACCGGTCGGGATGATGAGCTCGCCCCAGCCGGATTGGGGTAATTGATGTCATTAAGAGGATCCTGTCACGTCGAGTGCATATCACTAGTGTGGGCTGGGCTGTAGTAGCATTCCTATACTACACCTCACTCATTTTATTCCTGCCTCACAAGAGGTGTGCTCAGCTCCTGGCTGGTGGCCAAATTTATTATAGGAAGAAGCACCAAGGATTGAATGACTGGGAGCTGTTCGTTCTGACACAATCACCTCAGCAAATGAAACAAAAACCCAAATAATAACCTCAAACTACAAACCGCTTTAAATCCAGCAGAAAAGGCCCATTTACATGCCTACCCTCCCAGTTTTCGCGGGAGGCTCCCAATTTTTTTGGGTAAACCCCCGCACCCCCTGAAGGGTAGGCACTTCTCCCTCATACAAATATCCTCAAAATGGTTCAGATATTGCTGGATGACAGTGCAACGATTTGTGCACAAAGTTCTCCAGAATGCAAAAACAAGACTTCAAGTTATGCAGAAAGATATTTAGATGGGCTTTAAAATTCCTTTGTCTCCGGCTTCCTGCGTCCCAACGTTCCCCTCCTCACGTCGCAGTCACACAAGTGGACAGGTCGCTGCCTCCTGCAAGATCAACACACTCATTCCATGAAACACTCGGTGCTTTGCAAACAATATATATGCATATATGCGTGTATATATTATAAGGGCAGGGTGTTTAAGGGGCTGCACCTCAAAAGCTATAGGAAGTACCGAGCTGAAATTTGGCATGGGCGGGTAGAACAATCTCTTGGTGCTGCATGCCAAATTTTAGGGCAAAAAATTAAAAAATGAGGATTTGGGAGTAATCTAAATTTCCAACTGTCACTTTTTTCTGACATTCTCAATTAGGACCACTTTTCTGCTGTTCTCTATGGGGGATTTTTGGGAAGGCATAACTCAGGGTAGGGGGTGCTGTTAGACTAGGTTTATTTATTAGGCAGCTCTTGCTCCAGGGTAGGGCCTTTTGGGGTTCAGGTAATTGAGAAAGTTACAGTTTTTAAACTATTACCTCACAATTGCGCCATTATAGAGATCGGAAGTTTCAATTCATTGCGTACCCTCAGTAGGTGCCTTTAGCAGGTGTTCTCACTGTGGCTTCACCTGGGTGCAATAAGATGGCGGTCCAGTGCGGGCGTTAGCGATGGGACGACGTGGCAATGGCAGCGGGCGGAACCAGTGGCGGGGACCCGGCGGCGGTGGAGCAGGCGTAAAAGGTTGGCAGTGGAGCGGGCGGTGGCAGCATCGGTGTGAGCTTCGGCGGCGGCAGTGAGGGCTGCGGGACTCGGCAGCAGACAGATGCAGCATGCACGGATCTGGGAGATCCGTGATGCCTGCACCTGTGTGTGATAAATATAAACACAGATGCACGGACGGGCTCAGAGAGTTCCGTCTGTGCTGCTGTGTTTAAAAAAATTAAAGTGTAAAATGAAAAAAATTTAAAAATGGCATGCCCAGTCCTGGTGGTGCTAAATACTGGGCACAAACGATGTAGGGGTCCCACGTATAAAGCACAACCAGCACTGGGCTATTTAATAGCAGTCCTGGTTGCCAAAAATACAGGGGACAAACTACATAGGGGTCCCCCGTGTTCAGCGCAACCAGCACTGGGCTCTGAGCTGGTCCTGGTTCTGGAAATACAGGGGAAAAAAATGCACAGGGTTCCCCTGTATTTACCAGAACCAGCACCGGACCCTTTCTAGCAGGGGGGGGGAGTAGTTAATGCCACAGCCAGGGGAGCCCCTTCACCAGACCCCCCAGCCAAAGCATCACCCCTGAATGCTAGTGAGCCCAGGTTGGGGATCCCTGGGGACCCACCAAAAAAGGAGTCCCCCTCTCCGGCACCCCTGGTGGGTGGGTGTCAGGTTGATTGTGAATGGTGTGGTGCACGTAAAGAGTTACTTCCGCCTCTCAGCCAATGAGCGGTTCTCACCATTGACTCCAATGGTGAGAACCGCGATGCCCATTTAAAAAATGGCGCCCCAGCACCAAATTTTAAATTTAAAGATGGCCGCCGCAAACCAAACACAGCTCACAATGTCATCGCCCGCCCCCTCCTCTGGCTTATATAAGCCAGTGCGAGCAGTGGCGGGCTGGGCCAGGGGCAGGGTGCCATGTGCCCCCCGGGCTGCAGCGTCATGCAGGGCTGCAGGCCGGGGCAGTCTGTGTCACTGTGACACAGACTGCACCGCGTGTGTAGCGCTGACCGGACGGAGTTCGGTCAGCGCTACACAAGTGACAAACACACAGCCGCCGGCTCCGGCAGCTGTGTGTTTGTTGTAAACAGCAGCCAATGAGAGTCTGTCAGACTCTCATTAGCTGCTGCTGCGCCCACTGCAGGAGCCGCTCCATCTTCCGGCTCCCGCAGTGGGCAATGGGAGAGGCGTCATGATGTCATATGACGTCTCTCCCATAATGCAGAACGGCCCGGCCCGGGAGTACAGACGGGGGAGTAGATGGCGGTGGCAGGAGCGGGGATTCAGGTAAGTGTTTTTTTTTATTTTGTTTTTTATATTACATGTGTCTACTGGGGGGGGGGTCTGGCACTACAATGAGGAGACCACTACTGGGGGCACTACAAAGGGGGGGACTACTACTACTGGGGGCCCTACAAATGGGGGGGGACTACTACTACTGGGGGCACTACAAAGGGGGGGACTACTACTACTGGGGGCACTACAAATGGGGGGGACTACTACTACTGGGGGCACTACAAGGGGGGGGACTACTACTACTGGGGGCACTACAAGGGGGGGGACTACTACTACTGGGGGTACTACAAGGGGGGGACTACTACTGGGCACTACTACTACTGGGGGCACTACAAGGGGGGGCTACTGCTACTGGGGGCACTACAAGGGGGGGTACTACTACTGGGGGCACTACAAGGGGAGGGGACAGACGGGGGAGCAGATGGCGGCGGCGGGAGAGGGGAATCAGGTAAGTGGTTTTTTTAATTTCATCTTTTTTATTACATGTGTCTACTGGGGGGGGTCTGGCACTACAATGAGGAGACCACTACTGGGGGCACTACAAAGGGGGGGACTACTACTACTGGGGGCACTACAAAGGAGGGGGGACTACTACTACTGGGGGCACTACAAGGGGGGACTACTACTGGGGGCACTACAAGGGGGGGACTGCTACTACTGGGGGCACTACAAGGGGGGAGACTACTTCTGGGCACTACAACTACTGGGGGCACTACAAGGGGGGCTACTGCTACTGGGGGCACTACAAGAGGGGGTACTACTACTGGGGGCACTACAAGGGGAGGGGACTACTACTAGGGGCACTACATAGGGGGGAGGGGACTACCACTGGGGGCACTGCATCGAGGGACCACTGCTGGGGGTGCTATATAAAGGGCAATACTGGGGGTACTGCATAGGGGGGAGAATACAACTGGGGCCACTATTTAAGGGGCACTGCATAAGGGTTGCCACTATTGGGGGCACTGCATGGGGGGTGGACTGCTACTGGGGGCACTATATAAGGGGCACTGCATAGGGGGTACCACTAATGGGGGCACTATATAAGGGGCTTACTACTGGGGGCACAAGGGGCACTGCATAGGGGGGATCACTACTGGGGGCACTACTGGAGGCCTGCATAATGGTGTCCTCTCCTGTGGCACACAGGGGCACTGCATATGGGCACTACGATAGGGGGCTGCTCCAAACGTGCGTGCTATGGTGCCTGGGGGGGCCATAGCACGCACATTCTTCAGGCACGCTGGCTACACGCTACTCCTCTGCCAGGGCCACCTGCATGCATTTGCCCCCCAGGCTAAATGTTGCCAGCCAGCCCCTGAGTGCGAGGATACGGCATGGCAGTCCGTCGGCCGGGTGGCAGCAGAGATGAGCTGCCAAAGAAATAAGACACTGCGATTGCGGGGGGCGGGGCTTAGCACCGGGGGGGTAGCAGCGGCAGCCTTATCACAGTATTTTTTGCGAAAATACCGTGATAAGGCTCCGAAGGGGATTCGCAGGGACAGAGCTTTATCGCAACCTCTGTCCCTGTAAGGGATTTGTAGTAAATCCCTGTGATATTGCCTGAATTCACAATGCGAATTCACTCGGTAATATCACACTACAATCTGCATTACAAATGCGGATTGTAGTAAATAGAGCGCCATGTGAGAAACAGATTTATGCGTTATCTGTGTGTTACTGTAATTCTCAGTACTCAGCAATGTGTCTGAGAGCTGCACTCTGCTACCTGGTGCCTGTAATTCTCAGTAATCAGCAATGTGTCTGAGAGCCGCACTCTGCTACCTGGTGCCTGTAATTCTCAGTAATCAGCAATGTGTCTGAGAACCGCACTCTGCTACCTGGTGCCTGTAATTCTCAGTAATCAGCAATGTGTCTGAGAGCCGCACTCTGCTACCTGGTGCCTGTAATTCTCAGTAATCAGCAATGTGTCTGAGAGCAGCACTCTGCTACCTGGTGCCTGTAATTCTCAGTAATCAGCAATGTGTCTGAGAGCAGCACTCTGCTACCTGGTGCCTGTAATTCTCAGTACTCAGCAATGTGTCTGAGAGCCGCACTCTGCTACCTGGTGCCTGTAATTCTCAGTACTCAGCAATGTGTCTGAGAGCAGCATTCTGCTACCTGGTGCCTGTAATTCTCAGTACTCAGCAATGTGTCTGAGAGCAGCATTCTGCTACCTGGTGCCTGTACTTCTCAGTAATCAGCAATGTGTCTGAGAGCCGCACTGTGCTACCTGGTGCCTGTAATTCTCAGGAATCAGCAATGTGTCTGAGAGCCGCACTCTGCTACCTGGTGCCTGTAATTCTCAGTAATCAGCAATGTGTCCGAGAGCCGCACTGTGCTACCTGGTGCCTGTAATTCTCAGTAATCAGCAATGTGTCTGAGAGCGGCGCTCTGCTACCTGGTGCCTGTAATTCTCAGTACTCAGCAATGTGTCTGAGAGCCGCACTGTGCTACCTGGTGCCTGTAATTCTCAGTACTCAGCAATGTGTCTGAGAGCCGCACTGTGCTACCTGGTGCCTGTAATTCTCAGTACTCAGCAATGTGTCTGAGAGCCGCACTCTGCTACCTGGTGCCTGTAATTCTCAGTAATCAGCAATGTGTCTGAGAGCCGCACTGTGCTACCTGGTGCCTGTAATTCTCAGTAATCAGCAATGTGTCTGAGAGCCGCACTCTGCTACCTGGTGCCTGTAATTCTCAGTAATCAGCAATGTGTCCGAGAGCCGCACTGTGCTACCTGGTGCCTGTAATTCTCAGTAATCAGCAATGTGTCTGAGAGCGGCGCTCTGCTACCTGGTGCCTGTAATTCTCAGTACTCAGCAATGTGTCTGAGAGCCGCACTGTGCTACCTGGTGCCTGTAATTCTCAGTACTCAGCAATGTGTCTGAGAGCCGCACTGTGCTACCTGGTGCCTGTAATTCTCAGTACTCAGCAATGTGTCTGAGAGTCACACTCTGCTACCTGGTGCCTGTAATTCTCAGTAAACAGCAATGTGTCTGAGAGCCGCACTCTGCTACCTGGTGCCTGTAATTCTCAGTACTCAGCAATGTGTCTGAGAGCAGCATTCTGCTACCTGATGCCTGTAATTCTCAGTACTCAGCAATGTGTCTGAGAGCCGCACTCTGCTACCTGGTGCCTGTAATTCTCAGTACTCAGCAATGTGTCTGAGAGCCGCACTGTGCTACCTGGTGCCTGTAATTCTCAGTAATCAGCAATGTGTCTGAGAGCCGCACTCTGCTACCTGGTGCCTGTAATTCTCAGTACTCAGCAATGTGTCTGAGAGCCGCACTCTGCTACCTGGTGCCTGTAATTCTCAGTACTCAGCAATATGTCTGAGAGCCGCACTCTGCTACCTGGTGCCTGTAATTCTCAGTAATCAGCAATGTGTCTGAGAGCCGCACTCTGCTACCTGGTGCCTGTAATTCTCAGGAATCAGCAATGTGTCTGAGGGCCGCACTCTGCTACCTGGTGCCTGTAATTCTCAGTAATCAGCAATGTGTCCGAGAGCCGCACTGTGCTACCTGGTGCCTGTAATTCTCAGTAATCAGCAATGTGTCTGAGAGCCGCGCTCTGCTACCTGGTGCCTGTAATTCTCAGTAATCAGCAATGTGTCTGAGAGCCGCACTCTGCTACCTGGTGCCTGTAATTCTCAGTACTCAGCAATGTGTCTGAGAGTCACACTCTGCTACCTGGTGCCTGTAATTCTCAGTAAACAGCAATGTGTCTGAGAGCCGCGCTCTGCTACCTGGTGCCTGTAATTCTCAGTACTCAGCAATGTGTCTGAGAGCCGCGCTCTGCTACCTGGTGCCTGTAATTCTCAGTACGCCGCAATGTGTCTGAGAGCCGCGCTCTGCTACCCGGTGCCTGTAATTCTCAGTACTCAGCAATGTGTCCGAGAGTCGCACTCTGCTACCCGGTGCCTGTAATTCTCAGTACTCAGCAATGTGTCTGAGAGCCGCACTCTGCTACCTGGTGCCTGTAATTCTCAGTAATCAGCAATGTGTCCGAGAGCCGCACTGTGCTACCTGGTACCTGTAATTCTCAGTAATCAGCAATGTGTCTGAGAGCCGCGCTCTGCTACCTGGTGCCTGTAATTCTCAGTACTCAGCAATGTGTCTGAGAGCCGCACTGTGCTACCTGGTGCCTGTAATTCTCAGTACTCAGCAATGTGTCTGAAAGCCGCACTGTGCTACCTGGTGCCTGTAATTCTCAGTACTCAGCAATGTGTCTGAGAGTCACACTCTGCTACCTGGTGCCTGTAATTCTCAGTAATCAGCAATGTGTCTGAGAGCCGCACTCTGCTACCTGGTGCCTGTAATTCTCAGTACTCAGCAATGTGTCTGAGAGCAGCATTCTGCTACCTGATGCCTGTAATTCTCAGTACTCAGCAATGTGTCTGAGAGCCGCACTCTGCTACCTGGTGCCTGTAATTCTCAGTACTCAGCAATGTGTCTGAGAGCCGCACTGTGCTACCTGGTGCCTGTAATTCTCAGTAATCAGCAATGTGTCTGAGAGCCGCACTCTGCTACCTGGTGCCTGTAATTCTCAGTACTCAGCAATGTGTCTGAGAGCCGCACTCTGCTACCTGGTGCCTGTAATTCTCAGTACTCAGCAATATGTCTGAGAGCCGCACTCTGCTACCTGGTGCCTGTAATTCTCAGTAATCAGCAATGTGTCTGAGAGCCGCACTCTGCTACCTGGTGCCTGTAATTCTCAGGAATCAGCAATGTGTCTGAGGGCCGCACTCTGCTACCTGGTGCCTGTAATTCTCAGTAATCAGCAATGTGTCCGAGAGCCGCACTGTGCTACCTGGTGCCTGTAATTCTCAGTAATCAGCAATGTGTCTGAGAGCCGCGCTCTGCTACCTGGTGCCTGTAATTCTCAGTACTCAGCAATGTGTCTGAGAGCCGCACTCTGCTACCTGGTGCCTGTAATTCTCAGTACTCAGCAATGTGTCTGAGAGTCACACTCTGCTACCTGGTGCCTGTAATTCTCAGTAAACAGCAATGTGTCTGAGAGCCGCGCTCTGCTACCTGGTGCCTGTAATTCTCAGTACTCAGCAATGTGTCTGAGAGCCGCGCTCTGCTACCTGGTGCCTGTAATTCTCAGTACGCCGCAATGTGTCTGAGAGCCGCGCTCTGCTACCCGGTGCCTGTAATTCTCAGTACTCAGCAATGTGTCCGAGAGTCGCACTCTGCTACCCGGTGCCTGTAATTCTCAGTACTCAGCAATGTGTCTGAGAGCCGCACTCTGCTACCTGGTGCCTGTAATTCTCAGTAATCAGCAATGTGTCCGAGAGCCGCACTGTGCTACCTGGTACCTGTAATTCTCAGTAATCAGCAATGTGTCTGAGAGCCGCGCTCTGCTACCTGGTGCCTGTAATTCTCAGTACTCAGCAATGTGTCTGAGAGCCGCACTGTGCTACCTGGTGCCTGTAATTCTCAGTACTCAGCAATGTGTCTGAAAGCCGCACTGTGCTACCTGGTGCCTGTAATTCTCAGTACTCAGCAATGTGTCTGAGAGTCACACTCTGCTACCTGGTGCCTGTAATTCTCAGTAATCAGCAATGTGTCTGAGAGCCGCACTCTGCTACCTGGTGCCTGTAATTCTCAGTAATCAGCAATGTGTCTGAGAGCCGCACTCTGTACCTGGTGCCTGTAATTCTCAGTAATCAGCAATGTGTCTGAGAGCCGCACTCTGCTACCTGGTGCCTGTAATTATCAGTACTCAGCAATGTGTATGAGAGCCGCACTCTGCTACCTGGTGCCTGTAATTCTCAGTAATCAGCAATGTGTCCGAGAGCCGCACTCTGCTACCTGGTGCCTGTAATTCTCAGTACTCAGCAATGTGTCCAAGAGCCGCACTCTGCTACCTGGTGCCTGTAATTCTCAGTACTCAGCAATGTGTCCGAGAGCCGCACTCTGCTGCCTGGTGCCTGTAATTCTCAGGAATCAGCAATGTGTCTGAGAGCCGCACTCTGCTACCTGGTGCCTGTAATTCTCAGTAATCAGCAATGTGTCTGAGAGCCGCACTCTGCTACCTGGTGCCTGTAATTCTCAGTAATCAGCAATGTGTCTGAGAGCCGCACTCTGCTACCTGGTGCCTGTAATTCTCAGTACTCAGCAATGTGTCTGAGAGCCGCACTCTGCTACCTGGTGCCTGTAATTCTCAGTACTCAGCAATGTGTCTGAGAGCCGCACTCTGCTACCTGGTGCCTGTAATTTTCAGTAATCAGCAATATGTCTGAGAGCCGCACTCTGCTACCTGGTGCCTGTAATTCTCAGGAATCAGCAATGTGTCTGAGAGCCGCACTCTGCTACCTGGTGCCTGTAATTCTCAGGAATCAGCAATGTGTCTGAGAGCCGCACTCTGCTACCTGGTGCCTGTAATTCTCAGTAATCAGCAATATGTCTGAGAGCCGCACTGTGTTACCTGGTGTCTGTAATTCTCAGTAATCAGCAATGTGTCCGAGAGCCGCACTGTGCTACCTGGTGCCTGTAATTCTCAGTAATCAGCAATGTGTCCGAGAGCCGCACTCTGCTACCTGGTGCCTGTAATTCTCAGTAATCAGCAATGTGTCTGAGAGCCGCACTCTGCTACCTGGTGCCTGTAATTCTCAGTAATCAGCAATGTGTCTGAGAGCCGCACTCTGCTACCTGGTGCCTGTAATTCTCAGTAATCAGCAATGTGTCTGAGAGCCGCACTCTGCTACCTGGTGCCTGTAATTCTCAGTAATCAGCAATGTGTCTGAGAGCCGCACTCTGCTACCTGGTGCCTGTAATTATCAGTACTCAGCAATGTGTCCGAGAGCCGCACTCTGCTACCTGGTGCCTGTAATTCTCAGTACTCAGCAATGTGTCTGAGAGCCGCACTCTGCTACCTGATGTCTGTAATTCTCAGGAATCAGCAATGTGTCTGAGAGCCGCACTCTGCTACCTGGTGCCTGTAATTCTCAGTAATCAGCAATGTGTCTGAGAGCCGCACTCTGCTACCTGGTGCCTGTAATTCTCAGTACTCAGCAATGTGTCTGAGAGCCGCACTCTGCTACCTGGTGCCTGTAATTCTCAGTACGCAGCAATGTGTCTGAGAGCCGCGCTCTGCTACCCGGTGCCTGTAATTCTCAGTACTCAGCAATGTGTCCGAGAGCCGCACTCTGCTACCCGGTGCCTGTAATTCTCAGTACTCAGCAATGTGTCTGAGAGCCGCACTCTGCTACCTGGTGCCTGTAATTCTCAGTAATCAGCAATGTGTCCGAGAGCCGCACTGTGCTACCTGGTGCCTGTAATTCTCAGTAATCAGCAATGTGTCTGAGAGCCGCACTCTGCTACCTGGTGCCTGTAATTCTCAGTACTCAGCAATGTGTCTGAAAGCCGCACTGTGCTACCTGGTGCCTGTAATTCTCAGTACTCAGCAATGTGTCTGAGAGTCACACTCTGCTACCTGGTGCCTGTAATTCTCAGTAATCAGCAATGTGTCTGAGAGCCGCACTCTGCTACCTGGTGCCTGTAATTCTCAGTAATCAGCAATGTGTCTGAGAGCCGCACTCTGCTACCTGGTGCCTGTAATTCTCAGTAATCAGCAATGTGTCTGAGAGCCGCACTCTGCTACCTGGTGCCTGTAATTCTCAGTACTCAGCAATGTGTCCGAGAGCCGCACTCTGCTACCTGGTGCCTGTAATTCTCAGTACTCAGCAATGTGTCCGAGAGCCGCACTCTGCTACCTGATGTCTGTAATTCTCAGGAATCAGCAATGTGTCTGAGAGCCGCACTCTGCTACCTGGTGCCTGTAATTCTCAGTAATCAGCAATGTGTCTGAGAGCCGCACTCTGCTACCTGGTGCCTGTAATTCTCAGTACTCAGCAATGTGTCTGAGAGCCGCACTCTGCTACCTGGTGCCTGTAATTCTCAGGAATCAGCAATGTGTCTGAGAGCCGCACTCTGCTACCTGGTGCCTGTAATTTTCAGTAATCAGCAATGTGTCCGAGAGCCGCACTCTGCTACCTGGTGCCTGTAATTCTCAGTACTCAGCAATGTGTCTGAGAGCAGCACTCTCCTACCTGGTGCCTGTAATTCTCAGTACTCAGCAATGTGTCTGAGAGCCGCACTCTGCTACCTGGTGCCTGTAATTCTCAGTACTCAGCAATGTGTCTGAGAGTCACACTCTGCTACCTGGTGCCTGTAATTCTCAGTAAACAGCAATGTGTCTGAGAGCCGCGCTCTGCTACATGGTGCCTGTAATTCTCAGTACTCAGCAATGTGTCTGAGAGCCGCGCTCTGCTACCTGGTGCCTGTAATTCTCAGTACGCCGCAATGTGTCTGAGAGCCGCGCTCTGCTACCCGGTGCCTGTAATTCTCAGTACTCAGCAATGTGTCCGAGAGCCGCACTCTGCTACCCGGTGCCTGTAATTCTCAGTACTCAGCAATGTGTCTGAGAGCCGCACTCTGCTACCTGGTGCCTGTAATTCTCAGTAATCAGCAATGTGTCTGAGAGCCGCACTGTGCTACCTGGTGCCTGTAATTCTCAGTAATCAGCAATGTGTCTGAGAGCCGCGCTCTGCTACCTGGTGTCTGTAATTCTCAGTACTCAGCAATGTGTCTGAGAGCCGCACTCTGCTACCTGGTGCCTGTAATTCTCAGTACTCAGCAATGTGTCTGAAAGCCGCACTGTGCTACCTGGTGCCTGTAATTCTCAGTACTCAGCAATGTGTCTGAGAGTCACACTCTGCTACCTGGTGCCTGTAATTCTCAGTAATCAGCAATGTGTCTGAGAGCCGCACTCTGCTACCTGGTGCCTGTAATTCTCAGTAATCAGCAATGTGTCTGAGAGCCGCACTCTGTACCTGGTGCCTGTAATTCTCAGTAATCAGCAATGTGTCTGAGAGCTGCACTCTGCTACCTGGTGCCTGTAATTATCAGTACTCAGCAATGTGTCTGAGAGCCGCACTCTGCTACCTGGTGCCTGTAATTCTCAGTAATCAGCAATGTGTCCGAGAGCCGCACTCTGCTACCTGGTGCCTGTAATTCTCAGTACTCAGCAATGTGTCCGAGAGCCGCACTCTGCTACCTGGTGCCTGTAATTCTCAGTACTCAGCAATGTGTCCGAGAGCCGCACTCTGCTACCTGATGTCTGTAATTCTCAGGAATCAGCAATGTGTCTGAGAGCCGCACTCTGCTACCTGGTGCCTGTAATTCTCAGTAATCAGCAATGTGTCTGAGAGCCGCACTCTGCTACCTGGTGCCTGTAATTCTCAGTAATCAGCAATGTGTCTGAGAGCCGCACTCTGCTACCTGGTGCCTGTAATTCTCAGTACTCAGCAATGTGTCTGAGAGCCGCACTCTGCTACCTGGTGCCTGTAATTCTGAGGAATCAGCAATGTGTCTGAGAGCCGCACTCTGCTACCTGGTGCCTGTAATTTTCAGTAATCAGCAATGTGTCCGAGAGCCGCACTCTGCTACCTGGTGCCTGTAATTCTCAGTACTCAGCAATGTGTCTGAGAGCAGCACTCTCCTACCTGGTACCTGTAATTCTCAGTAATCAGCAATGTGTCTGAGAGCCGCACTGTGTTACCTGGTGTCTGTAATTCTCAGTAATCAGCAATGTGTCTGAGAGCCGCACTCTGCTACCTGGTGCCTGTAATTCTCAGTAATCAGCAATGTGTCTGAGAACCGCACTCTGCTACCTGGTGCCTGTAATTCTCAGTAATCAGCAATGTGTCTGAGAGCCGCACTCTGCTACCTGGTGCCTGTAATTCTCAGTACTCAGCAATGTGTCTGAGAGCCGCACTCTGCTACCTGGTGCCTGTAATTCTCAGTACTCAGCAATGTTTCTGAGAGCCACACTCTGCTACCTGGTGCCTGTAATTCTCAGTACTCAGCAATATTTCTGAGAGCCGCACTCTGCAACCTGGTGCCTGTAATTCTCAGTAAACAATTCTCAGTAATCAGCAATGTGTCTGAGAGCCACACTCTGCTTCCTGGTGCCTGTAATTCTCAGTAATCAGCAATGTGTCTGAGAGCCGCACTCTGCTAACTGGTGCCTGTAATTCTCAGTAATCAGCAATGTGTTTGAGAGCCGCACTCTGCTACCTGGTGCCTGTAATTCTCAGTACTCAGCAATGTGTCTGAGAGCCGCACTCTGCTACCTGGTGCCTGTAATTCTCAGTACTCAGCAATATGTCTGAGAGCCGCACTCTGCTACCTGGTGCCTGTAATTCTCAGTAATCAGCAATGTGTCTGAGAGCCGCACTCTGCTACCTGGTGCCTGTAATTCTCAGGAATCAGCAATGTGTCTGAGAGCCGCACTCTGCTACCTGGTGCCTGTAATTCTCAGTAATCAGCAATGTGTCCGAGAGCCGCACTGTGCTACCTGGTTCCTGTAATTCTCAGTAATCAGCAATGTGTCTGAGAGCCGCGCTCTGCTACCTGGTGCCTGTAATTCTCAGTACTCAGCAATGTGTCTGAGAGCCGCACTCTGCTACCTGGTGCCTGTAATTCTCAGTACTCAGCAATGTGTCTGAGAGTCACACTCTGCTACCTGGTGCCTGTAATTCTCAGTAAACAGCAATGTGTCTGAGAGCCGCGCTCTGCTACCTGGTGCCTGTAATTCTCAGTACTCAGCAATGTGTCTGAGAGCCGCGCTCTGCTACCTGGTGCCTGTAATTCTCAGTACGCAGCAACGTGTCTGAGAGCCGCGCTCTGCTACCCGGTGCCTGTAATTCTCAGTACTCAGCAATGTGTCCGAGAGCCGCACTCTGCTACCCGGTGCCTGTAATTCTCAGTACTCAGCAATGTGTCTGAGAGCCGCCCTCTGCTACCTGGTGCCTGTAATTCTCAGTAATCAGCAATGTGTCCGAGAGCCGCACTGTGCTACCTGGTGCCTGTAATTCTCAGTAATCAGCAATGTGTCTGAGAGCCGCGCTCTGCTACCTGGTGCCTGTAATTCTCAGTACTCAGCAATGTGTCTGAGAGCCGCACTCTGCTACCTGGTGCCTGTAATTCTCAGTACTCAGCAATGTGTCTGAAAGCCGCACTGTGCTACCTGGTGCCTGTAATTCTCAGTACTCAGCAATGTGTCTGAGAGTCACACTCTGCTACCTGGTGCCTGTAATTCTCAGTAATCAGCAATGTGTCTGAGAGCCGCACTCTGCTACCTGGTGCCTGTAATTCTCAGTAATCAGCAATGTGTCTGAGAGCCGCACTCTGCTACCTGGTGCCTGTAATTCTCAGTAATCAGCAATGTGTCTGAGAGCCGCACTCTGCTACCTGGTGCCTGTAATTATCAGTACTCAGCAACGTGTCCGAGAGCCGCACTCTGCTACCTGGTGCCTGTAATTCTCAGTACTCAGCAATGTGTCTGAGAGCCGCACTCTGCTACCTGATGTCTGTAATTCTCAGGAATCAGCAATGTGTCTGAGAGCCGCACTCTGCTACCTGGTGCCTGTAATTCTCAGTAATCAGCAATGTGTCTGAGAGCCGCACTCTGCTACCTGGTGCCTGTAATTCTCAGTACTCAGCAATGTGTCTGAGAGCCGCACTCTGCTACCTGGTGCCTGTAATTCTCAGTACGCAGCAATGTGTCTGAGAGCCGCGCTCTGCTACCCGGTGCCTGTAATTCTCAGTACTCAGCAATGTGTCCGAGAGCCGCACTCTGCTACCCGGTGCCTGTAATTCTCAGTACTCAGCAATGTGTCTGAGAGCCGCACTCTGCTACCTGGTGCCTGTAATTCTCAGTAATCAGCAATGTGTCCGAGAGCCGCACTGTGCTACCTGGTGCCTGTAATTCTCAGTAATCAGCAATGTGTCTGAGAGCCGCACTCTGCTACCTGGTGCCTGTAATTCTCAGTAATCAGCAATGTGTCTGAGAGCCGCACTCTGCTACCTGGTGCCTGTAATTATCAGTACTCAGCAATGTGTCCGAGAGCCGCACTCTGCTACCTGGTGCCTGTAATTCTCAGTACTCAGCAATGTGTCTGAGAGCCGCACTCTGCTACCTGATGTCTGTAATTCTCAGGAATCAACAATGTGTCTGAGAGCCGCACTCTGCTACCTGGTGCCTGTAATTCTCAGTAATCAGCAATGTGTCTGAGAGCCGCACTCTGCTACCTGGTGCCTGTAATTCTCAGTACTCAGCAATGTGTCTGAGAGCCGCATTCTGCTACCTGGTGCCTGTAATTCTCAGGAATCAGCAATGTGTCTGAGAGCCGCACTCTGCTACCTGGTGCCTGTAATTTTCAGTAATCAGCAATGTGTCCGAGAGCCGCACTCTGCTACCTGGTGCCTGTAATTCTCAGTACTCAGCAATGTGTCTGAGAGCAGCACTCTCCTACCTGGTGCCTGTAATTCTCAGTAATCAG
Organism: Taudactylus pleione; assembly: GCA_031769625.1. NCBI lineage: Eukaryota > Metazoa > Chordata > Amphibia > Anura > Myobatrachidae > Taudactylus > Taudactylus pleione. The sequence continues at coordinate 1,929,657 of JAUIMM010001331.1, forward strand.
CAATGTGTCTGAGAGCCACACTCTGCTACCTGGTGCCTGTAATTCTCAGTAATCAGCAATGTGTCTGAGAGCCGCACTGTGTTACCTGGTGTCTGTAATTCTCAGTAATCAGCAATGTGTCTGAGAGCCGCACTCTGCTACCTGGTGCCTGTAATTCTCAGTACTCAGCAATGTTTCTGAGAGCCACACTCTGCTACCTGGTGCCTGTAATTCTCAGTACTCAGCAATATTTCTGAGAGCCGCACTCTGCAACCTGGTGCCTGTAATTCTCAGTAAACAATTCTCAGTAATCAGCAATGTGTCTGAGAGCCACACTCTGCTTCCTGGTGCCTGTAATTCTCAGTAATCAGCAATGTGTCTGAGAGCCGCACTCTGCTAACTGGTGCCTGTAATTCTCAGTAATCAGCAATGTGTTTGAGAGCCGCACTCTGCTACCTGGTGCCTGTAATTCTCAGTAATCAGCAATGTGTCTGAGAGCCGCACTCTGCTACCTGGTGCCTGTAATTCTCAGTAATCAGCAATGTGTCTGAGAGCCACACTCTGCTACCTGGTGCCTGTAATTCACAGTACTCAGCAATGTGTCTGAGAGCCGCACTCTGCTACCCGGTGCCTGTAATTCTCAGTACTCAGCAATGTGTCTGAAAGCCGCACTGTGCTACCTGGTGCCTGTAATTCTCAGTACTCAGCAATGTGTCTGAGAGTCACACTCTGCTACCTGGTGCCTGTAATTCTCAGTAATCAGCAATGTGTCTGAGAGCCGCACTCTGCTACCTGGTGCCTGTAATTCTCAGTAATCAGCAATGTGTCTGAGAGCCGCACTCTGTACCTGGTGCCTGTAATTCTCAGTAATCAGCAATGTGTCTGAGAGCCGCACTCTGCTACCTGGTGCCTATAATTATCAGTACTCAGCAATGTGTCTGAGAGCCGCACTCTGCTACCTGGTGCCTGTAATTCTCAGTAATCAGCAATGTGTCCGAGAGCCGCACTCTGCTACCTGGTGCCTGTAATTCTCAGTACTCAGCAATGTGTCCGAGAGCCGCACTCTGCTACCTGGTGCCTGTAATTCTCAGTACTCAGCAATGTGTCCGAGAGCCGCACTCTGCTACCTGATGTCTGTAATTCTCAGGAATCAGCAATGTGTCTGAGAGCCGCACTCTGCTACCTGGTGCCTGTAATTCTCAGTAATCAGCAATGTGTCTGAGAGCCGCACTCTGCTACCTGGTGCCTGTAATTCTCAGTAATCAGCAATGTGTCTGAGAGCCGCACTCTGCTACCTGGTGCCTGTAATTCTCAGTACTCAGCAATGTGTCTGAGAGCCGCACTCTGCTACCTGGTGCCTGTAATTCGCAGGAATCAGCAATGTGTCTGAGAGCCGCACTCTGCTACCTGGTGCCTGTAATTTTCAGTAATCAGCAATGTGTCCGAGAGCCGCACTCTGCTACCTGGTGCCTGTAATTCTCAGTACTCAGCAATGTGTCTGAGAGCAGCACTCTCCTACCTGGTACCTGTAATTCTCAGTAATCAGCAATGTGTCTGAGAGCCGCACTGTGTTACCTGGTGTCTGTAATTCTCAGTAATCAGCAATGTGTCTGAGAGCCGCACTCTGCTACCTGGTGCCTGTAATTCTCAGTAATCAGCAATGTGTCTGAGAACCGCACTCTGCTACCTGGTGCCTGTAATTCTCAGTAATCAGCAATGTGTCTGAGAGCCGCACTCTGCTACCTGGTGCCTGTAATTCTCAGTACTCAGCAATGTGTCTGAGAGCCGCACTCTGCTACCTGGTGCCTGTAATTCTCAGTACTCAGCAATGTTTCTGAGAGCCACACTCTGCTACCTGGTGCCTGTAATTCTCAGTACTCAGCAATATTTCTGAGAGCCGCACTCTGCAACCTGGTGCCTGTAATTCTCAGTAAACAATTCTCAGTAATCAGCAATGTGTCTGAGAGCCACACTCTGCTTCCTGGTGCCTGTAATTCTCAGTAATCAGCAATGTGTCTGAGAGCCGCACTCTGCTAACTGGTGCCTGTAATTCTCAGTAATCAGCAATGTGTTTGAGAGCCGCACTCTGCTACCTGGTGCCTGTAATTCTCAGTACTCAGCAATGTGTCTGAGAGCCGCACTCTGCTACCTGGTGCCTGTAATTCTCAGTACTCAGCAATATGTCTGAGAGCCGCACTCTGCTACCTGGTGCCTGTAATTCTCAGTAATCAGCAATGTGTCTGAGAGCCGCACTCTGCTACCTGGTGCCTGTAATTCTCAGTACTCAGCAATGTGTCTGAGAGCCGCACTCTGCTACCTGGTGCCTGTAATTCTCAGGAATCAGCAATGTGTCCGAGAGCCGCACTGTGCTACCTGGTTCCTGTAATTCTCAGTAATCAGCAATGTGTCTGAGAGCCGCGCTCTGCTACCTGGTGCCTGTAATTCTCAGTACTCAGCAATGTGTCTGAGAGCCGCACTCTGCTACCTGGTGCCTGTAATTCTCAGTACTCAGCAATGTGTCTGAGAGTCACACTCTGCTACCTGGTGCCTGTAATTCTCAGTAAACAGCAATGTGTCTGAGAGCCGCGCTCTGCTACCTGGTGCCTGTAATTCTCAGTACTCAGCAATGTGTCTGAGAGCCGCGCTCTGCTACCTGGTGCCTGTAATTCTCAGTACGCAGCAACGTGTCTGAGAGCCGCGCTCTGCTACCCGGTGCCTGTAATTCTCAGTACTCAGCAATGTGTCCGAGAGCCGCACTCTGCTACCCGGTGCCTGTAATTCTCAGTACTCAGCAATGTGTCTGAGAGCCGCCCTCTGCTACCTGGTGCCTGTAATTCTCAGTAATCAGCAATGTGTCCGAGAGCCGCACTGTGCTACCTGGTGTCTGTAATTCTCAGTAATCAGCAATGTGTCTGAGAGCCGCGCTCTGCTACCTGGTGCCTGTAATTCTCAGTACTCAGCAATGTGTCTGAGAGCCGCACTCTGCTACCTGGTGCCTGTAATTCTCAGTACTCAGCAATGTGTCTGAAAGCCGCACTGTGCTACCTGGTGCCTGTAATTCTCAGTACTCAGCAATGTGTCTGAGAGTCACACTCTGCTACCTGGTGCCTGTAATTCTCAGTAATCAGCAATGTGTCTGAGAGCCGCACTCTGCTACCTGGTGCCTGTAATTCTCAGTAATCAGCAATGTGTCTGAGAGCCGCACTCTGCTACCTGGTGCCTGTAATTCTCAGTAATCAGCAATGTGTCTGAGAGCCGCACTCTGCTACCTGGTGCCTGTAATTTTCAGTACTCAGCAACGTGTCCGAGAGCCGCACTCTGCTACCTGGTGCCTGTAATTCTCAGTACTCAGCAATGTGTCTGAGAGCCGCACTCTGCTACCTGATGTCTGTAATTCTCAGGAATCAGCAATGTGTCTGAGAGCCGCACTCTGCTACCTGGTGCCTGTAATTCTCAGTAATCAGCAATGTGTCTGAGAGCCGCACTCTGCTACCTGGTGCCTGTAATTCTCAGTACTCAGCAATGTGTCTGAGAGCCGCACTCTGCTACCTGGTGCCTGTAATTCTCAGTACGCAGCAATGTGTCTGAGAGCCGCGCTCTGCTACCCGGTGCCTGTAATTCTCAGTACTCAGCAATGTGTCCGAGAGCCGCACTCTGCTACCCGGTGCCTGTAATTCTCAGTACTCAGCAATGTGTCTGAGAGCCGCACTCTGCTACCTGGTGCCTGTAATTCTCAGTAATCAGCAATGTGTCCGAGAGCCGCACTGTGCTACCTGGTGCCTGTAATTCTCAGTAATCAGCAATGTGTCTGAGAGCCGCACTCTGCTACCTGGTGCCTGTAATTCTCAGTAATCAGCAATGTGTCTGAGAGCTGCACTCTGCTACCTGGTGCCTGTAATTATCAGTACTCAGCAATGTGTCCGAGAGCCGCACTCTGCTACCTGGTGCCTGTAATTCTCAGTACTCAGCAATGTGTCTGAGAGCCGCACTCTGCTACCTGATGTCTGTAATTCTCAGGAATCAACAATGTGTCTGAGAGCCGCACTCTGCTACCTGGTGCCTGTAATTCTCAGTAATCAGCAATGTGTCTGAGAGCCGCACTCTGCTACCTGGTGCCTGTAATTCTCAGTACTCAGCAATGTGTCTGAGAGCCGCATTCTGCTACCTGGTGCCTGTAATTCTCAGGAATCAGCAATGTGTCTGAGAGCCGCACTCTGCTACCTGGTGCCTGTAATTTTCAGTAATCAGCAATGTGTCCGAGAGCCGCACTCTGCTACCTGGTGCCTGTAATTCTCAGTACTCAGCAATGTGTCTGAGAGCAGCACTCTCCTACCTGGTGCCTGTAATTCTCAGTAATCAGCAATGTGTCTGAGAGCCACACTCTGCTACCTGGTGCCTGTAATTCTCAGTAATCAGCAATGTGTCTGAGAGCCGCACTGTGTTACCTGGTGTCTGTAATTCTCAGTAATCAGCAATGTGTCTGAGAGCCGCACTCTGCTACCTGGTGCCTGTAATTCTCAGTACTCAGCAATGTTTCTGAGAGCCACACTCTGCTACCTGGTGCCTGTAATTCTCAGTACTCAGCAATATTTCTGAGAGCCGCACTCTGCAACCTGGTGCCTGTAATTCTCAGTAAACAATTCTCAGTAATCAGCAATGTGTCTGAGAGCCACACTCTGCTTCCTGGTGCCTGTAATTCTCAGTAATCAGCAATGTGTCTGAGAGCCGCACTCTGCTACCTGGTGCCTGTAATTCTCAGTAATCAGCAATGTGTCTGAGAGCCGCACTCTGCTACCTGGTGCCTGTAATTCTCAGTACTCAGCAATGTGTCTGAGAGCCGCACTCTGCTACCTGGTGCCTGTAATTCTCAGTAATCAGCAATGTGTCTGAGAGCCGCACTCTGCTACCTGGGGCCTGTAATTCTCAGTACTCAGCAATGTGTTCGAGAGCCGCACTCTGCTACCTTGTGCCTGTAATTCTCAGTACTCAGCAATGTGTCTGAGAGCCGCACTCTGCTACCTGATGTCTGTAATTCTCAGGAATCAGCAATGTGTCTGAGAGCCGCACTCTGCTACCTGGTGCCTGTAATTCTCAGTAATCAGCAATGTGTCTGAGAGCCGCACTCTGCTACCTGGTGCCTGTAATTCTCTGTACTCAGCAATGTGTCTGAGAGTCGCACTCTGCTTCCTGGTGCCTGTACTTTTCAGTAATCAGCAATGTGTCCGAGAGCCGCACTCTGCTACCTGGTGCCTGTAATTCTCAGTACTCAGCAATGTGTCTGAGAGCAGCACTCTGCTACCTGATGCCTGTAATTCTCAGTACTCAGCAATGTGTCTGAGAGCAGCACTCTGCTACCTGGTGCCTGTCATTCTCAGTAATCAGCAATGTGTCTGAGAGCCACACTCTGCTACCTGGTGCCTGTAATTCTCAGTAATCAGCAATGTGTCTGAGAACCGCACTCTGCTACCTGGTGCCTGTAATTCTCAGTAATCAGCAATGTGTCTGAGAGCCGCACTCTGCTACCTGGTGCCTGTCATTCTCAGTAATCAGCAATGTGTCTGAGAACCGCACTCTGCTACCTGGTGCCTGTAATTCTCAGTAATCAGCAATGTGTCTGAGAGCCGCACTCTGCTACCTGGTGCCTGTAATTCTCAGTACTCAGCAATGTGTCTGAGAGCCGCACTCTGCTACCTGGTGCCTGTAATTCTCAGTACTCAGCAATGTTTCCGAGAGCCACACTCTGCTACCTGGTGCCTGTAATTCTCAGTACTCAGCAATATGTCTGAGAGCTGCACTCTGCAACCTGGTGCCTGTAATTCTCAGTAAACAATTCTCAGTAATCAGCAATGTGTCTGAGAGCAGCACTCTGCTACCTGGTGCCTGTAATTCTCAGTAATAAGCAATGTGTCTGAGAGCAGCACTCTGCTACCTGGTGCCTGTATTTCTCAGTAATCAGCAATGTGTCTGAGAGCCGCACTCTGCTACCTGGTGCCTGTAATTCTCAGTAATCAGCAATGTGTCTGAGAGCCGCACTCTGCTACCTGGTGCCTGTAATTCTCAGTACTCAGCAATGTGTCTGAGAGCCGCACTCTGCTACCTGGTGCCTGTAATTCTCAGTAATCAGCAATGTGTCTGAGAGCCGCACTCTGCTACCTGGTGCCTGTAATTCTCAGTACTCAGCAATGTGTCTGAGAACCACACTCTGCTACCTGGTGCCTGTAATTCTCAGTACTCAGCAATGTGTCTGAGAGCCGCACTCTGCTACCTGGTGCCTGTAATTCTCAGGAATCAGCAATGTGTGTGAGAGCCGCACTCTGCTACCTGGTGCCTGTAATTCTCAGGAATCAGCAATGTGTCTGAGAGCCGCACTCTGCTACCTGGTGCCTGTAATTCTCAGTAATCAGCAATGTGTCTGAGAACCGCACTCTGCTACCTGGTGCCTGTAATTCTCAGTAATCAGCAATGTGTCTGAGAGCCGCACTCTGCTACCTGGTGCCTGTAATTCTCAGTACTCAGCAATGTGTCTGAGAGCCGCACTCTGCTACCTGGTGCCTGTAATTCTCAGTTCTCAGCAATGTTTCTGAGAGCCACACTCTGCTACCTGGTGCCTGTAATTCTCAGTTCTCAGCAATATGTCTGAGAGCTGCACTCTGCAACCTGGTGCCTGTAATTCTCAGTAAACAATTCTCAGTAATCAGCAATGTGTCTGAGAGCCACACTCTGCTTCCTGATGCCTGTAATTCTCAGTAATCAGCAATGTGTCTGAGAGCCGCACTCTGCTAACTGGTGCCTGTAATTCTCAGTAATCAGCAATGTGTCTGAGAGCCGCACTCTGCTACCTGGTGCCTGTAATTCTCAGTAATCAGCAATGTGTCTGAGAGCCGCACTGTGCTACCTGGTGCCAGTAATTCTCAGTACTCAGCAATGTGTCAGAGAGCCGCACTCTGCTACCTGGTGCCTGTAATTCTCAGTACTCAGCAATGTGTCTGAGAGCCGCACTCTGCTACCTGGTGCCTGTAATTCTCAGTAATCAGCAATGTGTCTGAGAGCCACACTCTGCTACCTGGTGCCTGTAATTCTCCGTACTCAGCAATGTGTCTGAGAGCCGCACTCTGCTACCTGGTGCCTGTAATTCTCAGTAATCAGCAATGTGTCTGAGAGCCGCACTCTGCTACCTGGTGCCTGTAATTCTCAGTACTCAGCAATGTGTCTGAGAGCCGCACTCTGCTACCTGGTGTCTGCAATTCTCAGTAATCAGCAATGTGTCTGAGAGCCACACTCTGCTACCTGGTGCCTGTAATTCTCAGTACTCAGCAATGTGTCTGAGAGCCACACTCTGCTACCTGGTGCCTGTAATTCAATGTGTCTGAGAGCCGCACTCTGCTACCTGGTGCCTGTTGTTCTCAGTAATCAGCAATGTGTCTGAGAGCCGATCTCTGCTACCTGGTTCCTGTAATTCTCAGTAATCAGCAATGTGTCTGAGAGCCGCACTCTGCTACCTGGTGCCTGTAATTCTCAGTAATCAGCAATGTGTCTGAGAGCCGCACTCTGCTACCTGGTGCCTGTAATTCTCAGTACTCAGCATTGTGTCTGAGAGCCGCACTCTGCTACCTGGTGCCTGTAATTCTCAGTAATCAGCAATGTGTCTGAGAGCCGCACTCTGCTACCTGGTGCCTGTAATTCTCAGTACTCAGCAATATGTCTGAGAGCCGCACTCTGCTACCTGGTGCCTGTAATTCTCAGTACTCAGCAATGTGTCTGAGAGCCGCACTGTGCTACCTGGTGCCTGTAATTCTCAGTAATCAGCAATGTGTCTGAGAGCCGCACTGTGCTACCTGGTGCCTGTAATTCTCAGTAATCAGTAATGTGTCTGAGAGCCGCACTGTGCTACCTGGTGCCTGTAATTCTCAGTAATTAGCAATGTGTCTGAGAGCCGCACTCTGCTACCTGGTGCCTGTAATTCTCAGTACTCAGCAATGTGTCTGAGAGCCGCACTCTGCTACCTGGTGCCTGTAATTCTCAGTACTCAGCAATGTGTCTGAGAGCCGCACTCTGCTACCTGGTGCCTGTAATTTTCAGGAATCAGCAATGTGTCTGAGAGCCGCACTCTGCTACCTGGTGCCTGTAATTCTCAGTACTCAGCAATGTGTCTGAGAGCCGCACTGTGCTACCTGGTGCCTGTAATTCTCAGTAATCAGCAATGTGTCTGAGAGCCGCACTCTGCTTCCTGGTGCCTGTAATTCTCAGTACTCAGCAATGTGTCTGAGAGCCGCACTCTGCTACCTGGTGCCAGTTCTGGCAGGTTACTATTACAGCGACATTATACCCTGGTGACTGCTCTGATAATTACTACTGTGCTGTTAGGAATCTGCTTCCTAATAACACATATCTCTAAACCATTCACACCATGCAGTACTTACCTACTCTCCTGGAAAGTGCGCAAATCTCATGATTTTTCGGGTTGTCCCCGCGGAAAAGCGATTGGATCTACCACATCCCATCCACTTCCTAGTGAAGTGGGCAGGGCAGGGAGATATTTGCTGGGAATCGCGGGTAGGAATGCCCATTGAGGGTTAGCAAGCATTGATGGTTGCCCACTGATGTGGCAGATGGTTTTATCATCGATAGTGGACATGCATATAGTTTACCGCTATGGCCATGCTAATCGTTGGTCCGTAGGGAGGGGACGGGGCTAAAATGTTGCGAATCACATGATGATAATCCAACCCTGCCCCCTAAAGTGGTCAGCTGCGTCTCCTCTGCGGTGTTCTCCAGCAGAGGAGAAACCAAAAGTAGTAAAGTATGATTCAGTAGCGCACACTGGACCTTAATCAGCATTGTACGCAAGTGCACTGCTGAACGCGGGTTACCGATTATCTGGAATCTTTGAATGCGCAGGACCTAGTCTGCGAGTGTGCAGAATGGTTCCTGCGTAGTCACATGCAGACCCTTCTATGTCCCTGCCTGATTTACAAGCAGAGGCATTTAGGGGGTGGTGCGGGGCAGGGTTGGCCGGCGTCCCCCAAAACGGGGGGGGGGTGTCCGGCCAGCCTGAGTACGCTGAGGCTTACTCAACTGGCTGGCAGCCCGATGCCGTCCACCATCGCGACCATCAACCACCGATGGTTGCGATGGTGATCCCAGCCTGCGACCTCCTGCTGCATTTGCATAATAGCAAGGACGTAATTGCAAAGCTGCCTGCGTGCCGTAGGTTGCACTGGTGTACAGCCAGATTTAACACATAGGGGCCTATTCATGATGTTAATTATTAGGGTCTGAACGGACCCCGATAATTAACATTCTAACTCGCCGCGGAATCCGGCACAATTCATCTTGCGAGCAGGGCCCTCTTATCCGTATGAATGTATGTCTGTATGTCTGTCTGTATGTATGTATGTATGTCTTTTACAACCCAGTAAAATGTTAATGTTGATTTAAATTGTAAAGCGCAACGGAATTTGCTGCGCTCTATAAGAAACTGTTAATAAATAAAATAAATAATTGTTCCGGCACGTTGACAGCTGATGCGAAATCAGCTGTCCCCTCGAGCGGCTTCACTGCTTCTTTCAGAGCAGTGACGGGGCTGTACATGCTCGACCTACAGGTCGCGCATGCTCACAGGACCTCCGATGTCCGGCGGAAGTAGCCTCTTCACGACCCGAGTATCAGGAGCATTCGCCAGCTTATCCCAAGCGTGTTTAAATTGTTCAACCGTCTTATCTTCAACCACCTCTGATGGGGGCTATTCCACTTATCCACTACCCTTTCTGTGAAGTAGTTTTTCCGCAAATATCCTGTGAGCCTCCCTCCCTCCAATGTCAGTGCATGTCCTCGTGTTCCTGTACTTCTCTTCCTTTGAAAATGCTTCCCTCCGGTACCTTGTTAAAACCCTTCATGTATTGGCATTACCGTACAATTCTGAATCAAGCCCATTGTTATGAGATGTTGTTGCCAAACACTCGATGTAAGAACCCCTCAGGGAGTTTCTAGGAAAACGTATAGGTGACACCTACACCACTGACATGCCGTCAGGGGAGGCCTCCTCTGTCGTATTCTACTCATCTGATGTTTAGATTCATTCAAAGAAGATATTTATATATACAGGGAGAGACGAGAGGTGAGGCAGCGACAAGCTCAGCCTCCCCTCTGACAATCACAGAAATAGCATCAAGATGTGTGTCGCTGTCAACGTCTCCCAAATTTGTTATTATTTTCCGAGTCAGGCGCACCTGCGGTCGCTTTTCCATACGGCTCTGGGATACTACGTACTTTCATATGCTAATGTGGGAATCTACCTCTGGCCTGATGGGAAATTAGAATGAAATAGAGAACATTATACACGAGAGAGGTCTCATTACCTTACTTATTGATCCACAGGTGGAGCTAATTATTTCACTTGTGGTTCTGTGAGGAGACCTGGAAAACATGCACTGTTTGGTGTCCTGAGGACCGAGTTTGGGAACCTGTGCTATAAATAAATGTATATATATTTTTGGATTTGTATCCTGAAACGTAACCAGTTATTAGAATTATTGTTAATAATTTTAGGCTCTAAAATGTAATGACATGTTAACACATTCTTCTTTTGAAGAATGTGGATTTATATGTATTCCGTTTCGTATGTATAATAATTATATATGTGCTCTGTAATGAATGTAGTACAAGGTATGTGTTGCTTTTTAATTGTATTGGTGACTCCTAAATAATTCTGTCATTGGCCCATAGTTATCATATAATGCATATATCAAGTGAAATGGTTTCCAGCGCCGCATGAGAATTTGGATGTGTCTGCAGTACGATAGCGCCCTGGGGACAATGTGTAATTACAGGATTACGTAGCTTACATTAAAGGAAAAATAATTAATTGCTGGGAGAAAAATATCCAACTTGCTGTTATTACTGATTGAACATTTGCGCCTGATCATGTCTGAACTCAGCGGCAAGATGGTCTCCTGCGAGGAGGGGGAATCTTGGCTCTGGGTGACGTCACTTTGAGGTTTGGAATATTCTTACGATTACGGGACTGGAAACGGGCTTAGAATTAGCTGCAGACTCACTAAATACGCCTAATACGCCTCACTGTAACACTATTCCGAGAAGTGACTTGGGCCCCAGTTTTGCTTAGGGTGTCCTCTGTAATGGAAGTTAATTTATGGGCATGAACGTCAAATATCATAATTTAAAAAGTGACCTATAACACCACACTGAGGAGGGGTGTGATATGATTTACCGCCGGACGTGAGCCCGGTGGTTGTAAGTGCCGAAGATCGCGGATACCGACGGAGATAAGTAAACTATCTAACACCACACTGAGGAGACCTATACCACCACACTGAGGAGACCTATAACGCCACACTGAGTAGACCTATAATGCCACACTGAGGAGACCTATACCACCACACTGAGGAGACCTATACCACCACACTGAGGAGACCTATACCGCCACACTGAGGAGACCTATAACGCCACACTGAGGAGACCTAGACCGCCACACTGAGGAGACCTATACCACCACACTGAGGAGACCTATACCACCACACTGAGGAGACCTATAAAAACACCACACTGAGGAGACCTACACTGTAACACCACTCTGAGGAGACCTATAACGCCACACTGAGGAGACCTATAACACCACACTGAGGAGACCTATAACACCACACTGAGGAGACCTATACCACCACACTGAGGAGACCTATACTATAACACCACACCGAGCAGACCTATAACACCACACTGAGGAGACCTATAACACCACACTGAGCAGACCTATAACACCACACTGAGGAGACCTATAACACCACACTGAGGAGACCTATAACACCACACTGAGACCTATAACACCACACTGAGGAGACCTATACCACCACACTGAGGAGACCTATACTATAACACCACACTGAGCAGACCTATAACACCACACTGAGGAGACCTATAACACCACACTGAGGAGACCTATAACACCACACTGAGCAGACCTATAACACCACACTGAGGAGACCTATAACACCACACTGAGCAGACCTATAACACCACACTGAGGAGACCTATAACACCACACTGAGGACCTATAACACTGAGCAGACCTATAACACCACACTGAGGAGACCTATAACACCACACTGAGGAGACCTATAACACAGACCTATAACACACTGAGGAGACCTATAACACAGACCTATAACACTATAACACTGAGCAGACCTATAACACCACACTGAGGAGACCTATAACACTGAGCAGACCTATAACACCACACTGAGGAGACCTATAACACCACACTGAGGAGACCTATAACACCACACTGAGACCTATAACACCACACTGAGGAGACCTATACCACCACACTGAGGAGACCTATACTATAACACCACACTGAGCAGACCTATAACACCACACTGAGGAGACCTATAACACCACACTGAGGAGACCTATAACACCACACTGAGCAGACCTATAACACCACACTGAGGAGACCTATAACACCACACTGAGCAGACCTATAACACCACACTGAGGAGACCTATAACACCACACTGAGGAGACCTATAACACCACACTGAGACCTATAACACCACACTGAGGAGACCTATACCACCACACTGAGGAGACCTATACTATAACACCACACTGAGCAGACCTATAACCACCACATTGAGGAGACCTATACCACCACACTGAGGAGACCTATAACACTACACTGAAGAGACCATACCACCACACTGAGGAGACATATATTGTAACACCACACTGAGGAGACCTATACCACCACACTGAGGAGACCTATAACACCACAGTGAGGAGACCTATAACACCACAGTGAGGAGACCTATACCACCACACTGAGGAGACCTAAAACACCACACTGAGGAGACCTATAACATCACACTGAGGAGACCTATAACACCACACTGAGGAGACCTATAACACCACACTGAGGAGACCTATAACACCACACTGAGGAGACCTATAACACTACACTGAGGAGACCTATAACACCACACTGAGGAGACATATACTGTAACACCACACTGAGGAGACCTGTAACACCACACTGAGCAGACCTATAACACCACACTGAGGAGACCTATACCATCACACTGAGGAGACCTATAACACCACACTGAGGAGACCTATACCACCACACTGAGGAGACCTGTAACACCACACTGAGGAGACCTATAATGTCACACTGAGGAGACCTATACCGCCACACTGAGGAGACCTATACCGCCACACTGAGGAGACCTATACCGCCACACTGAGGAGATCTATGCCACCACACTGAGGAGACCTATACCACCACACTGAGGAGACCTATACCACCACACTGAGACCTGTAACACCACACAGAGGAGACCTATAACGCCGCACTGAGGAGACCTATACCGCCACACTGAGGAGACCTATACCACCACACTGAGGAGACCTATACCACCACACTGAGGAGACCTATACCACCAATCTGAGGAGACCTACACTGTAACACCACACTGAGGAGACCTATACCACCACACTGAGGAAACCTATAACACCACACTGAGGAGACCTATAACACCACACTGAGGAGACCTAAAACACCACACTGAGGAGACCTATAACACCACACTGAGGAGACCTATAACACCACACTGAGGATACCTATAACACCACACTGAGGAGACATATACTGTAACACCACACTGAGGAGACCTGTAACACCACACTGAGGAGACCTATAACATCACACTGAGGATACCTATAACACCACACTAAGGAGACATATACTGTAACACCACACTGAGGAGACCTGTAACACCACACTGAGGAGACCTATAACATCACACTGAGGAGTCCTGTAACACCACACTGAGGAGACCTATAACACCACACTAAGGAGACCTATACCACCACACTGAGGAGACCTATAAGATCACACTGAGGGCTGAGTTGCTGGTGCAGAGCGGATTTTGTGTCTATTCGCACCGCACTTACTCTGGAACCAAGCAACTACAGGAGAAGCAGAGCCATACGCATTTCATCCCTTCTCCACTTGCTGGGTGTAACTGGACTGGTGCAGACGTTCTCACATAAGCAAAGGTCAGTGAGGCCGCGTAGATGGAACCACGGCCTATGCAGAGCTGGACAGAAGTATAGATACACCTATTTCCTGGTGTAACGTTTGCACCAAGTACAGGCTGGCGCAGTTGCGCCCTGGTGATGTTGACAAGTATGAGACAAAGGTGCATGTGCATATATCCGCATTCTTTTCCATTCAGGCAGAGTGGATGAATCTGTGAGGTACGTTCTGATTCTTGGGGTCTGTAAACATTAGGAGTACAGATCTCTGATTATTCTACAGAACGGACCATGTGGGGCTGATTAATTTAATAAGGCCCCACTATGGACCAAGTTGGGTTGAGGGGCCCGGGGCCATCTTTATGAAAGGCAGCTATCTTGAGACATATAGAAGCTGCATCGTTTTTGGTGCTCCAGCATTGGTTTAGGATGTTTCTTTCCTGAGTGGTTAGCCCTCAGACTATGTGGCTCTGTCCGCTTTTACACATACTTGCCAACTTTATCTGTGCCCACTGTGGGAGAGTCCTGGACTCTGTGGCTGGGCAGCGGGCACTGGACTCTGGCCGGGCAACGGGCACTGGACTCTGGCCGGGCAGCATGCACTGGACTCTGGCTGGGCAGCGGGCACTGGACTCTGTGGCTGGGCAGTGGGCACTGGAATCTAGCTTGGCAGTGGGAACTGTTTGGGCAGTGGGCACTGGATTCAGTGGCTGGGCAGCAGGCACTGGACTCTGTGTCTGGGCAGCGTGTACTGGACTATGTGGCTGGGAAGGGGGCACTGGACTATGTGGCTGGGCAGCGGGCACTGGACTAGAAACCACTTTTAAGTACATACAAGAGATGGGATCATTTTCTAACCTGTCATGGTTGTTATCTCCTTCCTCTCTATCCTTTCCTTCCTGTCTATCCTCGCCATCCTCTCTATCCTCCTCTCTATCCTCTCCTTCATCTCTATCCTCTCCGTCCTCTCTATCCTCTCCTTCCTCTCCATCCTCTCCTTCCTCTCCATCCTCTCTATCCTCTCCTTCCTCTCTATCCTCTCCTTCCTGTCTATCCTCTCTATCCTCTCCATCCTCTCCTTCCTCTCCATCCTCTCTATCCTTTCCTTCCTGTCTATCCTCTCCTTCCTCTCTATCCTCTCCTTCCTCTCCAAGCTCTCTATCCTCTCCTTCATCTCTATCCTCTCCTTCCTCTCCAAGCTCTCTATCCTCTCCTTCCTCTCTATCCTTTCCTTCCTCTCTATCCTCTCCTTCCTTCTATTCTTTCCTTCCTCTCTATCCTTTACTTCCTCTCTATCCTTTCGTTCCTCTATATCCTCTCCTTCCTCTCCATTCTTTCCTTCCTCTCTATCCTCTCCTTCCTTTCCATCCTCTCTATTCTCCTTCCTCTCTATCCTCTCCTTCCTCTCTATCCTCTCCTTCCTCTCTATTCTTTCCTTCCTCTCTATCCTCTCCTTCCTCTCTATCCTCTCCTTCCTCTCTATCCTTTACTTCCTTTCTTTCCTCCCCTTCCACTCTATCCTCTCCTTCCTCTCTATGCTCTCCATCCTCTCTATCCTCTCCTTCCTCTCTATCCTCTCCTTCCTCTCTATCCTTTACTTCCTCTCTTTCCTCTCCTTCCTCTCTTTCCTCTCTATCCTCTCCTTCCTCTCTATGCTCTCCATCCTCTCTATCCTCTCCTTCCTCTCTATACTCTCCTTCCTCTCTATCCTTTACTTCCTCTCCTTCCTCTCTATCCTCTCCTTCCTCTCTATCCTTTACTTCTCTCTATCCTTTCCTTCCTCTCTATCCTTTCCTTCCTCTCTATCCTCTCCTTCCTCTCTATTCTTTCCTTCCTCTCTATCCTCTCCTTCCTCTCTATCCTCTCCTTCCTCTCTATTCTTTCCTTCCTCTCTATCCTCTCCTTCCTTTCTATCCTCTCCTTCCTCTCTATCCTCTCCTTCATCTCCTTCCTCTCCATCCTCTCCTTGCTCTCTTTCCTCTCCTTCCTCTCTGTCCTCTCCTTCCTCTCTATTCTTTCCTTCCTCTCTATCCTCTCCATCCTCTCTATCCTCTCCATCCTCTCTATCCTCTCCTTCCTCTCTATCCTCTCCTTCCTCTCTATCCTTTACTTCCTCTCTTTCCTCTCCTTCCTCTCTTTCCTCTCTATCCTCTCCTTCCTCTCTATGCTCTCCATCCTCTCTATCCTCTCCTTCCTCTCTATCCTCTCCTTCCTCTCTATCCTTTACTTCCTCTCCTTCCTCTCTATCCTCTCCTTCCTCTGTATCCTTTACTTCTCTCTATCCTTTCCTTCCTCTCTATCCTTTCCTTCCTCTCTATCCACTCCTTCCTCTCTATTCTTTCCTTCCTCTCTATCCTCTCCTTCCTCTCTATCCTCTCCTTCCTCTCTATTCTTTCCTTCCTCTCTATCCTCTCCTTCCTTTCTATCCTCTCCTTCCTCTCCATCCTCTCCTTGCTCTCTCTCCTCTCCTTCCTCTCTGTCCTCTCCTTCCTCTCTATTCTTTCCTTCCTCTCTATCCTCTCCTTCCTCTCTATTCTTTCCTTCCTCTCTATCCTCTCCATCCTCTCTATCCTCTTCTTCCTCTCTATCCTCTCCTTCCTTTCTATTCTCTTTATCCTCTCCTTCCTCTCTATTCTTTCCTTCCTCTCTATCCTCTCCTTCCTTTCTATCCTCTCCTTCCTCTCCATCCTCTCTATCCACTCCTTCCTCTCCAAGCTCTCTATCCTTTCCTTCCTCTCAATCCTCTCCATCCTCTCTATCCTCTCCTTCCTCTCTATCCTCTCCTTCCTTTCTATCCTCTCTTTCCTCTCTATCCTCTCCTTCATCACCTTCCTCTCCTTCCTCTCTGTCCTCTCCTTTCTCTCTATCCTCTCCTTCCTTTCTATCCTATCTATCCTCTCTATCTTCTCCTTCCTCTCTATTCTTTCCTTCCTCTCTATTCTTTCCTTCCTCTCTATCCTCTCCATCCTCTCTATCCTCTCCTTCCTCGCTATCCTCTCCTTCCTCTCCAAGCTCTCTATCCTCTCATTCCTCTCTACCATTTCCTTCCTTTCTATCCTCTCTATCCTCTCCTTCCTCTCTATCCTCTCCTTCCTCTCTATCATTTCCTTCCTTTCTATCCTCTCTATCCTCTCCTTCCTCTCTATCCTCTCCTTCCTCTCTATCATTTCCTTCCTGTCTATCCTCTCTATCATTTCCTTCCTGTCTATTCTTTCCTTCCTCTCTATCCTCTCCCTCCTCTCTATTCTTTCCTTCCTCTCTATCCTCTCCTTCCTTTCTATCCTCTCCTTCCTTTCTATCCTCTCTATCCTCTCCTTCCTCTCTATTCTTTCCTTCCTCTCTATCCACTCCTTCCTTTCGATCCTCTCCTTCCTCTCTATCCTCTCCTTCCTCTCTATACTCTCCATCCTCTCCTTCCTCTCTATCCTCTCCAACCTCTCTATCCTCTACTTCTGCTCCAAGCTCTCTATCCTTTCCTTCCTCTCCTTCCTCTCTATCCTCTCCATCCTCTCTATCCTCTCCTTCCTCTCTATCCTCTCCTTCCTCTCTATTCTTTCCTTCCTCTCTATCCTCTCCTTCCTTTCTATCCTCTCCTTCCTCTCCATCCTCTCCTTCCTCTCTATCCTCTCCTTCCTCTCCAAGCTCTCTATCCTCTCATTCCTCTCTATCATTTCCTTCCTTTCTATCCTCTCTATCCTCTCCTCCCTCTCTATCCTCTCCTCCCTCTCTATCATTTCCTTCCTTTCTGTCCTCTCCTTCCTCTCTATCCTCTCCTTCCTCTCTATCATTTCCTTCCTGTCTATCCTCTCTATCATTTCCTTCCTATCTATTCTTTCCTTCCTCTCTATCCTCTCCTTCCTTTGTATCCTCTCCTTCCTCTCTATCCTCTCCTTCCTCTACATCCTCTCCTTTCTCTCCATCCTCTCCTTCCTCTCTATCCTCTCCTTCCTGTCCAAGCTCTCTATCCACTCATTCCTCTCTATCATTTCCTTCCTTTCTATCTATCCTCTCTATCCTCTCCTTCCTCTCTATCCTCTCCTTCCTCTCTATAATTTCCTTCCTTTCTATCCTCTCCTTCCTCTCTATCCTCTCCTTCCTCTCTATCTTTTCCTTCCTGTCTATCCTCTCTATCATTTTCTTCCTGTCTATTCTTTCCTTCCTCTCTATCCTCTCTATCCTCTCCCTACTCTCTATTCTTTCCTTCCTCTCTATCCTCTCCTTCCTTTCTATCCTCTCCTTCCTTTCTATCCTCTCCTTCCTCTCTATTCTTTCCTTCCTCTCTATCCACTCCTTCCTTTCTATCCTCTCCTTCCTCTCCATCATCTCCTTCCTCTCTATCCTCTCCTTCCTCTCCATCCTCTCCTTCCTCTCTATTCTCTCCATCCTCTCTATCCTATACTTCCGCTCCAAGCTCTCTATCCTTTCTTTCCTCTCCTTCCTCTCTATCCTCTCCTTCCTCTCTATTCTTTCCTTCCTCTCTATCCTCTCCTTCCTTTCTATCCTCTCCTTCCTCTCTATCCTCTCCTTCCTCTCCATCCTCTCCTTCCTCTCTATTCTTTCCTTCCTCTCTATCCTCTCCATCCTCTCTATCCTCTTCTTCCTCTCTATCCTCTCCTTCCTTTCTATTCTCTTTATCCTCTCCTTCCTCTCTATTCTTTCCTTCCTCTCTATCCTCTCCTTCCTTTCTATCCTCTCCTTCCTTTCTATCCTCTCTATCCTCTCCTTCCTCTCTATTCTTTCCTTCCTCTCTATCCACTCCTTCCTTTCGATCCTCTCCTTCCTCTCTATCCTCTCCTTCCTCTCTATACTCTCCATCCTCTCCTTCCTCTCTATCCTCTCCAACCTCTCTATCCTCTACTTCTGCTCCAAGCTCTCTATCCTTTCCTTCCTCTCCTTCCTCTCTATCCTCTCCATCCTCTCTATCCTCTCCTTCCTCTCTATCCTCTCCTTCCTCTCTATTCTTTCCTTCCTCTCTATCCTCTCCTTCCTTTCTATCCTCTCCTTCCTCTCCATCCTCTCCTTCCTCTCTATCCTCTCCTTCCTCTCCAAGCTCTCTATCCTCTCATTCCTCTCTATCATTTCCTTCCTTTCTATCCTCTCTATCCTCTCCTCCCTCTCTATCCTCTCCTCCCTCTCTATCATTTCCTTACTTTCTGTCCTCTCCTTCCTCTCTATCCTCTCCTTCCTCTCTATCATTTCCTTCCTGTCTATCCTCTCTATCATTTCCTTCCTATCTATTCTTTCCTTCCTCTCTATCCTCTCCTTCCTTTGTATCCTCTCCTTCCTCTCTATCCTCTCCTTCCTCTACATCCTCTCCTTTCTCTCCATCCTCTCCTTCCTCTCTATCCTCTCCTTCCTGTCCAAGCTCTCTATCCTCTCATTCCTCTCTATCATTTCCTTCCTTTCTATCCTCTCTATCCTCTCCTTCCTCTCTATCCTCTCCTTCCTCTCTATAATTTCCTTCCTTTCTATCCTCTCCTTCCTCTCTATCCTCTCCTTCCTCTCTATCTTTTCCTTCCTGTCTATCCTCTCTATCATTTTCTTCCTGTCTATTCTTTCCTTCCTCTCTATCCTCTCTATCCTCTCCCTACTCTCTATTCTTTCCTTCCTCTCTATCCTCTCCTTCCTTTCTATCCTCTCCTTCCTTTCTATCCTCTCCTTCCTCTCTATTCTTTCCTTCCTCTCTATCCACTCCTTCCTTTCTATCCTCTCCTTCCTCTCCATCCTCTCCTTCCTCTCTATCCTCTCCTTCCTCTCCATCCTCTCCTTCCTCTCTATTCTCTCCATCCTCTCTATCCTATACTTCCGCTCCAAGCTCTCTATCCTTTCTTTCCTCTCCTTCCTCTCTATCCTCTCCTTCCTCTCTATTCTTTCCTTCCTCTCTATCCTCTCCTTCCTTTCTATCCTCTCCTTCCTCTCTATCCTCTCCTTCCTCTCCATCCTCTCCTTCCTCTCTATCCTCTCCTTCCTCTCCATCCTCTCCTTCCTCTCCAAGCTCTCTATCCTTTCCTTCCTCTCCTTCCTCTCTATCCTCTCTATCCTCTCCTTCCTCTCTATCCTCTCTATCCTCTCCTTCATCACCTTCCTCTCCATCCTCTCCTTCCTCTCCATCCTCTCCTTCTTCTCTATCCTCTCCTTCCTTTCTATCCTATCTATCCTCTCTATCTTCTCCTTCCTCTCTATTCTTTCCTTCCTCTCTATTCTTTCCTTCCTCTCTATCCTCTCCATCCTCTCTATCCTCTCCTTCCTCTCTATTCTCTCCTTCCTCTCTTTCCTCTCTATCCTCTCCTTCCTCTCTATCCTTTACTTCCTCTCCTTCCTCTCTATCCTCTCCTTCCTCTCTATCCTTTACTTCTCTCTATCCTTTCCTTCCTCTCTATCCTTTCCTTCCTCTCTATCCTCTCCTTCCTCTCTATTCTTTCCTTCCTCTCTATCCTCTCCTTCCTCTCTATCCTCTCCTTCCTCTCTATTCTTTCCTTCCTCTCTATCCTCTCCTTCCTTTCTATCCTCTCCTTCCTCTCTATCCTCTCCTTCCTCTCCTTCCTCTCCATCCTCTCCTTGCTCTCTCTCCTCTCCTTCCTCTCTGTCCTCTCCTTCCTCTCTATTCTTTCCTTCCTCTCTATCCTCTCCATCCTCTCTATCCTCTCCTTCCTCTCTATCCTCTCCTTCCTCTCTATCCTTTACTTCCTCTCTTTCCTCTCCTTCCTCTCTTTCCTCTCTATCCTCTCCTTCCTCTCTATGCTCTCCATCCTCTCTATCCTCTCCTTCCTCTCTATCCTCTCCTTCCTCTCTATCCTTTACTTCCTCTCCTTCCTCTCTATCCTCTCCTTCCTCTCTATCCTTTACTTCTCTCTATCCTTTCCTTCCTCTCTATCCTTTCCTTCCTCTCTATCCACTCCTTCCTCTCTATTCTTTCCTTCCTCTCTATCCTCTCCTTCCTCTCTATCCTCTCCTTCCTCTCTATTCTTTCCTTCCTCTCTATCCTCTCCTTCCTTTCTATCCTCTCCTTCCTCTCTATCCTCTCCTTCATCTCCTTCCTCTCCATCCTCTCCTTGCTCTCTCTCCTCTCCTTCCTCTCTGTCCTCTCCTTCCTCTCTATTCTTTCCTTCCTCTCTATCCTCTCCTTCCTCTCTATTCTTTCCTTCCTCTCTATCCTCTCCATCCTCTCTATCCTCTTCTTCCTCTCTATCCTCTCCTTCCTTTCTATTCTCTTTATCCTCTCCTTCCTCTCTATTCTTTCCTTCCTCTCTATCCTCTCCTTCCTTTCTATCCTCTCCTTCCTCTCCATCCTCTCCTTCCTCTCCATCCTCTCTATCCACTCCTTCCTCTCCAAGCTCTCTATCCTTTCCTTCCTCTCAATCCTCTCCATCCTCTCTATCCTCTCCTTCCTCTCTATCCTCTCCTTCCTTTCTATCCTCTCTTTCCTCTCTATCCTCTCCTTCATCACCTTCCTCTCCTTCCTCTCTGTCCTCTCCTTCCTCTCTATCCTCTCCTTCCTTTCTATCCTATCTATCCTCTCTATCTTCTCCTTCCTCTCTATTCTTTCCTTCCTCTCTATTCTTTCCTTCCTCTCTATCCTCTCCATCCTCTCTATCCTCTCCTTCCTCGCTATCCTCTCCTTCCTCTCCAAGCTCTCTATCCTCTCATTCCTCTCTACCATTTCCTTCCTTTCTATCCTCTCTATCCTCTCCTTCCTCTCTATCCTCTCCTTCCTCTCTATCATTTCCTTCCTTTCTATCCTCTCTATCCTCTCCTTCCTCTCTATCCTCTCCTTCCTCTCTATCATTTCCTTCCTGTCTATCCTCTCTATCATTTCCTTCCTGTCTATTCTTTCCTTCCTCTCTATCCTCTCCCTCCTCTCTATTCTTTCATTCCTCTCTATTCTTTCCTTCCTCTCTATCCTCTCCATCCTCTCTATCCTCTCCTTCCTCTCTATTCTCTCCTTCCTCTCTTTCCTCTCTATCCTCTCCTTCCTGTCTATCCTCTCCTTCCTCTTTATCCTCTCCTTCCTCTTTATCCTCTCCTACCTCTCCTTCCTTTCTATCCTCTCTATCCTCTCCTTCCTGTCTATCCTCTCCTTCCTCTCTATCCTCTCCTTCCTCTCTATCCTCTCCTACCTCTCCTTCCTTTCTATCCTCTCCTTCCTCTCTATCCTCTCCTTCCTCTCTATCCTCTCCATCCTCTCCTTCCTGTCTATCCTCTCCATCCTCTCCTTCCTGTCTATCCTCTCCATCCTCTCTATCCTCTCCTTACTCTCTATCCTCTCTATCCTGTCTATCCTCTCCTTCCTCTCTATCCTCTCTATCCTCTCCTTCCTGTCTATCCTCTCCATCCTCTCTATCCTCTCTATCCTCTCCTTCCTGTCTATTCTCTCCTTCCTCTCTATCCTCTCCATCCTCTCTATCCTCTCCTTCCTCTCTATCCTCTCCATCCTCTCTATCCTGTAACGTGCTTGCGCTCCTCTGCACCCATTGTACCCTAACATATTTCTATTGTCCCCAAATATAAGCAAAGAAAATGATGTACTGTAAGCACAAGCTAGTGTTGTCAGCCCAGCTATCAGAGTGCATGCAGTATTATTCATTATTCATGTGTAGAAGGACATAATTTCCATACTTACCCATCTATTCTAATAGTTATTGCTCAAATTATAATTAATAATTACTAGGAAGCTGCCAAAATAGTTTTGAAACTTTAATTAATTGCAAGTCAATCATGAGAGGTGTGTGTTTTCAGGACTTAAAATTCATTACAGCCAAGATTATTTAACATTTAGGGAGATATTCAACTAGCCCCGATATTTTTTCGGAGGAACAAAAAAACTTGACTATTTATATTTAACTTCTGGCAATTAAATTAGAGCCTGTTTTTTCCACCCCGAAGATGTATCTGTTTTAGGCGAATACATAGAATCTGTGATAAGTTCACCGACCTATGTGTTTTCACTGCTGGCTTCCTGAAAACAGGCTCATTATCGGGGACATTTTTAGGAGCCTGCTGAGGTCCTGAAAATAAATTTTGATAAGTGCTGCCGCGCTTCAGGGCTCATTGGACAACCCCAGGGGGTCAATTAGCAGGCTGTAAATCACCGAGGCTAAATGCATCCCCCCCTTAATGTTATACAATGCTTGGCCGCCTTTAGTTGGACAGGTCAGCAAAGTATTCCTGGAATTAATTTTAAAATGTTGTGAGTGTCCTTATACCGGCCAACTTTCACCTTGACCTAAACACGGGATTGGCTCATATACTGAATGGTTCCTACACCAAGAACAGGATTTACAGGTTAACAGCAGTAATCATACTGTACGTGTGTAGTGTTACATAGGACCTGTCAGGTTCCCTGTTTTATTACCCTGCATAATGATAATGAGGTGCATGAATATTTAGTAGGCAGACAGCGGCCGTGTCATTCGTCAACTTCTTAATTCATATTAGATCCAATTAGATTAGTGTCCCAAATATGTACGAGGCAGTGTCAGCTCCCTGTCATGAAGGATGGTGTGGAAGCCATTCCAGGAAATGTGATTGCTCAGGGCTGCCGCGTCAGTATGTAGGGAGGCTGCAGCAATCATTAACCAGCTGGCCATGCACAACTTGCAACACGTGACAGCAGGTGGAGCACTAACGTTTGACTATACTTAATCCACCATTTTCCCGTGGCCTTCACTGCATCATAATGAAGGGATGGCTATTGGTGGGCTGCTCATCGATGGTTCCATCGGTGGTCACCATCGATGGCACCAAACCATCTATTGTGAACCATCGATGATGTTGGGTACAATAAAAAAAAACATCGGGTCCCAGTCTGCCATTGAACCATTGGATCTTTGCCATAGATGGAAAAAAAACATTGGACCTCATTCAGAGCCGCCCGCAAAAAGCAAGCGCTCGCTCTGAATGAGGGCGGCCGCTTTTTTTTTTAAGCCGGCCTCCTGGCCACTCGCTAAGCTGTGGGTGACCACCCACAGCTTTTGCGAGCGGCCAGGTGATGGTCGCGACCATCGTGCTTGCGACAAGACCCTTGTGGTAGGTCTCGTCTGCCGCAAGCCCCAGTGAGTTTCCTGCTCTAATAGAGGAGGAAGCTCACTACTGACATCACGAGTGATGTCAGTATGGCCGGCCACAAACGGCAGGCGTTCCTTCAGGAACGCCTCCGTTTGTTCAGCCACCCTCCCCACCTACAAAATGGGACGAGCTGTCGATCAGCATCGACAGCTGCCCCGTTTTGTTGCGAGCCCCGGAGCGAGTGATTTCTCACTCGCTGCGGGGTTGGCGCGTGCGCACTGCCCGGCCATCGACTCACTTGCGAGCGGGTCTGAATCAGGCCCATAGTCCATTGGTAGTTAACCATTGTTGGTTCTTAACAATCGATGGTTGATGGTCATCCCTATCGTATTGGATGAACAGCACCTGGGAAAGCAGAGGGATGTGTAAGAAGTACGAGTGTGGAGTAAAGTTGGATCCTATGTTCTTCCTGAGAACTCACCCCTGCAGGTGCTGATAAAATGGTAGTATCTGCAATTTGTATATTCATAATGGTAGAAACTGCAGAGCTGATTGAAAGAAGGCCTTGGGTTATACCTAGCATGGAATACCCCCTTCACTTTCCAGCACAGATTATATGGACCATACATTTCTAGGTTCAGGTATTAAAAATATGTAACGTATGGTAGGGATCGGAGGGTAAGAACTATGATTCTGGAGCAGGAAACAGAAAGAAAGGAAAAGATAGGCATCAGTTACAGCAAAGACTAGCTGGTTCCTTAGTAAATGCCATAAAATGCCTGATAGTAACCTACTGTCCTGATTGGGGTCTGTCCCACCATCCTGTAGATCAGGGAATTTGTCTCCAGGATGTGGAGTCTTATGCCCCATTGCAGATGTCCTCTCAGTGCTCCGCATACCAGGGGCAGGTAACCATGACATGTAATGGATATTTTAGGGTATGGTGGTGGCCCAATGTCATGACCTGCAGTCATGCTGTCCCAGTTCCCATAAAGGAAATAGCTGGGAGACATGCTGATAAGCCACGTAATGGTGACAGTAGTGAAGTGGGGGCTACATTTAATTTTTTTGTCGAAGGGACCCTTGAAAAAGGCTGCGTCAAGCCGAAACGCGTTGGGTACATCTTGCATACTCTATTGAATTAGCTACACCCCCACTGGACTTTGAAATCGGGACCCCGCTAACCCCGCAACACATTGATACGGAGGTATCCACGGGAAGCGACGCTTACGGAGCAAGCGCCGGAAGTAGACCTACATGCCGACACGGACAAGCTAAACAGGTCACGTGGCACACGGAAAGAACAGCGGGGAGGAGACGCGACTTCAAGACAAGCCGACATCAGCAGTGGACCCAGGCACAGGAACAACTACAACCCGTCCGACGTGGAAAGGGTAAGTGCCGCAAGGTCCACATAGCCGAGTCCAGCTAACAGCACAGCCGCAACGCCTGCACACAAACACCGGATCACAACCAAGAGACACACGGGGACTCCCTCCGTGCCAGCTACTACGCTTCCGCACGGGACCATTGCTTCAGAGAATGAGACTCACGCTGGACTGTATTGTTTAAGAGCATCTAACGCTATATTAAGTCCATTAAAAAATATATATATATTTCATCCAAGAGATTAGGACCTAATCCTAACCTATCCCTCTTACCTACCCTTACCCTTCACTATATACTTATGTTCCAGTCTGTCACACTTACCCCACACACCCCCCCCTCTGTAAAGTCCAGTGTGATCCATTATGTTCTGTCTATATGTTAAACAATTTCTGTCTTTTTGCATTGTATACTGTTAACACAGTATGGTATTATTATATTATTTAACCAAGTAAATTTACTCATACTCTAAGAATTTTTATTAATAAATTCAGTTTCTTTTTACAACATACGACTTAGGAATTTTTTGATTACATACATATAGCACTGTTGAGCGCCGGGTATACACTAAGGCCTTCATTCCGAGGCGGTCACAAGAAGCAATCACTCTCTCTGAATGATGGCGGACGCTTCTTTTTTTTTGTGCGGCCTCCTGGTGGCAAGCTAAGCTGTGGGTTACCACCCACAGCTTAGCTAGCGACCAGGGTGATGGTCGCGATGGTGATCACCATCACGACCATCGGGGCTTGCGACGAGACCCTAAGGTTGGGTCTGGGCCCTCGCAAGCCCCTGGGAGCTTTCTGCTCTGATCGAGCAGGAAGCTCCCCACTGACATCACTGCTGATGTCAGTGCGGCCGCCCACAAAACGGCAAGCGTTCCGTCAGGAACGCCTCCGTTTTGTGTAACCAACCCCCCGGCCCACCTACAAAATGGGGCGAGCTGTCGATCAACATCGACAGCCGCCCCTTTTGTAGCGAGTTCCGGAGCAAGAGAGTTTCTCGCTCCGGGGCTTGCGCACGCACAGTGCGGCCGCTGCGCGTGCGCAGGGCTACCCATCGACCCGGTTGCGAGCACATCGGTGCTTGCGACGGGTCTGAATGAGGTCCTAAATGTGAAACATATGTCGAAACCGGAATGATTGGCTGAGACCAGATCTCAAGTCGGGCGACGCCATCTTATGTTGCCCCTGGCGACGCCATCTTGCGTCGTCAGCATGAAATCATTGTGTGCAATGCTAATATGCTATTATTAGCATTGTGCGACTGCATTGCTACCGCATACTGTTAAAAGTCCTACCATAACCCATACGCACATTAAATCATACATATAATATACAAGACGCACAGCGCACAGTTGCGCTATTTAGCAAAGCACGTACCATGGTGTACTCCACAAACACGTAGACGCACAACGTATACTAGCGCCTTTACTTAATATCCTCACACTTACACTGAAAGGTTCCCCAGCATTAAGGTTAATGTTAGAAGTTTTATTCGTTATCAGTTATGTTGTGAAATTAATGTGTTTGATATCTAAGGTTTAGTACATGATAAGCAGACCGTGTTTGGTACCATTCTAAACCACTGTTTATTTTCAGATCTCCGGTTCCATCGGCAAGGAGATCGCAACATGCATCTGCAAGTTATGAATTGTAGAGAATTAGGTGATAGAATGTACTTTGTATGTAGTGTCTAAGTTATTCGGCGGGAAAACACACACAAAGAGCCGTTGGAGGGCTGAACCACTACTGTACAAATTGACCTATGAACTATATCGTAACAGAAGAACCAAGAGGAAGAACCAATGGGATTATGCCAACTCGTTTCTATTGTATTGCCCACTCTCTGTACGGTATATATTCAAGTTCTCTATGTCCAGTAGTTAGTCATCATATTCTTTCTTTTGATGGAGGCTTCACCTTTGAAGCCAGGAAATCTGGATCCAGAGCGCTTGCGTATGTATCGACTGTACGTTGTTATGTATAATCTTTTGCGCTAATTGTATTTAGATCAAGGCGTGTAACTGCATTCTTTTATGTGAATAATAAGTTTTTGTGCTTTAGAACCACACTCAAAGTCTGGAAAACAATTATTTATTGTGCGACTAACAACGCTAAATAGCGACATTTGGGTAAAAAGATTATCAGGTATTCATACATAACATGGCTGTAGTTATACATAGTGATTCAGAGGAGGTAAACGGCTGTCACCGCTGTTATGTAATCTGCGGGTAAACCCATTAGGATCAGAGCTTTCTCATACCAGGTTTAATATACAGAGCTATACCTTGTGCCAGACCTAAAGTGCAGAACTATACCTTGTGCCAGACCTAAAGTGCAGAACTATACCTTGTGCCAGGTGTAATATACAGAGCTATACCTTGTGCCAGACCTAAAGTGCAGAACTATACCATGTGCCAGATGTAATATACAGAGCTATACCTTGTGCCAGACCTAAAGTGCAGAACTATACCTTGTGCCAGGTGTAATATACAGAGCTATACCTTGTGCCAGGTGTAATATACAGAACTATACCTTGTGCCAGACCTAAAGTGCAGAACTATATCTTGTGCCAGGTGTAATATACAGAGCTATACCTTGTGCCAGACCTAAAGTGCAGAACTATACCATGTGCCAGGTGTAATATACAGAGCTATACCTTGTGCCAGACCTAAAGTGCAGAACTATACCTTGTGCTAGGTGTAATATACAGAGCTATACCTTGTACCAGGTGTAATATAAAGAACTATACCTTGTGCCAGGTGTGATATAAAGAACTATACGTTGTGCCAGACCTAAAGTGCAGAACTATGCCTTGTGCCAGGTGTAATATACAGAACTATACCTTGTGCCAGGTGTAATATACAGAACTATACATTGTGCCAGGTGTAATATACAGAACTATACCTTGTGCCAGGTGTAATATAAAGAACTATACCTGGTGCCAGACCTAAAGTGCAGAACTATACCTTGTGCCAGGTGTAATATACAGAGCTATACCTTGTGCCAGACCTAAAGTGCAGAACTATACCTTGTGCCAGGTGTAATAAACAGAGCTATACCTTGTGCCAGACCTAAAGTGCAGAACTATACCTTGTGCCAGGTGTAATATACAGAGCTATACCTTGTGCCAGGTGTAATATAAAGAACTATACCTTGTGCCAGGTGTGATATAAAGAACTATGCCTTGTGCCAGACCTAAAGTGCAGAACTATACCTTGTGCCAGGTGTAATATACAGAGCTATACCTTGTGCCAGACCTAAAGTGCAGAACTATACCTTGTGCCAGGTGTAATATACAGAGCTATACCTTGTGCCAGGTGTAATATAAAGAACTATACCTTGTGCCAGGTGTAATATACAGAACTATACCTTCTGCCAGACCTAAAGTGCAGAACTATGCCTTGTGCCAGGTGTAATATACAGAACTATACCTTGTGCCAGGTGTAATATACAGAACTATACATTGTGCCAGGTGTAATATACAGAACTATACCTTGTGCCAGGTGTAATATACAGAACTATACATTGTGCCAGGTGTAATATACAGAACTATACCTTGTGCCAGGTGTAATATATAGAACTATACCTTGTGCCAGACCCAATGTGCAGAACTATACATTGTGCCAGGTGTAATATACAGAACTGTACCTTGTGCCAGGTGTGATATAAAGAACTATACCTTGTGCCAGACCTAAAGTGCAGAACTATACCTTGTGCCAGGTGTAATATACAGAACTATACCTTGTGGCAGGTGTAATATACAGAACTAGACCTTGTGCTAGACCTAAAGTGCAGAACTATACCTTGTGCCAGGTGTAATATACAGAACTATACCTTGTGCCAGGTGTAATATACAGAGCTATACCTTGTGCCAGGTGTAATATGAAGAACTATACCTTGTGCCAGACAGAAAGTGCAGAACTATACCTTGTGCCAGGTGTAATATACAGAACTATACCTTGTGCCAGGTGTGATATAAAGAACTAAACCTTGTGCCAGGTGCAATATACAGAACGATACCTTGTGCCAGAGCTAATGTGCAGAACTATACCTTGTGCCAGGTGTAATATAAAGAACTATACCTTGTGCCAGGTGTAATATACAGAACTATACCTTGTGCCTGGTGTAATATACAGAACTATACCTTGTGCCAGGTGTAATATACAGAACTATACCTTGTGCCAGGTGTAATATAAGAACTATACCTTGTGCCAGGTGTAATATAAGAACTATACCTTGTGCCAGACCTAATGTGCAGAACTATACCTTGTGCCAGGTGTAATATACAGAACTATACCTTGTGCCAGGGGTAATATACAGAACTATACCTTGTGCCAGGTGTAATATACAAAACTATACCTTCTGCCAGGTGTAATATACAGAACTATACCTTGTGCCAGGTGTAATATACAGAACTATACCTTGTGCCAGGTGTAATATACAGAACTATACATTGTGCCAGGTGTAATATACAGAACTATACCTTGTGGCAGGTGTAATATAAATAACTATACCTTGTGCCAGTCCTAAAGTGCAGAACTATACCTTGTGCCAGGTGTAATATACAGAACTATACCTTGTGCCAGGTGTAATATAAAGAACTATACCTTGTGCCAGGTGTAATATACAGAACTATACCTTGTGGCAGGTGTAATATAAAGAACTATACCTTGTGCCAGACCTAAAGTGCAGAACT
Organism: Taudactylus pleione; assembly: GCA_031769625.1. Taxonomy (NCBI): domain Eukaryota; kingdom Metazoa; phylum Chordata; class Amphibia; order Anura; family Myobatrachidae; genus Taudactylus; species Taudactylus pleione. The sequence goes on from JAUIMM010001331.1 coordinate 1,959,783, forward strand.
ATACCTTGTGCCAGGTGTAATATACAGAACTATACCTTCTGCCAGGTGTAATATACAGAACTATACATTGTGCCAGGTGTAATATACAGAACTATACCTTGTGCCAGGTGTAATATACAGAACTATACATTGTGCCAGGTGTAATATACAGAACTATACCTTGTGCCAGATGTAATATACAGAACTATACATTGTGCCAGGTGTAATATACAGAACTATACCTTGTGCCAGGTGTAATATATAGAAATATACCTTGTGCCAGACCTAATGTGCAGAACTATACCTTGTGCCAGGTGTAATATACAGAACTGTACCTTGTGCCAGGTGTGATATAAAGAACTATACCTTGTGCCAGACCTAAAGTGCAGAACTATACCTTGTGCCAGGTGTAATATACAGAACTATACCTTGTGTCAGGTGTGATATAAAGAACTATACCTTGTGCCAGACCTAAAGTGCAGAACTATACCTTGTGCCAGGTGTAATATACAGAACTATACAATGTGCCAGGTGTAATATACAGAACTATACCTTGTGCCAGGTGTAATATACAGAACTATACCTTGTGCCAGGTGTAATATACAGAACTATACCTTGTGCCAGGTGTAATATACAGAACTATACCTTGTGCCAGGTGTAATATAAGGACTATACCTTGTGCCAGGTGTAATATACAGAACTATACCTTGTGCCAGACCTAAAGTGCAGAACTATAACATGTGCAAGGTGTAATATACAGAATTATACCTTGTGCCAGGTGTAATATACAGAGCTATACCTTGTGCCATGTGTAATATGAAGAACTATACCTTGTGCCAGACCGAAAGTGCAGAATTATACCTTGTGCCAGGTGTAATATACAGAACTATACCTTGTGCCAGGTGTGATATAAGAACTATACATTGTGCCAGAGCTAATGTGCAGAACTATACCTTGTGCCAGGTGTAATATACAGAACTATACCTTGTGCCAGGTGTAATATACAGAACTATACCTTATGCCAGGTGTAATATACAGAACTATACCTTGTGCCAGGTGTAATCTAAGAACTATACCTTGTGCCAGGTGTAATATACAGGACTGTACCATGTGCCAGGTGTAATATACAGAACTATGCCTTCTGCCAGGTGTAATACACAAAACGATACCTTCTGCCAGGTGTAATATACAGAACTATACCTTGTGCCAGGTGTAATATACAGAACTATACCTTGTGCCAGGTGTGATATAAGAACTATACATTGTGCCAGAGCTAATATACAGAACTATACCTTGGGCCAGACCGAAAGTGCAGAACTATACCTTGTGCCAGGTGTAATATACAGAACTATACATTGTGCCAGGTGTAATATACAGAACTATACCTTGTGCCAGGTGTAATATACAAAACAATACCTTCTGCCAGGTGTAATATACAGAACTATACCTTGTGCCAGGTGTAATATACAGAACTATACCTTGTGCCAGGTGTAATATACAGTACTATACCTTCTGCCAGGTGTAATATACAGAACTATACCTTGTGCCAGGTGTAATATACAGAACTATACCTTGTGCCAGGTGTAATATACAGAACTGTACCTTGTGCCAGGTGTAATATACAAAACTATACCTTCTGCCAGGTGTAATATACAGAACTGTACATTGTGCCAGGTGTAATATACAGAACTATACCTTGTGCCAGGTGTAATATACAGAACTATACCTTCTGCCAGGTGTAATATACAGAACTATACCTTGTGCCAGGTGTAATATACAGAACTATACCTTGTGCCAGGTGTAATATACAGAACTATACCTTGTGCCAGGGGTAATATACAGAACTATACCTTGTGCCAGGTGTAATATACAGAACTATACCTTGTGCCAGGTGTAATATACAGAACTATACCTTGTGGCAGGTGTTATATAAATAACTATACCTTGTGCCAGTCCTAAAGTGCAGAACTATACCTTGTGCCAGGTGTAATATACAGAACTATACCTTGTGCCAGGTGTAATATAAAGAACTATACCTTGTGCCAGGTGTAATATACAGAACTATACCTTGTGGCAGGTGTAATATAAAGAACTATACCTTGTGCCAGACCTAAAGTGCAGAACTATACCTTGTGCCAGGTGTAATATACAGAACTATACCTTCTGCCAGGTGTAATATACAGAACTGTACATTGTGCCAGGTGTAATATACAGAACTATACCTTGTGCCAGGTGTAATATACAGAACTATACATTGTGCCAGGTGTAATATACAGAACTATACCTTGTGCCAGATGTAATATACAGAACTATACATTGTGCCAGGTGTAATATACAGAACTATACCTTGTGCCAGGTGTAATATATAGAACTATACCTTGTGCCAGACCTAATGTGCAGAACTATACCTTGTGCCAGGTGTAATATACAGAACTGTACCTTGTGCCAGGTGTAATATACAGAACTATACCTTGTGCCAGGTGTGATATAAAGAACTATACCTTGTGCCAGACCTAAAGTGCAGAACTATACCTTGTGCCAGGTGTAATATACAGAACTATACCTTGTGTCAGGTGTGATATAAAGAACTATACCTTGTGCCAGACCTAAAGTGCAGAACTATACCTTGTGTCAGGTGTAATATACAGAACTATACATTGTGCCAGGTGTAATATACAGAACTATACCTTGTGCCAGGTGTAATATACAGAACTATACCTTGTGCCAGGTGTAATATACAGAACTATACCTTGTGCCAGGTGTAATATACAGAACTATACCTTCTGCCAGGTGTAATATACAGAACTATACCTTGTGCCAGGTGTAATATAAGGACTATACCTTGTGCCAGGTGTAATATACAGAACTATACCTTGTGCCAGACCTAAAGTGCAGAACTATAACATGTGCCAGGTGTAATATACAGAATTATACCTTGTGCCAGGTGTAATATACAGAGCTATACCTTGTGCCAGGTGTAATATGAAGAACTATACCTTGTTCCAGACCGAAAGTGCAGAACTATACCTTGTGCCAGGTGTAATATACAGAACTATACCTTGTGCCAGGTGTGATATAAGAACTATACATTGTGCCAGAGCTAATGTGCAGAACTATACCTTGTGCCAGGTGTAATATACAGAACTATACCTTGTGCCAGGTGTAATATACAGAATTATACCTTATGCCAGGTGTAATATACAGAACTATACCTTGTGCCAGGTGTAATCTAAGAACTATACCTTGTGCCAGGTGTAATATACAGGACTGTACCTTGTGCCAGGTGTAATATACAGAACTATACCTTCTGCCAGGTGTAATACACAAAACTAGACCTTCTGCCAGGTGTAATATACAGAACTATACCTTGTGCAGGTGTAATATACAGAACTATACCTTGTGCCAGGTGTGATATAAGAACTATACATTGTGCCAGAGCTAATATACAGAACTATACCTTGGGCCAGACCGAAAGTGCAGAACTATACTTTGTGCCAGGTGTAATATACAGAACTATACATTGTGCCAGGTGTAATATACAGAACTATACCTTGTGCCAGGTGTAATATACAAAACTATACCTTCTGCCAGGTGTAATATACAGAACTATACCTTGTGCCAGGTGTAATATACAGAACTATACCTTGTGCCAGGTGTAATATACAGTACTATACCTTCTGCCAGGTGTAATATACAGAACTATACCTTGTGCCAGGTGTAATATACAGAACTATACCTTGTGCCAGGTGTAATATACAGAACTGTACCTTGTGCCAGGTGTAATATACAAAACTATACCTTCTGCCAGGTGTAATATACAGAACTATACATTGTGCCAGGTGTAATATACAGAACTATACCTTGTGCCAGGTGTAATATACAGAACTATACCTTCTGCCAGGTGTAATATACGTAACGCTACCTTGTGCCAGGTGTAATATACAGAACTATACATTGTGCCAGGTGTAATATACAGAACTATACCTTGTGGCAGGTGTAATATAAATAACTATACCTTGTGCCAGTCCTAAAGTGCAGAACTATACCTTGTGCCAGGTGTAATATACAGAACTATACCTTGTGCCAGGTGTAATATAAAGAACTATACCTTGTGCCAGGTGTAATATACAGAACTATACCTTCTGGCAGGTGTAACATAAAGAACTATACCTTGTGCCAGACCTAAAGTGCAGAACTATACCTTGTGCCAGGTGTAATATACAGAACTATACCTTGATGCAGGTCTAATATACAGAAGTATACCTTGTGGCAAGTGTAATATAAAGAACTATACCTTGTGCCAGACCTAAAGTGCAGAACTATACCTTGTGCCAGGTGTAATATACAGAACTATACCTTGTGCCAGGTGTAATATACAGAACTATACCTTGTGCCAGGTGTAATATAAAGAACTATACATTGTGCCAGGTGTAATATACAGAACTATACCTTGTGCCAGACCTAAAGTGCAGAAATATACATTGTGCCAGGTGTAATATACAGAACTATACCTTGTGCCAGACCTAATGTGCAGAACTATACCTTGTGCCAGGTCTAATATACAGAACTATACCTTGTGCCAGGTGTAATATAAAGAACTATACCTTGTGCCAGGTGTAATATACAGAACTATACCTTGTGCCAGACAAAATGTGCAGAACTATACCTTGTGCCAGACCTAATGTGCAGAACTATACCTTGTGCCAGACCTAATGTGCAGAACTATACCTTGTGCCAGGTGTAATATACAGAACTATACCTTGTGCCAGGTGTGATATAAAGAACTATACCTTGTGCCAGACCTAAAGTGCAGAACTATACCTTGTGCCAGGTGTAATATACAGAACTTCACCTTCTGCCAGACCTAAAGTGCAGAACTATACCTTGTGCCAGGTGTAATATACAGAACTATACATTGTGCCGGGTGTAATATACACAACTATACCTTGTGCCAGGTGTAATATACAAAACTATACCTTGTGCCAGGTGTAATATACAGAACTATACCTTGTGCCAGGTGTAATATACAGAACTATACCTTGTGCCAGGTGTAATATACAGAACTATACCTTGTGCCAGGTGTAATATACTGAACTATACCTTGTGGCAGATGTAATATAAAGAAATATACCTTGTGCCAGACCTAAAGTGCAGAACTATACCTTGTGCCAGGTGTAATATACAGATCTATACCTTGTGCCAGGTGTAATATACAGAACTATACCTTGTGCCAGGTGTAATATACAGAACTATACCTTGTGCCAGGTGTAATATAAAGAACTATACCTTGTGCCAGGTGTAATATACAGAACTATACCTTGTGCCAGGTGTAATATACAGAACTATACCTTGTGCCATGTGTAATATACAGAACTATACCTTGTGCCAGGTGTAATATACAGAACTATACCTTGTGCCAGGTGTAATATAAAGAACTATACCTTGTGCCAGGTGTAATATACAGAACTATACCTTGCGCCAGGTGTAATATACAGAACTATACATTGTGCCAGAGCTAATGTGCAGAACTATACCTTGTGCCAGGTGTAATATACAGAACTATACCTTGTGCCATGTGTAATATACAGAACTATACCTTGTGCCAGGTGTAATATAAAGAACTATACCTTGTGCCAGGTGTAATATACAGAACTATACCTTGTGCCAGGTGTAATATACAGAACTATACATTGTGCCAGAGCTAATGTGCAGAACTATACCTTGTGCCAGGTGTAATATACAGAACTATACCTTGTGCCAGGTGTGATATAAAGAACTATACCTTGTGCCAGACCTAAAGTGCAGAACTATACCTTGTGCCAGGTGTAATATACAGAACTTTACCTTGTGCCAGGTGTAATATACAGAACTATACATTGTGCCAGGTGTAATATACAGAACTATACCTTGTGGCAGGTGTAATATAAAGAACTATGGCCCTCATTCAGAGTCGTTCGCTATTTGCGGTCGTTCGTTCAAAAACAAGGGGTGGCTATTCAAATGATCCGTTCGCACATTGCAGTCTGTTCACACCTCTAAGTCTGAACGAGCGAGCAAAACATACGCTCGTTTATTTGATAAAAATGCCCCCTGGCCGCTCACACCATACGTCATGTCCGCTATTTATTAGATTAATCGAGTACATCGTACAACGTATGAACTGCTCGCTATTCTTGTGGTTGGTTTTTTCAACCGCTATTTTGCGAGCAGTTCTGAGTTTAAAAAAAAAAAGTGACGTGGTCAATGACGCTGCTGTTTTAATTATGCACACCATTAAAACGCCCGTTTTGACCTTTAAGCACGCCTGCGTTCGAATTCCACTCCCCCGTTTTCAAGCACCTTCCCCTGTTACCACCCACATACGCCTCATTCTGTCACTCAAAATAGCAGGCACTCGCTATATAGCGTACAAACGATTTTCGGCCGCACTAACTGGTTCGCGCATGCGTACTACAAACCGTACGCATGCGCAGATGTGCGAACATCGCTCGGAACGAGCGTACTGCCGCTAACGAGCGGCTCTGAATGAGGGCCTATACCTTGTGCCAGACCTAAAGTGCAGAACTATACCTTGTGCCAGGTGTAATATACAGAACTATACCTTGTGCCAGGTGTAATATACAGAACTATACCTTGTGGCAGGTGTAATATAAAGAACTGTACCTTGTGCCAGACCTAAAGTGCAGAACTATACCTTGTGCCAGGTGTAATATACAGAACTATACCTTGTGCCAGGTGTAATATACAGAACTATACCTTGTGCCAGGTGTAATATAAAGAACTATACCTTGTGCCAGGTGTAATATAAAGAACTATACCTTGTGCCAGGTGTAATATACAGAACTATACCTTGTGCCAGGTGTAATATACAGAACTATACCTTGTGCCAGGTGTAATATAAAGAACCATACCTTGTGCCAGGTGTAATATACAGAACTATAAATTGTGCCAGACCTAAAGTGCAGAACTATACCTTGTGCCAGGTGTATTATACAGAACTATACCTTGTGCCAGGTGTAATATACAGAACTATACCTTGTGCCAGGTGTAATATACAGAAATATACCTTGTGCCAGGTGTAATATACAGAACTATACCTTGTGCCAGGTGTAATATAAAGAACTATACCTTGTGCCAGGTGTAATATACAGAACTATACATTGTGCAAGGTGTAATATACAGAACTATACCTTGTGCCAGGTGTAATATAAAGAACTATACCTTGTGCCAGGTGTAATATACAGAACTATACCTTGTGCCAGGAGTAATATACAGAACTATACATTGTGCCAGGTGTAATATACAGAACTATTCCTTGTGCCAAGTGTAATATAAAGAACTATACCTTGTGCCAGGTGTAATATACAGAACTATACATTGTGCCAGGTGTAATATACAGAACTATACCTTGTGCCAGGTGTAATATAAAGAACTATACCTTGTGCCAGGTGTAATATAAAGAACTATACCTTGTGCCAGGTGTAATATACAGAACTATACATTGTGCCAGGTGTAATATAAAGAACTATACCTTGGGCAAGGTGTAATATACAGAACTATACCTTGTGCCAGACCTAAAGTGCAGAACTATGCCTTGTGCCAGGTGTAATATACAGAACTATACATTGTGCCAGGTGTAATATGCAGAACTATACATTGTGCCAGGTGAAATATTCAGAACTATACATTGTGCCAGAGCTAATGTGCAGAACTATACCTTGTGCCAGGTGTAATATACAGAACTATACCTTGTGCCAGGTGTAATATACAGAACTATACCTTGTGCCAGGTGTAATATACAGAACTATACATTGTGCCAGGTGTAATATACAGAACTATACCTTGTGGCAGGTGTAATATAAAGAACTATACCTTGTGCCAGACCTAAAGTGCAGAACTATACCTTGTGCTATGTGTAATATACAGAACTATACCATGTGGCAGGTGTAATATAACAAACTATACCTTGAGCCAGACCTAAAGTGCAGAACTATACCTTGTGCCAGGTGTAATATACAGAACTATACATTGTGGCAGGTGTAATATAAAGAACTATACTTTGAGCCAGACCTAAAGTGCAGAACTATACCTTGTGCCAGGTGTAATATACAGAACTATACCTTGTGCCAGGTGTAATATACAGAACTATACCTTGTGCCAGGTGTAATATACAGAACTATATATTGTGCCAGGTGTAATATACAGAACTATACCTTGTGGCAGGTGTAATATAAAGAACTATACCTTGTGCCAGACCTAAAGTGCAGAACTATACCTTGTGCCACGTGTAATATACAGAACTATACCTTGTGCCAGGTGTAATATAAAGAACTATACATTGTGCCAGGTGTAATATACAGAACTATACCTTGTGCCAGGTGTAATATACAGAACTATACCTTGTGCCAAGTGTAATATAAAGAACTATACCTTGTGCCAGGTGTAATATACAGAACTATACATTGTGCCAGGTGTAATATACAGAACTATACCTTGTGCCAGGTGTAATATACAGAACTATACATTGTGCCAGGTGTAATATACAGAACTATACCTTGTGCCAGGTGTAATATACAGAACTATACATTGTGCCAGGTGTAATATACAGAACTATACCTTGTGCCAGGTGTAATATACAGAACTATACCTTGTGCCAGACCTAAAGTGCAGAATTATACCTTGTGCCAGGTGTAATATAAGAACTATACCTTGTGCCAGGTGTAATATAAAGAACTATACCTTGTGCCAGACCTAATGTGCAGAACTATACCTTGTGACAGGTGTAATATACAGAACTATACCTTGTGCCAGGTGTAATATAAGAACTATACCTTGTGCCAGGTGTAATATAAAGAACTAAACCTTGTGCTAGACCTAAAGTGCAGAACTATTCCTTGTGCCAGGTGTAATATACAGAGCTATACCTTGTGCCAGGTGTAATATACAGAACTATACCTTGTGCCAGGTGTAATATACAGAACTATACCTTGTGCCAGGTGTAATATAAAGAACTATACATTGTGCCAGGTGTAATATACAGAACTATACATTGTGCCAGAGCTAATGTGCAGAACTATACCTTGTGCCAGGTGTAATATACAGAACTATACATTGTGCCAGGTGTAATATACAGAACTATACCTTGTGGCAGGTGTAATATAAAGAACTATACCTTGTGCCAGACCTAAAGTGCAGTACTATACCTTGTGGCAGGTGTAATATACAGAACTATACCTTGTGGCAGGTGTAATATAATGAACTATACCTTGTGCCAGACCTAAATTGCAGAACTATACCTTGTGCCAGGTGTAATATACAGAACTATACCTTGTGGCAGGTGTAATATAAAGAACTATACTTTGTGCCAGACCTAAAGTGCAGAACTATACCTTGTGCCAGGTGTAATATACAGAACTATACCTTGTGCCAGGTGTAATATGCAGAACTATACCTTGTGCCAGGTGTAATATAAAGAACTATACCTTGTGCCAGGTGTAATATACAGAACTATACCTTGTGCCAGACCTAAAGTGCAGAACTATGCCTTGTGCCAGGTGTAATATACAGAACTATACATTGTGCCAGGTGTAATATGCAGAACTATACATTGTGCCAGACCTAATGTGCAGAACTATACCTTGTGCCAGGTGTAATATACAGAACTATACCTTGTGCCAGGTGTAATATACAGAACTATACATTGTGCCAGGTGTAATATACAGAACTATACCTTGTGGGCAGGTGTAATATAAAGAACTATGGCCCTCATTCAGAGCCGTACGCTATTGCGGTTCGTTTCGTTCAAAAACAAGGGGTTGCTATTCAAATTGATCCGTACGCACATTGCAGTCTGTTCACAACCTCTAAGTCTGAACGAGCGTGCAAAACATACCGTCGTTTATTTGTTAAAAACGCCCCTGGCCGCTCGCACCATACGTCATGTCCGCTATTTATTAGATTAATCGAGTACATCGACCAGCGTATGAACTGCTCGCTATTCTTGTGGTTGGTTTTTGCTACCACAAATTTGCGAGCAGTTCTGGCTATAAAATAACCCAGTGACGTGGTCAATGACGCTGCTGTATTAATTATGCACTCCCTTAAAACGTCCGTTTTGACCTTTAAGCACGCCTGCGTTCGGATCTCCACTCCCCGTTTTCAAGCACCTTCCCTGTTACCACCCACATACGCCTCATTCTGTCACTCAAAATAGCAGGCCCTCGCTATATTGCGTACCAACGATTTTCGGCCGCACTGACTGGTTCGCGCATGCGTACTAAAATCCGTACGCATGCGCAGATGTGCAAACATCGCTCGGAACGAGCGTACTGCCGCTAACGAGCGGCTCTGAATGAGGGCCTATACCTTGTGCCAGACCTAAAGTGCAGAACTATACCTTGTGCCAGGTGTAATATACAGAACTATACCTTGTGGCAGGTGTAATATAACGAACTATACCTTGTGCCAGACCTAAAGTGCAGACATAACTTTGTGCCAGGTGTAATATACAGAACTAATACCTTGTGGCAGGTGTAATATAAATAACTATACTTTGAGCCAGACCTAAAGTGCAGAACTATACCTTGTGCCAGGTGTAATATACAGAACTATACCTTGTGCCAGGTGTAATATGCAGAACTTTACCTTGTGCCAGGTGTAATATAAAGAACTATACCTTGTGCCAGGTGTAATATACAGAACTATACCTTGTGCCAGACCTAAAGTGCAGAACTATGCCTTGTGCCAGGTGTAATATACAGAACTATACATTGTGCCAGTGTAATATACAGAACTATACATTGTGCCAGAGCTAATGTGCAGAACTATACCTTGTGCCAGGTGTAATATACAGAACTATACCTTGTGCCAGGTGTAATATACAGAACTATACATTGTGCCATGTGTAATATACAGAACTATACCTTGTGGCAGGTGTAATATAAAGAACTATACCTTGTGCCAGACCTAAAGTGCAGAACTATACCTTGTGGCCAGGTGTAATATACAGAACTATACATTTTGCCAGAGCTAATGTGCAGAACTATACCTTGTGCCAGGTGTAATATACAGAACTATACCTTGTGCCAGGTGTGATATAAAGAACTATACCTTGTGCCAGACCTAAAGTGCAGAACTATACCATTGTGCCAGGTGTAATATACAGAACTATACCTTGTGCCAGGTGTATATACAGAACTATACCTTGTGCCAGGTGTAATATAAAGAACTATACCTTGTGCCAGGTGTAATATACAGAACTATACCTTGTGCCAGACCTAAAGTGCAGAACTATACCTTGTGCCAGGTGTATTATACAGAACTATACATTGTGCCAGAGCTAATGTGCAGAACTATACCTTATGCCAGGTGCAATATACAGAACTATACCTTGTGCCAGGTGTGATATAAAGAACTATACCTTGTGCCAGACCTAAAGTGCAGAACTATACCTTGTGCCAGGTCTAATATACAGAACTATACCTTGTGCCAGGTGTAATATACAGAACTATACATTGTGCCAGGTGTAATATACAGAACTATACCTTGTGGCAGGTATAATATAAAGAACTATACCTTGGGCCAGACCTAAAGTGCAGAACTATACTTGTGCCAGGTGTAATATACAGAACTATACCTTGTGGCAGGTGTAATATAAAGAACTATGGCCCTCATTCAGAGCCGTTCGCTATTTGCGGTCGTTCGTTCAAAAACAAGGGGTGGCTATTCAAATGATCCGTTCGCACATTGCAGTCTGTTCACACCTCTAAGTCTGAACGAGCGAGCAAAACACACGCTCGTTTATTTGATAAAAACGCCCCCTGGCTGCTCGCACCATACGTCATGTCCGCTATTTATTAGATTAATCGAGTACATCGTACAACGTATGAACTGCTCGCTATTCTTGTGGTTGGTTTTTTCAACCGCAATTTTGCGAGCAGTTCTGAGTTTAAAAAAAAAAAGTGACGTGGTCAATGACGCTGCTGTATTAATTATGCACACCCTTAAAACGCCCGTTTTGACCTTTAAGCACGCCTGCGTTCGAATTCCACTCCCCGTTTTCAAGCACCTTCCCCTGTTACCACCCACATACGCCTCATTCTGTCACTCAAAATAGCAGGCACTCGCTATATAGCGTACAAACGATTTTCGGACGCACTAACTGGTTCGCGCATGTGTACTAAAAACCGTACGCATGCGCAGATGTGCGAACATCGCTCGGAACGAGCGTACTGCCGCTAACGAGCGGCTCAGAATGAGGGCCTATACCTTGTGCCAGACCTAAAGTGCAGAACTATACCTTGTGCCAGGTGTAATATACAGAACTATACCTTGTGCCAGGTGTAATATACAGAACTATACCTTGTGGCAGGTGTAATATAAAGAACTATACCTTGTGCCAGACCTAAAGTGCAGAACTACACCTTGTGCCAGGTGTAATATACAGAACTATACCTTGTGCCAGACCTAAAGTGCAGAACTATACCTTGTGACAGGTGTAATATACAGAACTATACCATGTGGCAGGTGTAATATACAGAACTATACCTTGTGCCAGGTGTAATATACAGAACTATACCTTGTGCCAGGTGTAATATACAGAACTATACCTTGTGGCAGGTGTAATATAAAGAACTATACCTTGTGCCAGACCTAAAGTGCAGAACTATACCTTGTGCCAGGTGTAATATACAGAGCTATACCTTGTGCCAGGTGTAATATAAAGAACTATACCTTGTGCCAGGTGTAATATAAAGAACTATACCTTGTGCCAGGTGTAATATAAGAGCTATGCATTGTGCCAGGTGTAATATACAGAACAATACCTTGTGCCAGGTGTAATATACAGAACTATACCTTGTACCAGGTGTAATATAAGAACTATACCTTGTGCCAGGTGTAATATACAGAACTATACATTGTGCCATGTGTAATATACAGAACTGTACCTTGTGCCAGGTGTAATATAAAGAACTACACCTTGTGCCAGGTGTAATATACAGTACTATACCTTGTGCCAGGTGTAATATACAGAACTATACCTTGTGCCAGGTGTAATATAAAGAACTATACCTTGTGCCAGGTGTAATATACAGAACTATACATTGTGCCAGGTGTAATATACAGAACTATACCTTGTGCCAGGTGTAATATACAAAACTATACCTCGTGCCAGACCTAATGTGCAGAACTATACCTTGTGCCAGGTGTAATATACAGAACTATACCTTGTGCCAGGTGTAATATAAGAACTATACCTTGTGCCAAGTGTAATATACAGAACTATACCTTGTGCCAGGTGTAATATACAGAACTATACATTGTGCCAGGTGTAATATACAGAACTATACCTTGTGCCAGGTGTAATATACAAAACTATACCTTGTGCCAGGTGTAATATACAGAACTATACCTTGTGCCAGGTGTAATATAAGAACTATACCTTGTGCCAGGTGTAATATACAGAACTATACCTTGTGGCAGGTACAATATAAAGAACTATACCTTGGGCCAGACCTAAAGTGCAGAACTATACTTGTGCCAGGTGTAATATACAGAACTATACCTTGTGGCAGGTGTAATATAAAGAACTATGGCCCTCATTCAGAGCCGTTCGCTATTTGCGGTCGTTCGTTCAAAAACAAGGGGTGGCTATTCAAATGATCCGTTCGCACATTGCAGTCTGTTCACACCTCTAAGTCTGAACGAGCGAGCAAAACACACGCTCGTTTATTTGATAAAAACGCCCCCTGGCTGCTCGCACCATACGTCATGTCCGCTATTTATTAGATTAATCGAGTACATCGTACAACGTATGAACTGCTCGCTATTCTTGTGGTTGGTTTTTTCAATCGCAATTTTGCGAGCAGTTCTGAGTTTAAAAAAAAAAAGTGACGTGGTCAATGACGCTGCTGTATTAATTATGCACACCCTTAAAACGCCCGTTTTGACCTTTAAGCACGCCTGCGTTCGAATTCCACTCCCCCGTTTTCAAGCACCTTCCCCTGTTACCACCCACATACGCCTCATTCTGTCACTCAAAATAGCAGGCACTCGCTATATAGCGTACAAACGATTTTTGGACGCACTAACTGGTTCGCGCATGTGTACTAAAAACCGTACGCATGCGCAGATGTGCGAACATCGCTCGGAACGAGCGTACTGCCGCTAACGAGCGGCTCAGAATGAGGGCCTATACCTTGTGCCAGACCTAAAGTGCAGAACTATACCTTGTGCCAGGTGTAATATACAGAACTATACCTTGTGCCAGGTGTAATATACAGAACTATACCTTGTGGCAGGTGTAATATAAAGAACTATACCTTGTGCCAGACCTAAAGTGCAGAACTATACCTTGTGGCAGGTGTAATATACAGAACTATACCTTGTGGCAGGTGTAATATAAAGAACTATACCTTGTGCCAGACCTAAAGTGCAGAACTACACCTTGTGCCAGGTGTAATATACAGAACTATACCTTGTGCCAGACCTAAAGTGCAGAACTATACCTTGTGGCAGGTGTAATATACAGAACTATACCTTGTGGCAGGTGTAATATAAAGAACTATACCTTGTGCCAGACCTAAAGTGCAGAACTATACCTTGTGCCAGGTGTAATATACAGAACTATACCTTGTGGCAGGTGTAATATACAGAACTATACCTTGTGCCAGGTGTAATATACAGAACTATACCTTGTGCCAGGTGTAATATACAGAACTATACCTTGTGGCAGGTGTAATATAAAGAACTGTACCTTGTGCCAGACCTAGAGTGCAGAAATATACCTTGTGCCAGGTGTAATATACAGAGCTATACCTTGTGCCAGGTGTAATATAAAGAACTATACCTTGTGCCAGGTGTAATATAAAGAACTATACCTTGTGCCAGGTGTAATATAAGAACTATGCATTGTGCCAGGTGTAATATACAGAACAATACCTTGTGCCAGGTGTAATATACAGAACTATACCTTGTGCCAGGTGTAATATAAGAACTATACCTTGTGCCAGGTGTAATATACAGAACTATACATTGTGCCATGTGTAATATACAGAACTGTACCTTGTGCCAGGTGTAATATAAAGAACTATACCTTGTGCCAGGTGTAATATACAGAACTATACCTTGTGCCAGGTGTAATATACAGAACTATACCTTGTGCCAGGTGTAATATAAAGAACTATACCTTGTGCCAGGTGTAATATAAAGAACTATACCTTGTGCCAGGTGTAATATACAGAACTATACCTTGTGCCAGGTGTAATATACAAAACTATACCTCGTGCCAGACCTAATGTGCAGAACTATACCTTGTGCCAGGTGTAATATACAGAACTATACCTTGTGCCAGGTGTAATATAACAACTATACCTTGTGCCAAGTGTAATATACAGAACTATACCTTGTGCCAGGTGTAATATACAGAACTATACATTGTGCCAGGTGTAATATACAGTACTATACCTTGTGCCAGGTGTAATATACAAAACTATACCTTGTGCCAGACCTAATGTGCAGAACTATACCTTGTGCCAGGTGTAATATACAGAACTATACCTTGTGCCAGGTGTAATATACAGAACTATACCTTGTGCCAGGTGTAATATAAGAACTATACCTTGTGCCAGGTGTAGTATAAAAACTATACCTTGTGCCAGGTGTAATATACAGAACTATACCTTTTGCCAAGTGTAATATACAGAACTATACCTTGTGCCAGGTGTAATATACAGAACTATACATTGTGCCAGGTGTAATATACAGAACTATACCTTGTGCCAGGTGTAATATAAGAACTATACCTTGTGCCAGGTGTAATATACAGAACTATACCTTGTGCCAGGTGTAATATAAAGAACTATACCTTGTGCCAGGTGTAATATACAGAACTATACCTTGTGCCAGGTGTAATATACAGAACTATACCTTGTGCCAGGTGTAATATACAGAACTATTCATTGTGCCAGGTGTAATATAAAGAACTATACTTTGTGCCAGGTGTAATATACAGAACTATACATTGTGCCAGGTGTAATATACAGAACTATACATTGTGCCAGGTGTAATATACAGAACTATACCTTGTGGCAGGTGTAATATAAAGAACTATACCTTGTGCCAGGTGTAATATACAGAACTATACATTGTGCCAGGTGTAATATACAGAACTATACCTTGTGCCAGGTGTAATATAAAGAACTATACCTTGTGCCAGGTGTAATATACAGAACTATACCTTGTGCCAGGTGTAATATACAGAACTATACCTTGTGCCAGGTGTAATATAAAGAACTATACCTTGTGCCAGGTGTAATATACAGAACTATACCTTGTGCCAGACCTAAAGTGCAGAACTATACCTTGTGCCAGGTGTAATATAAGAACTATACCTTGTGCCAGGTGTAATATACAGAACTATACCTTGTGCCAGGTGTAATATACAGAACTATACCTTGTGCCAGGTGTAATATAAAGAACTATACCTTGTGCCAGGTGTAATATACAGAACTATACATTGTGCCAGGTGTAATATACAGAACTATACCTTGTGCCAGGTGTAATATACAGAACTATACCTTGTGCCAAGTGTAATATACAGAACTATACCTTGTGCCAGGTGTAATATAAAGAACTATACCTTGTGCCAGGTGTAATATACAGAACTATACCTTGTGCCAGGTGTAATATACAGAACTATACATTGTGCCAGGTGTGATATAAGAACTATACATTGTGCCAGAGCTAATGTGCAGAACTATACCTTGTGCCAGGTGTAATATAAGAACTATACCTTGTGCCAGGTGTAATATAAAGAACTATACCTTGTGCCAGACCTAATGTGCAGAACTATACCTTGTGACAGGTGTAATATACAGAACTATACCTTGTGCCAGGTGTAATACAAGAACTATACCTTGTGCCAGGTGTAATATAAAGAACTATACCTTGTGCCAGACCTAAAGTGCAGAACTATACCCTGTGCCAGGTGTAATATACAGAGCTATACCTTGTGCCAGGTGTAATATACAGAACTATACCTTGTGCCAGGTGTAATATACAGAACTATACCTTGTGCCAGTTGTAATATACAGAACTATACCTTGTGCCAGACCTAAAGTGCAGAACTATACCTTGTGCCAGGTGTAATATACAGAACTATACATTGTGCCAGAGCTAATGTGCAGAACTATACCTTGTGCCAGGTGTAATATACAGAACTATACATTGTGCCAGGTGTAATATACAGAACTATACCTTGTAGCAGGTGTAATATAAAGAACTATAGCTTGTGCCAGACCTAAAGTGCAGAACTATACCTTGTGCCAGGTGTAATATACAGAACTATACCTTGTGGCAGGTGTAATATAACGAACTATACCTTGTGCCAGACCTAAAGTGCAGAACTATACCTTGTGCCAGGTGTAATATACAGAACTATACCTTGTGGCAGGTGTAATATAAAGAACTATACTTTGTGTCAGACCTAAAGTGCAGAACTATACCTTGTGCCATGTGTAATATACAGAACTATACCTTGTGCCAGGTGTAATATGCAGAACTATACCTTGTGCCAGGTGTAATATAAAGAACTATACCTTGTGCCAGGTGTAATATACAGAACTATACCTTGTGCCAGACCTAAAGTGCAGAACTATGCCTTGTGCCAGGTGTAATATACAGAACTATACATTGTGCCAGGTGTAATATGCAGAACTATACATTGTGCCAGACCTAATGTGCAGAACTATACCTTGTGCCAGGTGTAATATACAGAACTATACCTTGTGCCAGACCTAAAGTGCAGAACTATACCTTGTGCCAGGTGTAATATACAGAACTATACATTGTGCCAGAGCTAATGTGCAGAACTATACCTTGTGCCAGGTGTAATATACAGAACTATACCTTGTGCCAGGTGTAATATACAGAACTATACCTTGTGCCAGGTGTAATATACAGAACTATACATTGTGCCAGGTGTAATATACAGAACTATACCTTGTGGCAGGTGTAATATAAAGAACTATACCTTGTGCCAGACCTAAAGTGCAGAACTATACCTTGTGCCAGGTGTAATATACAGAACTATACCTTGTGCCAGGTGTAATATACAGAACTATACCTTGTGGCAGGTGTAATATAACGAACTATACCTTGTGCCAGACCTAAAGTGCTCAACTATACCTTGTGCCAGGTGTAATATACAGAACTATACCTTGTGGCAGGTGTAATATAAAGAACTATACTTTGTGCCAGACCTAAAGTGCAGAACTATACCTTGTGCCAGGTGTAATATACAGAACTATACCTTGTGCCAGGTGTAATATGCAGAACTATACCTTGTGCCAGGTGTAATATAAAGAACTATACCTTGTGCCAGGTGTAATATACAGAACTATACCTTGTGCCAGACCTAAAGTGCAGAACTATGCCTTGTGCCAGGTGTAATATACAGAACTATACATTGTGCCAGGTGTAATATGCAGAACTATACATTGTGCCAGACCTAATGTGCAGAACTATACCTTGTGCCAGGTGTAATATACAGAACTATACCTTGTGCCAGGTGTAATATGCAGAACTATAGCTTGTGCCAGGTGTAATATAAAGAACTATACCTTGTGCCAGGTGTAATATACAGAACTATACCTTGTGCCAGACCTAAAGTGCAGAACTATGCCTTGTGCCAGGTGTAATATACAGAACTATACCTTGTGGCAGGTGTAATATACAGAACTATACCTTGTGCCAGGTTTAATATACAGAACTATAAATTGTGCCAGGTGTAATATACAGAACTATACCTTGTGCTAGTTGTAATATACAGAACTATACCTTGTGGCAGGTGTACTATAAAGAACTATACATTGTGCCAGGTGTAATATACAGAACTATACCTTGTGCCAGACCTAAAGTGCAGAACTATACCTTGTGCCACGTGTAATATACAGAACTATACCTTGTGCCAGGTGTAATATACAGAACTATACCTTGTGCCAGGTGTAATATACAGAACTATACATTGTGCCAGACCTAATGTGCAGAACTATACCTTGTGCCAGGTGTAATATACAGAACTATACCTTGTGCCAGGTGTAATATACAGAACTATACCTTGTGCCAGACCTAAAGTGCAGAACTATACCTTGTGCCAGGTGTAATATACAGAACTATACCTTGTGCCAGGTGTAATATAAAGAACTATACCTTGTGCCAGACCTAAAGTGCAGAACTATACCTTGTGCCAGGTGTAGTATAAAGAACTATACCTTGTGCCAGACCTAAAGTGCAGAACTATACCTTGTGCCAGGTGTAATATAAAGAGCTATACCTTGTGCCAGACCTAATGTGCAGAACTATACCTTGTGCCAGGTCTAATATACAAAGCTATACCTAGTACCATGTCTAATATACAGAGCTATACCTAATGCCAAGTCTAATACACAGAGCCATATCTCAAGCCTTACCTAATATACAGATCTATGGGGGTCATTCAGACCCACTCGCGAGCGGCAGTACGCTCGCAAGTTGGTCGATGTTACCCACTGCGCATGCGCACGACGGAGGGAGCTCCGTCGTGCGCATGCGCGAGACCCGGCGAGCAAAGGACTTTCCATCGCTCCGGGTCTCGCACCAAAGGGGGCGTGCTGTCTATGTTGATTGACAGCACGCCCCCTTTGGTGGGCGTGCCTGCCAGACGGAGGCGTTCCTATGGGAACGCCTACCGTCTGAAGCCGGCCCCACTGACATCACTAGTGATGTCAGTGGGAGTGATTTTGGCTCTGATAGAGCCAAAATCACTCCTGGCCTTGCGGTTGAGAATCCTGACCACAGGGTTTCACTCGCAAGTCCGATGGTCGTGATGGTCAAGACCATCGCGACCATCTTGTTGGACGCTCGTATATGCTGTGGGTGGTGACCCACAGCTATACGAGCATCCAGGAGGACGCTCCATTTTAATGGATGTGGGCCCTGATTCAGAGCGAGCGCTCTGCTCAGAGCGTCCGGCTCTGAATCAGGGCCAATATCTCATGCCAAAGCTTATGTACATAGGCATAACTTATACCTTGTCTAATACACAGAGCCATACCCCATGACAAGTCGTGTGCAGAGCTACTATATACAGAACAATACCTGGTGCTATGTCTAATATAGAGCCATACCTGGAGCCAAGTCTAATATACAGAGCCATTCCAAGTGTTAAGTTGCATACAGAGCTATAATATACAGAATAATATCTGGTACCATGTCTAATACACATAGCCATACCTGGTGCCAAGTGTAATATTATACAGAGACAAACATGGTGCCAAGTCTAATATACAGACCCAATCCCATGACAAGTCTAATACACAGAGCCATATCTTATGCAGACATATATAGAGCTATAATATATGGAACAACATCTGTCTAATATACAGAGCCATACCTGGTGCCAAGTCTAATATACAGACTCAGTCCCATGACAGGTCTAATACACAGAACCATATCTTATGCCAAGACATATATAGAGCTATAATATACGGAACAACATCTGTCTAATATACAGAGCCATACCTGGTGCCAAGTCTAATATACAGACTCAATCCCATGACAGGTCTAATACACAGAACCATATTTTATGCCAAGACATATATAGAGCTATAATATACGGAACAACATCTGTCTAATATACAGAGCCATACCTGGTGCCACGTCTAATATATATAGCCATACCTGGAGCCAAGTGTAATATACAGAGCCATTCCAAATGTTAAGTTGCATACAGAGCTATAGTATACAGAATAATATCTGGTACCATGTCTAATACACATAGCCATACCTGGTGCCAAGTGTAATATTATACAGAGACATACATGGTGCCAAGTCTAATATACAGACACAATCCCATGACAAGTCTAATACACAGAGCCATATCTTATGCCAAGACATACAGTATATATAGCTATATAATACGGAACAACATCTATCTAATATTCAGAGCCATACCTGGTGCCAAGTCTAATATACAGACCCAATCCCATGACAAGTCTAATACACAGAGCCATATCTTATGCCAAGACATATATAGAGCTATAATATACGGAACAACATCTGTCTAATATACAGAGCCATACCTGGTGCCAAGTCTAATATACAGACTCAATCCCATGACAGGTCTAATACACAGAGCCATATCTTATGCCAAGACATATATAGAGCTATAATATACGGAACAATATCTGTCTAATATACAGAGCCATACCTGGTGCCACGTCTAATATACAGAGCCATACCTGGTGTCACGTCTAATATACAGAGCCATACCTAGTGCCAAGTCTAATATACAGACCCAAACCCATGACAAGTCTAATACACAGAGCCATATCTTATGCCAAGTCATATATAGAGCTACAATATATGGAACAACATCTGTCTAATATACAGAGCCATACCTGGTGCCAAGTCTGATACACAGAGCCATACCTGGTGCCAAGCCTAATATATGTAGAGTCACACATAGTGCCAGGGACTGACTAGGGCTTTAGAACACCCTTGGCATCCCTTTGTAAGCACGCCTATGATGGAGAAGCAGCCAACATGGTAAAAGGGTGTGACCACACATCATGTGGATGTAGCCATGCCTCACTGCATGATGGCTGAGCACAGAGCCAAGAGGCAGAGCTGCTCAGCTAGGCTTTTGGGCCTCAAGGGGCCCTTCTGGCCCCTAAAGAGCTAAGGAGTTGGGGGATTTGGAAATTTGGAAGTAAATTAAATATTGCAGCACGTGTTTGACCCCCGATAGACGGATATTCAGGTCCAGCGCACATTCTGGGGCACCCTAGAAAGCATAGCACCTCCCAACTACAACCCCTCCCCCCACACACACCTTGGTCAGTGGGAAGTGAAGTCATCAATCTCTGCATCTAAAGTTGGTAGTACGATGCTGGGATATGACCAGACATATTAGAGAAACTGACCCACTTTTTTATCAGCCTCTCACAGGTGGTCTAGCAATCAAGGCTGCTAATCGGCTTCTGTTTACCAGACAGACGCTAAACACTTGGGGTGTATATATCTCCCCTTGTAAGCCTTTCCAGTATTTCCTCTCTTCCAAATATGCCTCCATCTGAGGATGGCATAAACCTACGGGACCAAACTTCAAAAAGCTTTGCCTTTTGGAGTTTCATACGTAGTGGTCAGACTGCAGTCCCCATTGATAATAATTATAATAATGGGAATTGCGGTCTGCAGCGGTATTTAGTCTTTGCTCCAATCTGGAACTATAAAGTGTCTGCATGGCTCGTCCACCTCATTGTGTGTTATATCTACCAATGCAGGGGCTGGAAATGATTTACTAGACATCATTAAATTTCATGTGGGGGTATGATCCATACAGGACACGTAAAGGGACCTTATTCCGCTGCTGGTCTGCTGGAAGGTGATATCCAATTTATTTCCAAAGACAAACTAGCCGGACTGTGATTATGGAATTACCCTGAGATGCCATCTGATGGGTGATGTATCACAGGATTGCTTGTGATAAGTAACATAAATCATCTCAAGCTCCTGTAAGGTGTGAGAGCCTCATGTTTCTCATTTCCCCTTCTTATGTTAGAACATATCAATTAGACTTACAAGGATTTTTATCCTTTAAAATGTAAACAGTTGAGGGACAACTGTTTAATTAATATAAAGGAAAAGCTTAATTAATAGCAATTTGATAAGGTGAGACAGGCTGGGTACGGGATCCTGGACCTCAGGATCCGGGCGGTCAGAATACCGACAACGGCATCTCAACAGGGTTAGTCCTTCACTCCCTCTGAAGAAACAGCCGCGATTTAATGGCCTAGAACGAGTCAGGCATTCTTGATTTGCAGGCCTGCATACGTACTAACACAGGGCATCCATATTTGAACTACACTGCTCGCCAACTCCGAAGTATTTATTTTCAAGGCGAAATATTCTAAAGGGGAATCTCACCCCTTGAGCGGGGATCGCAGCGCTGCATATGCACAGGGGACACTTACCGGAAACACAGGAAAGATGTTTAATCCTTAACAAAAAAACACAATACTGTGAATATTTAGGCTATGTGAGCTCACTTTTGAATACATTGTGGCTATTTTATAATTAGCAGGCATTTATACAAGATTTGAAACTAATGGGCAGCACTGACGGTGTAATGGTTAGCGTTACCGCCTCACAGCACTGAGGTCGTGGGTTTGATTCCCACCACGGCCCTAACTGTGTGGAGTTTGTATATTCTCCCTGTGTTTGCGGTGGGCTTCCTCTGGGTACTCTGGTTTCCTCCCATACTCCAAAAATATACTGGTAGGTTAATTGGCTCCCACCAAAAATAAGCCCTGGTGTGTGTGAGCATGTGGAAGGGACTATAGAGTGTAAGCTCCACTGGAGCAAGGACTGATGTGAATGGCCAAATATTCTCTGTAAAGCGCTGCGGAATATGTGTGCACTATATAAATAACTGGTAATAAATAATAAAACAAATAACTAATGGGCTGTTTTCTTTGTGCTCTCTTTTTTTTTTATTGAGATTGTGCCTGCCTGATTTTACACAACTCTAATAACTATTGAGATATTCTGAATAGAGGCATTTTTGTTTTGTTTGTTTTTAACTATTGTTTTTTTTTTTTAAATTTAATTCCATTTCAACATAATTTGATTTAAGTGGTATTTTGTATTGTACTATGATATATATTATATATATTATATTATTTTATTATTGAATTTTTTTATGTATGTATTTTAATTTGTGGCTACACGTGTATGTGATTTTTTTTTATTTTCCCTATTTATTGATTATTGGTATATTAAATACATATAGAAAATGGGCCTCAGACTGCACACCCTGAATATATATATATAATATAATTGGAGGTGCTACCTGTGGTGACAATTGATATATACACAAAAAGAGATACACGTGCTCAACTCCAAATTAACTGATTGTATATAAATAAATTTTTGCACTGAATAGAGGTTTTTGGCATAATCTTGGCCATGGTTATGGGCCTACCCACCACATCCGGGTAACCTCTTGCGGGTAGGTCCCTAACATACTAGGATTCAAATCCAAAGCGCAGGACACCCCAAAACTGGTCCAGCTAAGCCACCCCAAGAAACCGCTCTTATTAGAAAATCGTCACGAATGAGGGGCTGAGACTGCAGCACTCTTAGCAATACCCTGGAAGTGACATTGCTAAGCTCCGCCCACGTGACATCACTGCCCACCTACTTGCCGCCCGCAGGATGCAGACGCCGGATCAGTCAACATCTGATGACTACCTGGCCACGGCAAGCAGCTACAGACAGTTTTTTCCCTGGGCACCCAACGGCGCCCTCTACCGGCCGGTGCTCCGGGCGATGGCCCTGTTAGCCCGCCACTGATCCTGTTACAGGCTGATCCTGATACATTTATCATCTACACATGATATATTAATAATTCCTAAGCCAGTAGGATGAGATGTGAAGCCGATTAGGGCTGTGGCACACCTGGGTATATTTACTAAAGGTTGATTTTAATCGATTTGATCAACTTAAAATACATGAAAATCAATCAGCATTGATGTGGTTCTGGGGCTAAATCACACATTTACTAACAGACAATTTTTGATTATTTTTTTTTAAGTTTTAGTAAATGTGTGATTAAGCCCAGAAACATAACATCGATGTTGATCGATTTTCATCCATTTTAAATTGTTAAATTCGACCTTTAGTACATATACCCCTTGGTGTGTACAGTGCATCCAGAAAGTATTCACAGTGCTTCGCTTTTGCCACATTTTGTTATGTTACAGCTAGGGGTGTGCACCGGCCACTTTTCGTGTTTTGTGTTTTGGTTTTGGATCTGGATCTTTCTTCGTGTTTTGGATCTGGATTGGTTTTGCCAAAACCACCCTTCCGTGTTTTGGGTTCTGGGTTTTGTGTTTTGGATCTGTATTTTTTTGAAAAAAAGCATAAAAACAGCTAAAATCACAGAATTTGTAGGTTTTTCTGCTCCTATGCTATTATTAACCTCAATAACCTTAATTTCCACTCATTTCCAGTCTATTCTGAATACCTCACACCTCACAATAGTGTTTTTATGTCCAAAAGGTTGCACCGAGGTAGCTGGATGACTATGCTAAGCGACACGAGTGGGCGGCACAAACACGTGACCCATCTAGGCGTGAAACTGCAGTGGCAGACAGGATGGCATTGAAAAACTAGGCCCCAAACTGTACATAATGCAAAGAAAAAAAAGAGGTGCAAGATGGAATTGTCCTTGGGCCCTCCCACCCACCCTTATGTTGTATAAACAGGACATGCACACTTTAACAAACCAATCATTTCAGCGCCAGGGTCTGCCACACAACTGTGGCTGAAATGATTGGTTCGTTTGGGCCCCCACAAAACAAGCTGGCAATTAATCTGTCCCTGCACAAACTGGCTCTACGGAGGCAAGAAGTCGTCCTCATCCTCCTCATCCACAGATTCCTCACCCTCTTCAGTGTTATGTACATCCTCATCCTCACAGAGTATTAATTCGTCCCTGCTGGAACCACAGGTCCCTCTGTACGTTCTGGAGGCTGGTCTCCCTGGAAGAGTTGATCATTCATTTTATGAACATCATCTTCTCCACATTTTGTGGAAGCAACCTCCTACGCCTTTCGCTAACAAGGTTCCCGGCTGCACTAAACACTCTTTCGGAGTACACACTGGAGGGGGGGCAACTCAGGTAAAATAGAGCCAGTTTGTACAGGGACCTCCAAATTGCTTCTTTTTCCTGCCAGTACAGGTACGGACTGTCTGACATGCCTACTTGGATGCTGTCACCGATGTAATCCTTTAACAGACAGACGCACGCTTGTCGCTGCTGCTTTGAGGATTCAAGTGCGGCTACAGCCCACACAATTCACAAAGACAGAAAAAAAAAAAGAATATTTTTATTGTTTGTGGAGCACACTTTGAGGGTTACACCACCCTCTAACAGACAGACGCACGCTTGTCGCTGCTGCTTTGAGGATGCAAGTGCGGCTACAGCCCACACAATTCACAAAGACAGAAAAAAGAAGAAGAATATTTTTATTCTTTGTGTAGCACACTTTGAGGGTGTCACCACCCTTTAACAGACAGACGCACGCTTGTCGCTGCTGCTTTAAGGATGCAGGTGCGGCTACAGCCCACACATTTCACAAAGACCGAAAAAAAAGAACAATATTTTAATTGTTTGTGTAGCACACTTTGAGGGTGTCACCACCCTTTAACAGACAGACGCACGCTTGTCGCTGCTGCTTTAAGGATGCAGGTGCGGCTACAGCCCACACAATTCACAAAGACAGAAAAAAGAAGAATATTTTTATTGTTTGTGTAGCACACTTTGATGGTGTCACCACCCTTTAACAGACAGACGCACGCTTGTCGCTGCTGCTTTGAGGATGCAAGTGCGGCTACATCGCACACAAGTCACAAACACATAAAAAAAATAGTTTTTTATTTTTTGGAGCACTTCGTGAGTTACACCACCCTTTAACAGACAGACGCACGCTTGTCGCTGCTGCTTTAAGGATGCAGGTGCGGCTACAGCCCACACAATTCACAAAGACAGAAAAAAGAAGAAGAATATTTTTATTGTTTGTGTAGCACACTTTGAGGGTGTCACCACCCTTTAACAGACAGACGCACGCTTGTCGCTGCTGCTTTGAGGATGCAAGTGTGGCTACATCGCACACAAGTCACAAACACATTAAAAAAAAATTTTTGATTTTTTGGAGCACTTTGAGAGTTACAACACCCTTTAACAGACAGACGCACGCTTGTCGCTGCTGCTTTGAGGATGCAAGTGCGGCTACAGCCCACACAATTCACAAAGACAGAAAAAAAAAGAACAATATTTTAATTGTTTGTGTAGCACACTTTGAGGGTGTCACCACCCTTTAACAGACAGACGCACGCTTGTCGCTGCTGCTTTAAGGATGCAGGTGCGGCTACAGCCCACACATTTCACAAAGACAGAAAAAAAAGAACAATATTTTAATTGTTTGTGTAGCACACTTTGAGGGTGTCACCACCCTTTAACAGACAGACGCACGCTTGTCGCTGCTGCTTTGAGGATGCAGGTGGAATCTAGACGGGATTTGGAACCGAGGACACACTACCTCCATCAATTGTCTAAATCCCACTGCACTAATGTCGGATACCGGACGCACGTCTAACACCAACATAGCAGTCAAGGCCTCAGTTATACGTTTTGCTTCAGGATGACTGCTGTCGTACTTCATCCTCATCGCTAGGGACTGTTGGAGGGTCAATTGTTTAGTAAAAGTAGTGATGTTCCTACTTCCTCTCTGGGATGATGAACAACTCCCAGCAGCAGCAACAGCACTAGTAGGAAGTGGTTCTTGATCTTTCCCTATTTTATTTTTATCAGAGAAAGTTTGGTCCTCCATTTATGTTATATTGATATATATACGTGCGGCTAAAGCGCACACAAACACAGAAAATATTTTTTTATTTTTGCTGGAGAGTAGTGCACTTTGTGGGTTACACCACCCTTTAAGAAATGAGCCAGCCGGCTCTTTACTTATGGGACACAGGCGCACGCTTGGCGCTGCTCCTTTGTTGATGCACGTGCAGCCACAGTGCACACAAGTCACAAACACAGAAAATATATATTTTTTTGGTTTGGAGTGTACTTTGGGGGTTACAGAACCCTTTAACGGTCAAGCCAGCCGGCCCTTTACTTATGACACAGGCGCACGCTTGGCACTACTTTGTTGATGCACGTGCGGCTACTGCGCACACAATTCACAAACACAGAAAATAAATTTTTTTTTGGTTTGGACTGGAGTGTACTTTGGGGGTTACAGCACCCTTTAACGGTCAAGCCAGCCGGCCCTTTACTTATGACACAGGCGCACGCTTGGCACTACTTTGTTGATGCACGTGCGGCTACTGCGCACACAATTCACAAACACAGAAAATAATTTTTTTTTTGGTTTGGACTGGAGTGTACTTTCGGGGGTTACAGCACCCTTTAACGGTCAAGCCAGCCGGCCCTTTACTTATGACACAGGCGCACGCTTGGCACTACTTTGTTGATGCACGTGCGGCTACTGCGCACACAATTCACAAACACAGAAAATAATTTTTTTTTTGGTTTGGACTGGAGTGTACTTTCGGGGGTTACAGCACCCTTTAACGGTCAAGCCAGCCGGCCCTTTACTTATGACACAGGCGCACGCTTGGCACTACTTTGTTGATGCACGTGCGGCTACTGCGCACACAATTCACAAACACAGAAAATAAATTTTTTTTGGGTTTGGACTGGAGTGTACTTTGGGGGTTACAGCACCCTTTAACGGTCAAGCCAGCCGGCCCTTTACTTATGACACAGGCGCACGCTTGGCACTACTTTGTTGATGCACGTGCGGCTACTGCGCACACAATTCACAAACACAGAAAATAAAAATTTTTTTGGTTTGGACTGGAGTGTACTTTGGGGGTTACAGCACCCTTTAACGGTCAAGCCAGCCGGCCCTTTACTTATGACACAGGCGCACGCTTGGCACTACTTTGTTGATGCACGTGCGGCTACTGCGCACACAATTCACAAACACAGAAAATAATTTTTTTTTTGGTTTGGACTGGAGTGTACTTTCGGGGGTTACAGCACCCTTAACGGTCAAGCCAGCCGGCCCTTTACTTATGACACAGGCGCACGCTTGGCACTACTTTGTTGATGCACGTGCGGCTACTGCGCACACAATTCACAAACACAGAAAATAATTTTTTTTTTGGTTTGGACTGGAGTGTACTTTCGGGGGTTACAGCACCCTTAACGGTCAAGCCAGCCGGCCCTTTACTTATGACACAGGCGCACGCTTGGCACTACTTTGTTGATGCACGTGCGGCTACTGCGCACACAATTCACAAACACAGAAAATAATTTTTTTTTTGGTTTGGACTGGAGTGTACTTTCGGGGGTTACAGCACCCTTAACGGTCAAGCCAGCCGGCCCTTTACTTATGACACAGGCGCACGCTTGGCACTACTTTGTTGATGCACGTGCGGCTACTGCGCACACAATTCACAAACACAGAAAATAATTTTTTTTTTGGTTTGGACTGGAGTGTACTTTCGGGGGTTACAGCACCCTTAACGGTCAAGCCAGCCGGCCCTTTACTTATGACACAGGCGCACGCTTGGCACTACTTTGTTGATGCACGTGCGGCTACTGCGCACACAATTCACAAACACAGAAAATAATTTTTTTTTGGTTTGGACTGGAGTGTACTTTCGGGGGTTACAGCACCCTTTAACGGTCAAGCCAGCCGGCCCTTTACTTATGACACAGGCGCACGCTTGGCACTACTTTGTTGATGCACGTGCGGCTACTGCACACACAATTCACAAACACAGAAAATATATTATTTTTTTAGCACTTGGGGGGAGCACCCCTGATGGACAGAGCACCCCCTGGACAACACTACAGCACCTCTTTAGGACTGGGACACTGCACAGGACTTTGGAGTGGACACAGCCCCTATGGAGAACTGACTGCACAACACAGTCCAGCCAGCCCCTATGGACCTTGAAGTAGTGGACACAGCCCCTATTAACAACAGCAGCACAGCACAACACAGCCAGCCCCTATGGACTTTGAAGTAGTGGACAACAGCAGCACTACACTACACTACACTACACTACACAGCCCTAACTCCCACCCTCCCTCTTCACTGTCCACAGCCGAGTGAGAAAATGGCGCCGACGTGGGGACCTTATATAGGATCCAAAACCCGCGAGACTCGGAAGGCGGGATGATGACGTTTTGCCTCGATTTCAGATCCGAGTCAGGCGGGAAAAGTCGAGCATGACTCGGATCGGACTCGGATCGGGGGGGCTCGGGGGGGTTCGGATTTCAGAAATCCGAACCCGCTCACCCCTAGTTACAGCCTTATTCCAAAATGGAATAAATTTATTTTTGTCCTCAAAATTCCACACACAATACCCCATAATGACAACGTGTAAAAAGTTTTTTTTTAGATTTTTGCAAATTTTGTAAAAAAAACAAAAAACTAAGAAATCACATGTACGTAAGTATTCACAACCTTTGCTCAATACTTTGTTGATGCACCTTTGGCAGCAATTACAGCTTCAAGTCTTTTTGAATATGATGCCACAAGCTTGGCACACCTATCTTTGGGCAGTTTCGCCCATTCCTCTTTGCAGCACCTCTCAAGTTCCATCAGGTTGGATGGGAAGCGTCGGTGCACAGCCATTTACAGATCTCTCCAGAGATGTTCAATCGGATTCAAGTCTGGGCTCTGGCTGGGCCACTCAAGGACATTCACATAGTTGTCCTGAAGCCACTCCTTTGATATCTTGGCTGTGTGCTTAGGGTCGTTGTCCTGCTGAAAGAAGAACCGTCGCCCCAGTCTAAGGCCAAGTGTGCTCTGGAGCAGGTTTTCATCCAGGATGACTCTGTACATTGCTGCATTCATCTTTCCCTCTATCCTGACCAGTCTCCCAGTTCCTGCTGCTGAAAAACATCCCCACAGCATGATGCTGCCACCACCATGCTTCACTGTAGGGATGGTATTGGCCTGGTGATGAGCGGTGCCTGGTTTCCACCAAACATAACGCCTGGTATTCACACCAAAGAGTTCAATCTTTGTCTCATCTGTCGAAACCGGATAATTGGGTAAGACAGAATCTGTTTGCAATCTAGAAAACCTGAAAGACGCCATCTTGCGAATGGCATCCTTAGAGGTTTATAGGAAGGGTTTTAGAAGGTACAGGCAGGGGTATATAGAGGTTCATTTTAATATCGTCACATCAGACCAGAGAATTTTGTTGTCTCATGGTCTGAGAGTCCTTCAGGTGCAGTTTGGCAAACTCCAGGCGGGCTGCCATTTGCTTTTTACTAAGGAGTGGCTTCCATCTGGCCACTCTACCATACAGGCCTGATTGCTGCAGAGATGGTTGTCCTTCTGGAAGGTTCTCCTCTCTCCACAGAGGAATACTGTAGCTCTGACAGAGTGACCATCGGGTTCTTGGTCACCTCCCTGACTAGGGCCCTTCTTCCCCGATCGCTCAGTTTAGACGGCCAGCCAACTCTATTAGACCTGGTGGTTCCGAACTTTTTCCATTTACGGATGATGGAGGCCACTGTGCTCATTGGGACCTTCAATGCAGCAGATATTTTTCTGTATCCTTCCCCAGATTTGTGCCTGGAGACAATCCTGTCTCTGAGGTCTACAGACAATTCCTTGGACTTCGTGCTTGGTTTGTGCTCTGACATGCACTGTCAAGTGTGGGACCTTTATATAGCCTTTCAAAATCATGTCCAATCAACTAAATTTACCACAGGTGGACTCCAATTAAGCTGTAGGAACATCTCAAGGATGATCAGTGGAAACAGGATGCACCTGAGCTCAATTTTGAGCCTCATGGCAAAGTCTTTGAATACTTATGTACCTGTGATTTCTTAGGGTTTTTTGTATTAAATTTGCAAAAATCTCCCCAAAATTTTTTTACACGTTGTCTTTATGGGGTATTGTGTGTAGAATTTTGAGGAGAAAAATTAATTGATTCCATTTTGGAATAAGGCTGTAACATAACAAAAGGTGGAAAAAGTGAAGCGCTGTGAATACTTTCCGGATGCACTGTATCAATAAGAGAATGTACAGACAAAGGCCCTCATTCAGAGCCGTACGCTCTGAGCAGAGCGCACGCTCTGCATGAGGGCCGGGCTCCATTTTCATGGAGCGTCCTCCTGGACGCTCGTATAGCTGTGGGTCACCACCCACAGGCTATACGAGCGTGCATTTTGATGGCCGCGATGGTCGTGACCATCGCGACCATCGAAATTGCGAGCCGGAGCCTGCGGTTGAGGTTTTCAACCGCAAGCTCCGGAGTGATTTTGGCTCTATCAGAGCCAAAATCACTCCCACTGACATCACTAGTGATGTCAGTGGGCCGGCTTCTGACGGGAGGCGTTCCCGTGGGAACGCCCCCGTCAGGGAGGCACGCCCCCGGCACGCCCACCAAAGGGGGCGTGCTGTCAATCAACATTGACAGCACGCCCCCTTTGATCGGACACAACGAGCGAAGGAAAGTCCTTCGCTCGTCGTGTCTGGCGCATGCGCACGACGGAGCTCCCTCCGTCGTGCGCATGCTCAGTGCAGACCATCGACCCACTTGCGAGCGGACAGCCGCTCGCGAGTGGGTCTGAATCAGGCCCAAAGTTCCTCTACTTAAACTCCTCCATAAGTAATAAATATAGTTCCGCAGTCTCCCCCTTGTGCTCCCATAGCTGCGATGCCATCGGAAGTATGAGACACATTACTCATGGTATAGTCTTAGTGATATCTGGGTCCAGGTATTTCAACGGACAATTACATGTAATCACAAGATGGATCCAAACCTGTCACTTTACGTCTCATTAAAGTAACGAGTCATAGAGAAAACAATTATTGGTATTATAAGTGGATGACGTCTGTACTTAGACTCAGTGACCGGGCACTGCTCCTACTAGGAAAGTGGGAGACGCTGCCGTCACGTAATACATGTATAACACACACCCATGATATCCCGATCCCTCCTATCTGCCACACAAGGTAATAACGTGGGCAGTGATGGGAGCCATTGTCTCACCTGGTGCTGAGCTGCTATGTGTCATACAGGCTTCCCCAAAACAATAGCTGGAGGCCGCACCTTATCTCTATTGTCATTAGTATTATTACATATACTGTATGTAGTGCCTGCACTGTTTGATGAGAGCAGGTATGAATCTGTACTAGGACATATACAGGACACAGATCTGTCACCTCCTCCTCTATAATAACCTGTCTTTCTGGCTGGTAGATTCGCCGGCTCCCATGATTGGCCAGAGCTCCGCCATGTCTTAGTACAGTGTACTTTCTGTAAGTGCAAAATGTCGCTGATAGGGGAATATGTACAATGTGAAACCAGTGTGAGATGGACAAATGTTCTGCTGCTGTGTTCTCATTAGTCTATGACGCAATTATTTGCTCATTACAGTTTGATCTCGTTATTCATTTGTCCTTTCTCACCCTGTGCTTACATTGTACAGCGCCGTCTTCCCACTATGGGTGATATTTTGCACTAAAATATTTTCCGCGGAATCCTGCTTCCCGTGTCCTAATTAGTCTCCCTACTACATTAGGCGATGGACTGTTAGATCAAACTACAGATGGCTCTGAGTAGGAGAAGTTTATTTATGCCCACCCAGGCCCTCATTCAGACCCACTCGCGAGCGGCTGTCCGCTCGCAAGTGGGTCGATGGTCCGCACTGCGCATGCGCACGACGGAGGGAGCTCCGTCGTGCGCATGTGCGAGACCCGACGAGCGAAGGACTTTCCTTCGCTCGGAGTGTCTCATCAAAGGGGGCGTGCTGTCGATGTTGACTGACAGCACGCCCCCTTTGGTGGGCGTGTCGGGGGCGTGCCTGCCAGACGGAGGCGTTCCCAAGGGAAGGCGTACCGTCTGAAGCCGGCCCCACTGACATCACTAGTGATGTCAGTGGGAGTGATTTTGGCTCTGATAGAGCCAAAATCACTCCTGGCCTTGCGGTTGAAAAACTCAACCGCAGGCTTCTGCTCGTAGTTTCGATGGTCGCGATGGTCAAGACCATCGCGACCATCATCCTGCACGCTCGTATATGCTGTGGGTGGTGACCCACAGCTATATGAGCGTCCAGGAGGATGCTCCATATTAATGGAGGTGGGCCCTGATTCAGAGCGAGCGCTCTGGTCAGAGCGTCCGGCTCTGAATCAGGGCCCCAGTGTATAATGATTTCATGATAATGACCACTAGGTGTCACTAACACTACATCTAATTGTAAAACCATATCATCTTGTCACATAGGGGTCTATGGGGGAGATGTATTATAGCGGCACGTTAAGTTTCCTACTTCGCCTCTTTACTAAGTGCCGCTATATAGTTTCCTGATTCATGTCTTTACCGAGGCGAAGCAGGAAGCACTAATGATGAGATATATGAACATCTCATTGGCCAGAGAGGTGGAGCGTTAACTTCCCCCTCCGGCGATCCCTGCCTGAGTACACAGCGCATCAGCTTAGCCCCCGCACCCCCGGAAGTGTAGGCAGATCTCCCACATCCTGCCCACTTCCTAGTGGGTAATTTGCGGGTCCGTGATGGGAGAACGGGGCTAAACGGCAGAATTTGCATTATTTAGCTCCGCCCCCCATCGCGGACCAGCAACGTTACCAGCCCCTCCCCACCCTCTGAACCAGTCTGCAGGAGCATATCTACAAAGTAGGTAATTAGCATTAAAATACTATTACAGTCGAACCTGGATAAGTGGGACCTAGGTAAGTGGGAAACCTCTATTACAGGGACTAATTGTGAGGTCCCTGCATTTTTGCACCAAAAAACTTCTTTAACTGAGACTGATTTTTCTCGATTATTGGGAATAAATCACCTCTAAAAATGAGACGATTGCTGTTAGGACCTCTGTAAGTGAGATTAGTGTAGTTTATTAACCTCTGCAAATGGGACGACCGCCTTTAGAACCTCTGTAACTGGGATTAGTACAGGTTTTGACAAGTCTCTGTCTGTACCTGGACTTACAGGGGTGAGAGAAGCATACTTGCCAACTTCTGACACTTCCTCCCCGGGAGAAAGCCAGGGAGGAGAAGCAGGTGGACTGTTATGGGGTGCGGAGCCAGACGATCAGCGTCATTAAGCCCCGCCCATTCGTGGTATAATGCAGCGATTCCCGCATATTTGAGTAGGGGGCAGGGATAAATGGCGCTATTATCAAAGAACGCTCCCCATTCTGCTCACAACACCCGAAAAATGGGGAGACTCCCGCGACTTCCGGGAGAGTAGACGTTTGTGCATAAGTGAGACAAACACTTCTTGAACCTGGATAAGTGAGAACTGGATAAGTGAGATACCTCTAAGTGAGAACAAACATGCCGTCCCTTGAGATTCCACTTATCCAGGTCCGACTGTATTTGAGTACTGCTAGTAACCTGAACAAATCCACCTCTCAGGAGCCTATCAGCACTGACGGCAACTGAGATTTATCTGTGTCCTGGGAATGAGCTAGTGATGAGTTATCCGATGGCCGCGTGGCCAGAAGGAGCAGAGGCAAGAGGTTTCCATAGTAGGTTCACCTGTACTTTCAGTTTAGTAGTAAAGAAATGTGTATATTGCTCCACAGGCAACTTCTACTGGATTCTGCATTACCTTCAGATCTCCAGTAGGTGGAGACAAAGGCCCAGATTTATGAACGAGTGATATTCTTGCTATCACTCATTACTAATATTAAATAGCGCTCCAACCAATCAGCAACACAGGACAGGAGCTGATTGGTTGGAGCACCATCTAAGATTAGTATCGAGTGATAACAAGAATATCACTCGTGGATAAATCTGGGCCAAAGTCAGTCAATTAATCTCTGATGCTGCATAGTGTATTTTATATGACATACACATTATATATATATACATATATATATATATATATATATATATATATATATATATACATATGCTTACCATATTATCCCTTTAATCCGGGACACATGAATTACACAGGTTCTGTGGCTGGCTGCATGTCATCTGGAATTAATCATTCACATAACCTGTGTAATTCATGAGTAAAGGGATAGTACGAGAAGCCTAATCATATAGAAATGGGAAAAAATAAAGTAACGCATAATGCTATACACAGAGGTGGTCAGAGGGGTTCTGCAGATCTGTGTACATTTGGGGGGGTCTATATCTATATCCAGCAACAGATAATTTCTACATCGGTTTCGCTAACAATGGATCTGCTTAGCATTTATTATTAGTAGGGATGTGCAGGCTCGGTTCTACTCGGTTCTATTCGGTTCTATTCGGTTCTACTCGGTTCTACTCGGTTCTATTCGGTTCTACTCGGTTCTACTCGGTTCTACTCGGTTCCGTTCGTTTTTTTTTACCGAATCTTATTGGCTATCCAAAACTCGTGACAGCTGAAACCCAATAAGATTCGGGAAAAAAACCCGAACGGAACCGAGTAGAACCGAACCTGCACATCCCTAATTATTAGTATTTAATGTTTTGTGATCTACAAATTATAGTATTAAAATGTAATGAATAAGAAATTGGGGGTTTGGGCAAAACAAGAAAAACTGCAGACAGCAGACCCTTACTCACTTCCTCGCCCCTCGGGTAGGGGCCCCCACTGGTAACTGAGCCAGTGTTTCACTTCCAGCTCCTGAATAGGATCTGATGGTCTCTTAGTGCTGGGACAGAGCCCATTTGCAGCATTATGGATAGTTTGTAGTGTGGTCTCTAATACAGGTAACCCCCTATTGGATATATGTGGTGGGCATTCCATGTAATAACCTCTTTTGGTGCTATCACCATCCTCGCTCACAACCAGCCACAATTATGACTGGAAACCCTGTTATAAATAAAGCAACGTCTTTAAGTGTATGAACCAGAATGGCTGTAAATATAATTATTAAAGGATATGGGGCCTGATTCAGACCCACTCGCGAGCGGCTGTCCGCTCGCAAGTGGGTCGATGTTATGCACTGAGCATGCGCACGACGGAGGGAGCTCCGTCGTGCGCATGCGCCAGACGCGACGAGCGAAGGAAAGTCCTTCGCTCGTTGTGTCCGATCAAAGGGGGCGTGCTGTCAATGTTGATTGACAGCACGCCCCCTTTGGTGGGCGTGCCGAGGGCGTGCCTCCCTGACGGGGGCGTTCCCACGGGAACGCCTCCCGTCAGAAGCCGGCCCACTGACATCACTAGTGATGTCAGTGGGAGTGATTTTGGCTCTGATAGAGCCAAAATCACTCCGGAGCTTGCGGTTGAAAACCTCAACCGCAGGCTCCGGCTCGCAAATTCGATGGTCGCGATGGTCTCGACCATCGCGGCCATCACAAAGCACGCTCGTATAGCCTGTGGGTGGTGACCCACAGCTATACGAGCGTCCAGGAGGACGCTCCATGAAAATGGAGCCCGGCCCTCATTCAGAGCGTGCGCTCTGCTCAGAGCGTACGGCTCTGAATGAGGGCCATGATCCGCAGTTGAAGCTGCCTTATATACAAGATTTACTAATCACATGCTCAGATATTGTTATTATCTTTGCTTTATAATGGCACCACCCAGTGTCTGTAGCACCGTACATGAAAAAGTACAATAGGGTAAAAAAACAGTACAGTATATAAAGCATCAATTCAACAGGTCCTTAGGGGTAAAAACAAACAGTGATCTAATTATACAGTAAAATAAGACAGGTAATAACAGGAGAACTCTGTGAGGGGGAGGCAATCGGGAAGCCGACTGCCTAAATACCGGCAGCCGGCTTCCCGACTGTCTTATCCCGGCATGGGTGAAATGCCGGGCGTCTAGATATAGACGCCCGCATTTCCCCGACGCTGGGAGACCGGCTCCCGGCATCACGATCGTAGTGATGCCGGGCGCCGCGAGCGGACAGCCACGGGGGGAGAGGGTTAGGTTTAGGGCTCCCGGGGGGGACTTAGGGTTAGGCACCCCCCCGGGAGGGTTAGGGTTAGGCTAGGGGGAGGGTTAGGGTTAGGCACTCCCGGGGGGGACTTAGGGTTAGGCACCCCCCCGGGGGACTTAGGTTTAGGCAGCGGGGAAGGGGGTGGTTAGGGTTAGGCACTTAGAGGGGGGATTAGGGTTAGGCACTTGGGGGGGAAGTTAGGGTTAGGCACCCCTAAGGAGGGTTAGGGTTAGGGGGGTTAGGTTAGGTTGGTGGATACTTACCTATCCACGATCGGGATTTCCAGCGCTGTCGGGCTTCCGCTGCGTCGCACTCTGCTTCTGTCGGGCTGCCGCTGACGGGAATCGAACCGCCGGCCATGCGGCTGGCGGTATTTCATACCAATTCCCTGTGAGGTATGCAATCGGGAAGCCGGTGCACATAAGCCCGACAGCCGGCTTCCCGACTGCTTTATCACGGCGAGGGTTAAATGACAGGCGTCTAATTCTAGACGCCTGTCATTTTACCGACGCCGGAAGACCAGGGCCTGGCATCCCAATCGAAGTGATGCCGGGCGCCGCTGCGGACAGCCGCGGGGGGGGGGGAGGGTTAGGTCTAGGGCTCCCGGGGGGGACTTAGGGATAGGCATCCCCGCGGGAGGTTAGGGTTAGGCTAGGGGGAGGGAGGACTTAGGTTTAGACGGCGGGGAAGGGGGGGTTAGGTTTAGGCACTTAGAGGGGGGATTAGGGTTAGGCATTGGGGGGAAGGTTAGGGTTAGTTCATACTTACCTGCGGATGATCGGGATTTTCAGCCGTGTCGGCCTGCCGCTGTCGGGATTTGAACCGCCGGACTTGTGTCCAGCGGTAATCCGTATGTATTCCCTCTGTGACCCCCTGCCTGGGGCAGAAAGGGACCAAAGACGCTGACTGTGAGGGGAAGGGGCAACGCTGGAGATGAGGATAGGGCAATGAGGGCCTTGTTCATGAGAGCTTACTGTCTAAAATTGGGAGGTGAACAGTGCATACAGTGGGTGTGAGGTATACAGCAGGTGTGAGGTATACAGTGGGTGTGAGGTATACAGCGGGTGTGAGGTATACAGCGGGTGTGAGGTATACAGCAGGTGTGAGGTATACAGCAGGTGTGAGGTATACAGCGGGTATAAGGTATACAGTGGGTGTGAGGTATACAGCGGGTATGAGGTATACAGTGGGTGTGAGGTATACAGCGGGTATGAGGTATACAGCGGGTGTGAGGTATACAGCGGGTGTGAGGTATACAGCGGATATGAGGTATACAGCGGGTGTGAGGTATACAGCGGGTATGAGGTATACAGCGGGTGTGAGGTATACAGCGGTTGTGAGGTATACAGCAGGTATGAGGTATACAGTGGGTATGAGGTATACAGCGGGTATGAGGTATACAGTGGGTGTGAGGTATACAGTGGGTGTGAGGTATACAGCGGTTGTGAGGTATACAGCCGGTATGAGGTATACAGCAGGTATGGGGTATACAGCGGGTATGAGGTATACAGCAGGTATGAGGTATACAGCGGGTGTGAGGTATACAGTGGGTATGAGGTATACAGCGGGTGTGAGGTATACAGCGGTTGTGAGGTATACAGCAGGTATGAGGTATACAGTTGGTATGAGGTATACAGCGAGTATGAGGTATACAGTGGGTGTGAGGTATACAGTGGGTGTGAGGTATACAGCGGTTGTGAGGTATACAGTAGGTATGAGGTATACAGCGGGTATGAGGTATACAGTGGGTGTGAGGTATACAGCGGGTATGAGGTATACAGTGGGTGTGAGGTATACAGCGGGTGTGAGGTATACAGCGGGTGTGAGGTAAGAGTGTGAGGGGAGATGGTGGGTTCTAATTGACATGTAGAATCAGAATGACGAGACAGGAAGATGAGGTTACACAGGTCTGCAAAATTTAAGGTATTGAAAGCTTTTTTAATAATACTTTTATATTCTTAATTAATTACACTCCTGTGTACATCAAGAAATAGTATATTAAAAAAAATTACCACATCACATTTACCTATAAGGGGGTTACATACATTTTTAAGAAAAAAGCAAGAAGTTTAATTGTTTTTGACATATTTATTGTGAAACACGGAGAAGTGTAGTTTGATATCACTGTGTTTTTGTCTCAATTACATAATAAAATAACAATAAAATCAAACAATAATAGAAACAAAAACATAATTATTGAAAAAAATCGTTATTTTTTTTTGTCTTCAAACTTCGCTTTGTCGCTTTTCGCTTATAAGCTTTTTCTGTGTCGTCTCTGTGTATCATCCAGCAGTAGACAGCCATCATGCTGACGTCCCAACGACCCTGGTATCTTCTTTCTACACCTTTAACATCTTGGTGGAACCGTTCACCCTGTTCTTCATTGTAGTCTCTGAGATTATTCGGGAAATGCTCAATATGGGAATTCAAAAAATGTACCTTTAAAGTTTAAACTCATATTGCAGCCAAGGTTTCTGTAACTATGAAGCATTTCCCTGACAATTTCTTTGTAGTTTGGATCCTTGACATGGCCTAAAAATTTGGAAATCACTTGTTTGAACGAAGTCCACGCCGAAAGTTCCACAATATTCATTACACGCCCGAAATGTTCATCTTTTATTAACTTTCTAATGTCAGGGCCTATAAAAATGCCTTCCTTCAGTTTAGCAGCGGATAGGTTAGGGAATTTGGTGCAAAGTTATTTGAAGTTTCTCCATCTTTAGGCAGTGCTTTCACACATTGTTTCATCAGTCCTAATTTTATATGTAGAGGTGGAAGTAAAACTTTATTTGGATCTACTAAACTGGATTTGATAACATAATTTTTTCCAATTTCTAAACTTTTTAGGCAGGGGTTAAAATGAGCCGGCATAGGGCAAAACTGTGTTACATCTATTGTATTTGGTTCCACCTTCGCCAGCTCACCTTGTAAGTGTAGTCGTTGTGTGTGTGCAATGTTCCATTAGACAGTATGGGGTTTAGGCCCTTTGTAAATTTCAGCTCCAGGCTCATGTGGACCTTAATCTGGCACTGGGCAGGGGGAAGTTTTATGACGAGAACAGAATTGCAACGTTCTATACTATCAACTGAATTCATTTATTATTATTACCAGTTATTTGTATAGCGCACACATATTCCGCAGCGCTTTACAGAGAATATTTGTCCATTCACATCAGTCCCTGCCCCAGTGGAGCTTACACTCTATGGGCTTGATTCAGACCCACTCGCAAGCGGCTGTCCGCTCGCAAGTGGGTCGATGTTGTGCACTGCGCATGCGCACGACGGCGGGAGCTCCATCGTGCGCATGCGCCAGACGCGACGAGCGAAGGAAAGTCCTTCGCTCGTTGTGTCTGATCAAAGGGGGCGTGCTGTCGATGTTGAAAAACCTCAACCGCAGGCTCCGGCTCGCAGTTTCCATGGTCGCAATGGTCACGACCATCGCGGCCATCAAACTGCACGCTCGTATAGGCTGTGGGTGGTGACCCACAGCTATACGAGCGTCCAGGAGGACGCTCCAGAATTATGGAGGGCGGCCCTCAATCAGAGCGTGCGCTCTGCTCAGAGCGTACGGCTCTGAATGAGGGCCTATGTCCCTAACACATGCTCACACACATACACACTAGGGGTAATTTGTGTTGGGAGCCAATTAACCTACCAGTATATTTTTGGAATGTGGGAGGAAACCGGAGTACCCGGAGGAAACCCACGTAAGCACAGGGAGAATATACAAACTCCACACAGGTAGGGCCGTGGTGGGAATCGAACCCATGACCTCAGTGCTGTGAGGCAGTAATGCTAACCATAAGACAATGCTTTATAATAAATGTAGGCAGAATACATTTATTACTTTAAAGAATATGAAAAAAAATGACTTCATAATTACACGTGTGATGCTCTGGAAGTTTCTATAATGATGCACCACTAGCACCAGGTTCAGGTGTGTTTGGTAGGCCTCCCTGTGGCCGATCTCCCCGTTGTTGAGGTAGGACACACCGTGACAGAGAGGCAAGCCTTATGGTGCGTACACACTACACGATATGCTCCCTGAGCGATATCGTGTAGTGTGTCCCTGGCAGGCTGTGCTCAATGTCGTTCATGACATTGAGCACAGCCGCTGAACGATATCATTAACGATATCGTTCAGCGCTGGGCTCTCTCCCCCATTCCCCGACATGCAGCAACCTGACGAGGTCGGCAGATTGTGCTGCATGTTCAGGCGATGGACAATGTCGGAAACGACCAGCGAGAGTGCGCATTGCTGGTCGTTTCCGACATAAAAGTGCACGATTACTGAGCGATTGCACGATTATGATGTCGTAATCGAGCAGTCGCTCAGTAATATCGCCCAGTGTGTACCCACCATAAGTGATATCCCCTTTTGCAGACACAGTGACCAATTAGGAAGAAAGGTACAACACAATTTTATTATTGCAAATAGATAAACAACAGTTGATATTTGGGGCCAAATGTAATAGGGTGTCTGTTTTGGTAAATTGCGAGTTTGGTGCTAAACTCGCAATTTTTCTCAACTCTCCAATGTAATAGGGGTCTGTTCACTAAAACTCGCATTTTTCAGAGTTACTAAAACTCTCCATTCTGAAACTCGCATCCAGATGTTTTCACATTGAAAACAATGAACTCGCCCAATGTAATAGTAATAGGGTCTGTTTCAGACTCGCAAAAAAAAGATGACCAAAAGTCCCCAAATAATAGACCTGCTTCAGGCTAGCGAGTACATCCTGAGCAGGTCAGATTAACACTGAAACATGCACATATCCATGAGATATGTACATGTTTCTGTGTGTACTTATGTTAAATGTTTTTAAATTAAAAAAAAAAAACGTGCACCCCCTCCCCAAAAGCATAACCAGCCCCGGGCTTTATAAAGCCTGTTCTGGTTCTAAAAATACAGGGGCCAAAATGCATAGAGGGC
Organism: Taudactylus pleione; assembly: GCA_031769625.1. Taxonomy (NCBI): domain Eukaryota; kingdom Metazoa; phylum Chordata; class Amphibia; order Anura; family Myobatrachidae; genus Taudactylus; species Taudactylus pleione. The sequence goes on from JAUIMM010001331.1 coordinate 2,002,195, forward strand.
CCCTGTATATTAAGAACCAGCACAGGGCTTTGTTGAGCTGGTCCTGGCTCTGGAAAATCAGGGGACAAAACGAGTAGGGGTCCCCTGAAAATTCCTGAACCAGCACTGAACTCTTTCTAGTGGGGGGATAATGCCACAGCCAGGGAAAACCTTTCACCGGTTTCCCCGGCCAAAGCATTATCCCTGACCGCTAGTCAGTCCAGGCCGGGGATCCCTGGGGAGTTGGGTACCCCCCCAATAAAGGGTTACCCATCTCCAGGGCACCCCAGGCCTAGACTGATAGCCCGGGGCTATCCCCGGCACCCTATGCCCGTGGGTGCCGGGTTGATAGTGTTAGTGTAAACTGTAAAAATAAAGTTTCCATATTGTCTTTAGTTGTAGAGCCACAAGTACCAGCAAGCCTCCCCTGCATGCTGGTATTTGGAGAACCACAAATACCAGCATGCGGGGCATTACGGGCCCGCTGGCACTTGTAGTTCCACAACTAAAGAAATACGTAAATAAACAAACATACACCGTGAATGTAAAATTTTATTAAAACTGACTACCTATTACATTTGGCCCTGGGTGTTAAAACAACATCCTAATTCAGGATATATAAAGTCTATAAAAAAGTTCCAAATTGTGCTAAATGCACACAAAGTCTCCTGCTGGTTCCTATCACTGAGGGGCGTGGCCCAACGCGTTTCATCCAATAAGCTGGACTTTGTCAAGGGTGCCCGCCCTTTACAGTATGTCCTTTTATATAGGGTGTCTCATTATGTTGTCTTGGACGCCGGTGCGAGCGCTGTCCGCACTTCCGGGTTATACATGTGACCGCATTACAGCCAGTAGTTGCTCTGTGTGCTGCTGACACTAGAGTGTCTATTGTGGTCCCTTCTTTTACACAGCGTATGCCTTGTCTCCGGTGGCCATTTTGCCGAGGATATTCTATGGACTCCCTTTGTTAGGAACAAAGAGTGAGATGGAAGGAAAGAGGTATCCTGTAGGGGGGAAAGCAATAAGCTCAGTCTTAAACAAGTTGAGATTAAGAAAGCACTGGGACATAGGGGAGCGATAGAAGAGAGACTGTTGGAGATAACACCGAAGGTGGTCTGGGAGAGGTCTGGGGGCTGAAATAGATTTGTGTATCATCCACATAAAGGTGGTACCATATTGTAGACCAAAAGAACTGATGAGAGGGGGAGGTAGAGACAGAGAAGGAGCCATTAGAAAGGATGGAGGACAGCCAGGAGAGGGCAGTGTCATGGAGCCCAAAGGAGCAGAGGCTCTGACTGAGGATGCTGAACAGTGAGCAAGTAGGCAGCTGTCAGGTCAATAATGATGAGAATGGAAAAGTGATCCTTAATCTTAGCGGTGAAAAGGCTGTTGGGGACCTTGGTGAGGGCAGTTTCCATGGAATGAAGGGAGCAAAAGTCAGGAAGGGGAGAGTGTGAGGATAGGAAGGTGGAAAGGTGATGGGAGAAGAGAGATGGGGTGGTAGTTTTAGAGCAAGTCAGGATTTAGGAGGGAGAGATGAGCGCAGGTTTAAGAGGAGGGTACAGATAAAGGTTTCAGAAGGTTATCGGAGCTGAAGATACACTACATGGCCAAACGTATGAGGCCACCTGAACATCTAGGTATTACTATGGGATTGGTGCTATAACAGCCTCCACTATTCTGCAAAGACTTTCCAATAGATTTCAGGACATGGTTGCAGGGACTTACATCCATTCAGTCACATGAGCATTAGAGAGGCCGGGCACCGATGTTGGGTGATAAGTCCGGGCTCGCAATCAGAGTACCAAATCAGCCCTGATGTGTTGGATGGAGCTGAAGTCAGGGCTGTTTAGTTCTTCCACAACAAACTCTGCAAACCATCCTATTATGGACCTTGCTTTGGGCACGGTGGCAGTGTCATGATGTGTGTGACAATCTGTCAGACTGCCAGGTGAAGATGCGTGATTCCTCACTCCAGGGCCCAGTGTCGGTGTGCTTTACTCCAGCTGACATTTGGCTTTGTTCAGGCTGGTCTGAGGCTTGTGCACAGCTGCTCGGCCAATGAAACCCAACCCATGAAACTCCCGACCAACGGTCCTTGTGATGACATCGTTTCGAGAGACAGTTTGGAAAGCCCAAGTGTTTATTTTACACGCTACACTCCTAGATGTTCCCAGGGCACAATGACAGCACTTACAGTGACTTGGGCAGGAAGTGTCATGTTGGAGGAGAGGCGTCCTACGACAGCACCACCCTGACAGTCACTGAGCCCTTCAGTATGAATCATTCTGCTGCTGTTGGGCGACTATGGAGATGCATGGCTGTATGGTGGAGTTCATGTAGCTGTGAGCAATGCCTGCAGCTGAAATGGGCAAACACTCTAATAAGAGGGGGCGTCATCAACAAACATTTGTCCATGTGATGTATTTCAGTTAAGGTTTTACTCACAACTTTTTTTTTTCCTTTGCACAACAGTTTTTAGTAATCCTCTGAATGAAACTGCAATCACCCCTCTATCTGGTTCCCTTACATCAGGGGATCTTAATGTCGAATCTGTGTTTACATTGTACACGTCCTATACGGATCCGAGTGGTTGGATCATATGGGACCAACCAATGATCACGTACTCTGTCAGTCCATGGCCACAGATAGAGCAGAAGAGTTTCTGTATATTGTGTGGCTATAGTCATAGAGAACCATATGTCCAGTCTGAATGCACTAGTGGGAGCTGCCGGATTGTTTGGCTCAGGTTAAATTAAGAATAATCCATAGATGCCAGTAGAACAGCACCCCCTGTGGCCAAATGATCTCATGACATGGAATGCTGCTTAAGAGATACATTATTCTACTAAATACAATATCTCAGCCACTTGCATATCATTTACAGGCAGAGCTGGAAGGTCCATTAAACAATCTAGGCTCCTACCACTGAGCAGTGAGAAACCTGGATTATTTTAACCCATTTTTATTTGTTAATTTTTTGACAAATGAAAGGGGTGAAGGTGGCCCAAAACAGCACGTTACCTAGGGCCCCATGGGTTTTTAATCAGGCCTTAGCTACAGATACTTGCAACCACCCTTAACCTTAATAGCCTATATATTGTGTTTCTAAGGTGTTATGATGTTTTTACAAAAGCAGATGCTGTTGTTCCAATTGTGACCACCAGAGGACAGTGTAGAAAATCCCAGTTACAACCATTGCTTTATTGTAGATCTATTCTAGGGGAGGATTCGTGAATACTGCAGTTGTGTGTACATTATATGTGGCAAGAATCATTGCATTAGCCCCTGTGACACTGTATGAGTAGGTAACGTTTACATGAGACCCGTCAGTTGCAGTACTGCCATAAGGGGACATGTATGCCCCCAGCAATTCCTGATATTTCTCCATAAAGACAGCTGTAATCTGCTGCTCCAGAAACAGAAGACTGACTACAAGGTCCAGAATGCTCCCTGCCAGCCGGAGAGCAGCCGAGTCCCAGCAGGGAGATTACTGGAAATCTGACGCTTGTCCTTAGTGGCTGATGTAATGACACCTCCATCGCCAAAAGTACTTTCTGTAATTACTCAAACAAATAGTGCAGCATTCAAGAGAGCAGCTGGGAGAGGGTTATTCATCATCACAGATCCTGACGACAGGCCAGCGCTGGCTCTGATAATGAAGTGATAAGCGCGGGCATTAGGGACCTGTGAGATCTAACTATAGACACAAGAGCTAGGTATTGGGGCATACAATGAGAACTGCGGGCCTGATTCAGCTTGGATCGCAGTTGCTAAAACGCAAGCAACCGGCCGATTGTTGCGTACTGTGCGCGTGCAGGAACCGGCCACTGTGATTACAGTGACAACGCAGACCCATCGCAGAGTGATAGACAGGAAGTGCCGTTTGTGGGTGGTGACGGGGGGAGGGGTGGTGGTAGAAATACAGGCGTGCCAGTGCATTTGAACGCCGTTGCAGGGGCGTGCATAAATTATCCACTGCGATGCCCTACGCAACCTGAGGACTCATAGAGAGCAATTCCTGAGTAAGGTCAGGGCAACTGTGCGTGAGGCTGCGTTGGTGCTCGATTGTACCTGATGTTTTCGCAGTCTTGCAAAACATTACGGATGTGTAAGTAGAAATAATAATAGCACAATGTTTTCAGCTGCTTCCTTACTTCTTATAAATAATAGGAAGTGAACAAAATAGGTAATTGGGAAGCGCTGTGTGTTTAACATGAACGTGTAATAGCATGTCGCAAAATGGTTGAAAAAATGATTGAAAGAATGTATGTATGTGGTATATTTCATGCGTGTAAAAAGATGTGTGTGAGAAATTGCACTACAGCAGCAGGAATCTCACCATCCCGCAAAAAGAGCTATAACATTATGGGGTCTATGTACTAAGCAGTGTTAGGAGACAGAGTGAAAAGTGATAAGAAAGTGATAAGGTACCAGCCAATCAGCTCCCAACTGTCATTTTTCAAACACAGCCTGTGAGATGACAGTTGGAAGCTGATTGGCTGGTACCTTATCACTTTCTTATCACTTTTCACTCTGTCTCCTAACACTGCTTAGTACATAGACCCCTATATACTGTACCTATGGTACATTTCCTAGGAGTCAAATTGCTGATTTTTTTAACTTGTTTTAACTTGTTTTATTGTTGGGGTTTTTTTTTTTTGCCTCCACCCATTTTTTTTATACTTTTAGAAGTAGGTTTTAAGAGTTTTTAAAAAAATATATACAGTATATAGATGTTTTTTTTTCATATTGTATTTTTGATGACGGCCGTTTCACTCATTACCCAATTTCTCACACGCATCTTTTTACACGCATGAAATATATCACATATAGGGGCGTATTTATAATGGGTGCAGGGTGTGCGGTGCACCCGGTCCCCTGGGTCCAGGGGGGGCCCGCACCGCACACCCTACACTCATATTATACTTACCTCCCGTAGTCTCACATTGGTGCCGGTGTCTGCGCTGTAAAAACAGCAGGAAAAATGTCTGCAGCTGCCATTTTCCCATCGTTTTGCGCGTGCGCCGTGCATTTTCCCGGTGACCTGCTCATGCGCTATAGACTCTGAGCACATTCTAGTGCCCAGAATGTACTGGCCGCACACCGCTCAGTGCGTTGCTGGCTGCCGGACTGAGAGCAGGGGGCCTGTGACGGAGACAGCACCCGGTTCCCTCCCTCTCTAGAAACGCCCCATGTCACATATATACATTCTTTCAATCATTTTTTCAACCATTTTGCAACATACTATTATACATTCACGTTAAACACACAGCGCTTCCCTATTACCTATATTACGGAAGTGTGTAAGGTAAATTGGGCGTCCTTATGCTGTGCTGCGACGGTATAACGATCGCAAGGAATTAGCATACTATCGCAGTTTAACTGCGTGCGTAATCATAGCTGCCATTCCAATAGCGAGCCTTGCTGAATCAGGCCCTGTGTCCCAATCTCTGACCCCAGGAGCTCTGGCTGCATTAGGCGGAATTACAGTGAAACAAGAATTTTATTATTCTGCCTTTTGGCCGCTGGATAAAGTCACATAGTAAATGTTATTTTACAGAAGTCAGTTCAGGTCTAAGCTGTGACTTGTGCGGGAGATAGAGCTCCGAACGTTACACTCTGTTCCGCAAGTCAGGAGGATTCATGTACAGATGTGTCTGCAATGCATACGTCAAAATCGCGCCAAACAGCCCCGTTTAGAATGCCACAAACTTTGCGACTTGGCAGCGCCAAAGCACTAAAGCTAAGTACCTAGTACACTCTCCTGGTATGCTTTGCGATGTGCAGCACACAGGCACAGCGGCTAACGCCGTCTACAGATGTCATTACCTATGGTGGCCAATATATGGAATGCATCGTATTCTGGATGTTGGTAAATCTGGCAGCATCGGGGGCTGCGGCTGCCTGCAGGGATGGAGGGATCGCTGCGGGTATTGGAGATACATGGGGGGTACATTCATACATGGGGGGGTGATACAAAATATTTGCGGTTATCCCCCGAAATGGGTGTTTTCGGCGAATAAGCCACAGATATTTAATGATAAATGGGCCCCTTTGTGTCATAACTTATAACTGGTGGATCAGCAATAGGGTCAGTGAAATCTAACAATGTGCAGTACGGCCGCTTTTAGACAAGAGAATGTTTTCAAGCCTACTCACATACAGAGGCTGGGGCTAGGAGCTGTGGGAATTGCTGTACAAATGACACTTTTTTGTGTGAGGACGGGGCTCGGCTTTGACAAGCCTGAGCTGTGTATGTATGAGAACATGGGGCCCATTTATCATTTCATATTTGAGGTAAAATCCCCGAAAACACACGTTTTTCGGGGGTTTACCTCAAATATTAAGTATCCCCTGGATGTATCAAGGAGGGACCCTCCATTGCCACCGGCAGCCGCCTCCCCCATAGGTTTGTATGGGCTAAGCGATACTGCCACATTTACCAATATCCGGAATGTAAAGCATTCCCGATATTGGCCCCAGCATCTGAAGATAGTGTTAGCCACTGTAGCCTCTGGTTACTTACCGCATATCAGCTGGCGGAGGGAAAGCACAGTAAGCGGCTTAGTAAATAACCCCCCCCACCACCCCTAGGGTTCAAAAAGTTCAAAAAGCAGGAAGTCCACAAAACACCATCTTTATGAAAAGTGCTCAAGTGGGAAATTTGATGCAAATAGGGATTGGTCAGTTTGGTGCAAGGGGCAGAAGCTTTCTTGCGCCCCCTTGTTGGCTCTGTCATGACAGCAGAAAGGTTTCCAGAGCAGCCAAAGTTGAACAGAAACTGATCATTCAGACACGTCTTGGACATATTTGTATAACATTATTCCTGAACAGTGCAGGACTGTTTCATGCACATACATAATGAGGTCTCTCTTGGAGACACCTTGACAAAAGCTTGGCTGGTTCGGGCGTAGATAACGTTCCGTGGCAAATATTGAAAGAACGGGGATATTTGCTAGAACTTCTGAGAATGCTTCTAGATGTTACGCTGTTGGGGAGCAGCTCCAAACTAGCCCCAAATGTCGGAATGCTTTAGATCTTATTGAACACCTGGCAAAATATGAACAAAAATATACAATTTTTGTGAGTAAAGCCCAAGATAAAAATTTAAAAGTTACCCAATTACCTGTCGTGGAGAGCTCCCAGAATACTTACTAGCCAAGCCCCCTCGGTACACACACTGCCCCTCCCGGCGCGCCTGGTCCTGCGCGACTCAGCCACCCTGAGACACTTTTTATCTCAAAATTATTTGTATACATAAAACAACTGGGAGCAACAAAACTACATTGTCAGCGTACACTGACCACTGGCGTGTGCGACATTCGCACATCTGTGTGACTGGGCCTGAATCTGTGTAAGAAGCGCTACAATGCAGCGGCCGCGGATTTTCCTCATGCCAAGTTCCGTTGTACTTTATCTGGGACTTAGGGTCTGATTCAGAGCCGGACGCTATTTGCGCTCGCTCGTTCAGAAAAAGGGGCCGGCTATTCAAATGAACCGTTCGCTCTTTGCGGTCTGTTGACGCCTCTATGTCTGAACGAGCGAACAAAACTTGCGGTCGTAATTTTGGAAAAACGCCCCCTGGCCGCTCGCACCATACGTCATCTCCGCTATTTATTAGATTAATCGAGTACATCGAACGACGTCTGAACTGCTCGCTATTCTTGTGGTTGGTTTTTCCTACCACAATCTTGCGAGCAGTTCTGACTACAAAATAACCCAGTGACGTGATCAATGACGCTGCTGTATTAATTATGCACACCCTTAAAACGCCCGTTTTGACCTTTAAGCACTCCTGCGTTCTGATTTCCACTCCCCGTTTTCAAGCACCTTCCCCTGTTACCACCCACATACGCCTCCTCCTGTCACTCAAATTAGCAGGCACTCGCTATTTAGCGAGCACACGATTTTCGACCGCACTGACTGGTTCGCGCATGCGTATTACAATCCGTGCGCATGCACAGATGTGCGAACATCGCTCAGAACGAACGAGCGGCCGCTTACGAGCGGCTCTAAATGAAGCCCTTAGTACGTGTGTAATATCAATTCCTGAGCGATTAGCTGCAGCCCAGCGCCTCGGGCACACTGTGAGCGGCTTTTCGCTGCATCTGCGATGTGACTAACATTGAGAACTAAAAGAGAAATGCGTCAGTCAGCTCCTCTCGGAGCGTCTCCTCTGCACCGGCCGTCTCGCGCAGTATGGAGTAACGACGCTCGGTGTATAAGGACACATCTCATGTACTAGGGATAATAAGCAACAGAAGCTTCTCCTTGCAGCCTGATATCACTAGAAGTAGCGAAGAACAATATTGAGACTCTAAAAGCAGATATTGAAAATGAGACCGACATGGGGGGAAATAATATTGCTACAGGTTTTGGTATCAGACCAGAGCCAGAAAGACTAAGGGAAATAAACATTTCCTTACAGAGCAGAAAAGGAGGACGGGCACAGCCAAGTTTTTTTTAAAGAAAAAAGAATAGCAGAAAAAGTTTTAAAAGATTCTGGAGTGTATTTACTATGCAGCGTCTTTTTCCTAGCCTCCGATTGTCAGTGGGTCAGCGCAATAATATTAAATACAAAACCAAACGTTATTAACGCCATAGGTTCTGCCAATAAGGACCGTCTTCGAAATGACGCCAAACCGCAACTCGACCTCCGCTTTGTAGCAGTGCGTGAGGTATCCTGAGGATCAACTTTTCATCTGGGGAGCATTCAGCCCGCTCCATGCACTAAGTTATCTCTATAGATTCTGAGGATTTGTCTGAAAATGTAATTTATGAAATCCACCACTTCAGGTCCATATTCCCAGCAACATTCCCCTCCTTGTAGGAAGACTATAGACAGGGGGTAAAGCTCTACCAATAGCTAATGAATGAGATCCACAAATTATTCTGCAAACTCAGGTACACTTACCTACTCTCCCGGAATGGGCGGGTGCCTCCCGGAAAATCGGGTGGCACTCCCAACTGCCTAGAAAAGTGGGCAAGTCTCCCGGGTGGCGCTAACCACCCACACACCCCTCGCCGGTATCCAATTTCCCCCACTTATATAATACAAATGGGCGGTCCAGGTTGAGCCGATGACGCGATTCATGCTGAATTGCATCATTGTAGCCCTGCACCCTGCTGCACAATGCCGGTAATATGTGTAGCGGGGCCGCGATGGTGCAGCCACACCCCCTGCTCCATCTCCAAACTTGCGTCTCGCCGCCCCTCCCCCCCGGGTGTGAGTCTTGGCTGGTGGGGATGACAATCGATGGCATTTTATTGCAAGTAGCCATCAATGGTGACCAACTATGCAATGGATGACCATCGATGGTTCCACCAACCAATGGTCATCCCTGTTCTTCAATTGACTGGCCTGTGGGGCAATCAGAACTGGGAGGCTGGCCTTCACAGATGTCGGGACGGAGCTATACTCAGTGTCCCAGCACTTTGAAAAAAAATTAAAAACCCAGTTATGCTTTTCCATCGATGGAGGGAAACCATCTGGTTCTCCACCATCGATAGTAAAAGCATTCGTCATCGGCCATAAACCATCGATGATGATTATGAATAATCGATGGTCATCCCTACCCGGAGAAGGCAGACAGATTGTCGGCATGTATGACAGACTGTTTTTTCAGAACTCTGCATTGCTGTTAGGCTGTTCGATACTCGGCCGGTCAGCGCTATTACTGGAGCAATGGGACTCAGCGAATGCTGACAAATTTAAAACCACCTCAGGTCCATATTAGGACAAGAGCGACATAACAACTTGGCTGTATTATCAATAGATCATGAATTAGCTTCTCAGGTCAGTTTCTGTAGTAGAAGACTAGAGCTGCAGGATCCTGGCGTCTTCATCTTCTGCTGCGTCCGCGTCCTGGCCAGCTGCGCGGCTTTTCTTGTCTTCTCTGTTTAAAATAAATATTTTTGTCTTGTTGCATTTCTTTAATTTATCCACCCACCCACAAAACATAATAAAATTGTTCTAAACTTTATTATACTAATTAGATTGTGAGATAAAACATTTTTCAAACTCATCTCTCAAGGAGAGGGGGTCCCAGGATCAATATTTTTGTCAGGGGGCCCATAATTCCTATGGACAGACCCAAGTGCTTCCTTCCAGCTATAAAGATTATCCCTGGCTCCGTATTTCTCAGTATTCTCCACCTGCTGACAGAGGCTCCGATTTCAAAGCGGGGTCTCTTCTCCCCCGAGGAATGCCTTCCTATAGAAATACTTCCCCAGTCCGGCTTAGTGAAGTTATACGTGAGCCCCCCCCCCCCCCCCACTCCATTCTTGGGGTCCGTGTAGTGATTAAGTCACTTGCAGGTTATGTTGCACTGATTGAATATCACTGCGTTCTGATGTTTGCATCTGTTATGTACAATGATGAGCGTGAGAGACTTGCCTGGAATGTCCTATGTCCATATCTCAGGCTGGGTGCATGCCATTGTCTCGCTGTATCTATAGGACATGACAGACAGACAGTAAAACTTCTACGAACAACTGGAGTCAACGTCAGGGCCGCTGTGACCTTTGCTTGTAGCTTTATCCCACAGAAACTGGGGAGCCCAGGGCCCAGCACAGTGACATCTCTCCTTCCCCACCTGGGGTCCTCACAGTGCAGGAACAGGGGCTATACACATTGGGGTAACAAGTGCAGTTGGGGTGTAGACGAAACACTTCCATCTTGTGCTGGTTGCTAATTATTGTAAGCTCTAACTGCGGCCGGGGACATGAGCCACGCGGATAAGATGGCCACCGCTACTTGGAAAAGTTACGTTTCCTTCGCTGCAGCATCACAGGGGAAACATTAACACCGCTGTGCGCACTTGCAGAAATGGATTTTTATTGTGCTGTATTGTGCTGTATTGCGCTGTATTGCCATTTTAGAACGCAATAAATTTTTGTATCACTCTGAGAGAAGTAATCAAACATAAATGGGGCAATTTAATAGTTTTTTTAGGCGCCAATAATTAACAGTCGCCTGATGGCGCAATTCAATTGTTTTGGGCGCCCAAAAGCACTGGGTTCAGCGTGGCAAAATGGCTAAACCCATCTAAATGAATGGCCATGTTTAGCGAAAAGTGCCGTTTGGAGTGCCCAAAAGCCGGGGCAGAAATGTGGGCGCCTGCTGCACTCGTGCCCGTTTGAAGCAACAATTGAATTGATCTGTTGGGCGCCCATTAATTATTGCCGCCTAAAAAACAATTGAATCGCCCCCTCTGTATGCATTTCACTAAGGAAGAGGGAAGGTGTGACTGACTACCTCTAGCCTGACAGCACCACAGGAGGTCACCTTTATTGTTCCATCTGTTTGATTAGAGATATGGGGAAGTTGTCCTAAATATGCTGCGTATAACTATAAATAGATAATTTCATTTGCTTCCTGATTATTGAAAGAAAACGATCTCCACACCCACAAACTAATAGACAATACTACAGGTCAGACACAAAAATAAGTACACACTTTCTGTCCCCCGAAAGAGAAAGAGCTCTTATAAGTATTAATAATACCTAACTTTTAAGGTGCATACACACGTAACGATTTTTGGAACGATTTAACTATAACGATGTCGTTATCGTTAACTTCTCTTAATGAAAATCGTTCAGTTGGTCAGTCTGACTGAACTACAAACTACAAACGTGAACGCGCATGAATGATAATCGTTCATCATTTTAACTCAGAAAGTGAAAGATTTTTCCAAAAACTGAACGATAAACGATATCGCTAACGATAATCGTTAAAAAAATCGTTGTGTGTGTATGCACCTTTATTAATACGTTTTACCACTAGAAGACACACAAACATTACAAACAAACATAAATTGTGAAGTATTTGTGCTGAGACGTATAGTGAGACTTAGGGCCTGATTCAGAGCTGAACGCTCTGACCAGAGCGCTCACTCTGAATCAGGGCCCTCCTACCTGTTTTAGGAGCGTCCTCATGGACGCTCGTATAGCTGTGGGTTACCACCCACAGCTTATGCGAGCGTCCATGATGATGGTCGCGATGGTCAAGACCATCGCGACCATCGGGCTTGCGACGGAGACCCTGCGGTAGGGTCTCGTTGCAGCAAGCCCTGGAGTGATTTTGGCTCTATCAGAGACAAAATCACTCCCACTGATATCACTAGTGATGTCAGTGGGGCCGGCTTCAGATGGTAGGCGTTCCCATGGGAACGCCTCCGTCAGGCAGCCACGCCCCCGGCACGCCCACCAAAGGGGGCGTGCTGTCAATCAACATCGACAGCACGCCCCCTTTGGTGCGAGACCCGGAGCGACGGAGAGCCCGTCGCTCTCCGAGTCTCGCGCATGCGCATGACGGAGCTCCCTCCGTCGTGCGCATGCGCAGTGGGGCAACATCGACCCGTTTGCGAGCGTCCTTTGCTCGCAAACGGGTCTGAATGACCCCCTTAATTCATTCAAAATATGCAGAACCATAAGTGTCCGAATATATAATTCACAAGCGAGAAAAATTATTAAGACGCTGCACATAATAACTAAAAACAATATAAACGCACCAGAACATTATGAGAGGTAACCGGGACTGATTCAGGAGGGAACGCAGATACGAATGCAATAGCGATTACGCACGCAGTCTCACTGCGAAGGTATGCTAATCCATTGCGATCGCAATGCAATCTCAATACAACATAAGGACGCCCACTTTACCTTACACACATCCGTAATGTTTAGCAGGACTGCAAAACCATCGGTACAATGGATTACCATCGCAGCCTCACGCACACTTGCACCTGACTTTATTCAGAAACTGCTAACTTCCAAGCACGCCATCAGGTCTCACGCTGCATAAGGCATCGCAGTGGCTAATTTATTCACGCCCATGCAACGGCGTTCAAACGCACTGGCATCACACTTGCCGACATTTACCTTTTCTTTCCAGGGAGAAGCCCGGTGAGGTGACGCAGATGTGAGGGGGTGGGGCCGGTCAGGTCACGTAATTCAGCCCTGTCCTCGTGGCGGTAATTTGACGCGAACGGTGCATATTTAAATAAGGGGCGGGACCAAATGACGTGAATCTCATAAAATCGCGTCATTAGGTCACGCCCCCTACTCGCGGACCCACCGATCTGCAATAAAATTCTGCCCACTTCACTAGGAAGTGGGCAGAATGCGGGAGAAGTGCCTACCCTTCCGGGGGTGTGGGGGATTACCCAAAAAATCGTGAGCGTTACTGCGACTTCTGGGAGGGTAGGCATGTGTGACTGGCACGCCTGAATTCGGCCGACCACCCCCCCCGTTACCACCCACAAATGCCCCCCCCCGGGTCCAGGGGGCCCCGCACCGCACACCCTGCACCCATATTATTTTAAACTCACCTGTCCATGGTCCCGTGTCGGGTGTCAGCGCTGCTCAGAACACCGGAAAATGGCCGCCACAGCCATTTTTCCCGTGTTCTGCGCATGCGCAGTAGACTCTGGGCACACTCTAGTGCCCAGAGTCCACTGTGCATGCACAGAACGCTGGAAAATGGCCGCCGCGACCATTTTTCCGGCGTTCTGTGCATGCGCAGTAGACTGCGGGTGGCTGGCCAGCCGCGTCAGTCAGCTGCCAGCCACCGGGGAGAGAGGAGGGGGCCCCGCACGGGGAGTGCACACGGGCCCCCGCCTCTCTTAAGACGCCCCTGACTGCGATGCATACGTATGTGAAGTACGCAACCGTCGCACGATTGCGTGCGTATTAGCAACTGCGTTCCTTGCTGGATCAGGCCCTTAGTCCTCAGTATTTATGTTTAATATTGATGCACGAATATTTGAATGAAGTATACGGAGGGTACAGGTAGCAGGTACAGTACAGTAAGTTCATTGGCTGTAACAAAGAAAGTGAGTAGGATAGTGTACAATTGTTTTCTGTATTCTGCCGCGCACTGTGGGGCCTATTCATTCTCGGGGGCTGTTTCACCCCCCGATAATTAAGTATCCAACTCGCTGTGAGTAGCGGCGGTGGATGCAATCTCACCGGAGCAATTCATCATTGCCGGGATGGTAATGCCATAACAGGGGCTACACAGCGGGGGGACCCCTCAGCCATCACATTAACTAGCCCCAAACTAGTCAGCCCTGGGCTGGAATTCCTCAGAGAGTGGGGACCTAAAAAAATAATATGCCCCCCCCCCCCCCTCCTTAGAAACTACCAGCCCTGGTGGCAGTGGATACGAGGTTAATGGTGTAAAAATAGAAAGTAATCATGTTCTTTACAGGCAGACTACAGGTACAAGCAAGCCTGCCCCAGCATGCTGGCACTTGTGGAACAACAAGTGCCAGCATGCCTGGATAGTAAGGGCCCGCTGGTACCTGTAGTCTCCCTGTAGAGAAAATATTAAAATAAGCACAGGAAGCATACACTGAAGGAGATGGTATTTTACTTTTTAAAAATAAATAAATAAAGTCATACTTACCAGATCCATGGGTGGGCTCCGCTTCCGTCCAAATAGAAATCCCCTGGTCAAAAAAAACAATAAACCGAACAAGACTCCACGTACATAGGGCCTGATTCAGAGCCGGACGCTCTGAAAGAGCGCTCGCTCTGAATCAGGTCGTTTTTTTTTGTTTTGTGCGGCCTCCTGGCCGCTCGCTTAGCTGTGGGTGACCACCCACAGCTATTGCTAGCAGCCAGGTGATGGTCGCGATGGTCTTGACCATCGGGGCTTGCAACGAGACCCTTGTGGTAGGGTCTCGTTCCCGCAAACCCCAGTGAGCTTTCGGCTCTATTAGAGCCGGAAGCTCACCCACTGACATCACTCGTGATGTCAGTGGAGCCGCCCCCCAAACGGCAGGCGTTCCTTCGGGAATGCCTCCGTTTGGCCAGTCACCCCCCCCTGCCCGCCTCCAAAACGGGGCAAGCTGTCAATCAAAATCGACAGCTGCCCCGCTTTGGTGCGAGACCTGTAGCGACGGTGCGCATGCGCAGTGGCCAAACATCGACCCACTTGCGAGCGCATAGCGCTTGTGAGCAGGTCTGAATCAGGCCCATAGTGTACAGTGCTTTGCATCAGAGCTGTAACTAGACTTTTTGGTGCCCTATGCCCAAAAGAGAATTGGCGCCCCCCCTGTTTTTCAAATGAGGACAAAAATCTCCCGAAAAAGGGCCATGGAGATGCTGGGGATAAATAGGGACATAATATAGTGCACCTGAGAGAGGGCCATGGCTTCATGGGGAAGGGCCAGGGAAGAGGTAGGGGAGGCCAGGAGATGCTGGGGATAAATAGGGGCATAATATCCATTACGCGAAGCAGGGCCGTAACTAGGGTAGTGCAACCTGTGCCACCGCACAGGGCACCTCAGGGCAGGGGGCGCTGTTCGAGCCTTTCAATTTTCTGTTTATAATAATTTTTACTTGTAGCTTCCTCTTCTTTTATCCCCAGCATCTCCTGGCCTCCCCTATCTCTTCCCTGGCCCTTCCCCATGAGGCCATGGCCCTCTCTCAGGTGCACTATATTATGTCCCTATTTATCCCCAGCATCTCCTGGCCTTTCCTATCTCTTCCCTGGCCCTTCCCCATGAGGCCATGGCCCTCTCTCAGGTGCACTATATTATGTCCCTATTTATCCCCAGCGTCTCCTGGCCTCTCCTATCTCTTCCCTGGCCCTTCTCCATGAGGCCATGGCCCTCTCTCAGGTGCACTATATTATGTCCCTATTTATCCCCAGCATCTCCTGGCCTTTCCTATCTCTTCCCTGGCCCTTCCCCATGAGGCCATGGCCCTCTCTCAGGTGCACTATATTATGTCCCTATTTATCCCCAGCGTCTCATGGCCTCGCCTATCTCTTCCCTGGCCCTTCTCCATGAGGCCATGGCCCTCTCTCAGGTGCACTATATTATGTCCCTATTTATCCCCAGCGTCTCCTGGCCTCCCCTATCTCTTCCCTGGCCATTCCCCATGAGGCCATGGCCCTCTCTCAGGTGCGCTATATAATGTCCCTATTTATCCTCAGCATCTCCTGGCCTCCCCTATCTCCTCCCTGGCCCTTCCCCATGAGGCCATGGCCCTCTCTCAGGTGCGCTATATTATGTCCCTATTTATCCCCAGCATCTCCTGGCCTCCCCTATCTCTTCCCTGGCCCTTCACCATGAGGCCATGGCCCTCTCTCAGGTGCACTATATTATGTCCTTATTTATCCCCAGCATCTCCTGGCCTCCCCTATCTCTTCCCTGGCCCTTCCCCATGTGGTCATGGCCCTCTCTCAGGTGCACTATATTATGTCCCTATTATCCCCAGCATCTCCTGGCCTCCCCTATCTCTTCCCTGGCCCTTCCCCATGAGGCCATGGCCCTCTCTCAGGTGCACTATATTATGTCCCTATTTATCCCCAGCGTCTCCTGGCCTTTCCTATCTCTTCCCTGGCCCTTCCCCATGAGGCCATGGCCCTCGCTCAGGTGCACTATATTATGTCCCTATTTATCCCCAGCGTCTCCTGGCCTTTCCTATCTCTTCCCTGGCCCTTCCCCATGAGGCCATGGCCCTCTCTCAGGTGCACTATATTATGTCCCTATTTATCCCCAGCATCTCCTGGCCTCTCCTATCTCTTCCCTGGCCCTTCTCCATGAGGCCATGGCCCTCTCTCAAGTGCACTATATTATGTCCCTATTTATCCCCAGCGTCTCCTGGCCTTTCCTATCTCTTCCCTGGCCCTTCCCCATGAGGCCATGGCCCTCTCTCAGGTGCACTATATTATGTCCCTATTTATCCCCAGCGTCTCCTGGCCTCTCCTATCTCTTTCCTGGCCCTTCTCCATGAGGCCATGGCCCTCTCTCAGGTGCGCTATATTATGTCCCTATTTATCCCCAGCATCTCCTGGCCTCCCCTATCTCTTCCCTGGCCGTTCCCCATGAGGCCATGGCCCTCTCTCAGGTGCGCTATATTATGTCCCTATTTATCCCCAGCATCTCCTGGCCTCCCCTATCTCCTCCCTGGCCCTTCCCCATGAGGCCATGGCCCTCTCTCAGGTGCGCTATATTATGTCCCTATTTATCCCCAGCATCTCCTGGCCTCCCCTATCTCTTCCCTGGCCCTTCCCCATGAGGCCATGGCCCTCTCTCAGGTGCACTATATTATGTCCCTATTTATCCCCAGCATCTCCTGGCCTCCCCTATCTCTTCCCTGGCCCTTCCCCATGAGGCCATGGCCCTCTCTCAGGTGCACTATATTATGTCCCTATTTATCCCCAGCATCTCCTGGCCTCCCCTATCTCTTCCCTGGCCCTTCCCCATGAGGCCATGGCCCTCTCTCAGGTGCACTATATTATGTCCCTATTTATCCCCAGCATCTCCTGGCCTCCCCTATCTCTTCCCTGGCCCTTCCCCCTGAGGCCATGGCCCTCTCTCAGGTGCACTATATTATGTCCCTATTTATCCCCAGCATCTCCTGGCCTCCCCTATCTCTTCCCTGGCCCTTCCCCCTGAGGCCATGGCCCTCTCTCAGGTGCACTATATTATGTCCCTATTTATCCCCAGCATCTCCTGGCCTCCCCTATCTCTTCCCTGGCCCTTCCCCCTGAGGCCATGGCCCTCTCTCAGGTGCACTATATTATGTCCCTATTTATCCCCAGCATCTCCTGGCCTCCCCTATCTCTTCCCTGGCCCTTCCCCATGAGGCCATGGCCCTCGCTCAGGTGCACTATATTATGTCCCTATTTATCCCCAGCGTCTCCTGGCCTTTCCTATCTCTTCCCTGGCCCTTCCCCATGAGGCCATGGCCCTCTCTCAGGTGCACTATATTATGTCCCTATTTATCCCCAGCGTCTCCTGGCCTCTCCTATCTCTTCCCTGGCCCTTCCCCATGAGGCCATGGCCCTCTCTCAGGTGCACTATATTATGTCCCTATTTATCCCCAGCGTCTCCTGGCCTCTCCTATCTCTTCCCTGGCCCTTCTCCATGAGGCCATGGCCCTCTCTCAGGTGCGCTATATTATGTCCCTATTTATCCCCAGCATCTCCTGGCCTCCCCTATCTCTTCCCTGGCCGTTCCCCATGAGGCCATGGCCCTCTCTCAGGTGCGCTATATTATGTCCCTATTTATCCTCAGCATCTCCTGGCCTCCCCTATCTCCTCCCTGGCCCTTCCCCATGAGGCCATGGCCCTCTCTCAGGTGCGCTATATTATGTCCCTATTTATCCCCAGCATCTCCTGGCCTCCCCTATCTCTTCCCTGGCCCTTCCCCATGAGGCCATGGCCCTCTCTCAGGTGCACTATATTATGTCCCTATTTATCCCCAGCATCTCCTGGCCTCCCCTATCTCTTCCCTGGCCCTTCCCCATGAGGCCATGGCCCTCTCTCAGGTGCACTATATTATGTCCCTAGTTATCTCCAGCAT
Source organism: Taudactylus pleione (assembly GCA_031769625.1). NCBI lineage: Eukaryota > Metazoa > Chordata > Amphibia > Anura > Myobatrachidae > Taudactylus > Taudactylus pleione. The sequence continues at coordinate 2,020,500 of JAUIMM010001331.1, forward strand.
CTCCTGGCCTCCCCTATCTCTTCCCTGGCCCTTCCCCATGAGGCCATGGCTCTCTCTCAGGTGCACTATATTATGTCCCTATTTATCCCCAGCATCTCCTGGCCTCCCCTATCTCTTCACTGGCCCTTCCCCATGAGGCCATGGCCCTCTCTCAGGTGCACTATATTATGTCCCTATTTATCCCCAGCATCTCCTGGCCTCCCCTATCTCTTCCCTGGCCCTTCCCCATGAGGCCATGGCTCTCTCTCAGGTGCACTATATTATGTCCCTATTTATCCCCAGCATCTCCTGGCCTCCCCTATCTCTTCCCTGGCCCTTCCCCCTGAGGCCATGGCCCTCTCTCAGGTGCACTATATTATGTCCCTATTTATCCCCAGCATCTCCTGGCCTCTCCTATCTCTTCCCTGGCCCTTCCCCATGAGGCCATGGCCCTTTTTTGGGTGCATTATGTCCCTTTGAAAAATGAGGGGGGCACCAATGCTCTTTCTGGCACAGGGCATCAAAAAGTCTAGTTACGGCTCTGCATACACATGTGTGTATGTAATGTCCAGTATGTGTGACACATGCATGTGTGGTGTATATATATGTTTTTCTGTGTGAATATATGTATGTGTGTGTATATCTATATGTACTGTACGTAGCATGTGTGTGTAAGTATATAAATATATGCTTGTCTGGTGTGTGTATGTATATATATATATATATATATATTATATATATATATATATATGATATATATATATATATAAAATCACAGTCCAGAGATGCCCGGCACTCACACCAAGTAGAAACAACAGCCCGGGTGCCCGTCCTGCTGCACAGGCAGTAAATATATGGAAAAAATGCTGGATGGCACTCCGGAATCAGAATAAACATTAATAAGATAATCACAACACTCTGTGGGTTATCCAATGTTTCAGAGGTTTGCCCTCTTTTATCAAGACATCACAAAATACTGATTTACACAAACACATATAAATAGACACTCACCTCAGTGCAGCACACTGCCACGAACCCCGTTAAGGCGCGATGACGTCATCATTAGCGGACCACCGCCGGCGTCACAGCAACCTACAGGGGGCGTAGCCTACCATACGTGCCCATCACCATGGCAACTGTGACAACAACAGGACGTCAAAATAAGCCCATGACAAAAACAGGGGCTGTATATACAAATGCATGACAGTAATGGCTATATAGCTAAAGACATCAGTCTATGTAAATAAAGCACTGTATACGCAGTGCTGTCTATAGAACACCTGCAGAAACAGTGATACAAAGGATAAAGTAGGTGCAAGAAACTGACAATGGGTATGAGGGGATAGGTCCTGTAGTAGGAAGCTAACCAACCAGATGATTAAACTAGTGTGTTACAGAATGGGCAGCATCTTCTAAAATTGATCTATATAAATTTAATCGAAGGATCAAATTAAAAGAATTCTTTGGTGTGGGTGAACAAACGGCCACCAATGATCCACCTTTCCAGAAACGTTCTACCTTCGAGCCTGCATCTACTAATCAGGCTGTCAAATATTTCATGTCTCGTATGAATAACAATATTGATATAGGCCACAAGAAATTTGTACCTCCGATCCCTAATTTGTCAAATTCGGAGCGTAAAGCCTTGAAGGATCTGGCTGGCTACCAAGATATTGTGGTACGACCAGCTGACAAAGGAGGAGGTGTGGTGGTCCTAGATTTGGATACATACAAAAAAGAGATTTACAGCCAACTCTCCGATAATCAAGTATATGAACGATTAACCTCTGATCCTACAATCAGGTACAAAGCGGAACTAGATTTAATCCTAAACAAAGCTGTGGAGGATGGCATCATCTCTAAGAAAAATAAAGAGGCTTTAGTGACGGACTTTCCAAAAGTCCCTGTATTATATACCATCCCGAAAGTGCATAAGAACTCTTTGAAACCGCCCGGGAGACCTATAATTGCGGCTAGAGATTCTCTATATTATGTTATTTCTCAATTCTTAGACTTTTCTTTGCAACCAGTAGTACAGCAAGAACCCACCTGTCTGAGGGACACTACATCATTTTTACTTAAACTGCAACCTTTATTGCCACTGCCGTCACAACATCTGATGTGCACCATAGATGTGGTGAGTTTATATACTTGCATCCCACACAATAGAGGTTTGGAATCCATCAGACATATCCTCATCAACAACGGTCAATGGTCCTGATATTGATTTTTTCATTATGCTTTTTGGTCTAACTCTCTCCAGAAATTATTTCATTTTTGACAGTAAGTTTTATAACCAACGTTCCGGCTGTGCAATGGGACCATGTGTGGCTCCGTCATTTGCGAATCTATTCATGGTTCAGGTTGAAAGGGATATCTTTTTTGCAGATCCCAAAATTGCCCAATTCATCACTTTTTTTTGCCGTTATATCGACGATATTTTTATCTTATGGTCAGGTGACCAACAATCGTTTTTGGAGCTGATGCCCAAAATTAATGAGAAGGATGAGGCTGTGAAATTCACTTTTGATTGCAGCTACACAGAAGTACATTACTTAGATGTAGCTGTTAAACTTAATGCAGATGGGGCAATTGAAACATCAATTTACACCAAATTGACGGATAGAAATAAATATCTGGAGGCAAGCAGTTATCATCCTCCGTCCTCCAAAAAAGGCCTCCCCTTTTCCCAATTTTTACGGATTATGAGGATCTGCAGTAACACTGAAGATGCTAGCATGCAGATGGACCTGATGACAAATACATTTCTGGCCAGAGGATACCATCCTAAAACCTTGAAATTGACTAGGACAAGAGCGCTGTCAATCAGTAGAACTGATGCGTTGAATCGCATTCCCAGCAAAAAGAACAATCCACAGAGATTAGTCTGGACACAGGATTACTGGCCTCTGAGTCATGATTTCATGAAATCAGCCAAAGAACTTTGGCCTATTGTATCCAGTGATGACGCCCTACAGGTCCTTAAGAATTCCTCTATCCTGCCCGCATATAGGCGCGGCAAGAATATTAAAGATTATGTCGTGCATAACGACATTTCATCTTATAAGGCCCCTAAAACCAGCCATTTCCTTACTCGTAAAGCCGGCAACTATCGCTGCACTGGTTGTACCACCTGCAGCTTCCTAGAGGTTGGCGATACCTTTGTGCACCCGAGATCAGGCAAAAAGTTCCAGATCAGGTTTCCCCTTACCTGCTCCAGTCGTTTTGGGGTTTACTACATCAGGTGCCCTTGTGGGCTCCTGTATGTTGGTAAAACCACTAGGCAGCTAAAAGAGCGCATGGCCCTCCACAGATCTAACATCAGAGCTGCGATAGACGGCAAACCATCCGAGCAGCCTGTTGCTAGACATTTTCGTGATTTTAAGCACAATCTCAGCACACTGCGCTATAAAATGATTGACTGGGTACCCCCTAGTCTCAGAGGAGGTGATCGTGGCCGTATATTGTTACAGAAAGAGGCAAGGATCCACACTTCCGTCCGGCTCCTGCAGTGCGTAATGGGACTGACGTCATGACGTCTGTCCCATAATGCTGAGCGCGTGCGCGCCCGGGCGGGAGCGGGGTCGCGAGCAGGACCAGGACCAGGAGCAGAGATTCAGGTAAGTATATTTTTATAGATATATATATATTTTTTTAACCTATCTGCACAACGGGGGAGGGGGGTGGCTACTACTGGGGGGACCTCTACTGGGAGAGGGATGGCTACTACTGGGGGGACCTCTACTGGGGGAGGGGTGGCTACTATGGGGGGACCTCTACTGGGGGAGGGGTGGCTACTACTGGGGGACCTCTACTGGGGGAGGGGTGGCTACTACTGGGGGGACCTCTACTGGGGGAGGGGTGGCTACTACTGGGGGCGCCATTGGGAGGACCTACTCTACTGGGGACTACTACTTGGGGGGGAACTACCACTGGGGGCATTATAAAAGGGGCCTACTAGAGGCACTGCACTCGGGAGACCACTACTGGGGGCAATAATAGGAAGCGCCACTACAGGGGGCACTGGATAGGGGGGATCACTACAGGGTGCCTGCATAAGGGGACCACTACTGGGAAAACTGCATGGGGGGACTACTGCTGGGGGCACTATATAAAGGGCACTGCATGGGGGGGACTACTACTGGGGGCACCATATAAAGGGCACTGCATAAGGGGATACTGCTACTGGGCGCACTGCATTGTGGGGACTGCTACTGGGGGCACTGCATAAGGGGGAACACTACGTGGGACACTGCATTTGGGGGGGCCACTACTGGGGGTACTGAGTAAGGGGAACTAATTGGGGGCTGTATAAGGGGGACCACTACTGGGGATACTGTATAAGGGGCACTACTATGGGCCTGCATAAGAGGGACCACAACTGAATACTGGGGGTACTGTATAAGGGGTACTACTGGGGTTAAGGTGCATATGGATAGGAATGGTCAGCGTGAAAATAAAGGGGTGTGTCATGTCGACACACCCCATTTTTAAGTGACCACGCCCATTTTTTCCCCCGCGCTCGCTGAAGGCGCGCGCACATATCGGTATATTGGGGGGGGCTCCGTTTTCAAATTTGCCCTGGGCTCCAAATACCCTAGTTACGCCACTGGTCTTTAGCTATATAGCCATTACTGTCATGCATTTGTATATACAGCCCCTGTTTTTGTCATGGGCTTATTTTGACGTCCTGTTGTTGTCACAGTTGCCATGGTGATGGGCACGTATGGTAGGCCACGCCCCCTGTAGGTTGCTGTTACGCCGGCGGTGGTCCGCTAGTGATGACGTCATCGCGCCTTAACGGGGTTCGTGGTGTGCTGCACTGAGGTGAGTGTCTATTTATATGTGTTTGTGTAAATCAGTATTTTGTGATGTCTTGATAAAAGAGGGCAAACCTCTGAAACGTTGGACAACCCACAGAGTGTTGTGATTATCTTATTGATGTTTATTCTGATTCCGGAGTGCCATCCAGCATTTTTTCCATATATATATATTATATATATATATTTACCCTAGGTAAAATCCTGCGTTTGCCCCTGTTGACTGTATCCGTGCTATGGGATGACCACAGCGTGGAGATGGAGATCCCGGCCACTCAGTGCTCCCCCGTATCCCGGCGTGTCGGGGCAGTGTCTGCGCACCTGCCCAATTACCCCCACTCCCTGTCCTGCCTGCCTGCCCATGCAGCTCTCCTGCACAAATATACATATGTTTTTACTTTTTTTAATACAATTATATTGATAGGGGCCCCCACAAGGTTGTTGCCGAAGGGCCCCCACAAACCTGAATCAGGCCCTGGTGGTGAATGGTGTGAAAATGAGGAAGCGATCACCAGAAACGGGTACTCGCTGCCTATTACTGCCCCCAATAAGACGGCAGCCCTCTGCAGTGACAGGTGACACGGGCACCTCGGCCAGTCCCAGCCTTGGAAACGGTCTCTGCAGATTACTGTGTGATTGTTTCAGGCCTCTATTGTGAAATCCCCTCAGTAACAGATGCTGGTCTCTGAGAGCCTCTGGCCCCGGCCCAGCCCACATTAGACCTATGATTGATGAATACCACCCTCATTACTGTGTCACTCGTCAAATTAATATCTGAGCCACAGGATCAGGCAGCACTTAGGTGCTCATTAACCTTAAGAGGCTCTCTAGCTGTGTTCCTACACTAAGGCTGCTTAATGCTGTTTACAGTGTGATAGATGTACCCTTTATCCTGCTGCTGATGACCTATCAGGCCCTCGGGATAAATTCAACATTATACTGCTGATAGGATGGCACGCCGGGCATGTTAGACATTGTGCCTCTGTGTCCTCAGCTCCCCCCAAATATGGGTACATTCAATCCTGGGTCCAGTTTAGATATTTGGCAAAAAAAGGACTTTTAACAAAATGTGGGTTTGGCAAAATCTTTAGAATTTTGATTTCTGGTGATGGGGCTTATTCACAACAGCACGTAATTCCGCCTGCGCACGGGTCTCATGGTTTTTACAGATTTCACATGCGTCGGGGGTCCTGCATATGTAACTTGGAGCAAATACGGGTGATTCACAGTCGTACGCGTGTCGGTCGGATCTCCACGTGGGACTCAGAGGGTGTAACTGGGCGGCTTGGTGGAAGAGTATTCCCTGGGCATGTCAATAGAATTGCGCATTATTCAGAGATGAGCGCACACAGAGATCCACCCGACTTCAGACGGATCTCCTACGCCAAGCACGGGGCCAGCGAGACTACGAGCCGAGGCTGATGGCGGCTTCTTACACCAGCTGATGGATTGGAGGGCGGCTATGTGGTCGCGTAGACGTGGCTGGCTCTGAATACTGGCGGAACACTGCAATATCGATATCAGACGCAGTTGAACGATCTTTTTCTACTGCACATGCATCTAAGTCTCACTGCGTATGCTTCTGTGCGCACGGAGTCGCAGTTGCGGTTGAGACTCGCAGCCTTGGAAATGTCTTGAAAATGTATCAGGCGTTCGTGGAGGTAACTGGGTGGTGACTGGGAGGTGGCAATGCGGACGCGCGGAGATGGCCCGTTTTATGGACGTGTTATGGGAGTGCCGCCCGCGTACCACTGTATTGGATGCGAACTCAAACTAGGGAAGTGAGCCGGACCATTTTTGCTGGATTTGGTTCTAAGTTCTAATTCGTCGTCCGGCTTTGGATTTGGATTTGCCAAACTGCGGCTTTGGCTTTGGATTTGGATTTTTTTCAAAAATTTACAAAAAAGGCTAAAATCACATAAATTGGGCTTTTTTTTCTTCCTAGTGTATTATTAACCTCAATAACATTAATTTCCAGTCATTTACAGTCAATTTAGACCACCTCACAGCTTAAATTATAGTTTCACCGTTATTGGCGAAAGGCTGCAGTGAGCTGACTGGTTACTAAGCGACAGGGTAGCAGCACAGACACCACAGTATAAAGCACATCTATGACACATTGCCACACAGCAGTGGCAGAAATGAAAGGTAGTGCAAGATGGAATTGTCTTTGGGCCCTCCCACCCACCCAGTGGGGTACGGCCAGCAGTGTCACAGTGCTTGTATACACAGAGGGCTACGGCCCAAGGAGTCACAGTGCTTGTATACACACAGTGGGCTTATGCCCAGTCACGGAGCTTGTATACACACTGTGGGCTTATTCCCCGTCACGGAGCTTGTATACACACTGTGGGCTTATTCCCAGTCACGGAGCTTGTATACACACAGTGGGCTTATTCCCAGTCACGGAGCTTTTATACACACAGTGGGCTTATTCCCAGTCACAGTGCTTGTATACACACTGTGGGCTTATTCCCAGTCACAGTGCTTGTATACACACAGTGGGCTTATGCCCAGTCACGGAGCTTGTATACACACAGTGGGCTTATGCCCAGTCACGGAGCTTGTATACTCACAGTGGGCTTATGCCCAGTAAGGTCACGGAGCTTGTATACACACAGTGGGCTAATGCCCTGTCACGAGGCTTGTATACAGACAGTGGGCTTATGCCCAGTAAGGTCACGGAGCTTGTATACACACAGTGGGCTAATGCCCTGTCACGAGGCTTGTATACACACAGTGGGCTTATGCCCAGTAAGGTCACGGAGCTTGTATACACACAGTGGGCTTATGCCCAGTAAGGTCACGGAGCTTGTATACACACAGTGGGCTAATGCCCTGTCACGAGGCTTGTATACACACAGTGGGCTTATGCCCAGTCACGGAGCTTGAATACACGCAGTGGGCTTATGCCCAGTAAAGGAGCGTGTAACTAACTAACGGAGGTCACACCGACTAAACACCTCACCTCTCTCTCTAATTGAAAATGGCGCAGAGTCCCAAACGCCGCGCCTTTTATAGAGGCCGAACGTCACCCAAATCTCGCGAGAATCCGACGTCAGCCAGGTGACGTTCGGCCTCGAGGTGGAATCCGAGTCAGACGAGAACGCCTGAACTTGCATTTGGGTGGACTCGGATTCCACCTGTTCGGAGCGGTTCGGATTCCTCAGAATCCGAACCGCTCATCTCTAACTCAAACGCAAGGACGCTCACATTGGAGGCTATTCTGACCGACAATCTGCACCTAAAATGGGTCTGGTGGAAGTTTTGATGACGTGACCGATAGTTGCATCTATAAAGTAACACACCAAGCGGTATTACAGCAACTAAAGACATTCAAAATGAGCGTTGCCAGGGCCGGACTGGCTGTCTGGCACTTGTGGCAAATGCTGATCTGCCAGTCTGGCAATGCCGATGGCCAGATTGTCCGGTCCTGCCATCTGAAAGCCTGACTGAGCAACGCCAGCATGCAGAGAGATGGAGCATGCCCCTGTGACTCGCAGCATGCCCCAGTGAGGCGTGGTCACACCTCTTAAAAGCATGGCCACGCCCCTTTTCCAAGTGTTCAGTAATAATGCTGGGGCCATTCAGAGTCAGGCCCTATGTTTCAGTGTGAGCTGGTAGGCGCCTGCCCGCTGTTTGTGTGGTATGCAAATTTCTAGACCTTGGAGACTCGGAGGAACATGCCACCCTCCCACATCCTGCCGCTCGCCTAGCAAATCGAATTGAGGGCCTGATTCAGAGCCGGACGCTATTTGCGGACGCTCGTTCAGAAAAAGGGGCTGGCTATTTAACTTGAGCGCTCGCTCTTTGCGGTCTGTTGACGCCTCTATGTCTGAGCGAGCGTCCGAAACATGCGCTCGCTATTTTGTAAAGACGCCCCTTGCCCGCTCGCATCATACGTCATCTCCGCTATTTATTTGATTAATCGAGTACATCGAAAGGCGTATGAACTGCTCGCTATTCTTGTGGTAGCATTTTCCTACCGCAATCATGCGAGCAGTTCAGGCTAAAAGACAACCAAGTGACGTGGCCGATGACGCTGCTTTGTTAATTATGCACACCCTTAAAACGCCCGTTTTGGCCGTTTGGCACGCCTGCGTTCGGATCACCACTCCCCGTTTTCAAGCACCTTCCCCTGTTACCACCCACATACGCCTCATTCTGTCACTCAAATTAGCAGGCACTCGCTATTTTGCGAGTACACGATTTCTGACCGCAATGACTGGTTGGCGCATGCGCATTACAACTAGGGATGTGCAGGCTCGGTTCTACTCGGTTCCGTTCGGTTCTTTTTACCGGATCTTATTGGGTTTCAGCTGTCACGAGTTTTGGATAGCCAATAAGATTCGGTAAAAAGAACCGAACGGAACCGAGTAGAACCGAGCCTGCACATCCCTAATTACAACCCATACGCATGTGCAGATGTGCGAACATCGCTCGGAGCGAACGAGCGGCCGCTTACGAGCGGCTCTGAATCAGGCCCTGAATTCAGTAACAGGCTGGTGCTAGTCAGTCCTTTAGGGTGCGGCTGAAAACAGGATTGTGCCCTGGCACCTAGAGTGGTCTGGCCCAATGAATAACACTGGCCCCTCCTGGCACTTTTGGACATTCACATCCAAGGTAATAATGTTAAAATACAGTCTCTGCTTTAGTGGCACTACATGCGCCAGCATGTACTTGTGTGAGAGTATATACTGGCACTTGTGGTGCCACAATAGCAGACACTGGGGCAGATGTAGCGGGACACACGTCAGCCATAATTGCTTCCGCATTGCGTGCACATAAACAAATGCGTATATTTGTCCGTCTGCAGAGTCGTGCGCATTTCTGTGGCTGGACCATGCTTGGTTTTGTAGCCGTCATTGTAATCAGTGCGCATTTGTACCAGCGCTATCCCTGGTGTGGTAGGTCCGTGCGAAAACAGAGCATAATTGCGCTTAACGAAAACACATAAAATACCTCTGCAAACCCGACTTGTGCTCATCTCTGAATAAGCCCCACTGCTGTCTGCGCCTTTGCAACAATAACGTACTAATGGTCTTGACTCTATTTTGTTCTTTAATATTTAATCTCCACAATTTTGAAATGATTGAAAAATAGGCGCAAAGGGGAGCGGGATCTGCGAGGGCCGGAATTCGGGGGCATTATATAACGGCTTTTGTTCTAACAGACAATAACGTGTAATCCGAGGAGGCAATTAATTGTAGCGATTATTGTGTCACTGTTGGAATGAACGGCGCATTTACGGGAAAGGTCAAACAACAAAACAAGCGATGGCCGCTCTCCAGATGGGGGCTATTAACTTAAGAGGGGGGATTAACTGAGTCCTGACAATTATCTGTCTATTAATTGTATGTGCTTCTGCCTCTGTGTAATGCCTTAGACATTACAATGTATAAACAACACCAGATCCAGTTACCCTGAATGGAACGGTCAGTGATTCCAGCCGTCAGTAGCTAGAAACAGGGACAGCTGGCGTTAGGAGGGCTGTCATAATATTACTGCGGCAGGCGCCCTCAGTAGGTGCTGGCTCCGTTCATTGCGTTCACCCTTAACACCCGTATATAAACAAGGTGTATGACCCCACAATCACCCAGCATCCTACGCATCCCTCTGCCGGTAACTCTTGCGATCTGTAGTCCACAGGTCACAGCGGCTAATGCCGTTAGGAGATGGCGTTTGCTATCGGGGCCAAGCCGCAGATTGCATCGCATACCGGAGCTTGGTAAATTCGGCAAAAAAGCAACCCCCACAGAAATCTATGGGGCTCGCTACTGCTAGTGAGGTCAGGAGACTGAAGATATTTCCATATCTGCTGCCATCTTCCCCTAGATATATACAGGGGGTACTGTAAATATGTGGATATCCTCCTGGCTGTTATTGGGGGAAATCACAACAATTTACTTTGGTAAATAGGCCCCCCTATCTCTCAGGGCTCTAGACTTCCCATTTTCATTGAGTTCTGGACTACAGCCAGTAAAAGGTCGACAATGTCTAGACACCAGATGTTCGACAGTCAATAGGTCGACTGGGACAAAATGTTGACACAAAAAAATGGTCGACACAAAAATGGTCGACACATTTTTTTTTATTTATTTTTTTGTTGGTTAGGGTTAGGAACTTACCGAAGGGTTAGGGTCAAGCACCTACCCCGACGGTTAGGGTTAGGCACCAGGAGGGAGGGTTAGGCACTAGAAGGGACGGTTAGGGTTAGACACCAGGAGGGAGGGTTAGGCACCAAAGGGAGGGTTAGGGTTAGGCACCAGGAGGGAGGGTTAGGCACTAGAAGGGACGGTTAGGGTTAGACACCAGGAGGGTGGGTTAGACACCAGGAGGGAGGGTTAGGGTCAAAATTAGGGCTAGGAAAAAAAAACGTGTCAACCAATTTTTTTTTTAACCTGTCAGGGACAGGGACATGTTGACCCTGTCGATCATTTGTACCTGTCGACCTTCTTACATGTCGACATTTAGGGCCTCATTCAGAGGCGGTCGTAAGATGCAAGCGGTCGTTCTGAAACAGGGCGGCCGCTTGCATCCTGAACGGCCGCCTCCATGTCGGTCGTTAGGCTGTGGGTTAACACCCACAGCTCTAACGACCGCTAAAGGTGATGGTCGCGATGGTCAAGACCATCGCGACCATCGGGGCTTACGACCAGACCCTAGGGTAGGGTCTCGTCAACCTTAAGCCCCAGGGAGCTTCCTGCTCTGTTTGAGCAGGAAGCTCCCCACTGACATCACTGATGATGTCAGTGGGGCTGCCCCCAAATGGCATGCGTTCCGATAGGAACGCCTCCGTTTGGCCGGGCATGCCCCCGGCCCGCCCGGCAAATGGGGCGAGCTGTCACTCAACATCGACAGCTCGCCCCGTCTGCTACGAGACCCCTAAAGACGGATCACCCGTCGTTAGCCGGGTCTCGCGCATGCACACGACGTAGCCGGCTCCGTCGTGCGTATGCGCACTGGAGCAACATCGACCCGGTCGCGAGCACGTAGAGCTAACGACCGGGTCTGAATAAGCTCCTTAGTGTGTTGACCTTTTGTCCCAGTTGACATATTGACTGTCAACCTTTTTTACTGTCTATCTCCTAATCCACACCCGTTTTTATCATGATCAGTTTTTAACCACATAAAATCCAAATCTTCAGGTTTTCATGCCTTGAAAAAAGACTTTTCCCAGCTATTATTTTCTCACCCCTTAGAAAGTGAAGAGGGTAACTTTCCTTGTGTGTAACGCCTTGTTATGGCCCGATTCAGAGATGACCCGCAATGCCTGTATTTTTGCAGAATGAGCGATTGTTTGCTATTGCGCATAAGTGACCGCGAACTGCGCACACGCAGCGATTGCATTGCGGTTACTCTCATACACTCGTACAGAGGAATCCATCGCAAAGTGAGTGACAAGTAGTCGGAATTTTGCAGGCGTGTCTGACCGTTTAAACGCCGTGTCATGGGCGTGCATAAATTAGCCATTGTGATCTCCTGCGCAGCATGATAGCCCTCTGCATGTCAGGACAGCTGCAGTGTTTGCGGCAGGTCAAACGCGCCTCACTCGTGCATGCTGTACGACTGCTCGCTGTGCGTCCATGTTCCCGATGTTTACGCTGGTGCACGTCGTCAGACAGATATGAGAAGGCAGCAGTGTGCGTCCCTATACATACTTACCGACATTCTAACTCTCCTCCCCGGTCGAAACCCGAAGATGAGGGGGGCCGGACTGTATATGTCATTAGGCCCCACTCCACCACTGGGAAAAGCCTGCGATTCGCGGGTCCATGAGCAGGGGACGGGGCTAAATTATGCGATTCGCGGCGTCCATGAGCAGGGGACGGGGCTAAATTATGCGATTCGCGGGTCCATGAGCAGGGGACGGGAGTAAATTATGCGATTCGCGTCATTTTTGCCCCGACACCTACTTGCGGACTGAAAAATTCCCCAGAAAATCTCCCCATACTGCCCACTTCACTAGGAAGTGGGCGGGTATTGGGTGATATGCCTACTCTTCCGGGGGTGGGGTGGGGGTTCACCCGAAAAATCGCGAGCCTCCCGCGACATCCGGGAGAGTAGGCATGTATGCCTATGCTGGGCTGGGGATCAGTATGGCCGGCGCTTCAAATCCCGACAACGGAAGACCGGCAGTGCAGATCCCGCGTGGCCCCTTCTCCATCCTCACTCCCTCGCCAAACTACTCCACGTGGGTTACGCGCAACTGCTGCTTAGCAAACAATGGGACGGGAGCTGCGAGCATTATAGAAACAGGCGCCAACCTCAGCGTTTATCTTTCTGCTGAATGCAGGAGAGTGGATTGGAAAATATGATCTGTTTTATGTTCTATGTTTGGTACATTGGGCTTGATTCATTACCGATCACAACTGCGATAGTGCACGCAGACGGCCGTTCTGCGCATGCATCGCAGTGCGTGTGCACAAAGAGCTCACTGCGGTCGCAGACACTACGCAGACCCATTGCAGAGTGACTGACAGGAAGTGAGCGTTTAAGGGTGGTGACGGGGGGTTGGCTGGCGAAACGCAGGCGTGTCAGTGTGTTTGAACGCCGTTACAAGGGCGTGCATAACTTAGCCCCTGCGATGGTATACGCAGCCTGAGTTCCCACTACGTGCAATGAAGTTAGCAATTTCCGAGTAAGGTCAGACCTTGTACAACTGTGCGTGAGGCTGCGATTGTACTCGATATTACCGATGGTTTCACTATTTTGTTAAGTATTACGGATGTAAGGGGATGTGGGAGTCCTTATAGAAGGCTGTGATGGTTTTGCGATTACAAACATTAGCATATTTGCGCAGTGGACCTGCGTGCGTAATCGCTGCTGCGATCGCAATAGTGATACGTGATGAATCAGGCCCATTGTTATAGAGAAACGTGGGTCTGTTTGCACACAGCTGGCAGTCATTGGTGGTCCTTGGGGGCCTCCCCTGCGTCCTCCTCCCCTTTAAAGAAAAGTCTGAAACCTAACGGGTCTAGTTACTAAGCAGTGTTAGGAGACAGAGTGAAAAGTGATAAGAAAGTGATAAGGTGCCAGCCAATCAGCTCCCAACTGTTATTTTTCAAACACAGCCTGTGAGATGACAGTTGGGAGCTGATTGGCTGGCACCTTATCACTTTTCACGCTGTCTCCTAACACTGCTTAGTAAATAGACCCCTTAGTAAGTATAGTCCATCTGTGGTCACTGGAGATGAGAAGTGAAGTGGTGCAGATAGAGGTAGGTTGTTTAGTGCTGGTGCTGTCACATTATACACGGAGAACCGTGAGGCACACATTCTATAACTCCATTACTATATACAGTTTGTGAAAAAGCATTGAAATGGGTTAGTGGGCCTTTGAAGAGGGGAATGTGGAAGTATTTAGGGGTCTATGTACTAAGCAGCGATAAGTGACAGAGTGAAAAGTGATAAGTCTGTGATAAGTGCCAGCCAATCAGCTCCCAACTGTCATTTTTCAAACACAGCCTGTGAGATGACAGTTGGGAGCTGATTGGCTGGCACCTTATCACTTTCTTATCACTTTTCACTCTGTCACTTATCACTGCTTAGTACATAGACCCCATAGTGCCTTATCCTAACATATCATTTAGATGGCCACCACAGCACCCGGTATCATCGCGGCAGGGTCCACCCTCTTGCACCGCGTCCCCAGCTTGTGACCAGCTGTTTGGTAACGGCCCAATATGCACAGCCTGGAAGTATCTGCCTAAGATCTCTGTGACTGCAACTTCCTGCAGCAGTGTAGTGGTGAGGTCTGGTGTCGCTCTGTGACGGGATCCGCTCAGTCTCACCGCATTGACGGCTTCATGCGCTATTGGAGAAACACCTGTCGCATCCCGACCTGTCACGTCTTTGGCTCGGTAAGACGTCATCACTGAGAGTGCAGCCTAGCCTATCACTAGGAACAGGGCTGGCTTCAGCAGGAGGCGCGCCCTGTGACGACTGGGACTCCGACGCCCCATAACCCTGCACGGCTTCGCCGTGTGCGCCTGAAAATGAGGCGTGGCATAATTACCATGGGCCACACCCCATATGGCATGCCACCCATTTAACTTCAGTCTGGTGGCGAGCCCAGCATTCTGTCAGCAGCCCTCTCCCTGCACTGAATGGATGCCATCCAGTCCTCTTCTCTGAGGGCCGGCACTCAACCTCCTGACCACTGGCGGGACACTTCGGCCCACGGGTGGAACAGCGGGGCAGTGCCCGAAAAACTTGATTGTCCCGGTGAAATCAGGATGGTTGGAAGGGGTGCGCCCTCTATGGGGTGGCGCCCCTGTTCGACCGCACTGGTCGAACATGCCTCGAGCCGGCCCTGACTAGGAAACAGTGACATCACTGAGAGTGCAGCCTATCCTGTCACTAGAAAACAATGACATCAATGAGAATGCAGACTCTTCATTTACTAGGAGCCAGTGACATCACTAAGAATGCAGCCTATTAATTCACTAAGAGTCAGTGACATCACTGTGAATGCAGCCTATCCATTCACTAGGAACCAGTGACATCACTGAGAATGCAGCATATCCTGTCACTAGGAACCAGTGACACCACTGAGAATGCAGCCTATCCATTCACTATGAGCCAGTGACATCACTGAGAATGCAGCCTATCCCTTCACTAGGAGCCAGTGACATCACTGAGAATGCAGCCTATCCATTCACTAGGAACCAGTGACATCACTGAGAATGCAGCCTATCCTGTCACTAGGAACCAGTGACATCACTGAGAATGCAGCCTATCCATTCACTAAGAGTCAGTGACATCACTGTGAATGCAGCCTATACATTCACTAGGAACCAGTGACATCACTGAGAATGCAGCATATCCTGTCACTAGGAACCAGTGACATCACTGAGAATGCAGCCTATCCATTCACTAGGAGCCAGTGACATCACTGAGAATGCAGCCTATCCATTCACTAGGAGCCAGTGACATCACTGAGAATGCAGCCTATCCATTCACTAGGAGCCAGTGACACCACTGAGAGGGCAGTATATCCAGTCACTAGGAACCAGTGACATCACTGAAAGTGCAGCCTATCCAGTCACTAGCAACCAGTGACATCACTGAATGAAAATGCACCCTATCCTCTCATTAGTATCCAGTGACATCACTGTGAGTGCAGTCTATCCATTCAGTGAATCATGACACTAAATATTGGTTTAGACCACAAAATGATTTCTTCCACTGTGTGTTAGTGACAGGTACAGTACACATTAAAGTTTGGATAATACTCATATATGTTTCATCTAAATATAAAACCCGGGTGACACATTGTAATTACCCAGATGTTTATTTTCTTCTTCTGTGTTTAATATCCATCTGTCTTGGAGCACGAGGTTGTATCGCGGCTTAGAAAGCTTCTTAATCGTTGCCAAAACCCAGTGAGTGTGGTGATAATCTTGGGAAAGGCACATCTATAAACACCATGGTGAAGTTCTAGTGTTAATGGCAGATGTCTTTCTCAGCTCCAACAGTGGACATCCTTCTTGGTGGAGTCCAGGGGTCCCTGGAGATCACCATTTATGTCCGTTTCCATATGCCTGGCCAGGCTGCTCCCTGCGCTCCGTGACATTGAGAGAGCAGCTCTGTGTTTCAGGGATCTGTAAACAGAAATATTATCCATGTAACATATCTACTGCCTGAAACCATGCAGAAAGTCTTGGCACCTCATTATCTGTCTGGAACGCTCTTTGGGGATAAGTAAAAAGTGCGAGCAGGCAGTTCGCTGCCGTGTACCCGCTGATGTGGATGCCAAGGCTTCTGCTCTACGTTATTAAACCATCACTGACATTAACCCTTTGGCAGGTTCCGAGCACGCTTCAGAGATTTAGAAGACCTGGAAAAAAAATGTGAAAGACTATTATTACGTTACAAGGATCAGTTCACGCAGGTCGTCATGTCCAGCACACAAACACAAGTGCCACATGCTTCATCCATCATTCTTCATTTGCAAGGTCTCGATGGACCCCAGCCAGGGACATTCAGGTCAAATTTAATTAGCTCCATCGTTACTGAATATATCACAGCATTCTCCAATCAACATTGCACGGATTGGGTTCTTGTCATAACCATACTAAGATTTGCCAATTATTTCATGATATACAAGACAGGGGTATGCAGCCGGGAAACCGGCGGACTTAATCCAGACAGCCGGCTTCCCCACTGCTTTATCCCGGCGAGGGTTAAAGGACAGACGTCTAAATTTAGACGCCTGTCATTTTACCGACGCCGGGAGACTGGCGCCCGGCATACCGATCGAAGTGATGCTGGGCGCCGAGCACTGAGCGGGGATAGCCGCGGGGGGGGAGGATTTAGGGTTTAGGCACCCCCCCAGAAGGTTAGGGTTAGGCTAGGGGGAGGGAGGGTCAGGGTTAGGCACCCCCGGGGGTACTTAGGTTTAGGTGGCGGGGAAGGGGGGGTTAGGTTTAGGCACTTAGAGGGGGGATTAGGGTTAGGCACTGGGGGGAAGGTTAGGGTTAGGCACCGCTAAGGAGGGTTAGGGTTGGGGGGAGGTTAGGTTAGTGAATACTTACCTGGGGACGATCGGGATTTTCACCCATGTCGGGCAGCCGCTGTCGGGATTCCAACTGCCGGACAAGCGCCCGGCTGTAAATCATACCGATTTCCCAAGACAGGATACAAATACGTTGGATCAATGGTTGTCTCAGTGTATTTTGGGACCTCTGGGATAATATTATACATACGATATGTAGAGCTTATTTTTACGGCATGCTTGGCACACCGAAAAAAAACTGTGCTACTGTACCTCTTACATGCTAGCAGAGATGGATTGTATTCCAACAACAATAGGCGGTGACCAGCACATATAGAAGAGTTGGAGATTTAGAAGAATACAATGTTATACCCAGGTGACTATGGAGCTATATAGAGTTCTATTTATTGACTAGTACTATTTCCTCACCTCAATAATGTTTACTATACACCATAGAGGCAGCGTTCTCTGTATAGTGCATGCATCACCTATATACAGAGCAGGTGGCCATTGTATTGGCCTGAACCAACATTGAAGATACATTTGTTTATCTCAGGCGCTAGTCAAGGGACCCACAAAAAATGACAGGATAGATGTATGATACACCCCCCCAAAAAGATCAAAGCAAACCCTAAATAATTGAGGACTCTACTTTCTTTCAGGGTCATTCTAATAAACCAATGTCTAAAATTAGGAGATCCACTAATTACTCATTTTCATGAGATATCAAACAATAGAAATCAAGTAATAATTTATTTAGAATACAGGGTCACTTTGTACAGTAACTGGGGTGTTCAATCCTTCACTCCCAGCATATAGTTATAATGCAAACAGGCTGCAATAGGGAGGTATGAATAATATTTGACAATAATCTTCTAGTAAAAATGTATAATAATGAATATAAAAGTAAAAATGTTTCTGAGACAATAAAACACATGTAGCTACACCGAATCAACAGCCTAAAAATAACACGTTTTAAAAACACATAAAAATAAACCATAAATGAAATAAAAAGATTACATTTTCACTTTAAGGGCTTGTGCAACACGTTTCTCGGTGCACCCGGTCACTTCCTCAGGACATAATGTTTGATATCTCATGAAATCGAGTAATTAGTGTCTCCTATTTTGAAACGTTATTAGAATTACTTTGAAATTAGAACCCTGAATTATTCATGGATAGCACGTTTTGTTTGGGGAACATCAGCTTCTGGAGATAAATCTATCTTGTTGTATACCCTGGCAGCGCCGTAACAGGGCTCATTGCCACCCTATGCCAGCCGCCCCCGCTACCTAAACCAATGGCATCATGACATCACACCCAGGGAGTAGGGTTGTTAGCTCTGGTAAGTAGAACACTGGGCCTGATTCAGAGCCGGACGCTATTTGCGGACGGTCATTCTGAAAAAGGGGCCGGATATTTAAATTGAGCGCTCGCTCTTTGCGGTCTGTGGACGCCTCTATGTCTGAGCGAGCGTCCGAAAAAATGCAATCGCTATTTTGTAAAGATGCCCCTTTGCCGTTCGCATCATACGTCATCTCCTGTATTTATTAGATTAATCAGGAACATCGAAAGGCATCTGAACTGCTCGCAGTGCTTGTGGTAGGATTTACTTCCCGCTATCACTGCGAGCAGTTCAGGCTAAAAGACAACCAAGTGACGTGGTAGATGACGCTGCTTTGTTAATTATGCACACCCATTAAACGCCGTTTTGACCGTTTGGCACGCCTGCGTTCGGATCTCCACTCCCCCATTTTCAAGCACCTTCCCGTTACCACCCACAAACGCCTCATTCTGTCACTCAAATTAGCAGCCCCTCGCTGTTTTACGAGCGCACGATTTCCGACCGCAATGACTGGTTTGCGCATGCTCAGTTGTGCGAACATCGCTCTGAGCGAACGAGCGGCCGCTTACGAGCGGCTCTGAATCAGGCCCTCAGTCCAGTGCATCCTAAGGATGCTATGTACAGCTCCAAAGGCTGCAGGGTGCCTGTCTGGGGTGTGGGACTATCTGGTAGGTTCTGCAGTAGCACTAGTGGCTGCAGGGTGCCATTCCATGCCGAGTGCCATGGGGCACCAACGGTGCCACCAACAGGGCACTGCTCTCAGTGTGGTGGCACCACTCACACCCCTAGGTATGTCCCTGTACCCTAGAACTATTTGGAAAGTCCCTATTCTCCTGAGCTGCAGGACATATACCGCGTTTGGTACTCACTCTAGAGGTGCCAATCAGAAACAACAATCAGCCTATCAATTCCCTAGAAACTAGTGACATCTCTGTGGCATGAGGCTGGAGTCGAGGCACCATGAATATTGATTGAGCCCCCCCAAGTGGCTGCCTCTCCGCTAAGGTTATAATGCACTACACAGCGCAGATGGTGCCAAGTTCCATTACACTGCTCACACCAACAGAGACACATTATGCCCCTGTATCATATGATAAGAGTTGGGCCATGTACTAGGACGCAATGCTGGTGGGTGCAATGCCGGGTATTACAAGAGGTCTGATGATTCAAACTTTGTTGTTTTGTTTCTCCCAGAGTCCTTATCTTACCCAGAACCTCACTCGGCCGGTGCAGTGACTGGCAGCTGTGTTTGTCAGGACAGCTCGGCGGGGGGTGCCGTCTGGGAACAGTCTGAAGTCTCTGGTGACGAGTGAAGAGGAGACATATTGCATCGGTATTACTGTCCTGTTTTATGTTGTCTTTATAATGTACGGCGAGGTATTAACAGATGCAAATGGCTTCCTATCACCTTGTACTTACAACAGTTCTAGGCAGATACAATAAAGTTCATCACTCAATCTGCTTAACTGACCTTTCACTGCAGTGTTTGGATTTGTGAGGGAGGGGGACTGCAAATATAAATAGTATAGCATCCCGCATATATTACATGGGAACTGTCAGAGACACGCAGAGGATTCTCCTGGGGTAGGGGGGATTCTACAGAGGGAAGTCTCCTGGGGGGATTCTACTGAGGGGATTTTACTGAGCGAAGTCTCCTGGGGGGTGTCGAAGCTGGTTTAGTAGCTGAGACAGAATCAGTGTAAAATTAGCTTGGAGCGACGCCATCTTGCGAATGGCAACCAGACTCCATCTTAAAAATAAGTATCTGCACAACGCCATTTTGCGAATGGCCATCCAGCGCCATCTTAGAGAAACTCACACTTAAGTACATACGGCGATGCTATAATTAGCATCGTGAGATCGCATATTAGCATTTTGCGAACGCATATGGGATATTTCCCCATATCCCATATGCACAGTAAATATGCACATTAGCGAATGTACAATATCCTGCATGCGAACGCTGTTTATTAGCTGCATGCGTGTACATCTGCCCCAAGTCACATAAATCTAACTAGCAACTTTTCCCAAACTCCTAATACTTACACACTGCACACTCACATAAAAGGTTCCATAGCTTCAAAGTGTAATATTCAAGGTTTATTCATTTATTACTAATGTTGTGAAATAAAGACTATTTGATATCTAAGGTTTAGTATATGATAAGCAAACCGTGTTTGGTGTTGTACTGATCTACTCTCTCTCAACAGCTTTCCGGTGTCATCAGTGAGAAGATCGCAGCATGCATTCTCAACTTATGGACTGTAGAGAGTTAAAACACTAAAATGTACTATGAAATGTTAGCAGCTTAGTTATGCATGCAGCGGGAAAAAGGAGACAACAAGCTTTTGGAGGCTGACCTGTGTCCATTTGAATCGACCTGTTAAATGTCCTGTAACAGAAGCACCGTGACTGAGAACCAATGGAATCATGCCAAACTTGCTTATTGTATTGCTTATCCCTGTAAGGGTATAAATGTGCGTGCAGACTCCAATCTGGAGTCTTCTTGCTGATGCTGTTGATGGAGGTTTCTTGTAGATGCCGGTAACTGGTTCCAGTGCGCTAAATTGTCTTTAGATCACAGCGTGTAACCATCTGTTTTTATGTTGAAATAATATACTTTGTGCGTTGGAAACACATTTTCAATGTCTGAAGGCTTTTATTTTACTGTATGACTGCGTATGCAAATAGCGTCAATTTTAGAAGGTATAGGAAGGATTGTACCAAGGTTAAATTACGTTATAACAGTGGATTCTACTGAGGGAAGTCTCCTGGGGGGATTCTACTGAGGGAAGTCTCCTGGGGGGGATTCTACTGAGGGAAGTCTCCTGGGGGTATTCTACTGAGGGAAGTCTCCTGGGGGGGATTCTACTGAGGGAAGTCTCCTGGGGGGGATTCTACTGAGGGAAGTCTCCTTGGGGGGATTCTACTGAGGGAAATCTCCTGGGGGGAATTCTACTGAGGGAAGTCTCCTGGGGGGGATTCTACTGAGGGAAGTCTCCTGGAGGGGGGGGATTCTACTGAGGGAAGTCTCCTGGGGGGATTCAGTCATTGGCTTCTGGAAAATCTCCCCTCGTATTTACGTCCAACATTTCTCATGGGATGCATTTTGCGTCTTCCAGTTGCACTGCTGCGGTCAAGGGTATTTCTAGGGGTAACAACCAAAGCTCAAAAGTGTGAGATGTAATAATGACGGCCCCAGCCCCCTCACTGTCCTGATACATGTACAACAGATGAAGGTAAACCCTAAACCCTGCAGTATTTCAGGAGCAAATGAATGATTGGGTCCTAAAGTGGCTGTTTTATTAGCAGGTCCCACTTTAGGTGCCCATTTATCATTAACTATTTGCAGCATATTCCCCCCCAAAAACGCCCATTTTCGGAGGATATCTGCAAATATCTCTATCTAAAGATGGCGTTGTGCTGCTATTGGCTACACATCGCAATACTAGCCCGGAAATGGTCGCGACGCATGTATGGTCTGTAGACAACGCATGCCCAGCACAGGAGTGAAAAGACAGTCTCTTCACGCACCTCGCTGGGACGGGCACCTTTCGGAGCCAGTGTCACTGCTGTGGCTCTTTGATGCATGATGGCGCCAAGATCGTATCCTGCAATGTGAACATGGGCGCTAGTAATGTGCCCAGATCGCATTACGAATTAAATTGTTAATATATGGGCCCCTTACTAATTTGTATCAATCGCTGCAGAGCGCAGCAGGTTATAGAAGCGCCGGGGGAGGAGATTAATAGCCAGGAGGTAAGGTGACCCTAAGCTTATAGGAGGAATCATCCTGCATACTAGCATTATGCATGTTGTGTCAAATAATATGTAAGCTCTCACAGGCAGGGCCCTCTTTCCTCTTGTACTCCCCTTAGCAGTACTCGTGCCACCTGTGCTCCGAGTTTCTTACCCCCGAGTTCTTCCAGTGACTCTATGTACAGGCCCAGACTGAGTACCCAGCTGCCTCCCCTCCCTGCGATCTCACCACCGCTCGTCCTACAGGTTACTGTGACTTGTCCTGCCTAGTCCATTATTTTATTGCTGTGTGGTGTTCCTAGATATGTCACTTTACACTGTATTGTATTAATTATGTCAAGTTCAGTGCCGTCCTGAGCGCCCGACCTCCTCTGCGTGGCGTCATGATGTAATGCATGCAGGAGACGGGGCCGCTAACACTGTGAAGTGCAGCACTACCTGGAGCATACGAGCGGCTCTACTTACAGGCAGCTGGGTACATGGAAACTCAGAGCGAGCAAAATGACACTCTGGGCGGTACTGCCACAGTGATACTGGCTGGAGGGTGCAGTTCCAGGGGCAGATACACCCATGCTTAATCTTCACCCCCACCCACCCAATCCTGTGTCGGCGGTGCTGCACAAATCACTGGAAAAATGGTATGGCGGCCATTTTCTCGGAGACCTGCATATGTGCAGCGCTAGAGTCTACTCTCTTGTACCGGCCTCTAGAGGGGGCGGCACCCATATGGATAATTCACACAGGCCCCTTCCTCTCCTAGGGGTCTATTTACTAAGCAGTGTTAGGAGTCAGAGTGAAAAGTGATAAGAAAGTGATAAGGTACCAGCCAATCAGCTCCCAACTGCCATCTCACAGGCTGTGTTTGAAAAATGACAGTTGGGAGCTGATTGGCTGGTACCTTATCACTTTCTTATCACTTTTCACTCTGACTCCTAACACTGCTTAGTAAATAGACCCCCTAATATGGTATCTGTATGGCATTCCAGAAACTTTGTGGTACCTTAAAAATAAAAGACTAATATTTTTATGTATTTATTCTGTACTATTTGTATATTTTTGCCCTTAATGGGCCTTTGTTCTATTTATTATTTACCATTATTTTTTGCTGTATTTATGTTATATTATTGCTCTGTTGAATAAAAGAAATTTAAATAAAAATAAAAGACTATGGGGGTCTAGTTACTAAGCAGTGTTAGGAGACAGAGTGAAAAGTGATAAGGTGCCAGCCAATCAGCTCCTAACTTTCATCTCACAAGCTGTTTGAAAAATGACAGTTGGGAGCTGATTGGCTGGTACTTTATCACTTTGTCTCCTAACAGTGCTTAGTAAATAGACCCCTATATTATAATAATAATAGAGAACCACGCTTCTACACCAAGTTATAGTACTGATTGATCCCAATTGTACGTTTGCAGCCTTAATAAGGAGTAGTAGAGCGGTATCCAGAATAATTTGCTTGAAAGAAGACTCCTTGGCGCAAATCTATCTGGGAAGAAGACACTATATATTTTTTTTTCTTCTTTCCCGGTATATCTGCGCCAGGAAGATCTTCCTTCATTGATAGCAGAGGGTAGACGGCCTGTGGCTGATCGCTCAGGGTGAGGTATCCAGCCAGTTGGACGGGAGTCTGGATGACAGAGCTGTTTTGCTTTGGTAATTAGGAGGGACATGTTCCTGCTGACAAGATTGGTGATTGCTCCACTCCGAGGGGATTTAGAGACGTGACGTTCGGGTATTTCGCAGCTGGCCCTAACTAGATCTCTGAGTAAGTGGTGAATTGTGATTTTCGCTGTGTATGGCTTGCCTGTAACAGGATTTAGTCAGCGCGGCTTCACCGCAAACAATGACACGAATATTCTGATCGCACGGGGCAGATTGTGTGGCTACGTCCCAACTGAACTGTGATTAGAACAAGTTTGTTCATTACAAGTCTTGGAGGCGACTCTGAGCTGAAATTAAATCACAAGAAGAAAATAAAAAAAGTTGAATCCATGTTTTTTTTTCCTATTGCGCAAAAAGTAATATCGCCGACATACGCTGTCATGTAGGTTCCTCTGAACAATTTGCCACAGTGCGTAAGTTTCCACAGGTGAACTTCTGAAAACACGACTGCCAGGTAAAGGTGAAAGTTACATACATACATATAAAACAAAACGCAGTAGCAAAAAAAACCAAAAACATATCTTACACATCCGTAATGCAGAAAGGTATAATTGTCGCACCACACATTGCTCCAGTAATAAAAAGCAACCATTGTGTCACGTTACACCACTTTATATTTACCAATGACCTTGCAGAAAGGACGGTTCAGATGTCAGTTCTTTGTCGCTGTCTTCCTAAGAGAGCGCATTTTCTGTAAGGTCATGCGATGTCTGACACTAATTTTCTTTTGCTTAAAATATCCAAGGTCAGCCCCAGCAAGCGAGTGCAGAAGTGACTTGGAGGAATGTTACACAGATCCATCCTGGCTCAAAAGAAAAACTCATTTTAACATTTAAAATTTGAGGGCAATAACATTCAGAAGAAACTCGCAGTGAAAAAATTCCAAACCGCAAAGATCCAAGTGTGGTCCAAGCCTTCTAATTTGCATGGTGTGGTTTTGACAAATTACAGTAAACAAAGAGCCCACCCAGGGTGCGTCATCCATCCTTGGAACAAAGGGCCTGATTCAGACCCACTCGCGAGCGGCTGTCCGCTCGCAAGTGGGTCGATGTTATGCACTGAGCATGCGCACGACGGAGGGAGCTCCATCGTGCGCATGCGCCAGACGCGACGAGCGAAGGAAAGTCCTTCGCTCGTTGTGTCCGATCAAAGGGGGCGTGCTGTCAATGTTGATTGACAGCACGCCCCCTTTGGTGGGCATGCCGGGGGCGTGCCTCCCTGACGGGGGCGTTCCCACGGGAACGCCTCCCGTCAGAAGCCGGCCCACTGACATCACTAGTGATGTCAGTGGGAGTCATTTTGGCTCTGATAGAGCCAAAATCACTCCGGAGCTTGCGGTTGAAAACCTCAACCGCAGGCTCCGGCTCGCAATTTCGATGGTCGCGATGGTCGCGACCATCGCGGCCATCAAAAAGCACGCTCGTATAGCCTGTGGGTGGTGACCCACAGCTATACGAGCGTCCAGGAGGACGCTCCATGAAAATGGAGCCCGGCCCTCATTCAGAGCGTCCGCTCTGCTCAGAGCGTACGGCTCTGAATGAGGGCCAAAGGCCAAAGGCCCTCATTCAGAGCCGTACGCTCTGAGCAGAGCGCACGCTCTGAATGAGGGCCGGGCTCCATTTTCATGGAGCGTCCTCCTGGACGCTCGTATAGCTGTGGGTCACCACCCACAGGCTATACGAGCGTGCTTTTTGATGGCCGCGATGGTCGCGACCATCGCGACCATCGAAAATGCGAGCCGGAGCCTGCGGTTGAGGTTTTCAACCGCAAGCTCCGGAGTGATTTTGGCTCTATCAGAGCCAAAATCACTCCCACTGACATCACTAGTGATGTCAGTGGGCCGGCTTCTGACGGGAGGCGTTCCCGTGGGAACGCCCCCGTCAGGGAGGCACGCCCCCGGCACGCCCACCAAAGGGGGCGTGCTGTCAATCAACATTGACAGCACGCCCCCTTTGATCGGACACAACGAGCGAAGGACTTTCCTTCGCTCGTCGCGTCTGGCGCATGCGCACGACGGAGCTCCCTCCGTCGTGCGCATGCTCAGTGCATAACATTGACCCACTTGCGAGCGGACAGCCGCTCGCGAGTGGGTCTGAATCAGGCCCAAAGGCTGAAGCACATGATACATCCTCATGGGTCATGTGTAAATCCAAGAAGGGGATCTGGATATTCACGGACCAAGCACAGGGGGTTGGAAGTGCACCTTAATGGGCAAGTCACACACAAAAGTGGAAACTCGCCCATTATCTTACGCCGGCCGTTGTTACTGTCATCAGTACTATCGGCACTTGCACCAGACACATGCCAGGTGCAGGAGATACATCTGAAACAGCCTTCGCTTCCCAGTACGCACGGCTCAGAATCCCGCGGAGTGTTACATACATGACCACGACACTCCCATGGCACTCCCACCAGTCAGGGTTGTCGGCCCAAAACGCCCTATTCTATAGAAGGACAGACCCAGCCAAATCGCATCCAACTCAGATTGGGATGGACATGAGCACAAATCCGTACATTGGCTTCTGCCCAGGCGCTGTTTGCAGAAACTCGCCGTTTCTGTCCGGTGCAACTCAAAATCGGACCAATAAGGTGGGGCTGGTGCCCTGCAGAGCTCCCTTGCTACCATCTCAAATTCTAGTCTGAGCGTAATGAATCTGTGACTATTGTTCACCGTATACAGGGCTCACGCTGTTATTTTTGGGTGCGGGTGGATGAATCACATGTGGGGGGGGCGTCAAACAGGACGTTTATGAAAAAATTCCCAGAAAGTTTCCCAAGCCCGGGAGTGGTGTAAATCAGTGCTCTTCATGGTGTATTTCTGCCTCCACTGCTCTCTAACACTTATTGGAGGCGTGGGGTGCCCGGCCGAAAAGGGAGCATGCCTAAATAAAGGGGACGTGGCCATGCTGGGGATCCCAATAACATCACACCGAGGGCAGCCAAGCATCATCGGAGACTGGGCTGTCAGCACTGTCGACTCCTCTTCCATGACTAGAGCCGGGTGCTGCAGTAGAATGTCACACTGCAGCACTCAGGTCCTGTCACTGCAGAGGAGCCGGCATTTTGGTGTCACATCTCCGAGGATGACACCCAGGTGCGGCCCGGACCCCCCCACATGACACCACTGGCTGCGGGAGAGGAGGGTTATGGGGAGGTTTAGGATACTTATGAAATTGTCATTGTCGACTTTTTTACTACATCCCGAGGTGACAGCAGACATAAAGCATGGCAAGGAATGGTCAGGTAACTATTAGCAGATTAATGAGGTCATAAACCAAGGTTGGGGCATATGGCAGACAAGAATAACCAGTGACAGGCAGAGTTCACAACGGGCGGCAGACAGGTATAGTCAGTAACAGGCAGAGGCTGAGGCAGGCGGCAGACAGGTATAGTCAGTAACAGGCAGAGGCTGAGGCAGGCGGCAGACAGGTATAGTCAGTAACAGGCAGAGGCTGAGGCAGGCGGCAGACAGGTATAGTCAGTAACAGGCAGAGGCTGAGGCAGGCGGCAGACAGGTATAGTCAGTAACAGGCTGAGGCAGGAGGCAGATAGATATAGTCAGTAACAGACAGAGGCTGAGGCAGGTGGCAGACAGGTATAGTCAGTAACAGGTAGAGGCTGAGGTGGGCGGCAGATAGGTATAGTCAGTAACAGGCAGAGGCTGAGGCAGGCGGCAGACAGGTATAGTCAGTAACAGGTAGAGGCTGAGGTGGGCGGCAGATAGGTATAGTCAGTAACAGGCAGAGGCTGAGGCAGGTGGCAGACAGGTATAGTCAGTAACAGGCAGAGGCTGAGGCAGGTGGCAGACAGGTATAGTCAGTAACAGGCAGAGGCTGAGGCAGGCGGCAGACAGGTATAGTCAGTAACAGGCAGAGGCTGAGGCAGGCGGCAGACAGGTATAGTCAGTAACAGGCAGAGGCTGAGGCAGGCGGCAGACAGGTATAGTCAGTAACAGGCAGAGGCTGAAGCAGGCGGCAGACAGGTATAGTCAGTAACAGGCAGAGGCTGAGGCAGGCGGCAGACAGGTATAGTCAGTAACAGGCAGAGGCTGAGGCAGGCGGCAGACAGGTATAGTCAGTAACAGGCAGAGGCTGAGGCAGGCGGCAGACAGGTATAGTCAGTAACAGGCAGAGGCTGAGGCAGGCGGCAGACAGGTATAGTCAGTAACAGGCAGAGGCTGAGGCAGGCGGCAGACAGGTATAGTCAGTAACAGGCAGAGGCTGAGGCAGGCGGCAGACAGGTATAGTCAGTAACAGGCAGAGGCTGAGGCAGGTGGCAGACAGGTATAGTCAGTAACAGGTAGAGGCTGAGGTGGGCGGCAGATAGGTATAGTCAGTAACAGGCAGAGGCTGAGGCAGGTGGCAGACAGGTATAGTCAGTAACAGGCAGAGGCTGAGGCAGGCGGCAGACAGGTATAAGATGATTCCCTCCAGCACACTGCAGCAATATCAGCAAAAATACTTGAATCCTACATGATGATAGAAATTCAGAGGTATTAGTTGCATACATTTGCAAATATATGATTAAGCGCCGGGCCAGCGTCAAGGCTCCTCTACACCGGCGTCCCTAACATTAAGGGGTTCACATCCGAGGTGCAGAGCAGCCCAAAAGAACCCAGCCAAGGACCACTCCCATGGCATCACATGAAAAATGGAAGAAAGGTGATAGTGAAGTGTAAAGTATAGATGTGTCAAGATAATCAATAAGTGTTAATATAATAAGAAAGAATTAAAATTACATAAATAATAAACAAACAAATAGAAAGGTGATGAAAAAATGTCTATGTGAATTAAGTGGTGATGCCGTGAAAAAGGCCCAGCCAGAGCCACTCCGGGAGCCCCACGCCCAAACGCTCACCCCAAAATAATTATTACTACAAAATAGTAGCACCCACTCTGGGTCATATGATTACAAATTAATGTACTGCATGATAACAGCAGATATATAAGCCAAGAGCTGACTCACCTATGAGGTACCCCAAAAACCTCCAAATGGCACTATACGGACCAGATTTTTTTCATCACCTTTCCATTTGTTTGTTTATTATTTATGTAATTTTAATTCTTTATTATATTAACACCCCACAGTTCTGTGCGGTCACTGACAACCTGAGTTATATGCTCAGGCGTCACTTTGAGTTGCCGTTTGGTAATCGGGAAGACACATCTAACATCTTTGATATAGATTTTTCTGAAAACCTGACCATGGAGCTAGATAGCCGTAAAGTTACTGGTATGAGTTGTGGACACCAGTCCCCCTCCGTATAGATACAAGGTCACACAGATACCTGACCATGGAGCTAGATAGCCGTAAAATTACTGTGACGAGTTGTGGACACTATTCGCCCTCCGTATAGACACAAGGTCACACAGATACCTGGCCATGCAACTAGATAGCCGTAAAGTTGCTGTGATGAGCTGTGGACACCAGTCGCTCTCCGTGTAGACACAAGGTCACACAGATACCTGACCATGGAGCTAGTTAGCCGTAAAATTACTGTGATGAGCTGTGGACACCAGTCGCCCTCCGTAAAGGTCACACAGATACCTGACAACTGTTCCACCATCAGATACGTTTGTTAAAAGAAGAGATTAGATCCTGATGGCCCAGAAAAAGCTTGGAACTAATATCCTGCCCCTCAGGATACCCAGAAAGTCCCTCCAGATCTACCAGTTGCTTCTTGACACTTTATTTTTGGATAATAAATTGTCACGTAATCCGCGCACGTTTCCATGTACAGGTTTGAGATAACGTCTTGAAATATTATTCCTCAGCCTTAGGGACGATCTGCTACTCTCATATCGCAGATGGCAGTTCTCACATAGCACACACTGGGCCTGATTAGAACTTATCTGTGTGCGCGGTTGCAAAAGGTGAGTTTGTGCATGCACCAATACAAATTTACGCATTTCGCGTATGGCCGTCCTATTATGGTGCGGCCGAAACTCGGGCGGATTTGTCTTTCCGTGAAATTGGGCATTTCGGGGAGGGAACAACACAGGCGCACCGAACTGCCTTGCAATGGGAGCGCCATGGGAATGTATTTAAAGGTCCGCGCGACTGAGTAGAGGGTACGAGGCAGGGAAGCCCGCGTCTGACGGATCCTTTGCACCTAGCACGGGTCTGGCACAAGTGCACATACTAATGATGATGATTGTGGCGGCTGTCATAAAGTTGATGGGCGGTGAGCACGCGCACGGACCTCCACATTAGCCCTATGGATTATATCATTAGCATTTAGTAGTAAATCATGAATGCGGTCATTTAAAGCAAGCCCTGTCTATTTATTGATGACCGCAGCTGTAAAATCCATCATGTACTTTATATTTTCCGCGCTCATCGCAGCCCTCGACGCTCCTGCGTTCACCTCTAAATGAGGCCCTTAGTGTTGTATGTGAGTCCATTTGTGGGTCGTAATTACCACACTGCGCATGGTGACCAAAATCCATCCCTTAATGAGATTGTAGAGCCTGATAGACTTGCAGCCATGGGGGGCAAAATGGAGGGGGGCGAGTGTAAGCTGAGTACAGCAATAGTGTGTACATGTAATTGTAGCACGCCCCCTGCAGGTGTAACCTTAACAGAGCGTATCTTGAACTAAAGGTATGTACATAGGGGCCAATTTATTACTTATTTGCAGCTTATTCCCTGAAAACACCCAATTTCAGGGGATACCTAAAAACATTTAGTATCCCCTGAATGTATTATGGAGGGATCGCAGCCGTTATATCCTGCTGCTGTCCCCCCAATTCCGCTTGCACCGCAGCCCCCGTAGGTTTCCATGAGAGATGTGACGCTGTCAGATTGACCAAGTCCCAGAAAGCTGCGACTTTCCGGCACTTGGTCCCCGCTACTTACGCCATTTGAAGTAAGCCGCTGTTGCCTATGGGCTACACATCGCATAACTAGCCGGGAGAGGGTTCAATAGACCACGCATGCACCGGATCATCGGCGCAGGAGCGAGGAGATGGCTGACGTGGTCACTTCACCCATAGCACATCTCAGGGACGGGCTCTTGTCCCTGCGAATGCTATTTCATACATCCGGGCGGTATGATCGCTTCCTGCAATGCGGTAACGGGCGCTAATATCGTGCATGGCAAATGTGATCATTACTAAATGGGCCCCACTGTGTCCTGTCTATCAAAATAAATCTAAAATCCTATCACTAATAGGCTCACTATAGCCCCTAAGAGCCCTAAGCATGAGATGCTGGGGATTGTAGTGCTCTAAGGACCTGATACAGAGATGTACGCTAATGCCGCCACGTATGTGTGCGCAGCTGCTATGCGAAAATATGCAAAAGTCTCAGCCGCTAGGAGATGCATTCGGACGCCCACCTGCGGCTTTGCAAATCCAAACATCTGCGCACAAAGATGGCGCATCTGTCGTAGGTCACTCAATTGTGAGCCTACGATCCCGCAGAATAGCGCTGGGAACCGAGACGTCTCAGTCATATTCCCTGCATACGGGATCGGATTTGGCGAATGTTACACACCCCCTCCCGAAATGGTTATGACATGCCTGTGTGGCACGTAACCCGTGTGACTGCGCTGGGTCAGCAGCAAAGTGTTCCTGGATAATATTATAAACTGTTGGGAACGGAACCCGCTGCCCCAACTATAGGAAGGATCTATCAGATGATAAACGTAGATCCGCTATAATCCCAGCTTCCAAGCCCTCAGCACCACATCAGGCAAGTGATCAATGGTTTCACATGGTAACATAACATAATACCAGTGGGCATATGTCAGACGTTCCATGTTATCCCTGACACTGCCACCTGTGCATCACATACGTGCCTCTGCCCTCATATACAGCAAGCCTTCATATACACAGCTATGCTGCCATGTAACGGATTAGTGTATGTCATATGAAAAAATGAGCTAATCAGGTCACATCAGTATTATACTCCCCTCCCCCTGATCCCTCTAATCCCAGAGTCCTAGAGGTTCTCTCAGCACTCTGGGGTCTGTATGCGGTGAGACCCTCACGCCTGTCTCTCCGGCACACGTCATGGGGAAGGAATCTGTATCGTTCCTCCGGACTGTGAGAGGCTCTTAATAACCAACTTTGTTATTCCAGGGCAGGAATGATCCCGTACTCTGTGACAGTGTAAATGTTGCAGCTGTTATCCCACTTTGTACATCTCTGTGTGTCATCATTACTGGGGAGGTGCAATATGAACCCTAAAACTGCCCATATACAGATCTCTTAGGGCAGTTTCAGGAAAAATAATTATATATATATATACTGTATATATAAACACATTATTACATATATAGACCTTGTACCAACAAAAGCAGCGCCGGCTCATCCCACAGTTTTCGTGTTGACCGTGGGAGGAGAAGATGGTATAAGTATGGGAGGGAAAACCACGTGAGGGAAGAGGGCCCTGCTCTTGAGATCTTACAATCTATGAGGGGGGACACAGAGGGGTGAGACAGTGAGCGAGGTACACAGAGCAGTGGGTAAGGATGAGAGGTTACAATATATAGGGGACAGACAGATAAGGGTAACACGGGGGAGGGACACTGAGCGAGGAGCATGGGGCAGTGGGAGCTTATAGTATATAAGGGAGGGACAGACACTGGGGTGACACAGAGGGGAGAGAGATAGGAGCATGGAGCAGTGGGAGCTTATAGTATATAAGGGAGGGACAGACACTGGGGTGACACAGAGGGGAGAGAGAGAAAAGCATGGAGCAGTGGGAGCTTATAGTATATAAGGGAGGGACAGACACTGGGATGACACAGAGGGGAGAGAGATAGGAGCATGGAGCAGTGGGAGCTTATAGTATATAAGGGAGGGACAGACACTGGGGTGAAACAGAGGGGAGAGAGAGAAAAGCATGGAGCAGTGGGAGCTTATGGTCTATAAGGGAGGGGCAGACACTGGGGTGACACAGAGGGGAGAGAGAGAGAAGCATGGAGCAGTGGGAGCTTATAGTATATAAGGGAGGGACAGACACTGGGATGACACAGAGGGGAGAGAGAGAGGAGCATGGAGCAGTGGGAGCTTATAGTATATAAGGGAGGGACAGACACTGGGGTGACACAGAGGGGAGAGAGAGAAAAGCATGGAGCAGCGGGAGCTTATGGTCTATAAGGGAGGGGCAGACACTGGGGTGACACAGAGGGGAGAGAGATAGGAGCATGGAGCAGTGGGAGCTTATAGTATATAAGGGAGGGACAGACACTGGGGTGACACAGAGGGGAGAGAGAGAAAAGCATGGAGCAGTGGGAGCTTATGGTCTATAAGGGAGGGGCAGACACTGGGGTGACACAGAGGGGAGAGAGAGAGAAGCATGGAGCAGTGGGAGCTTATAGTATATAAGGGAGGGACAGACACTGGGATGACACAGAGGGGAGAGAGAGAGGAGCATGGAGCAGTGGGAGCTTATAGTATATAAGGGAGGGACAGACACTGGGGTGACACAGAGGGGAGAGAGAGAAAAGCATGGAGCAGCGGGAGCTTATGGTCTATAAGGGAGGGGCAGACACTGGGGTGACACAGAGGGGAGAGAGAGAGGAGCATGGAGCAGTGGGAGCTTATAGTATATAAGGGAGGGACAGACACTGGGATGACACAGAGGGGAGAGAGATAGGAGCATGGAACAGTGGGAGCTTATAGTATATAAGGGAGGGGCAGACACTGGGGTGACACAGAGGGGAGAGAGAGAAAAGCATGGAGCAGTGGGAGCTTATGGTCTATAAGGGAGGGGCAGACACTGGGGTGACACAGAGGGGAGAGAGAGAGGAGCATGGAGCAGTGGGAGCTTATAGTATATAAGGGAGGGACAGACACTGGGATGACACAGAGGGGAGAGAGATAGTAGCATGGAACAGTGGGAGCTTATAGTCTATAAGGGAGGGGCAGACACTGGGGTGACACAGAGGGGAGAGAGATAGGAGCATGGAGAAGTTAAGCTGGGTACACACTTGCCGATGTGCACCCAGATGATATGTTGGCACGATAGGCCGACATATCGTACCGTGGGTACACAGTGAGCGATGTAATGAATGACGGTACGATCCCTCCTTCTGTCCTTCATTGCCTGCAACGGCGCCGCATGCGATATCGTCCGGTTGAGCCGTGCAGTATGGCCGACCAGACGATATCGCATGCGACCGTGGGAGCAAGCAGATAGTCCGTACCACACTATGCGATTCGCACGATCTATCGTTCCGTTCCACTTCTATATATATGTATATATAAATCCGGGACTCCAGCACTTTTCATCATATAATAGGGAAGCACCTGCAGGTGCCCTTCCTGATATCTATAACAATTACCCACAATAGGGACACGCTCCGGGTCTTATAACTTATACATTATCCCAATATTTCTATTTATTTAATTTTCCTGATGGAAGAAATTGAAACGTCGGAATGGACCGTTCTTAGCCGTTGTTATGGGAGCCGGAGTGCGGCCCTATCGTGGGTAATTATTATATAGATAGATGATAGACATATTACCATGTGCATGCGTACATTTGCCCATATTCAGCGTTGTACGCAGTTTGCGATATGCCCGTCCCCGCCTTGTTTGCCATTAGTCGTAATCATCAGTGCACTTTTGCACCTGCCCTAAACTAGCAGCAAAACATACATTAAGGGGTCTATTTACTAAGCAGTGTTAGGAGACAGAATGAAAAGTGATAAGAAAGTGATAAGGTGCCAGCCAATCAGCTCCCAACTGTCATCTCACAGGCTGTGTTTGAAAAATGACAGTTGGGAGCTGATTGGCTGGCACCTTATCACTTTCTTATCACTTTTCACTGTGTCTCCTAACACTGCTTAGTAAATAGACCCCTTAGACACAGACGTATTTTTGCTTACGTCCAACGCCGCACAGCGCGCAGTTGCGCTGACACGCCCTCATTGAGCTTCGCCTATGCGAGACGCCGCGTTACATCCCTGTTCCACCTCTGCAGTTCTAAGTGTACATATGAATGAAATTTCCGCGACTTTGCATGCAATCAGTTCCGGTATCAATGCCTCTTGGCCGATGCACCCCTGAATATCCTGCCCTGAAAGTGCCCACCAATGCCAGCGCTGTACATATACTGTAGAACCAGGGTTACAGGTTTATAATATAGAAACATACAGCGCTCAGACAGACACGCGTAAAGCGTTCCCCAAGATACTCATTGCAAGTGAGAGGGTTAAAGCTCCTGTCGTCGCCTACAGATCCCCCCGGACGCAGACTGGGCGGCGCTCTGTATCACTGAGCCGTGTCAGGCGTGCTCAGCAGAGGAATGGTGGGATATTCGCACATTCTGGCACAGTCCCTCGTATGGGGCATTTGTTATCACCTCAGCACATGCTGACAGTGGTTCAATTCCCTTAATGCCTGTGAATTATCCGAGCGTGCAGGCAGCATGGCCACCAGCGCCCATCACTGCCTGAGCAGCTCTGCTTTGTGCGGGTGATTTCATCAGCTGTATGGGGACATCGCTGCCTGGCACCTCAGGGCACACAGACAGCTCTTTCTTTAATCTGTGACAAGAGGCACTGTAGAGAGCTGGGATTATCTGGTCCCCTCACTTCCCCTGCTGACACTTCCCTCTTACTTTCCTTTCTCTCTGTGTACTTGAAAATATAGCTAAATGCCAATATATACGGCAATGCCATCTTTAAAGTAATTTACATTTTTAGGACACAATCATTACAAAAAGCTGAAATTGCAACGCAGACAAAAGCATTGCGGTTGCTGTGACATCACTGGCCCCGCAGTCTAGTCTTTAGTTCCTCTGTGATAATTATTGTGATTCAGAGTGGAAATGAAGGTGTGGGCAGCTATGGCGGTAGTTATGGTGCCTACTGGACAATCACACAAGATCAGGTAGAAGGTTGGCAGACGGGGCTCTGGGAGAACGTACTGGGATCACCGGGCCCTTTACCGAATTTTGCAGGTTTTTCGTATTATCCTGCGATCATATTGGAACAATTGGCAGCTATAAGAATAAATCACACATACATGGCATACGGGTGCCAGCTTGGGTGGGACCGGGAGGCAGTGTTATATTCTCTTCCTGCCCAGGGCTGTATATATCATATACTAGGACAGCACACAAATGGGATTATGATCATTATATCTATTTATTTCCCTTTTTAAATATTATTATTTATTGGTGCCTCTTATCCCCATAAAAGGAGGGGTGTCAGCTAGTGGGGGGCACAAGTGGGGCACAGATGATGATTTGGGGCATATTCGCCCACATTGCAGCACCAGATGAATACACAGCCCTGTTCCTGGCCTAGATTCAACATACAATTCATTCCAAGAGCCCCCACTGCCATCACACCCACAGAGCCAGGCGGTCAGACAGTGCAGCCTATTGTCCAGCTACAGAAGGCCGGGCACTGGGAGGTAACACTAATACTGCAGAGAGACAGGCTACAGTCAGATGCCATGTACAGTATGCCGCAGTTACCACAGAGCAGAGGTTTCCAAACTCCGCCATTACAGTCCAGGTTTTAAGGATGTCCATGGTTGAGTCCAGATGGTTAAATCAAATTGACTGAGGTACTAATTAAGCCGCCTGTGCTCAAGCATATATATACTGAAAACATGGACTGTAATGGCAGAGATTGGGAACCTTTGCCATAGAGCACAGGTTCTCAAACTCGGTCCTGAGGACCCCAAACAGTGCATGTTTTCCAGGTCTCCTCACAGAATCACAAGTGAAATAATTAGCTCTATCTGTGGATCTTTTAAAATGTGTCAGTGAGTAATGAGTACACCTGTGCACGTGCTGGGTGCCCTGAAATACATGACTGTGAGGACCGAGAACCACTGCCATAGTGTTTGCTGTGGTGGGAACCTCATGGGGTCTTCTTTGCGGAGAGGAGGTGCTCTTCTCAGTCACCTTCATGCAAACGGGACAGAATAATGGCCCCTTCCAGACAGTGTAAATCAGGAGATCTCAACTCCAGTCCTCAAGTACCTCCAACATGTCATATTTTCTGTAATTCTTTAATGAGTTAAACTAGTGCAGTGGTTCTCAAACTCGGTCCTCAGGATCCCACACAGGTCATGTTTGCAGGTCACCCAGCAGGTGCACAGGTGTAGTCATTACTCACTGACACATTTTAAAAGTTCCACAGGTGGAGATAAGTATTTCACTTGATTCTGTGAGGAGACTTGTAAAACATGCACTATTTGGGGTCCTGAGGACAGAGGGCCTGATTCAGAGCTGAACGCTCTGACTTGAGCGCTCGATCTGAATCAGTGCCCTCCTACCTGAAAATGGAGCGGCCTCTTGGGCCCCTCGCATAGCTGTGGGTGGCCACCCACAGCATATGCGAGCGGCCAAAAAGATGGTCGCGATGGTCTTTGGTGCGAGACCCGGAGCGACGGAGAGCCCGTCGCTATCCGGGTCTCGCGCATGCGCACGACGGAGCTCCCTCCGTCGTGCGCATGCGCAGTGGGGCAACATCGACCCGCTTGCGAGCGTCCTTTGCTCGCGAGCGGGTCTGAATGACCCCCAGAGTTTGAGAACCTGTGATCTAGAGGTTCCCCAACAGCTCAGGTTTTAAGCTGCATACACACACAACGATTTTGTTACCAACGATTTTCTGAACGATTTTCTGTTAAATTATCTGTTAAATTATCTGTCAGATTTTTTAAAGTATAATGAACGATTTTTTTGAACTACGAACGATTTTTGCATATTCCCTTAATGAAAATCGTTGAGCTGACAAGTCTGACTGAACTACAAACGAGAACGCGCATGAACGATAATCGTTCATCGTTTGACTCAGAAAGTGAACGATTTTGTGAACGATTATCGTTAAACGATATCGTTTAACGATAATCGTTCAAAAAATCGTTGTGTGTGTATGCAGCTTTAGAGATATCT
The DNA here is from genome assembly GCA_031769625.1 of Taudactylus pleione. NCBI lineage: Eukaryota > Metazoa > Chordata > Amphibia > Anura > Myobatrachidae > Taudactylus > Taudactylus pleione. Next base: position 2,058,429 of record JAUIMM010001331.1, read on the forward strand.
ATGGTTGAGCACTTAATTGGTACCTCAGTCAATTTGATTTAACCACCCGTGGTCAACCCTGGATATGTCTAATGGTGCGTACACATACAACGATGTAAGTAATGAACGATTTTCGTTGAACGATTTTCGTTCAGTTGGCCAGTCTGACTGATCTACAAACTACAATCAACAAACGTGAACGCGCATGAACGATAATCGTTCATCGTTTTACACTGAACGATTTTTTTGAACGATTGAACGATAACGACATCTGGGTACACACGTAAAGATTTTCTGTCCATCCATCCAACTAGTTGATTGGTTGGAATGACAATCTGGTAAGGTATGAAAGCAAATGACAATCAGCAATTTGCTCCCAAACGCCAGAAAATGGACAAAAACTGTTGTTTGAACAAATTGTTTAGATCAAAAATTTAACAAACTTGTCTGACGTCATTTTCATCTGTTTTCTGGCATTTAGGAGCAAATTGCTGATCATCAGTTACTCCCATACGTTACCAGGTTTTCATTCCAGCCAATCAACTAGTTGGATGGTTGGACAGAAAATCTTTACGTGTGTACCCAGCTTTAGACCTGAACTGTTGGGGAGCTTTGAGGACCGTGTTTGGGAACCTCTGAGTTAATTTATTTTCCTGGGACAGTAAAATAATCAGACCTGTTTCAAGGATAGAAACCATGAAAACATAACCTGTTGGGGGTACTTGAGGACTGGAATTGGAAGCCCCTGGTGTAAGTGGGGTATCATACAGAACATATGAGAAAAATTGGAAGCAAGCGGAAAGTCTCTAGAATTACAAACTGAGTATAACACTGTTTATTTATGTATTAGAACATACTGAGTATAACGCTGTTTATTTCTGTATTATAACATACTGAGTATAATGCTGTTTATTTCTGTATTATAACATACTGAGTATAACGCTGTTTATTTCTGTATTATAACATACTGAGTATAACACTGTTTATTTATGTATTATAATTTATAACATACTGAGTGTAGTTTCCTCTCCAGCTCTATTTAGCAGCCTTTCTGGTTTCTAGTTTTGGACCCTGTCACATAGGAACATACAGTCCGGTGCATAAATATTGGGAAATTGACAGAATTTTCATATTTTGGCCTCTATTCACATCACAATGGCTTTGAAATGAAACAAACAAGATGTGCTTTAACTGCAGACTTTCAGATTTAATTTGAGGGTAATTACATCCTAATCAGGTGAACGGTGTAGGAATTACAACGATTTCTATATGTGCCTCCCACTTTTTAAGGGGCCAAAAATAATGGGACACACTAAACAATCCTAAATCTAACTTTCACTTTTTAATACTTTGTTGCTCTGCCAGGCCTCTACTGCAAATGTCTTCAGTTCCTGCTTGTTCTTGGGGCATTTTCCCTTCAGTTTTGTCTTCATCAAGTGAAATGCATGCTCAATCGGATTCAGGTTAGAGGATTGACTTGGCCATTGCATAACATTCCACTTTTTAGCCTTAAAAAACTCTTCGGTTGCTTTTGCAGTATGCTTCGGGTCATTGTCCATCTGCACTGTGAAGCGCCGTCCAATGAGTTCTGAAGCATTTGACTGAATATGAGCATATAATATTGCCCAAAACACTTCAGAATTCATTCTGCTGCTTTTGTCAGCAGTCACATCATCAATACATGCAAGGGAACCAGTTCCATTGTCAGCCATACATGCCCACGCCATGACACTACCACCACCATGCTTCACTGATGAGGTGGTATATTTTGGATCATGAGCAGTTCCTTTCCTTCTCCATACTCTTCTCTTCCCATCACTCTGGTACAAGTTGATCTTTGTCTCATCTGTCCATAGGATATTGTTCCAGAACTGTAATGGCTTTTTTAGATGTTGTTTGGCAAACTCTAATCTGGTCTTCCTGTTTTTGTGGCTCACCAATGGTTTACATATTGTGGTGAACCCTCTATATTCACTATTGTGAAGTCTTCTCTTGATTTTTGACTTTGACACGTATACACCTACCTCCTGGAGAGTGTTCTTGATTTGGCCAACTGTTGTGAAGGGGTTTTTCTTCACCAGGGAAATAATTCTTCTGTCATCCACCACAGTTATTTTCCGTGGCCTTCATGGTCTTTTGGTGTTGCTGGGCTCTAAGGTGTGTTCTTTCTTTTTAAGAATGTTCCAAACAGTTGATTTGGCCACACCTAATGTTTTTGCTATCTCTCTGATGGGTTTGTTTTGATTTTTCAGCCTAATGATGGCTTGCTTCACTGATAGTGACAGCTCTTTGGATCTCATATTGAGAGTCGACAGCAACTGATTCCAAATGCAAATGTCACACCTAGAATCAACTATCCATGAAATAGCTTTTGAGTTGATAGTCCCATTAAGGCCCCCATACATCAGAGATGGATTGCAGCAATCGTGCAATTTGCAATCGATTGTGTATAAAAATCTGCAATGTATGGGCTTCACAGATCGCAGATTGCAACCAAAAAGTGATTGGAATTGTTTAATCAGATTGTCCAACATGTTGGATTTCACAGATGGATTGGGGCTGTAGATTGCTAGTGTATGGACATGATCAGCAGATCTGCAGACCGTTTGTAGCAAAATGATGGGCCTTTCAAGATTGCCAGATCTGTGTTTGCTGCAATTGATCTGCAAATCACTGAAAAAGATCTGTAGTGTATGGGCGCAGATTGCTCGATTGGGAAATCCTAAGATCGGGCAATAAATCTTCAAATTGTTCAATTGTGGTTTTCAGATTGCTGATGTATGGGGGCCTTTACTTTTGGCCCCTTAAAAAGTGGGAGGCACATATAGAAACCGTTGTAATTTCTACACCGTTCACCTGATTTGGATGTAATTACCCTCAAATTAAATCTGAAAGTCTGCAGGTAAAGCACATCTTGTGTGTTTCATTCCAAAGCCATTGTGGTGGTGAATAGAGGCCAAAATATGAAAATTCTGTCAATGTCCCAATATTTATGCACCTGACTGTAGAAAGCCACTTCTGAATGTATGTACTTTATATTGCACAGGAACAAGGAAATACTTTTGCTGTCAAGTGCATTAATCCCAGGGGAGCAAGGGTGCTTTTATTGTTCTTGCAGTTAACCCTATTATTGCCAGTAGGCACATTTGCAGATGAAAGGGCAGTCACCCTTTATACTAATGCCGACTATGGGTTCCAGATATAGGCCTAAAGCCAACACTATTTGACATTAATATTTAGCAAAGTCTGAGCATTACTGAGCAGCCCATGTACCCCCTCCTCCGGGCATTAACACATTCCGGACTGAACTGGGCAATGACAGGGGATTACCAGTGGCTGATCTCATGTGTAAATCTTACAGGTGAATGGAAACTATATGAAGGGCAAACAGGATTTCCAAGAGCAGCCTGTCCCATTTTATAGTATATCCCTAACACGTGTACCCATAAGCTCAGCGTGTGTATGATATCTGCCATTATGGGCCGTATTCAGTTTGGAGCGAAAAGTCAGTTGCCGGACTTTTCGCCGTCATGGCGGGTTTTCAGTGCGAAAAAGTATCGCACTCGTCCCCGCGTATCCCCGTATTCAATTCCAAATCGGCGAAAACGGGACCCGGCGAAACTGAAACCAGTGTAAAGTTCTGACAGTTTTGGGGAAATCAGCCTGACACCCCCCAAAAGATGCTCTGACATGGGGGATCACTATGGGTACCCCCGAATAGCCCTGCTAAAGGTATGTGGGGTTTTTCAATGGTCTCAATAGGCGCTATTTAGCGTCTTCAAGCAAGTGATAAAGAATAGCATTTTGCAACTTTTTTGGGGGAAAATAAGTAGTCCCATCAAATTTGGGGTACATGAAAATGGGTGCAAGCATATTTTAAAGTTGCTAAAGTAAAGCATTAGAAAGCACCAAAAACGCACCTTCGGCAAACACCTGCAATCCAAAAAACCTCTCCCCCATACTTGCAGACCCCTCCCCAATGCAATTTCGTTAGTTTTTGAACTTGTACACCCGCTTTGATTTTTTTTTTTTTTGCCTATTTTTTCAAAGTGCTTTTTAGGGGTGTCCTTTGTGGGTTTTTGACGCAGTTAGCAACGGGGGGGGGGGTGTCCAAAGGGTGCAGGGTGGTTCCCGAAACATTGCACCCCAAAACCCCAATTCTGCACTTTTTTCCGCTGGGTGTTCATAGGCGAAACTTTTACGCCCATTGCATTGCGTTATCGCACCGGCAAAAAGACGCTGAAATTGAATACGGGGATAAATGAAATTGGCGAAAATGACGTCATCGGCGAAAAAGTATTGCCAAAACTGACTTTTCGCCCCAAATTGAATACGGCCCATATGCTACAAGCTGCGTTACAATGAACGCTGTGACACTAAGGGGACTGTCTGTTACAAATTTTTGTGATCAATCCCCTGCAATGTTTAAGTATGGGGGCTGTATAATAAAGGGGGCACCGCAGCAGATAACCGAGATCAAAGATATCTGCAGTGCTCCCTCTCCTTCCGGTTGTAGAAGTGGTACCTGCAGGTTCCTATGGGGACTGCAAATAGGCACAGTCTGCCAAGCTTCACAATGCTACCTTTCCGGAGCCTGGGCCTGATAGCTAACGTCATCTGTAGGCAGCACTAGCCATCGTAGTCTATGGGCCACAATGTTTTCTGCAGAGGAATCCTGCAGATCCCTCTCCACGGAATCGGTATGAATTACTTGCGTCCGGCGGTTCAAATCCCGACAGCGGCTGCCCGACATGGGTGAAAATCCCGATCGTCCCCAGGTAAGTATTGTGACACAGTCAGATTAGGGGTCCCTCTCCTGGGTAGAGGTCTCCTTCCTTACACACACAGCAGCTGGGAAACAGTACGCCAGTCTGGATTCGAGTACAAGCTGGTCGGCGCCAGTCTTTATTGTGCAAAACAGAAACAACAAAAAGAAACCATAAACATAAATCCTAGCCCTGGCTGGGCTCTAACTTTATAGGTGGTTCCCTCACTACCAGAACCTGGCAGGGCCTAATGCCCTCACCAGCAACAAAGGCACAGCACAACACTCACGGATAGGTTTTTCAAGTGTCTCTGAGCAAACTCCCTGCCTGCTCTCCCAGGTGAGACACTCAGCCCTAAACACACTAGGCTTATATTGGCCACTCTCAGGTGGAAACCCTAACAAGCCTGTTACCAGGCTGCAAGGCCCAAAACCTGGAGTGGCCGTGGGTGGAGCCCTCCCTCTCCTCTCACCCACAACCCCCAGGTCCCAAACCGGCTTTTCAAAAAGCCGAGACTCAAGCCTGCTACACTGCAGACTTTCTCCTGGGGGTTTAAAACACATAAGACAGGAATCTGGGACAAATGTACCTGCCACAGTCCACTTTACCAGTGATCCTATCACAGTATTTACTAACCTAACCTCCCCCCCTAACTCTCCTTAGGGGTGCCTAACCCTATCCTTTCCCCCAGTGCCTAACCCTAATCCCCCCTTCCCCCGCCGCCTAATCCTAAATCCCCCGGGGGGTGCCTAACCCTAACCCTCCTTTCCCCTAGCCTAAACCTAACCTCCCGGGGGTGTGCCTAACCCTAAGTCCCCCCCGGGAGCCCTAAATCTAACCCTCCCCCCCCCCCGCGCGGCTGTCCACAGTGGCGCCCGGCATCACTTCGATCGGGATGCCGGGCGCCGGTCTCCCGGCGTCGGTAAAATGACCGGCGTCTAGATGTAGACGCCGGTCATTTAACCCTCGCCGGGATAAAGCAGTCGGGAAGCCGGCCAGCGGGATTAACTGGCCCCTATATCAGAGGTTCTCAAACTCTGCCCTCAGGACCCCACACAGGTCATGTTTTCCAGGTCACCCAGCAGGTGCACAGGTGTAGTCATTACTCACTGACACATTTAAAAGATCTACAGGTGGAGCTAATTATTTCACTTGTGATCCTATGAGGAGACCTGGAAAACATGCACTGTTTGGGGTCCTGACTGAGGACCGAGTTCAAGACCTTGTGCCCTATATGATGCAATGCAGTTATGTGGCAGGACAAAGACCCATGAACATAATTTTTGTATTCAGCAGTAATAATATTTAATGCTATGAAGTCAGTATAATAAGAGCCAGACTAGACACATGGGGAGCGGACAGTCAGCTCTGAGGACCAGCGTGATGTCATCAGCAGGTTATCTATACTCTGTGCCAGGGCTGGATGAATCAGCATCTCTCTCCCTATACTGTATATACACTTACCACACATAGAGCCCTGCACATCTGGGGGGGGGGGGGGGGAGCATGCAATCCTGTGACCTGGGGGCTGTCATCCAGAAGCCAGAATCAGTCTTACTCTGCAAGGAAGGGATAATGATATGATTAATCATTAGGCTCTGTCTGCAGCAGCTATTCTGTGCAATGGAAGATGATGCATGGTGTTATTGTCAATTAGCAGGTGCAGCCCCCTCCCCAGCAAGCCCACCTCACCAGTCCCAGCAGCATCCCCCCTCCATCCAGCCATCTCCTTACTGGGAGTTTCTATACTTAGCCCCTCTCCCAGGGATTAGGGTGCACATCACATCACTCCTGGCTCCGCCTCCCCCCGCTGTGATTGACGTGCCGGGGGGCGGGGCAGGCTGCTCTCTGTGTGTGACTAGTCTTCAGCAGCGCAGAATCACCTGCAGCAGGGGGGAGGTCCCTCTCGCCCACATCACTCCTGGCTCCGCCCCTCCCGCTGTGATTGACGTGCCGGGGGGCGGGGCCGGCTGCTCTCAGTGTGTGACTAGTCTCCAGCAGCGCAGAGTCACCTGCAGCAGGTGCAGAGCGGGCAGGATGCAGCATGGGCAGAGCCGGACACTGCGCCTGGTACACGGGCAGAGGCTGCAGGCTGTGTGTGTGCTGGGCACCAGCCTGACCATAGACGTCAATGGGTGAGCCCCAATACACTAACCCCCCCCCCCTCATTTCCAGGCTTGTCAGGGGATTTACAGACTGTCCCAGAGAGTATTGTCCCTACTTTCCTGTATGGTACAATAACCTGTATGTATGTATGTTAGATGCCTGTCTGCTAATTATTAGTCATTTATTGCAGAAGTCTCCAATATGCAGCCTATCATCTGGGCAGGGTTAGTCAGCAGGACATGATGGGAGTTGTAGTGCTACAAGGTCCATTGAGCTTTCGGTGCCGTATGCTCCAGGTTCCGCTTCCCAAATGACCCGGGACCTATTTTTAAATCTTGGCTGCTCTTCCTTATGAGACGTCGCCCTAATCTCAGTGTGACCCCGTATCAGTGTTTCTCTAAATCAGTCCTCAGGACCCCTAGCAGTGCATGTTTTCCAGACCTCCCTTGGGGATCTTTAGGATGTGTCCGTAAAGCTGGGTACACAATATATGTTGTGTGACTCAGTCGACCGAACGATACGATGTAAGGATAAATTGCGCGCCATTCACGCTGCGTGATCCGGTGTACGACGGTGCGATGTGTCGTCACATGCCTGATCTGGTGTACGACGGTGCGATGTGTCGTCACATGCTGCATGATCCGGTGTATCATGGTGCGATGTGTCGTTACATGCTGCATGGCGTCGTTCATTGCATCGCCCCATCTGCTGTGCAGCACTGCAGATGGGACGATGCGATCAATGACCGCCGTGAACGCGCAGTTGGGCGCACACACTATATGATGTGTGCGATATATCGTTGCGATCCACATTGGAATGATTTATCGTATAATATACCGTATAGTGTGTACCCAGCTTAAGGCATGAATGTGCCGCATCTTACAATGTGTCAGGTTATGATGAATACCCCATTGCAGCTGCTCGGAGCCCGGGAAAACCTGATCTGTTGGGGGTCCTGAGGCCTGGGTCTGAGAAACACTGATCTATAGCACGTCTGTTATCCGCCCCTGACCGTAGATCTTGCATATCAGTCTGTAACCCCTCAGGTGGTACCACCTCCACCTGTTACTAGCAGCTATCCCTTATCTATGTGTCACCCCCCCCTTGCCCATGTCCCACTTAGGTGCTCTCAAGGTCTTGGCATTAGGCTATACCTAAAGGCAGGTTACTACTATTCCCTGTTTCGGATTACACGTCTGTGATTGGCAGAGGGTGTACACAATTCGCCATAAAGGGACTACTTTTATTGACCATATAACTTTGCAGGGTCCAGACCCCTCATCTTTCCTGTTTTGCAGCGTTCCCACTTTCACTGAATTTACAGATTACTGGTTTATGATGCACAAGTGTTTCTGTGTGTGCAAAGTGTAAATATGTGTAATGAGTGAGCTCTTACGTTTATCATTAGGAAAACTAGTTTGTTATAGAGAATAACGCACCTCTGATTGCCGACTATTAAAGATATTAGGGGGTAAATTTACTAAAGTGAGAGTTTTTAGAAGTGAGTTTTAGAAGAGATGTTGCCCATAGCAACCAATCAGATTCTAGCTATTATCTTCTAGAAGGTGCTAGTTAAATGTAAAGCAGAATCTGATTGGTTGCTATGGGCAACATCTCTTCTAAAACTCACTTGTAAAAACTCTCACTTTAGTAAATGTACTCCTAGGCGTCAACTTGAACGTCAGCCTAAAGCTTGTATGTGGCCACAGAACTGCTCAGGGACTTCTAATCTCCATATTATTTACAGTAAGGTGTTCTTTATCCCATATGTGAAATATTACTAGAGATCTGCAGAGCATTGCCCTGGTCCATCTATAGATATGTGTTGCAGAGTATCGCCTATCCATACCCCAGGAACAGACGCCTAGGGATTGCGCTCATGGGCGTTATAATCAAGCATGCCCTATAACCTGTCCGTAAAGCCTAGTAAATGCTCTGAGACCGAGGGCCTGATTCAGCAAGCAATGCAATGCTGCGTTCGCACGCAGGCGGCAGATGTTTGCAACTTGCGTATGAGATGCAGTGTGCGTGCGCGAAGTAGGTGCTGCGAAGGGGAATGCGATCGCAGACAGCACGCAGACCTAATAGCCAGTGACTGACAGGAAGTACCGTTTGTGGGGGGTGACTGGGTGTGGTCGTGCGAGCGCAGGCGTGTCAGTGCGTTTCAGAGGCGTGCATAAATTAGGCATTGCGAGACCCTACGCAGCCTGAGCTGTCACCTCGTGCAGGAGATGTTGCAAAGTCTGCGGAAGGGTCAGGTCAACCACTATCCTGCGTATGGGTCCGATGGTTTGCGATGTTACCGATGTTTCCGCTGTCTTGCGGACTACTCAGGCTGTACGTAGAGAGAGGTGGGCGGCATTGTGTTTTGGTGGGTGCTTATATCTTGTGCTGCGATTGCCGTGCGTATGCAGTGATTAGCATATACACGCAGCGGTCGAGTGCGTGTGAACGCAGCATTGCATTGCTTGCTGAATCAGGCCCTGAGCTACAACACAGTAATGGGAGGGACTGGCTGGCGCACACGGACTTTCTGAGAGCGCTCGCGTTACTATACATCAGTGAATTATTTTTATCTTTCCCCAGTCAGTGAGTTCAGCCTGAATGTATTTATTGGTTGTCGTGGCTGACAGTAATGTATCTGCCCATAGTACATAACCGCCCATGTTATGTGAAACGTGACGCTGCAGATTTTTATCCACCTTCAAAGTTTATGGTGAATAATGAGCCTGATATAACTGTGCTTGAGCACAATCATCTTGGCGAATAGTCACTGGCGTGGCGCTACCCGTGCTGCGGTACAACAGCCTGGTATTGTGACAGTAAAACGGGGCAGTTGTTTGTCATATACCCTGAGGCCATGAAGCTTTTTCCAGTTTGCTGTGTTCTAAAAATTTAATGGGCACAATTTAGGGTTAAGAACAAATAAATCTAACGCCGGGTACGCACTAGAGTCTAGACGATATGTTGTCCGGTCCGACGGATCGGACGACATATCGTACACATTGGCCAGAGTGTACCGGCTATGTCGCTGACGATCTGTTCTCCCGCGCATTGTCAGGGCGATATAGTCAGCCAGGGCCATGCTGCCGAAATTAGCACGGCCCCCACCGTCATTCCGTCGTTGCCGGCACCAGCAAGTGTGTATGCACTTGCCGATGCCGGCACCCCCGCCGGGTCCTGCCGCCAACGACATCGTGCTGGGTACACATCGTTAAGGGTGCAAAGCTTAGGGTGCAAATCTAAAGATATTCGTTTGCATTCAAGGAATACACCGCGGCATTAGCACGTACCCCGCAAATGCTGCGCAGCTTTATTTTTTAGAATTAAGACAGGACGCCCCCCAGCACCCAGCCAATCCAATATTACATCTGTCAGTGAAGTGAGGTTTTGTCAAGGTGTAAAACTGGACATTAGCGCTGAAATCACTGCAGGCAATCAGCGTAGAGACGGAGTATTCAACATGCGGGCCACTAGCTGCTGTGGAACTACACGTCCCAGCCTGCGCTTCCACAGTTTTTCTATTGGGGCATGCTAAAACTGTGGCAGGGCATGCTGGTATGTGTAGTTCCACAGCAGCTGGAGGGCCGCATGTTGAATACCCTTGGTGTAGAGAATTTTTTATGGCTGTGGTCTGTTGGCAGATTTTCCTAGTTTTGAGACCAACACAATGTTACAGGTCTATATACCCAGTTTAATACCAGCCCATCAGTAATACCCCTTTCAGACATGCCGAGAATCCCGGGAATTTGGCCTGCCTCAGCCAAATTCCCGGGTTGCCGCGTATGTCTGAAACGTACCTACCCGGGAACACGTTCCCGGGTAGCCGACCCTTCAATCGACCAGGAAATTACCCTGCTCATGTCTGAATGGTGCTACCTGGGAATTTACTACTTTCGGGATGCACCAAGCAGCTTTTACATTGATTTGGCAGCGCAGAGCGCCGGCGGGTCTCTGCCACAGTGGTCCGCCCGCACTCCCGCTGCACCACCAGGGCACATTTAAATAAATGAATAATAATAAAATAAAATGCCTGCAGTGATTGGTCGGCTGCCTGCTGCGTGATGATGACATCATCAGCGGCAGCCGGTTAGGGGATAGGCTAGGAAGGGCAGAGGAGAGGCAGGTAATATTAAAAACTAAAAAACCCGGGTAATGTCTGAAAGGGGTCTACCTGGGAATTTTTCGGGTAGACACTGTAGTGTGAAATGGGGGTCTCAACCAAATACCTGGGAATTTGCACAGGAAAAATTTCCGGGTCTGAGCAGGAAATATCCTGGGTCGTATGTCTGAAAGGGGTATAAGTTGCAGGGAAATAAGGGTTAAACGTAGAGAGTGAAGCAACGTAACCAGTAGTTCTCTCTGACAGTCACTGTGTTGTGCAACCACAGATCCTTCCTGGCAGCTGCAAAACTGCTCTGTATAATGAGATCTGTGTGTATATATATATATATATATATATATATATATATACACTATATAATATGATATAAAAAAAACACAATAAACATGCGTCCAGAGCTGATGGGGGCAGCGTACTGGGTTCTGGTGTCGCAGCAGTAACGTTAGGCTATCACCTTACAGACCTGAACACATAAATTACCCATGCTGCATTGCAGTTGGCTCTGGTGTGTTGTTTATATGCTTCTCTTTGTTCCAGTAAAAGTCATGTGACTCTAATCAAAAGTTTGTTAATCTCATCCTTGTCCCATTTAGAGCCAGGTTCTGAGAATAGTTATGGCCCCCACACACTAGCGACGGATTGTCGCGATGCTGCGTTACCGATCGCAGGATTGTGCAATCTGTCGCCTAGTGTATGGGCCCCTTTTGTTACAATTAACAAACAAACATGCACCTACCCTCCAACATGATCCCTTCCACCCGGTACAAGTAGCTCTGCTCCTGGACTTCCCACCTAAGTAATGATTGCAGACGCCTGTGCTGAGCTAGGTAATGGATGAGACAGGTGTTTCTGCATTATACATATATTATTATTACATTGAATACGTCAGTCTATTAAAGGAGATTGCAGGATAATAAGAACCAGCAGCTATAATAATTCTCCCCTGAAAATAATGCAGACATCACACAAGAGTTATGTATGTAATACCCCTTTTCCACCAAAATTCCGGGTCTGACCCGGAGTTGGAACAGAGTTCCTATGCGGATCAGACCCGGAATTTAGCCGGCGCGTGACTCGGGATATTCCCGAGTCGGCGCCGCTCACACCGGAGTCAGGTCTGCATAGCCCCGGCTTTTCCTGAGTGAAAGTGGTCGCTTGGAGATGACGTCATCTCAAAGCGCCACTGAAGCCGGACCAATCGGCCGGCTTGCAGCACACTCCAGGTCATCGTGACCCGGAGTGCGCTGTTCTCACAGCAGGGTTTCACGGGCTATGCCCGTGTTAAACCCTGCTATTTACCTGGGTTGGATTGCCGGGTCACTCGACTTGGCGATCCAACCCTCACCCCTTATACACCAAGGAGCTGCCCGGGTTAACCCTGCAATAACCCGGGTTTTAGCTCCGGTGTAGCAGGGGTATAGACAGTGTTTCCTAATTCCAGTCCTCAGGGACCCTAAACAGTACATGTTTTCCAGATCTCCTAGTTGGTGCCCAGGTGTATTCATTACTGGCTGACACATTTTAAAAGACCCACAGGTGTTGCTAATTATTTCACTTGTGATACTTAGGAGATCTGTAAAACATGCACTGTTAGGGGCCCCTGTGAACTGGAGTTGGGATACACTGACTTAAGTAATGCAGGATACCGCAGTCCCCATTTTTTTATGTAGGCTGTGGTCTCCAATTTATCGGTTTGATGGATAACTTTTACGTGACCATCCCCTAACGTATCTTTGCGCAATTCTGCTGTTACCTAGACAACTGATCAGTAACTTACAATCCTGCGCAGACCTCGGGAACAGTTCATGTTTTCTAGATATTGTGCCTTTGGTAATAAGTTGATGTTTGTTGTGCCACACATTGATGTAGGCCTATAATTGTGTTATGTAATCATTGCACGTCGCTGCGTTCACCTTGTGGCGCCATATTGATAATAAAACTAATATTGTCCTCCATGAAACACAGGTGAAATAATCCAACCACTGATATTTGCCTGTGCCCATATGAGGAGATCCAGAAAACTTACACTGCTTTTGAGGTTTTTAAATCTAGACATATCACAGACATATCTAATTGGGTGCGATGGATCACAGCAGATTTGGGCATTTTGCTCCATTTATTCTGTTCAGGTTGAAGCATAATGAAGTCATTCCCCATAGTGCAGCACTAAAGTTTTGTGAGGGGAGCGCCTGCCTGTCTGAATAGCACTAATTTTACAGGTAAGTACGTGGTTAGTGGTACAAGATGGCCGCCTCTGTGGGCGTTAAAGGTTGTACTTGTATAGTGTTCATTCTAGCACCCTGCACCTGTTAAAACACGTCACACTCTTGTCTGGTGCTTCTAGAACACAAATTGCAGAATCTCAGCATTTTGTATCAGCTAGAAGCACCAGAGTAGAGAGTGACACCCCAGGCAGGATAGATGAACTGCACAGGGTGTGATTGATGCAGGGTGCTAGAATGAAGACTATAATTAGGAGGATCTGGGATGGTCGTTAGGAAATGCACCTAGTTCTGCACAGTGGACAAATTTGATTTGATTTTGCAATTTAGGATTATTCAAAGGAGCTGGGTGGGTGGGGAAGGGGCTGCAGGGCGGAGTTACCTAATTTACAGGTGAGCACACAGCGTTCATTTACCCCATACGTTACATTGTACCGGGCGCATTTTGCATCTTTTAAACTTTTGCAGACATTTCTAGGCTGGCCCCAAACTGGGTACTAAGAACATTTCTATACAGGTAGGACGCGTGTAATACGGAGCGACCCGATATACCCTCCGTCTTTCTTGTGGCTCAGTTAGGACATGAATGAGGCTGATTAACAGTACATTAATAGTGGGTGGGGGTTCACAATCTGTCAGTACCTTGGACTTTAGATGTGAGGTTTTCACTGACGGAGATCCAGAACCCTGCACAGAAAGGGGATCCCCCATTTTATGGGAGAACTGACCAGCAGGGGAGACACTTTGAAGGACACTTGTGCAATGAACAATCAATGCCCAGTTTTCGCTGTGTGTAAATAAACATTTGTGACATGTGGAGGTTCTGCAGTAGCCATCAGCCCAGTCTAACTAACGTAGCCATCCAACTTTGTCCTCGGAGCGGTGTCCTGTGCTTCGTGTCATGTGGTTTCCTGAGGAATAACATTTGGGGATGGGGCTGTAGCAGTAGTTTATGTTCACTAATGAAAAACATGAAAGAAGAATTTATTAACATAAAGTTGGAAATCTCTCATTGTATATTTTGTGACTATGGGGCCTATGTATTAAAAATTGCGGAAGTGCTGTGATTTTTTTTTTTCAGTCCCTGATGAACTTTTTAATGTGAAAGTAAAGTATCCCGGTTATGTATTATAAGTAACTTGCAGTGCCAGAGTTTGCGCGAACCACTGTCCCTGCCTGTTACTGTACATCACGGCCACATCGGAGGAGACTTTGTGACACTCCGTACGCGCACATGTACTGTTTAGGTTCCATGAGGACTGGGTTTGAGAAACACTGGTCTAGACCATTATTCTCCTTACATGACTGGTGACTATGGATGTGTGTGGGTCCAATTTACTATAAAACTGACCTATTGTATCTATACCCCTCTGTTTTTCTGTAATATTTTGTGCATCTACTATTTTCTATTTGTCTAAACCAATAAGACTTTTATTTAATGATAAGAAATTGGGATCTTTTATCTTATCCATAAAATTGTTTCAAATGGTAATCTTATTATCTGAAATCATAGCAGGGTCTATAGAATGGGGTTAATGTCCCCCCTGTATAACTGAGCCCGGGCTGAATGGGGTTAATGCCCCCCCTGTATAACTGAGACTGGGCTGAATGGGGTTAATATACCCTCCTGTATAACTGAGCCCAGGATGAATAGGGTTAATGTCCCCTCTGTATAACTGAGCCCGGGCTGAATGGGGTTAATATCCCCTCTGTATAACTGAGCCCGGGCTGAATGGGGTTAATATCCCCCCTGTATAACTGAGCCCGGGATGAATAGGGTTAATGTCCCCCCTGTATAACTGAGACTGGGATGAATGGGGTTAATGTCCCCCCTGTATAACTGAGACTGGGATGAATGGGGTTAATGTCCCCCCTGTATAACTGAGACTGGATGAATGGGGTTAATATCCGCCCTGTATAACTGAGCCCGGGCTGAATGGGGTTAATGTCCCCCCTCTATAACTGAGCCTGGTATGAATGGGGTTAATGACCCCCCCCCCCCTCTATAACTGAGCCCGGGCTGAATGGGGTTAATGTCCTCCCTGTATAACTGAGCCTGGGATGAATGGGGTTAATGACCCCCCCTTTATAACAGCCCGGGCTGAATGGGGTTAATGTCCCCCCTGTATAACTGAGCCAGGGCTGAATGGAGTTAATGTCCCCCCTGTATAACTGAGCCCGGGCTGAATGGGGTTAATGTCCCCCCTGTATAACTGAGCCCAGGCTGAATAGGGTTAATGTCCCCACTCTATATCTGAGCCTGGGATGAATGGGGTTAATGACCCCCCCTGTATAACTGAGCCCGGGCTGAATGGGGTTAATGTCCTCCCTGTATAACTGAGCCCGGGCTGAATGGGGTTAATGTCCTCCCTGTATAACTGAGCCTGGGATGAATGGGGTTAATGACCCCCCCCTATAACTGAGCCCGGGCTGAATGGGGTTAATGTCCTCCCTGTATAACAGCCCAGGCTGAATAGGGTTAATGTCCCCCCCCCCCCCCCCCTGTATAACTGAGCCCGGGCTGAAGCCGCCTCTCCGATGTCTGACCCTGCAGCTGTGAGCCTGTAATCTCCGTGGAGCGATGCCTATCAGCACCTGAGAGGGGCATATTAGGAGACATGTGAGCGCTAAAGGATAGATTTGAATAACCTTGTAGGGATTTGTAAGGCTCACAGCTAAGTGCCCCGGACCCCTCAGAGTGACCCGCTCTCTGTTTCTGCTGCTGCAGTTTATCGGAGATAGTTCTTGTGGCCGGTGCGGAGATTGATGGGTCACACACCCTCCCGTTGACATCCTGCTGCACCTCTGAGGAAACATAATGGCTGGGGCTAATGCCTGACTACTTTTGGATCCTTGATGGAAAGTAGAAAGGGGCATCTCAAGATGGTGTAACGCAGCGTCCGCTGGAAAGGAGGCAAGATCCAGGAGGGCGGCCTAATCTCTCAGGAGTCCTGCAGTACTCCCTGACATTCGGCGAGTAGACAATAATTCTCCTACATCTTTAGGACAGTGTCACTGGACTTAGGATGTCTCATAAAGTTCAAAAAGTGCAGGATGAGTTGCTGTGATATCATTGGCCCCGCCCTGGTTGTGAATCCACCAATCTGCACAGCGAGTTTCTGGAAAGCAAGTCTACAAAGCTATCATTCTAACTCTGGGCCTGATTCAGACCCGCTCGCGAGCGCTATGCGCTCGCATGCGGGTCGATGGTGGCCCAGTGCGCATGCGCACGACGGAGCTGGCTCCGTCGTGCGCATGCACGAGACCCGGATAGCGACGGGCAAACCATCGCTTCGGGTCTCGTACCAAAGGGGGCGTGCTGTCGATGTTGAGTGACAGCACGCCCCCTTTGGTGGGTGGGCCGGGGGAGTGGCTGCCCAAACGGAGGCGTTCCTATGTGAACGCCTCCGTTTGGGGGCGGCCACACTGACATCACGAGTGATGTCAGTGGGAGAGATTTCGGCTCTGTGAGAGCCGAAATCTCTCTGGGGTTTGCGGCAACGAGACCCTACCACAAGGGTCTCGTCGCAAGCCCGATGGTCGCGATGGTCTTGACCATCGCGACCATCTTCCTGGCCGCTCGCTCTCCCACAGCTATTCCAGCGGCCCGGAGGCCGCTCTAAAAAACAAGAAGGCCGTCCCTGATTCAGAGCGAGCGCTCTGTCAGAGCGTCCGGCTCTGAATCAGGGCCACTGTCTATTCAGTTAGAGAAACGTTTCATTCTCCCTATAGCATGGCAGTCTGCTGCAGAGGAGAGACAGAGAGCATGGGGGGGGACCTACATAGTGCGTCATTTCATGTATATTATTTAGCTCAATAGTACTTAGGCCCTCATTCAGAGTATCTCGCAAGATGCGATCGGTCGCTTGCAAAAAGGGGCCGTTTATGCAAATCAAACGATCGCTCTTTGCGCTGTAAGGACGCCCTCTATGTCTTAGTGAGCGATGGCAGTTAGCGTATGCTGGACTATAAAACCTCCCACCTGTCACTCGCAGCACACGTCATCTCCGGGAAGAGTCTGATTAATCGTGAACATCGAGGGCCATCGGAGCTGCTCGCAGCGCTTGGGGTTGACCTAAGCTACCCCAAGCACTGCGAGCAGTTCAGGCTAAAAAACAACCGTCACGTGTGCGAAGACGCTACTTTGCCAATTATGCACACCCATTAAATGCCGCTCTGACGGTCAGACACGCCTGCGTTCGCACATCCACACCCCCGTTCACAAGCACCTTCCCCTGTTACCACCCACAAGATCAGATCTCAACGAATGACTTGTGCACGCGCACTGCGAATTATACGCATGCACAGATGTGCGATTATCGCTCCCAGCGACCGAGCGTGCCTTAACGAGAGACTCTGAATGAGGTCCTTAACCTTTTATACATATATGGGACTATGTAATCTATTTCCTCTTCTGCTGCCTCATAACCCGTCTTATGGTTTCCATTTGCTGTGTAGTAAGGTCCAGAGCTGGATTTAGACCTCATGGGGCCCTAGGCAAGATACCAGTTTGGGGCCCCCCTCCCTCAAACAATCCATAGCACTTTATTTGCTTTCCTGATTCATGCAAAGCATCCCTACACTAATCCTGACCCTAACTCAACCCTAAGCTCAAACCTGACCCTAACCATAACCTCTAACCCTAATACCCTAACCGCTAAACCCTACACCATCCCTAATACCCCAACTCAAACATCTAATCTGACCCTAATACCCTAACCCAAACTGATACATCAACCCTAATACCTTATCCCTAATGCCAAAACCCAAACTAAACCTAATACCCTAAGGTTTTACTCCTCGTTATCCATTAAATACATCACATAAGCCTGAGGAGTGCTAAGGATTAGAAGGTAGCTGCGAGGTGGCATCTGCAGTGGGGGTTGTGGTGTGGCCATGGCCAGTATTGTGTGTGACTGTGCTCAGCTGAGTACAATGATGGGGATAAGTCATCTTCATTACACCCCTCCCCCCCCGCGTTTTTTTTAAAGTACACTATAGGATTTATTTTTGTAATGGTAGGTGGGGAGTGGACAGGACTGCTTTATAGTATAGTATAGTATATTACAAGTACCTAACATGAAAATACCATCATCCTGGATTGATGTACCAATAATATCATGGTCGTCATAATGTATATTACTATATGCTTGTAATATAAGGCAGGGCTGTCCACTTCCCAGACCCCATCTACCATAAAAAATAAATCCTACATAATTCAATCTATATTAGAGTAGTTGAGAATAGCACAGTACTTGACCCTACCTGCCTGGCTGCTGTGATTCCCTGAGATCTGGATCCTCGGTCACTGTCTCACTCAGCCAGACTCTGCCTTGGCCTGTCCCTCTGCTCCTTGCTGGGTGCCACCGATGCGTGCTGCTGGTGGCAAGCTGCAAGCCTGGCAGTCAGTGGCAGAGGCTGCTGTGCTGGGGGTGGGCTGGAGCTGGTGACCCTCCTCCTCCCTCTTATGCACAGTCACTCTGTGACAATGCAGACAGTGGTGCCGCAGCAGAACTCTATAAGTGTGTCCTCGTGACATCATGATGCCACGCGGTACTTGTACAGTGCTCCTCTAGGAGCATTTTGACCGGCCAGATTTCTTGGGGAAAAGGGGCCCGTCTAGGGCCCCGCGAGTCAAAAGGGGCCCATCCACGGGCCCCTTGGGACTCGTGGGGCCCTAGGCGAGCGCCTAGGTTGCCTTGTGGGAAATCCGGGCCTGGTAAGGTCTGTGGGCCTGATTCAGAGCCGGACGCTATTTGCGCTCGCTCGTCCAGAAAAAGGGGCTGGCTATTTAAATTGACCGTTCGCTCTTTGCGGTCTGTTGACGCCTCTATGTCTGAACGAGCGAACAAAACATGCGGACGTTTTTTTGTAAAAAACGCTCCCTGGCCGCTCGCATCATACGTCATCTCCGCTATTTATTAGATTAATCGAGTACATCTAAAGGCGAATGAACTGCTCGCTATTCTTGTGGTTGCATTTTCCTACCGCAATCATGCGAGCAGTTCTGTCTAAAAGACACCCAACTGACGTGGTCGTTGACGCTGCTTTGTTAATTATGCACACCCTTAAAACGCCCGTTTTGACCTTTTGGCACGCCTGCGTTCGGATCTCCACTCCCCGTTTTCAAGCACCTTCCCCTGTTACCACCCACAAACGCCTCATCCTGTCACTCAAATTAGCAGGCATTCGTTATTTTGCGAGCACACGATTTTTGGCCGCACTGACTGGTTGCGCAGATGTGCGAACATCGCTCGGAGCGAACGAGCGGCCGCTTACGAGCGGCTCTGAATCGGGCCCTGTAATCAGGTTGGAAGAGTTGGCTTAAGCTGCATACACACACAACGATTTTTTGAATGATTATCGTTATACGATATCGTTTAACGATAATCGTTTGACTCAGAAAGTGAATGATTTTTTCAAACTATGAACGATTATCGTTCATGCGCGTTCATGTTTGTAGTTCAATCAGACTTGTCAACTCAACAATTTTCAGTAAGGGAATATGCAAAAATCGTTTGTAGTTCAAAACAATCGTTCATTACACTTTAAAAAATCTGACAGAAAATCGTTCATAAAATCGTTGTGTGTGTGTGTATGCAACTTTAGTGGCTAGGATCCCTAATTAGAAAACACCATTTACCAGCAGGGACTGTGGGCCCCGGTGTCATCTGCTTGTGCCACAGACAGGTCACAGTCTGAGACTAAGATTAGCCTGTGAGTGGGGGATCCGGGTCCCGAGAATACCCTCAGTATCCTTATCGTCGGCGTTGTTTACTTATAAGGCGCCATATATTCAGCAGCGTCTCCCATCCGCCGCTTGCGTACAAAAGACGAAACGTCTGCAACATCAGTCGCACATCGAATATCTGAGCAACCCTATGTTGTCTCAGAGTATTCATCTCACCTAAGACACTGGGGCCTCTACAGCTGTCTACGAAATTGCAGAGGGTCACTAGGGCATGCCCACATAACCGTCCCGACATACTGGCGTTTTTCTAACCCAGAGGATATCTTGTAAAGTTCAAAAAGTGCAGGAGGAGCTGCTGTCATATCATTGGCCCCACCCTGGGTACTGAGCTTATACAACGTCCTATCTTGGCACACCTCAGGAGGTAGGTACTGGGCACATATACAGTAGCACCATGTCTTGGCACCCCTCAGGAGGTAGGTACTGGGCACATATACTGTAACACCATGTCTTGGCACACCTCAGGAGGTTGGTATTGGGCACATATACTGTAATGCCATGTCTTAGCACACCTCAGGAGGTAGGTACTGGGCACATATACTGTAACACCATGTCTTGGCACACCTCAGGAGGTAGGTACTGGGCACATATACAGTAACGCCATGTCTTGGCACCCCTCAGGAGCTAGGTATTGGGCACATATACTGTAACACCATGTCTTGGCACCCCTCAGGAGGTTGGTATTGGGCACATATACTGTAACGCCATGCCTTGGCACACCTCAGGAGGTAGGTACTGGGCACATATACTGTAACACCATGTCTTGGCACACCTCAGGAGGTTGGTACTGGGCACATATACTGTAACGCCATGCCTTGGCACCCCTCAGGAGGTAGGTATTGGGCACATATACTGTAACGCCATGCCTTGGCACACCTCAGGAGGTAGGTACTGGGCACATATACTGTAACACCATGTCTTGGCACACCTCAGGAGGTAGGTACTGGGCACATATATACAGTAACGCCATGTCTTGGCACCCCTCAGGAGCTAGGTATTGGGCACATATACTGTAACACCATGTCTTGGCACACCTCAGGAGCTAGGTTACTGCTGTGACAAAAATATACTTTTGACTCTGATGTTTTATTCGCCCAGCACTGAGCTTGATTCTGAATTTGAAGCAAAGTAAATAAAGCAAGTAACATAGCACATGGACAATCCCAGGGTACATTACATTTATATGGTAATTACTGGCTGCCTCTGCATGTAATTGTAAACAGGCGAGTATCTCCGGCGCTGAGAGGGGAACTTTATAGATCAAAAGTTAATTGTGACCCTTCTGCTATGTAAAACTAGTCACTAATACCCCTCTCACACCGCTATCCCAGGTCACACCCTTTTGTACACTGGTCCATCCCGGGTGTGACCCCTTTCAGACTGGCGGCCCGACCTGGCTTATTGCCAGGCCGATGACGTCACTGCTATCATGTGCTGAGACGGCGCTTGGTGATCGGGTCCTGGGTCGCGTCGACTCGGATTACCCGTTCTCACTGCACCGCGAGCGAGGATGAGCCTGTGTTCAGCCTTGCTAGTTACCCGGGTTGAAATGTCGGGTGGCTCTCTCACACTGCACAATAGCCTGGGTTGCTGCGTGTTCACGTGAAATAACCCGGGTTATTGCTGGCAGTGTGAAATGGGTATTAGTCTCCATAAATGGGGGCTGAGCAATGTAGGACTGTTACAGGTAGTGTCAGTTATAAGTGGTCAAACACCCTCTTACCTAAACATGAAATATGGGTAAGAGGCTGTTAGTTTGATCACAAATTCTGGAGATCTTTATTTTGACACTGCAATTTAGGTTTGAGGGCCTGATTCAGCAAGGATCACAATTGCGAAGCTGCATGCAGGCTATAGATATGATGTATGCACGCAGGCCCGCCAAGAGCCGTTGCGGGCCCCGGTAATAGAGTTGCAGCGAGGGGGGGCGCTCTGAGCCCCCTCAGCCCGGCGCAAAGCCAGGGGGGACGCGATCAGTGTGATCGCTCCCCCGCACAGGCATAGGAGACTGCTGTGGCTGCTGCTCACGCTTCCTGATGCATTACGTATCCGAGCTGCGTTGTCCAACGCAGCATCAGATACTCTGTGGACCATCGGCCGGCTGCATGACCCATGGGGTCCCGCAGCCGGCCACCGGTATAGTAAGGGGCCAGGAAATCTCCGTCAGCCGACGGAGATTCTGGCCTCTTCCCTCCCCCCTGAAGCTGCATACACACACAACGATTTAGTTACCAACGATTTATGAACAATTATCTGCCAAATTATCTGTCAGATTTTTTAGTCTATTGAACGATTTTTTTGAACTACAAACGATTTTTGCATATTAACTTAATGAAAATCGTTGAGTTGGTCAGTCTGACTGAACTACAAACGTGAACGTGCATGAACGATAATCGTTCATCGTTTTCACTCAGAAAGTGAACGATTTTTTCAACGATTGAACGATAAACGATATCGTTAACAATAATCGTTCAAAAAAATCATTGTGTGTGTGTATGCACCTCAACAGCGGTGACATGCCTCCGTTTCAGGAAACTGAGGCCATCGCCGCCCAAAGTTTGCGTGCGGGATCGCAGAGCCGTTCTGCACATGGGCATAACGGGTCATTCGCCTGTGCAGATTCCCGATCATCGGAGTTAGGACATGCCCCTCTCATCTTATATCTGCCCCTCCAGCAGTACGGCAGGTTTTTGCCCTTGTGCAAAGTTAATTTCTCTTTTTTTTTTATTTTTGCTCCTAACTCTGAATCAGCCCCCTACCCCCTTATTTGATAGGAAATAACCTTATTCTGTGACACCTCTTGGGAATTCCCTGCAGGGTTTGGCCAAGGACTTCTGATACTTCAGTGTTCAGCCGTCAAATCCTGCATCTCCTTAATGTATGGGATTGCCATTCGGGTCATGCCCTGTGTGCCAGCTCTGTTCCCTGTAACAGTGGTCATGGGAGCCGCGTTCTGACATTAGACGTCTGTGTGGTCAGAGGGGAAGGCTGCTGGCTGACAGATTTATGTGATTACATTATTAGGGCTCTCCATATTTAGGCTGGGATGAGAGGCAGCAATGCCAGGTATGTGCAGGACGGGAGAGTAGTGTGAACAGGATCTGTCCCTCCTGAGTCACTTACTGGGAATCTCCGAGGCCTGAGCTGTGCTTATTACTTTCTGCAAAATCCTGGCAGCTAAGGAATAGACAGAGGCCCTCATTCAGAGCCGTACGCTCTGAGCAGAGCGCACGCTCTGAATGAGGGCCGGCCTCCATGAAAATGGAGCGTCCTTCTGGACGCTCGTATAGCTGTGGGTCGCCACCCACAGGCTATACGAGCGTGCATTTTGATGGCCGCGATGGTCGAGACCATCGCGACCATCGAAATTGCGAGCCGGAGCCTGCGGTTGAGGTTTTCAACCGCAAGCTCCGGAGTGATTTTGGCTCTATCAGAGCCAAAATCACTCCCACTGACATCACTAGTGATGTCAGTGGGCCGGCTTCTGACGGGAGGCACGCCTACCAAAGGGGGCGTGCTGTCAATCAACATCGACAGCACGCCCCCTTTGATCAGACACAACGAGCGAAGGATTTTCCTTCGCTCGTCGCGTCTGGCGCATGCGCACGACGGAGCTCCCTCCGTCGTGCGCATGCTCAGTCCATAACATCGACCCACTTGCGAGCGGACAGCCGCTCGCGAGTGGGTCTGAATCAGGCCCAGAATCTGCTACGAAACTCACTTTTATCTTTACACGTAAAATATATTTTTGCTGCAGCCGCTGATCGGTTTTATTCAGTGTTCCGCTATCTTGTGGTTGCAACATCTGGGAGTCAGTTCAGTTAGCCACGAGCGGGGCAAAGTGCCGTTGCAGCAGTGTGGAAACGCCGGCACTGGTACCTCATTTTGCCCCCATTTCACTCCGAGGCCCCCATTTACTAACGAGTTTTATCACCAAAACGAGTGATAAATGTCCATGTGTATGATAAATAGTGCTCCAGCCAATCAGCTTCTAACTGTCAACTGTTAGAAAAATGACAGTTAGAAGCTGATTGGCTGGAGCACTATTTATCATACACATGGACATTTATCACTCGTTTTGGTGATAAAACTCGTTAGTAAATGGGGGCCTAGGCTAATTTGCAGATTGTTGGTTGCGGCCCCTTATGGCCGCACTTGCTAGCGCCACAAACTTGTGGCTAATTGAATGGACCCCATACACTTATCCACCTCCGTGCGGCAACCAGGGGTCTATTGTCTTGCAGAGAGACGTTATATTGCTGCAATTTAATTAAATAAATTGCAGTCGGCTTGCGGAATTGGGTACTTGTGTACTTTACGGACTCATTGCAGAGAGAACCCAAGTGTCCTACACTCATTATTATTATCAATCATGGTAATAAATCCCCTTCACGGAGAGGACCCTGACGTCATCAGCCAGTGTCCAGCGTCATTCCCTACCATCCAAGTGGGCATAGAGGGAGCACGGTGAGCCCGCGAAGGGACAACTATCTTCTTTAGGTGGGGACAACTTTCGGTACTTGTGTACGGAAAGAACACAAGTACAATTTAAAACATTCATTGGGTTCTCTCTGCAGTGAGTCCATAAAGTACACAAGTACCCGGAATTGTAATGAATACATGAGACCTCTTTTCACGCTCACTTGATACGTCTCCTAAAGTCTCCAGCTCACAAGTAGATGGGTTAGAGATAACTTTAATATGTACTTATTTGCACTTAACGGGAACTGCCCCCTTTAAACCGTATCTACCGAGCATATAGCGATCCGCACAGCGAACGGTGTTTAAAAGTGAACAGATTATTTGGGAGTTTACAAGTCACTTTTGTGGGCTAAGGGCCTCATTCAGCAAGGACCGCAGATGCTAATACGCAGGCCCATCGCAGAGTGAGTGACAGGAAGTGCCGTTTGTGGGTGGTGATGGGGGGTGCCAGTGCGTTTGAACGCCATTGCCGGGGCGTGCATAAATAAGCCACTGTGATGCCCATCGCAGCCTGATAGCGTGCGCTGAGGTTAGCAATTTTGGAGTATGGTCTGACCTTGTGGTTGTGTGCGATCGTACTCGATTGTACCGATCGTTTTGCAGTCTTGCTAAACATTACCTGTGTGTAAGGTAAAGTGGGCGCCCTTATGTAGTGCTGCGGCAGCATAGCGAGCGCAGTTGATTAGCATACTATCGCAGTTGAACTGCGTGCGTAATCGTTATTGAATTCGTAGTTGCGATCGGTAGTGAATCAGGCCCTAAATCATCTGAATATATATAAATTCAAGAGACCGGCATACAATAGAAAAAACGATGAGATAGAAAGAAAGATTTTACTTGCCTGGGTGCCCTAAAAATAACCTAATTTGCACAGAAATGTGTAGATTTCGTGTGTATGCACCTTAAGGGATCTATTAACTAAGCAGTGTTAGGAGACAGAGTAAAAGTGATAAGGTACCAGCCAATCAGCTCCCAACTGTCATTTTTCAAACACAGCCTGTGAGATGACAGTTGGGAGCTGATTGGCTGGCACCTTGTCACTTTTCACTCTGTCTCCTAACACTGCTTAGTAAATAGACCCCTTAATCTTTAATCTTACTCCATCTTACTTGCTCACATAATGTAAAATAATGTAAAATAGGAGTCCACCCATCTGTCATCTTAACCCTCTGTCCAATGCTCACTGTCTACCCCATCTGTGTCACCCCTGTCTGTCTGCCCTTCCCATTTAGAATGTAAGCTCTCACGAGCAGGGCCCTCTACCCTCATGTGCTTTTCCTTCCTTTACTTATATTGTTATCTATTCTATATCTACTCTATACTCCTTATAACAGCACCTAACCCTTGCCTTTTGCCATCCTGCTACTGTTGCAGCAATGTTTATATACCATGTACTTGTCCTGCAATGTCTTATACTGTATGTGTTCAACTGTTTCTGTACTGTTTCTGTACATTGTTTTTGTACTTAGGCGCTGCGGAACCCTTGTGGCGCCGTATAAATAAAAGATGATGATAATAATAATAGATTTCATCCAGTGTTTTCCAAGTCTTTGATGTTACTCCTCTCTCCTGTACACAGAGCGTCCCCGATGGACTGCAAGTGGTTCAGCATGCAGCACTCTCCGAATGTTGAGGCCGAAGTTCTCAACAGTGAAGTGGAGAAGCAGAAAGTGGTTAACGGAGAGAAGTTGTGGCCGCTGTCTAGCAAGACCCTGGTGGAGCTTACCATGACGTCACCAAGTGCCGAGACCAACGATACCAAGGTGAGCATGAAGACCAGAAAGAGCTGGTGGACCCATTAATCTATAAAACCTCAGGGATGTGTTACTGAATGTGTTGGCGGTTTATGGATGGTAATAAAAGGTGACTGATCTGCAGGACGCTGGGAGGGTAGTAAAGTTGGCCAAGAAGAAAACCTCCAAAATGTCCTCATTAAGCACAAGGCTTGTCTGACCCGAGCTTGGTCTTATCGTAGTGTGCAGAGCGCCAACAGGGCAGAAGAGCATGGGTCATTTACGTGGTCGTATATTTAGCGCTCGGGATAACTTGGATTTACATTTATTTTTGCAGATAACCTTCGCATACTTCAAAAAGGGATCAGACGCGCCTGTAGACAAAACCGGCATCTACCTCACCGGTATCGGTAAGTTACCCAGAACATTTGGGCTGCGGAGCTCAGGTCCACATGGCGGCTATTTGGAGGACAGGGTGAGATGCGTAGTCAGCCATATAATTGACATGCAAATGGCTGCCTGAAACCTTGAAGGAGGTCCCACCTTCAGGCAACTTTAATGTGTATGTAGTTACATAATGTGTTGCTTTATGTTTCTGTCTCTGTTTATGTCAACCACCAACCACCTAGAGCTGTTAATTTGACCTTGAATACGACACAGGCCTGCTACACTCTGTTCAGTGGATGAAATTGTATCTGCCAGGAAGTTGCGTGTCCAGTCTAACATCAAATGACACAAATAAGGCTGCCTGGATGGTATAACAGTATTAGTGAAACACTCAGAAAGAAGACAGATAATGTGAATCAAACCAGGCAATTAAAGTTGTCTGAAGGTGTCAATCTACTTTTTTTTTTTTTTTTTTTAAATTGACGCCAAATATTTTCAGAATTTCAGAAACAAATGACAGTGAAAGTGACCACAGGCAGCATACACAGTGGAGTCACATTATTATGATCACCAGCTAATAGCCAGAGTAACCACCGTGTGCGGCACGGACAGCAGCTAGACGGGCTGGGAGTGACTCAATAAGGTGCTGGTAGGTTGGCACAGGTATCTGGAGCCATGCTGACTGCAGTGCATCCCACAGCTGCTGGAGGGTGCGTGGTGCAGTATCCATAAAGCCAACACAATGATCGAGGTGGTCCCACAGGTGCTCAGTTGGGTTCAAGTCCGGGGAATTAGAGGATCAGGGAAGTACTTGGAAGTCTGGGTCGTGCTCGTCCAACCACTGTCGGACATTTGTAGCCATGTGACATGTCGCATTGTCTTGCTGGAAGATCTCATCCGCCTCAGGGAAGACAATCAGCATGTATGGCTGTACGTACTCTGCAAGGATGGATTCATAACCAAATCGGTTGAGGGTGCCTTCCACATGGACGAGTGGGCCCAGAGAATGCCATGAAAACATTCCCCAGACCATAACGCTGCCACCACCAGCTTGTGTTCTTCCAGCAATGGTTGCAGGCTGTTTGTTCTCCGATGTTTCTCGCCTGACACGCCAACGTCCATCCGTTCGATGAAGCAGAAAACATGAGACACCCCTTCGCCAATCAGCGGAGGTCCAATTCCGATACAGGCTTGAAAATTGGAGCCTTTTCCGCTGATGCACCTTCGTTAGCACAGGTGCAGTGACCATTTTAGACACACGTCTGGTGGCCCCCAGGTTCATTTTGATGGTGTGCTGCTCCACTGTAGCGTGTCGGTAGGGCCCTCACTCACCTTCATAGCCGACGTTTACCCCTCACATCAATGGCACCGCAATTTCCATGTCGGTTATTCACAATGGTGCCGTTTGTCCAGTCACGATATACCTTCACCACAGCAGCACGCGGACAGTTCACAAACTGCGCTGTTTCAGAAATACCACCACCATTGGCCCGAAAGCCAATAATCATCCCTTTTTGTAACTCGGATAAATCGTCCCTTTTACCCATGACAGCAACGAGTGATATGTGTGCAGACGGCCTATCACACACCTTATATACCCACCAAGCCAGCGCACGTCACGTCACGTACTTCACGGGCTATGCGCTGCCGGTGTCAAATGCAGGAGGGGGTTATAATAATGTGACTCAACTGTGTATGAAAATAGTGACAGACAATATTCAATAACGGAGATTTGTATCTTTTATTCCGTATTTTGCTTTGGAAGTGTGTGTGTGTGTGTGTGTGTGTGTGTTATATTGTTAATAAAAGCAAATATGCCTGCGCTCGGCAAATCCCGTATTGTACATGATACCAGCTGTCTGCTTCCAGAGAGCACCAGCTTAATGCACTTGTACAGTATGCTGACACTTCTGCTACTTCCTATACTTACACATCACATCCTCACGCTGAGAACACTCCTAATAATCAGCCAATGACAATATCACAGCATTACCCACAGGCAGATGTGTATAACAGCATAGGAAACAGGCGCACAGGGATGCCCAGGGCACATATTGGACCTGAAGCAGCCGAAGTTTTACTGTTTGTGCATGCGCCCTGATAGTTACCGCTGGGGTACGCAGAATGAATTTAGACGCTCAGGGCGGGATGTACTAAGCATCACATTTGCGATGCTGTACACTCCGCCACTTATCGGGGACATACCAACGTTAATTACGCCGGTATGTACCTAGGTTTGTGATTCTAATGGCAAAGGACAGCTCTCCCGATAAGATCTGTCCTTTGCGATAGAGAGCGTTCCGGGTTCAGATCCCTCCCGGCGATTGGATCCCTCTCAGCTAGGGGTCCAACGTCCAAGCTCCAGAATGTATCGTACACCGGAGCTTGGTATATACGAGAAATGTGGTCAAACCCCAAAAACTACATTTTCGGGGGATTGGCCACATTTTTGCCCAAAGTACATCCTGCCCAAAGAGAGACAATTTCTGTGCCCGTTCCTGGGTGGTAACGCTAGCCAGATGTGGGCAATTCACGACTGCGTCTTTATTCGCAGTAGCACTGGCGCCTGCGGGCATGTTCATTCTGATCAACCATCGGGCTGCTCTAACGTCCGATGATGGGACCGATGTGCGTCCAATGGAGCGACTTATTACACAAAGTAGCGGATATCAGTTGCAACAGGTGCTCGTCTCTGCACGAATCCCGTCTGTTCCCCCTCTGCGGCATCAGCAGAAAGACGCAGTCGCGCTGCGTAAAAAGAGGCCGCCGCGGCTACATTGTCCTCCAGCTCTGAATCAGCCCCACATAGAGCTGATCGCCCTGTAGAAGAGAAAAGGTGAGGACGTCCCAAAAAGCACAACCGTAACAATGGCGAGAATAAAGGTCCTGCTGTATGATAACATGTAGTGCTCGTATGAGAAATTAACAGAGGAGGGGGAGAAAGACGGAGTAAGAGGGGGAGAGGGGGGGAGGAGAGAAAGAGGGGGAGCGCTGAAGAGAGAGGGAAGGCCGATAAAAACCCGGGACATCGTACAGCGCCCTCTGTGAATACACAACAAAGCAACAGCTGTTGTCAGGGGAAGCCGACGGACGGAATCCCGACCGCCGACTTCCCGACTGTCTAATCCCGGCAAGGGTTAAATGGCAGGCGTCGAGATCCCGACGCCTGTCATTTTACCTACGCCGGGAGCCCGGCGCCCGTCATCCCGATCGAAGGTAAGCCGGGCGCCAGGCGCGGACAGCCGCGTGGGGGGAGGGTTAGGTTAGGGGCTCCCGTGGCGGATTTAGGATTAGGCAGCCCCACAAGAGGGTTAGGGGTTAGGTGGCGGGGAAGGGGGGTTAGGTTTAGGCACTTAGAGGGGTGGGTTAGGGTTAGGCATTTGGGGGGGAGGTTAGGGCTAGGTACCCCTAAGGGCGGGTTATGGTTATGGGGGGGGGGGGTTAGGTTAGTTTATACTTGCCTTTAGCGCAGTCGGGATCTTCACCTCTGTCGGGATTTATGGCCGGCGGTAAATCATACCGATCCCGTTGTCAGCGCTTGTTCTGAAGACAAGTGCTGCCGGGATGTGATTTATATTTGAAAACCTATAGTAATAAATTGTAAAACTAGTCCCGAATGGCTGTAAGCGGGGGGATTATGTCCCCCCCCCCCCCCCCCCATTCTATAGGACTCGTCACAGTGAGCGGACGGCTGAGGAAGAGACCTCCCGATTCCAGGAAACTGTAAATGGCCTGTCAGGCAGGACCCAGGAATATCCCTGTACAAGGGAGGGGATTCTCTTATGTCACCAGAATGTGCACTAGTGCGTGAGCCGGCCCGTCCGTCCGTCCGTCCGTTCCTGCAAGGAGTCAGACATCTACTTCCCACAAATAACCTGAGGACATTAACCCACTCTGTAAAGGGACACATGTACAAGAGTACATATTACAGATTGCAGACTATATTTAAAACTTTTACTTGATTTGCTAACTGGGAAGGTGATGCAGTTGCACTGTGGGGGGGGGGCAAAGTCCTCAGGTTGATTTGAGCTCCCCCTGGCTGTCCCCTAATGGGGGAGGCAGCTGGTGTGGTTTGTGATTAGGAACCGGACACTAGTTATGTCCTCCGAGATCCGCTGCTTCTAAGAAGGACAGAACATGTGCGGGTTAGGACACGGATCAATTGTTACATACATGAGAAGCACGGCAGGAATCTATTTATGATGCTTGCTTTGAACTCACAGCACATTTACTTATTGCATAGGCCATTACTTACCTTCTATTGTCATAGTCCTATATATAACCAAGTAAGTGCTATAAAGCCACGATCACCTAAGAAAGAAACAACCATTGTTTGGCAGAATAATTATTATTTGAATAAAGGCCGTCTTCTCAATCACAAAAAAGGAAACTTTTTTTAGTCAGGAAAATGTAATATTAAAAAGCGATAAATCTTCAGCTATACTGGACCGATATTGGATATAAGGCTGTCTGTTCATCAGGAACCAATGATTCCAATGTGGCCGCCATTTTGTTGGAGCCAGTTCTTATGAGAAGACTCTGACTCATCGATGTAATTTGTTCCAGAATTCTTCTGAGTAATGGCTCAGCCCACAAAATGGCTGCCCCTGGTGTGTGTAATTGGCAGGTATATGATTTGATACTTAAGTTGTGCCTTATATTCATTCGTACTGGTACTGAAAGTGGTTTTATCTGCGCTTAGAATGTGTTGTCCTCATCCCTGTGTGACCTTGTTATGTTGCTGCCCGGTGTCCAGATGCCATTGCCTGTTGTCCCCATATCTCTATGATTTGTACCCTGTCATTTTTTACAACAGAGATGTCCCTGGATGTTGACGCCGACCGGGATGGATCTGTAGAAAAAAACAACCCACATAAGGTAATTTCTAGAAGGGTTTTGCAAGGCCAAGTAACAGGGGCGGTGGGATGGGGGGGGTATAATGTTGCTTGTTTTCTCATTTTATTACCACCTTGCAATAGTGCAGTTTGCTAAAATACAATGCTGCCCGCGTTCTCCTTGGTTCTAGATGAGTATTCTGACCCTGTTCTCATTTAGGCCTCCTGGAGCTGGGGTCCTGACGGCCAGGGCGCCATCCTGCTGGTGAACTGCGACAAGGACAGTCTGTTCTCCCGCACGGTCGATGGCGGAGACAGTATAATGCTCTCTAAGGCAGGTAATCCATCATTCCCCCCCTCACCCTGGTTCATTGTATCTGTGCGCGAGAGGCGACCTGATGATCTCTACGTCCATTCACAGATCTCCTGGACATGTCTAGAATGGTCCTCAGGATCCAGGGACCAGAGAAACTCCCAACCGGTTATCATCTACTGCTCTACATCTCTGCAACGGACTCCGTGAGCCTGGGGGTGTTTCATTTCCAAAGTACGTTCAGCGCGATTGTCGTAAGATGAGCTTTACTGTGCCGGCCACCTTATTACTTACTGTAAAAGTCAAGTTAGCCGTGGAGTCCAGATTGTGACTAGTAACCAAACCATAGCTGTTATCTGTGGGTATATATATTCCTATTTTCCCCCTTGTGTTATTCATTAAAAAGATATGAAAACGGCGCATAGGCTGTATATAATATAGATCATCGAAAATCTTTGTGGGTCATAAACAGTCTATTAAGAGAACCGTGTGAGCTTAAAATTAAGATATATTTAATATCCACAAAGTTTTTTCAATGATATATATTATATACAACCGATGTGCTGTTTTCATATCTTTTTAGTGTTCTAGTGCTTCCTGGGGTGACTACCTTAGTCATACGGCAGTATATTTAGAAAGTTGTTTACTAGATGTTTAATTTAGATGTTTAATTTCATTGCCAACGTAATGTATTTATTCATTTGAGGTGACTCTCGAAAAGTGCCTTATTTTGTTATATTCCTTATCGTGTTATTCATGGCTGCACATATAATAATGCAACTTGCCGAATACAGTATATGCAAAGGGACCAGTGATGTCATTGGGGACTCATTCAGCTTGGATCGCAAGTCTGCGCACGCACGCACCCGGTCGATGTTCGCGCATGCACCCATAGGCAGAGACTTGGAGAAATGATTGACAGGAAGTGCCGTTTTGGGGGTGGTAACGGGGCGGTGGTCGAAGGAATGCAGGCGTGCGTGTGCGTTTGAACGCCGTTACAGGGGCGTGCATAATTCAGCCACTGCAACGTCATACGCAGCCAGAGGTCTAGATGTCGACAGCCTCGCAGTTTGTAAGTCAGGTCAAGCTCAACCACAACTGTGCGTATGGGTCCGATGTTACCGATGTTTTCGCTGACTTGAGGATGTATGTAATAGGAGGTGGGCGGCATTATAAGCTGGTGGGCGTCTTTTGTATCTTGCGGTGGTCGCATTGTGATTGCATTCATTTGCATATTTTTTGCAGCGAGCGTGTGCGTTCGATTGCAGACTTGCGTTCCTAGCTGAATGAGGCCCATGGCTCTGACATGTAACACATACGGGGCAATTTAATCATCCTGCATGTAGCTGGATACATCGCTGATCATTTTGGGAGGGCATCATGGCCAAATTTACTGGATTGAGATAAAATTAGCGATGTTGCGGTCGCTATATGCCGCCATTACGAGCGTTCCCATGCCACTCAGATGGCACATCACCAGCATCGCAGATAATTGTAGTGCCCCCAGAATATCCCATTTCTACCATTTTTATTCATCTGTCCCAGTATTGAGGATAATTACAATTCTACTTTTTAAGCCCTATCCTCCATGTCTCCCATGTTACAGTAGAAGTAACAGTGGATAAAAGTCCCCTTTGTTCCTCAGATGAGTCCCACACCGCACTCTGAGTAAGTTCTGAGAAGGGACCTTCAGGATGGCTGCATTTAGCAACGTGTTCACCTCTCTCTGGGACGCTGAGACTCAAACTGACAATGACAAATTTATCTGCCCCTTGAAGTGGCTTCTACACTAATGCCGAACTCTCCAACCTGATCCGCCCTGAGAGGCTGCGGAACATTCATTGGCATCGGACACCCGATACCATTACAGCAGCGGCCTGCCTGGCATGTAATGGGACTCTTGGCATCGGTCAGGAATGTATATTAGTGCCCTCACGCTTGTCACAAAAGCTGCAGTAATGAACTATTAGCACATAGGGGATTACAGACGCCAGATTCTGCTGGTCCAGACTTGGAAGATGTTTCTGCCTGGTCTTAACCCCTTCTGCTCTCACCTATTGCTGGAGGCACCGGCTGTAACCGTCCGGAAAACGGGAAAAGTGATTTTTGGGGATGAGATAAACGGTGTCCGGGAAGTTTTACTCCATGTCTAATGATGACCTATCCGTGTGCCTATTTCTCCCGGCAGATAAGATGTACTCGCACGTCCTGGGGAGAGAGAAGCTGTACTACAAAGCCCGGTACACGGGGACCAGCGAGCTGGAATTCTTTGTGGAAGGATTGCGTTTCCCAGACGAGGGATTCAATGGGCTGGTGACGGTCAAAGCCAGCCTGCTGGAGTCTCAGGTGGAGGTACGGAGGACCGTAATATACTACTGACTTCTGTATATACAATGTATTATTCACTATGGCTCAGGGGATCGATACATCCTAATTACAGGCCTGCTACACGCACTGGTGGATTGCGGTAATATATATCCCAGGCTGATCCAATAAGCGTACAGTCTAGAAGGTATAGGTGATAGGAATATAAATCGTGAGAAGCAACCAGTGAAAAAACAGCCTCTGTGCTTTATCCAATGCAGTTCTTACTGGGAGGTGAATTGGGGTAAACGCAATAGGGATCAGTGGTCCTAATTCCGATATGTACATTAATGCACTCGCAGCTGCACAAAATATGCAAATGCCGCAGATGCTGGGATATTTATTGAGACGCCCACTGAGGCTATTGCAAAGCCCAGCAACCGCGAACAGATACGCAGTCGCTGTCGCAGATCATTCGGTCACCTGAGTAGCCTATGGTCGTGCAGAATGGCTGCCTGAGGTGGGACGTCGGAGTCACTTTATCTGTGTACGGGATCGCCCACCCCAAAAAACGGTCGCAACACGCCTGCATTTTTGCTGCCACTCCCCGTAGCCACCCATCGAACCCCTGAATGCCAATAACTTTGCAGAAAAATCCTCACTGCTAACGGCTTTGCTAAGGTACTTTGGCGCGTGCAATGTGCGACCATGACTTACGCGCAGTCAGCCGTTAATTGCTCAACTACGTCAATTATCGGCAACTCGTATATATTTGAATCAGGCCCAATATGCGTTGATGCCATGACAAACATAGCCTGTCCCTTTACAAGGGCCGGAGGACTTCTACAAAATGTCCGCCTCCTGCGTAGTGCAGTGTTAGTGCTTTCTCTCTATGGAAATTCTTGATTTTGCTTTTATATTTCTGTGCTTCGCTCCCTGCTGTCTGCTCTCCGTATTATAGGAGCCTCCGGTGGCAGATTACATCCAGTAATGGGATCTGACGTCTGACACCATTGCATTGTCCTGGGCTTTAGTTTCATTCCTGTTTTGAGCTGTCTCCCGCCGCTCACAACATCATTAGTGACTCTGTGGGATGGGAGCCAGTGTTCCAGCCTCACTCGCTGACTCTAGAGGACCTGTCTGGGGACACGGCAGCGAGTGGGGTCTCTGAGTGTTTAAGATGTGTAGATGAGAGCAGTTTGGAGGGAGCAGAGGGGTGTATCAGAGGGGTTGGGTACACCATCCCGGGCGCACACAATGCTGGCAGTCACAATACTGACGCCGGAATCCTGATGGTTAAAATGCCAATGCCTGCAGGTAAGTAAATTAACCCTGACCTACCTTTCCCGTAGCATAGGCCTAACCCGCAGCCTAACCCTCCCCCTAGAGCAGGCCTGGCCAACCTGTGGCTCTCCAGCTGTTGTGAAACTACACATCCCAGCATGCCCTGCCACAGTTTTAGCATTCCAGAATAGCAAAACTGAAGCAGTGTATGCTGGGACTTATAGTTTTACAACAGCTGGAGAGTCACAGGTTGGCCATTCCTGCCCTAGAGCCTTATCCCTAATACTTACCTTCAGGATCATGGCGACAAAAAAACAGGCAAAAAAGTCAGGTAATTGCGTCTGTACCCCCCAAAAAAATGGCTGACATACATCAGAAAATAATTTAGTGCATTATTGACCGTGATAAAAGTACTTACGGTACTTAAATTGCGTTGGCTGCCGGTAATGCGTATACAAAAAAAACGTTAAATTATAGAAATAGTTTAATTTTTCCCTGGGAATTACTGCTGCACGGAAATTTGGTGGTACGTTAAAATAGGTGCAAGTATATTTTCGTGTCGTAAAAGCGCACTTTTAAAAATTTTTTAAAAAAAGCACCTGCTGCAACCACGTGCGATGTTTAAAAGACTTGACGCATCCATATCGCCCCCCGAAATTCCAGACCCAATATGTTAAACCCAGTTTCAACAAACTTGTTTTTTTTTTTCATCTCTCCAAAAACTTGACTGGGCGTTAATTACCAAATTCTGCTACATTAAAAAAAATGTTAGGGTGACTTTATTAGAGGGGGTGTCCAAATGGCTCTGAAAGAAATCCCCACATTTTTAGTCAAAAATAGGAATTTTGCAATTTTTTTTATTTTTTCTCCTGGTCTGAGATGGAGAAAACTTTTTGCCTGTTTTTTGCCGAAAAACGGCTGTTTTTGACTCTTTTTTTTCCCAAAATCGGGCGAGTTCGTTTGTGGCGGCGGCGAAAGTGGCCGATTTTGCTGCTAACTGAATATGGCCCATAGACGAAACTGCACAAGATACAGATGTTTTACAAGATACAGATGTTTTCACATGTTTGTGATCGTCCTTTGTTGCTGCTGTTATTGTTCTCTCTTATATACTGTGAGCACTTGTAGAATCGTCATCGTTCTGCTTTGTCCCAGGGCATTCCTGAGACCCCAATATTCACAGACACGGTGACCTTCCGTATCGCTCCGCTGATCGTTACGCCCAACACCTTGGAGCCCGTAGAGGTCTATGTCTGCAGGTAACGGGGGCACAATGGTAGAGGGAGGTACGTTGGGCCTTTATATCCCATTTTGGTCTTACAAGATTAATTCTTGTTATCTCCTAAATGAGTGGACTAAACAATTGTCTAAATTCCCCATGACCAACAGATAATATTGTGTTTGTCGTCTTCCCACAGCGTGAAGGATAATTATCTCTTCCTAAAGGAGATCAAGAATCTGGTGAGCGAGGCCAAATACAAGATCAAGATCTGTTTTGAATACGTAAATCGGGGAGATCGCTGGATGCAGGTTGGTCCTCTCGATTATATTTAGTAAACCAGATAGACATTGCTGCCTCTGGACAGTGGTCTTGAGGACCCATGTAGATGAATCTCCAGTTTACCAAGGCCTGGTTTTGATACGTATGAAAATGTGTTTATTTACAACCCCATACCCTGAGAGAACCTAAGCACTTATAGTATGTTAGCTGGTGTAGACCCGAGGGATGGGCTTCTGTATTCCTTCATAAAAGGCTTTGAATGGCTTCTGCATGTCCTTCAAGAGCCTGAGCGTTGTGATGACCACACTCGTATGGTGAGCTCATGGCCTGTGCTGAGTAATTAGCCCGATAATAGTCTCGTATAGGCACACAATGGGTGCGGTGCCTCATAATGATCAGAATCAATGAGGTTATTATCAGGCATGATGGAAGATACGGTATTGGCCTGTCTGTGTCATCACCTCCTAATCATACTGACATAAAGGACTCCGGGTACCAATACAGCTCCCCAAAGGGACTTAAGGTGATTTCGGGGATAGAGACACCAAACTGGTAAAGGATCGAATGTCTGAGTTTGAAAAATTTAAAATATGTTAGAAATTCCAAAGAGCTGATAATGTCTGACTGTCTCTCTGTTGTGACGGGCTCTCTGTTGTGACGGGCTCCCTGTTGTGACGGGCTCCCTGTTGTGACGGGCTCCCTGTTGTGACGGGCTCCCTGTTGTGACGGGCTCCCTGTTGTGACGGGCTCCCTGTTGTGACGGGCTCCCTGTTGTGACGGGCTCCCTGTTGTGACGGGCTCTCTGTTGTGACGGGCTCTCTGTTGTGACGGGCTCTCTGTTGTGACGGGCTCTCTGTTGTGACGGGCTCTCTGTTGTGACGGGCTCTCTGTTGTGACGGGCTCTCTGTTGTGACTGTGTCGCGTTTGTGGGAATGGGATTGAAATTCTGATTCAGATCCCGACAGCGGCTGCTTGTCAGCATGAAGATCCTGACAGAGGCAGGTAAGTATCCTACCCTCCCTTAGTGGTACCTAACCTTCCCCCCCCCCTAGTGCCTAACACTAACCTCCCCCCTAGGGGTGCCTAACCCTCCCAGGGGGGTGTCCAGCCCTAACCTCTCCCTGGGGATGCCTAACCCTAAACCTCCCCCCTAGGGGTGCCTTACCCTAACCTTCCCCCCAAAAAAACCTGACGCTAACCCCGCTAACTGATCTAAACCTTACACTCCCCCATCCCACCCACCCCCCCCCAACCACCCCGCGGCTAAGAGGACGGAAGCCCCGGACTTGCCTCGTTTGGCCCCGCGTCCAGCTGGATTCCGGCATCGGGATTATGATATGCGTTTGTATTTCGATGCCTATCATGTATCCCAAACTGGCATTCTGCCGTCAGTCACATAACTACATCCCGTTTTTGTGAATGTATCACTGTTGTGACTGTGTCGCTGTTGTGAATGTAACACTGCTGTGACTGTGTCTCTTGTGAATGTATCACTATTGTGACTGTGTCGCTGTTGTGACTGTGTCGCTTTTGTGACTGTGTTGCTTTTGTGACTGTGTTGCTGTCGTGACTGTGTTGCTGTCGTGACTGTGTTGCTGTCGTGACTGTGTTGCTGTCGTGACTGTGTTGCTGTCGTGACTGTGTCGCTGTCGTGACTGTGTGACTGTGTCTGTTGTGAATGTATCACTATTGTGACTGTGTCGTTGTTGTGACTGTTGTTGTTGTGACTGTGTCTCTGTTGTGAATGTATCACTGTTGTGACTGTGTCTCTGTTGTGAATGTATCACTGTTGTGACTGTCTCTGTTGTGACTGTGTCTCTGTTGTGACTGTGTCTCTGTTGTGACTGTGTCTCTGTTGTGACTGTGTCTCTGTTGTGACTGTGTCGCTGTTGTGACTGTGTCGCTGTGGTGACTGTGTCGCTGTGGTGACTGTGTCGCTGTGGTGACTGTGTCGCTGTCGTGACTGTGTCGCTGTCGTGACTGTGTCGCTGTCGTGACTGTGTGACTGTGTCTGTTGTGAATGTATCACTATTGTGACTGTGTCGCTGTTGTGAATGTAACACTGCTGTGACTGTGTCTCTTGTGAATGTATCACTATTGTGACTGTGTTGCTTTTGTGACTGTGTTGCTTTTGTGACTGTGTTGCTGTGGTGACTGTGTTGCTGTGGTGACTGTGTTGCTGTGGTGACTGTGTTGCTGTGGTGACTGTGTTGCTGTCGTGACTGTGTCGCTGTCGTGACTGTGTGACTGTGTCTGTTGTGAATGTATCACTATTGTGACTGTGTCGTTGTTGTGACTGTTGTTGTTGTGACTGTGTCTCTGTTGTGAATGTATCACTGTTGTGACTGTCTCTGTTGTGAATGTATCACTGTTGTGACTGTCTCTGTTGTGACTGTGTCTCTGTTGTGACTGTGTCGCTGTGGTGACTGTGTCGCTGTGGTGACTGTGTTGCTTTTGTGACTGTGTTGCTTTTGTGACTGTGTTGCTGTGGTTACTGTGTCGCTGTCGTGACTGTGTGACTGTGTCTGTTGTGAATGTATCACTATTGTGACTGTGTCGTTGTTGTGACTGTTGTTGTTGTGACTGTGTCTCTGTTGTGAATGTATCACTGTTGTGACTGTCTCTGTTGTGAATGTATCACTGTTGTGACTGTCTCTGTTGTGACTGTGTCTCTGTTGTGACTGTGTCGCTGTTGTGAATGTATCACTGTTGTGACTGTGTCTCTGTTGTGACTGTGTCTCTTGTGAATGTATCACCATTGTGACTGTGTCTCTGTTGTCTGTTGTGACTGTGTCTCTGTTGTGACTGTGTGACTGTGTCTCTGTTGTGACTGTGTCGCTGTTGTGAATGTATCACCATTGTGACTGTGTCTCTGTTGTGTCTGTTGTGACTGTGTCGCTGTTGTGACTGTGTCGCTGTTGTGACTGTGTCGCTGTTGTGAATGTAACACTGCTGTGACTGTGTCTCTTGTGAATGTATCACTATTGTGACTGTCGCTGTTGTGAATGTATCACTGTTGTGACTGTGTCTCTGTTGTGACTGTGTCTCTTGTGAATGTATCACCATTGTGACTGTGTCTCTGTTGTCTGTTGTGACTGTGTCTCTGTTGTGACTGTGTGACTGTGTCTCTGTTGTGACTGTGTCTCTGTTGTGACTGTGTCGCTGTTGTGAATGTATCACCATTGTGACTGTGTCTCTGTTGTGTCTGTTGTGACTGTGTCGCTGTTGTGAATGTATCACTATTGTGACTGTGTCGCTGTCGTGACTGTGTGAATGTATCACTATTGTGACTGTGTCGCTGTTGTGACTGTGTTGCTTTTGTGACTGTGTTGCTTTTGTGACTGTGTTGCTGTCGTGACTGTGTTGCTGTCGTGACTGTGTTGCTGTCGTGACTGTGTTGCTGTCGTGACTGTGTGACTGTGTCTGTTGTGAATGTATCACTATTGTGACTGTGTCGTTGTTGTGACTGTTGTTGTTGTGACTGTGTCTCTGTTGTGAATGTATCACTGTTGTGACTGTCTCTGTTGTGAATGTATCACTGTTGTGACTGTCTCTGTTGTGACTGTGTCTCTGTTGTGACTGTGTCGCTGTTGTGAATGTATCACTGTTGTGACTGTGTCTCTGTTGTGACTGTGTCTCTTGTGAATGTATCACCATTGTGACTGTGTCTCTGTTGTCTGTTGTGACTGTGTCTCTGTTGTGACTGTGTGACTGTGTCTCTGTTGTGACTGTGTCTCTGTTGTGACTGTGTCGCTGTTGTGAATGTATCACCATTGTGACTGTGTCTCTGTTGTGTCTGTTGTGACTGTGTCGCTGTTGTGACTGTGTCGCTGTTGTGAATGTAACACTGCTGTGACTGTGTCTCTTGTGAATGTATCACTATTGTGACTGTGTCGCTGTTGTGAATGTATCACTATTGTGACTGTGTTACTGTCGTGACTGTGTCTCTGCGTGACTGTGTGACTGTGTCTGTCGTGACTGTGTCGCTGTCTTGACTGTGTGAATGTATCACTATTGTGACTGTGTCCTTGTTGTGACTGTTGTTGTTGTGACTGTGTCTCTGTTGTGAATGTATCACTGTTGTGACTGTGTCTCTGTTGTGAATGTATCACTGTTGTGACTGTCTCTGTTGTGACTGTGTCTCTGTTGTGACTGTGTCGCTGTTGTGACTGTGTCGCTTTTGTGACTGTGTCGCTGTGGTGACTGTGTCGCTGTGGTGACTGTGTCGCTGTCGTGACTGTGTTGCTGTCGTGACTGTGTCGCTGTCGTGACTGTGTGACTGTGTCTGTTGTGAATGTATCACTATTGTGACTGTGTCGCTGTTGTGAATGTAACACTGCTGTGACTGTGTCTCTTGTGAATGTATCACTATTGTGACTGTGTCGCTGTTGTGACTGTGTCGCTGTTGTGACTGTGTCGCTGTTGTGACTGTGTCGCTGTGGTGACTGTGTCGCTGTGGTGACTGTGTCGCTGTGGTGACTGTGTCGCTGTGGTGACTGTGTTGCTGTGGTGACTGTGTCGCTGTCGTGACTGTGTCGCTGTCGTGACTGTGTGACTGTGTCTGTTGTGAATGTATCACTATTGTGACTGTGTCGTTGTTGTGACTGTTGTTGTTGTGACTGTGTCTCTGTTGTGAATGTATCACTGTTGTGACTGTCTCTGTTGTGAATGTATCACTGTTGTGACTGTCTCTGTTGTGACTGTGTCTCTGTTGTGACTGTGTCTCTGTTGTGACTGTGTTGCTGTGGTGACTGTGTTGCTGTGGTGACTGTGTTGCTTTTGTGACTGTGTTGCTTTTGTGACTGTGTTGCTGTGGTGACTGTGTCGCTGTCGTGACTGTGTGACTGTGTCTGTTGTGAATGTATCACTATTGTGACTGTGTCGTTGTTGTGACTGTTGTTGTTGTGACTGTGTCTCTGTTGTGAATGTATCACTGTTGTGACTGTCTCTGTTGTGAATGTATCACTGTTGTGACTGTCTCTGTTGTGACTGTGTCTCTGTTGTGACTGTGTCGCTGTTGTGAATGTATCACTGTTGTGACTGTGTCTCTGTTGTGACTGTGTCTCTTGTGAATGTATCACCATTGTGACTGTGTCTCTGTTGTCTGTTGTGACTGTGTCTCTGTTGTGACTGTGTGACTGTGTCTCTGTTGTGACTGTGTCGCTGTTGTGAATGTATCACCATTGTGACTGTGTCTCTGTTGTGTCTGTTGTGACTGTGTCGCTGTTGTGAATGTAACACTGCTGTGACTGTGTCTCTTGTGAATGTATCACTATTGTGACTGTCGCTGTTGTGAATGTATCACTGTTGTGACTGTGTCTCTGTTGTGACTGTGTCTCTTGTGAATGTATCACCATTGTGACTGTGTCTCTGTTGTCTGTTGTGACTGTGTCTCTGTTGTGACTGTGTGACTGTGTCTCTGTTGTGACTGTGTCGCTGTTGTGAATGTATCACCATTGTGACTGTGTCTCTGTTGTGTCTGTTGTGACTGTGTCGCTGTTGTGAATGTATCACTATTGTGACTGTGTTGCTGTCGTGACTGTGTCTGCGTGACTGTGTGACTGTGTCTGTCGTGACTGTGTCGCTGTCGTGACTGTGTGAATGTATCACTATTGTGACTGTGTCGCTGTTGTGACTGTGTCGCTTTTGTGACTGTGTTGCTTTTGTGACTGTGTTGCTTTTGTGACTGTGTTGCTGTCGTGACTGTGTTGCTGTCGTGACTGTGTTGCTGTCGTGACTGTGTCGCTGTCGTGACTGTGTCGCTGTCGTGACTGTGTGACTGTGTCTGTTGTGAATGTATCACTATTGTGACTGTGTCGTTGTTGTGACTGTTGTTGTTGTGACTGTGTCTCTGTTGTGAATGTATCACTGTTGTGACTGTCTCTGTTGTGAATGTATCACTGTTGTGACTGTCTCTGTTGTGACTGTGTCTCTGTTGTGACTGTGTCGCTGTTGTGAATGTATCACTGTTGTGACTGTGTCTCTGTTGTGACTGTGTCTCTTGTGAATGTATCACCATTGTGACTGTGTCTCTGTTGTCTGTTGTGACTGTGTCTCTGTTGTGACTGTGTCTCTGTTGTGACTGTGTCTCTGTTGTGACTGTGTCGCTGTTGTGAATGTATCACCATTGTGACTGTGTCTCTGTTGTGTCTGTTGTGACTGTGTCGCTGTTGTGAATGTA
This sequence comes from Taudactylus pleione, assembly GCA_031769625.1. Taxonomy (NCBI): domain Eukaryota; kingdom Metazoa; phylum Chordata; class Amphibia; order Anura; family Myobatrachidae; genus Taudactylus; species Taudactylus pleione. Next base: position 2,101,396 of record JAUIMM010001331.1, read on the forward strand.
TCACCATTGTGACTGTGTCTCTGTTGTCTGTTGTGACTGTGTCTCTGTTGTGACTGTGTGACTGTGTCTCTGTTGTGACTGTGTCTCTGTTGTGACTGTGTCGCTGTTGTGAATGTATCACCATTGTGACTGTGTCTCTGTTGTGTCTGTTGTGACTGTGTCGCTGTTGTGACTGTGTCGCTGTTGTGAATGTAACACTGCTGTGACTGTGTCTCTTGTGAATGTATCACTATTGTGACTGTGTCGCTGTTGTGAATGTATCACTATTGTGACTGTGTTACTGTCGTGACTGTGTCTCTGCGTGACTGTGTGACTGTGTCTGTCGTGACTGTGTCGCTGTCTTGACTGTGTCGCTGTCGTGACTGTGTGAATGTATCACTATTGTGACTGTGTCGCTTTTCTGACTGTGTCGCTGTTGTGACTGTGTCGCTGTTGTGACTGTGTTGCTTTTGTGACTGTGTTGCTTTTGTGACTGTGTTGCTTTTGTGACTGTGTTGCTGTGGTGACTGTGTTGCTGTCGTGACTGTGTTGCTGTCGTGACTGTGTCGCTGTCGTGACTGTGTGACTGTGTCTGTTGTGAATGTATCACTATTGTGACTGTGTCACTGTTGTGACTGTCTCTGTTGTGACTGTGTCTCTGTTGTGACTGTGTCTCTGTTGTGACTGTGTTGCTGTGGTGACTGTGTTGCTGTGGTGACTGTGTTGCTTTTGTGACTGTGTTGCTGTGGTGACTGTGTCGCTGTCGTGACTGTGTGACTGTGTCTGTTGTGAATGTATCACTATTGTGACTGTGTCGTTGTTGTGACTGTTGTTGTTGTGACTGTGTCTCTGTTGTGAATGTATCACTGTTGTGACTGTCTCTGTTGTGAATGTATCACTGTTGTGACTGTCTCTGTTGTGACTGTGTCTCTGTTGTGACTGTGTCGCTGTTGTGAATGTATCACTGTTGTGACTGTGTCTCTGTTGTGACTGTGTCTCTTGTGAATGTATCACCATTGTGACTGTGTCTCTGTTGTCTGTTGTGACTGTGTCTCTGTTGTGACTGTGTGACTGTGTCTCTGTTGTGACTGTGTCTCTGTTGTGACTGTGTCGCTGTTGTGAATGTATCACCATTGTGACTGTGTCTCTGTTGTGTCTGTTGTGACTGTGTCGCTGTTGTGAATGTATCACTATTGTGACTGTGTTGCTGTCGTGACTGTGTCTCTGCGTGACTGTGTGACTGTGTCTGTCGTGACTGTGTCGCTGTCGTGACTGTGTGAATGTATCACTATTGTGACTGTGTCGCTGTTGTGACTGTGTTGCTTTTGTGACTGTGTTGCTTTTGTGACTGTGTTGCTTTTGTGACTGTGTTGCTGTCGTGACTGTGTTGCTGTCGTGACTGTGTTGCTGTCGTGACTGTGTTGCTGTCGTGACTGTGTTGCTGTCGTGACTGTGTTGCTGTCGTGACTGTGTCGCTGTCGTGACTGTGTGACTGTGTCTGTTGTGAATGTATCACTATTGTGACTGTGTCGTTGTTGTGACTGTTGTTGTTGTGACTGTGTCTCTGTTGTGAATGTATCACTGTTGTGACTGTCTCTGTTGTGAATGTATCACTGTTGTGACTGTCTCTGTTGTGACTGTGTCTCTGTTGTGACTGTGTCGCTGTTGTGAATGTATCACTGTTGTGACTGTGTCTCTATTGTGACTGTGTCTCTTGTGAATGTATCACCATTGTGACTGTGTCTCTGTTGTCTGTTGTGACTGTGTCTCTGTTGTGACTGTGTCTCTGTTGTGAATGTATCACCATTGTGACTGTGTCTCTGTTGTGTCTGTTGTGACTGTGTCGCTGTTGTGAATGTATCACTGTTGTGACTGTGTCTCTGTTGTGACTGTGTCTCTTGTGAATGTATCACCATTGTGACTGTGTCTCTGTTGTCTGTTGTGACTGTGTCTCTGTTGTGACTGTGTGACTGTGTCTCTGTTGTGACTGTGTCTCTGTTGTGACTGTGTCGCTGTTGTGAATGTATCACCATTGTGACTGTGTCTCTGTTGTGTCTGTTGTGACTGTGTCGCTGTTGTGAATGTATCACTATTGTGACTGTGTTGCTGTCGTGACTGTGTCTCTGCGTGACTGTGTGACTGTGTCTGTCGTGACTGTGTCGCTGTCGTGACTGTGTGAATGTATCACTATTGTGACTGTGTCGCTGTTGTGACTGTGTCGCTTTTGTGACTGTGTTGCTTTTGTGACTGTGTTGCTTTTGTGACTGTGTTGCTGTCGTGACTGTGTTGCTGTCGTGACTGTGTCGCTGTCGTGACTGTGTCGCTGTCGTGACTGTGTGACTGTGTCTGTTGTGAATGTATCACTATTGTGACTGTGTCGTTGTTGTGACTGTTGTTGTTGTGACTGTGTCTCTGTTGTGAATGTATCACTGTTGTGACTGTCTCTGTTGTGAATGTATCACTGTTGTGACTGTCTCTGTTGTGACTGTGTCTCTGTTGTGACTGTGTCGCTGTTGTGAATGTATCACTGTTGTGACTGTGTCTCTGTTGTGACTGTGTCTCTTGTGAATGTATCACCATTGTGACTGTGTCTCTGTTGTCTGTTGTGACTGTGTCTCTGTTGTGACTGTGTCTCTGTTGTGACTGTGTCGCTGTTGTGAATGTATCACCATTGTGACTGTGTCTCTGTTGTGTCTGTTGTGACTGTGTCGCTGTTGTGAATGTATCACCATTGTGACTGTGTCTCTGTTGTCTGTTGTGACTGTGTCTCTGTTGTGACTGTGTGACTGTGTCTCTGTTGTGACTGTGTCTCTGTTGTGACTGTGTCGCTGTTGTGAATGTATCACCATTGTGACTGTGTCTCTGTTGTGTCTGTTGTGACTGTGTCGCTGTTGTGACTGTGTCGCTGTTGTGAATGTAACACTGCTGTGACTGTGTCTCTTGTGAATGTATCACTATTGTGACTGTGTCGCTGTTGTGAATGTATCACTATTGTGACTGTGTTACTGTCGTGACTGTGTCTCTGCGTGACTGTGTGACTGTGTCTGTCGTGACTGTGTCGCTGTCTTGACTGTGTCGCTGTCGTGACTGTGTGAATGTATCACTATTGTGACTGTGTCGCTTTTCTGACTGTGTCGCTGTTGTGACTGTGTCGCTTTTGTGACTGTGTTGCTTTTGTGACTGTGTTGCTGTGGTGACTGTGTTGCTGTGGTGACTGTGTTGCTGTCGTGACTGTGTTGCTGTCGTGACTGTGTCGCTGTCGTGACTGTGTGACTGTGTCTGTTGTGAATGTATCACTATTGTGACTGTGTCGTTGTTGTGACTGTTGTTGTTGTGACTGTGTCTCTGTTGTGAATGTATCACTGTTGTGACTGTCTCTGTTGTGAATGTATCACTGTTGTGACTGTCTCTGTTGTGACTGTGTCTCTGTTGTGACTGTGTCGCTGTTGTGAATGTATCACTGTTGTGACTGTGTCTCTGTTGTGACTGTGTCTCTTGTGAATGTATCACCATTGTGACTGTGTCTCTGTTGTCTGTTGTGACTGTGTCTCTGTTGTGACTGTGTGACTGTGTCTCTGTTGTGACTGTGTCGCTGTTGTGAATGTATCACCATTGTGACTGTGTCTCTGTTGTGTCTGTTGTGACTGTGTCGCTGTTGTGACTGTGTCGCTGTTGTGACTGTGTCGCTGTTGTGAATGTAACACTGCTGTGACTGTGTCTCTTGTGAATGTATCACTATTGTGACTGTCGCTGTTGTGAATGTATCACTGTTGTGACTGTGTCTCTGTTGTGACTGTGTCTCTTGTGAATGTATCACCATTGTGACTGTGTCTCTGTTGTCTGTTGTGACTGTGTCTCTGTTGTGACTGTGTGACTGTGTCTCTGTTGTGACTGTGTCTCTGTTGTGACTGTGTCGCTGTTGTGAATGTATCACCATTGTGACTGTGTCTCTGTTGTGTCTGTTGTGACTGTGTCGCTGTTGTGAATGTATCACTATTGTGACTGTGTTGCTGTCGTGACTGTGTCTCTGCGTGACTGTGTGACTGTGTCTGTCGTGACTGTGTCGCTGTCGTGACTGTGTGAATGTATCACTATTGTGACTGTGTCGCTGTTGTGACTGTGTTGCTTTTGTGACTGTGTTGCTGTCGTGACTGTGTTGCTGTCGTGACTGTGTTGCTGTCGTGACTGTGTCGCTGTCGTGACTGTGTGACTGTGTCTGTTGTGAATGTATCACTATTGTGACTGTGTCGTTGTTGTGACTGTTGTTGTTGTGACTGTGTCTCTGTTGTGAATGTATCACTGTTGTGACTGTCTCTGTTGTGAATGTATCACTGTTGTGACTGTCTCTGTTGTGAATGTATCACTGTTGTGACTGTCTCTGTTGTGACTGTGTCGCTGTTGTGAATGTATCACTGTTGTGACTGTGTCTCTGTTGTGACTGTGTCTCTTGTGAATGTATCACCATTGTGACTGTGTCTCTGTTGTCTGTTGTGACTGTGTCTCTGTTGTGACTGTGTCTCTGTTGTGACTGTGTCGCTGTTGTGAATGTATCACCATTGTGACTGTGTCTCTGTTGTGTCTGTTGTGACTGTGTCGCTGTTGTGAATGTATCACCATTGTGACTGTGTCTCTGTTGTCTGTTGTGACTGTGTCTCTGTTGTGACTGTGTGACTGTGTCTCTGTTGTGACTGTGTCTCTGTTGTGACTGTGTCGCTGTTGTGAATGTATCACCATTGTGACTGTGTCTCTGTTGTGTCTGTTGTGACTGTGTCGCTGTTGTGACTGTGTCGCTGTTGTGAATGTAACACTGCTGTGACTGTGTCTCTTGTGAATGTATCACTATTGTGACTGTGTCGCTGTTGTGAATGTATCACTATTGTGACTGTGTTACTGTCGTGACTGTGTCTCTGCGTGACTGTGTGACTGTGTCTGTCGTGACTGTGTCGCTGTCTTGACTGTGTCGCTGTCGTGACTGTGTGAATGTATCACTATTGTGACTGTGTCCTTGTTGTGACTGTTGTTGTTGTGACTGTGTCTCTGTTGTGAATGTATCACTGTTGTGACTGTGTCTCTGTTGTGAATGTATCACTGTTGTGACTGTGTCTCTGTTGTGACTGTGTCTCTGTTGTGACTGTGTCGCTGTTGTGACTGTGTCGCTTTTGTGACTGTGTCGCTGTGGTGACTGTGTCGCTGTGGTGACTGTGTCGCTGTCGTGACTGTGTTGCTGTCGTGACTGTGTTGCTGTCGTGACTGTGTTGCTGTCGTGACTGTGTTGCTGTCGTGACTGTGTTGCTGTCGTGACTGTGTTGCTGTCGTGACTGTATCGCTGTCGTGACTGTGTGACTGTGTCTGTTGTGAATGTATCACTATTGTGACTGTGTCGCTGTTGTGAATGTAACACTGCTGTGACTGTGTCTCTTGTGAATGTATCACTATTGTGACTGTGTCGCTGTTGTGACTGTGTCGCTGTGGTGACTGTGTCGCTGTGGTGACTGTGTCGCTGTGGTGACTGTGTCGCTGTGGTGACTGTGTTGCTGTCGTGACTGTGTCGCTGTCGTGACTGTGTCGCTGTCGTGACTGTGTGACTGTGTCTGTTGTGAATGTATCACTATTGTGACTGTGTCGTTGTTGTGACTGTTGTTGTTGTGACTGTGTCTCTGTTGTGAATGTATCACTGTTGTGACTGTCTCTGTTGTGAATGTATCACTGTTGTGACTGTCTCTGTTGTGACTGTGTCTCTGTTGTGACTGTGTCTCTGTTGTGACTGTGTTGCTGTGGTGACTGTGTTGCTGTGGTGACTGTGTTGCTTTTGTGACTGTGTTGCTGTGGTGACTGTGTCGCTGTCGTGACTGTGTGACTGTGTCTGTTGTGAATGTATCACTATTGTGACTGTGTCGTTGTTGTGACTGTTGTTGTTGTGACTGTGTCTCTGTTGTGAATGTATCACTGTTGTGACTGTCTCTGTTGTGAATGTATCACTGTTGTGACTGTCTCTGTTGTGACTGTGTCTCTGTTGTGACTGTGTCGCTGTTGTGAATGTATCACTGTTGTGACTGTGTCTCTGTTGTGACTGTGTCTCTTGTGAATGTATCACCATTGTGACTGTGTCTCTGTTGTCTGTTGTGACTGTGTCTCTGTTGTGACTGTGTGACTGTGTCTCTGTTGTGACTGTGTCGCTGTTGTGAATGTATCACCATTGTGACTGTGTCTCTGTTGTGTCTGTTGTGACTGTGTCGCTGTTGTGACTGTGTCGCTGTTGTGAATGTAACACTGCTGTGACTGTGTTTCTTGTGAATGTATCACTATTGTGACTGTCGCTGTTGTGAATGTATCACTGTTGTGACTGTGTCTCTGTTGTGACTGTGTCTCTTGTGAATGTATCACCATTGTGACTGTGTCTCTGTTGTCTGTTGTGACTGTGTCTCTGTTGTGACTGTGTGACTGTGTCTCTGTTGTGACTGTGTCGCTGTTGTGAATGTATCACCATTGTGACTGTGTCTCTGTTGTGTCTGTTGTGAATGTGTCGCTGTTGTGAATGTATCACTATTGTGACTGTGTTGCTGTCGTGACTGTGTCTCTGCGTGACTGTGTGACTGTGTCTGTCGTGACTGTGTCGCTGTCGTGACTGTGTGAATGTATCACTATTGTGACTGTGTCGCTGTTGTGACTGTGTTGCTTTTGTGACTGTGTTGCTTTTGTGACTGTGTTGCTGTCGTGACTGTGTTGCTGTCGTGACTGTGTCGCTGTCGTGACTGTGTCGCTGTCGTGACTGTGTGACTGTGTCTGTTGTGAATGTATCACTATTGTGACTGTGTCGTTGTTGTGACTGTTGTTGTTGTGACTGTGTCTCTGTTGTGAATGTATCACTGTTGTGACTGTCTCTGTTGTGAATGTATCACTGTTGTGACTGTCTCTGTTGTGACTGTGTCTCTGTTGTGACTGTGTCTCTGTTGTGACTGTGTTGCTGTGGTGACTGTGTTGCTGTGGTGACTGTGTTGCTGTGGTGACTGTGTTGCTTTTGTGACTGTGTTGCTTTTGTGACTGTGTTGCTGTGGTGACTGTGTCGCTGTCGTGACTGTGTGACTGTGTCTGTTGTGAATGTATCACTATTGTGAATGTGTCGTTGTTGTGACTGTTGTTGTTGTGACTGTGTCTCTGTTGTGAATGTATCACTGTTGTGAATGTATCACTGTTGTGACTGTCTCTGTTGTGACTGTGTCTCTGTTGTGACTGTGTCGCTGTTGTGAATGTATCACTGTTGTGACTGTGTCTCTGTTGTGACTGTGTCTCTTGTGAATGTATCACCATTGTGACTGTGTCTCTGTTGTCTGTTGTGACTGTGTCTCTGTTGTGACTGTGTGACTGTGTCTCTGTTGTGACTGTGTCGCTGTTGTGAATGTATCACCATTGTGACTGTGTCTCTGTTGTGTCTGTTGTGACTGTGTCGCTGTTGTGACTGTGTCGCTGTTGTGACTGTGTCGCTGTTGTGAATGTAACACTGCTGTGACTGTGTCTCTTGTGAATGTATCACTATTGTGACTGTCGCTGTTGTGAATGTATCACTGTTGTGACTGTGTCTCTGTTGTGACTGTGTCTCTTGTGAATGTATCACCATTGTGACTGTGTCTCTGTTGTCTGTTGTGACTGTGTCTCTGTTGTGACTGTGTGACTGTGTCTCTGTTGTGACTGTGTCGCTGTTGTGAATGTATCACCATTGTGACTGTGTCTCTGTTGTGTCTGTTGTGACTGTGTCGCTGTTGTGAATGTATCACTATTGTGACTGTGTTGCTGTCGTGACTGTGTCTCTGCGTGACTGTGTGACTGTGTGTCGTGACTGTGTCGCTGTCGTGACTGTGTGAATGTATCACTATTGTGACTGTGTCGCTGTTGTGACTGTGTTGCTTTTGTGACTGTGTTGCTTTTGTGACTGTGTTGCTGTCGTGACTGTGTTGCTGTCGTGACTGTGTCGCTGTCGTGACTGTGTCGCTGTCGTGACTGTGTGACTGTGTCTGTTGTGAATGTATCACTATTGTGACTGTGTCGTTGTTGTGACTGTTGTTGTTGTGAATGTATCACTGTTGTGACTGTCTCTGTTGTGAATGTATCACTGTTGTGACTGTCTCTGTTGTGAATGTATCACTGTTGTGACTGTGTCTCTGTTGTGACTGTGTCTCTTGTGAATGTATCACCATTGTGACTGTGTCTCTGTTGTCTGTTGTGACTGTGTCTCTGTTGTGACTGTGTCTCTGTTGTGACTGTGTCGCTGTTGTGAATGTATCACCATTGTGACTGTGTCTCTGTTGTGTCTGTTGTGACTGTGTCGCTGTTGTGAATGTATCACCATTGTGACTGTGTCTCTGTTGTCTGTTGTGACTGTGTCTCTGTTGTGACTGTGTGACTGTGTCTCTGTTGTGACTGTGTCTCTGTTGTGACTGTGTCGCTGTTGTGAATGTATCACCATTGTGACTGTGTCTCTGTTGTGTCTGTTGTGACTGTGTCGCTGTTGTGACTGTGTCGCTGTTGTGAATGTAACACTGCTGTGACTGTGTCTCTTGTGAATGTATCACTATTGTGACTGTGTCGCTGTTGTGAATGTATCACTATTGTGACTGTGTTACTGTCGTGACTGTGTCTCTGCGTGACTGTGTGACTGTGTCTGTCGTGACTGTGTCGCTGTCGTGACTGTGTGAATGTATCACTATTGTGACTGTGTCGCTGTTGTGACTGTGTCGCTGTTGTGACTGTGTCGCTGTTGTGACTGTGTCTTTTGTGACTGTGTCGCTTTTGTGACTGTGTTGCTGTGGTGACTGTGTTGCTATCGTGACTGTGTTGCTGTCGTGACTGTGTCGCTGTCGTGACTGTGTGACTGTGTCTGTTGTGAATGTATCACTATTGTGACTGTGTCGTTGTTGTGACTGTTGTTGTTGTGACTGTGTCTCTGTTGTGAATGTATCACTGTTGTGACTGTCTCTGTTGTGAATGTATCACTGTTGTGACTGTCTCTGTTGTGACTGTCTCTGTTGTGACTGTGTCTCTGTTGTGACTGTGTCGCTGTTGTGAATGTATCACTGTTGTGACTGTGTCTCTGTTGTGACTGTGTCTCTTGTGAATGTATCACCATTGTGACTGTGTCTCTGTTGTCTGTTGTGACTGTGTCTCTGTTGTGACTGTGTGACTGTGTCTCTGTTGTGACTGTGTCGCTGTTGTGAATGTATCACCATTGTGACTGTGTCTCTGTTGTGTCTGTTGTGACTGTGTCGCTGTTGTGACTGTGTCGCTGTTGTGAATGTAACACTGCTGTGACTGTGTCTCTTGTGAATGTATCACTATTGTGACTGTCGCTGTTGTGACTGTGTCGCTGTTGTGAATGTATCACTATTGTGACTGTGTTGCTGTCGTGACTGTGTCTCTGCGTGACTGTGTGACTGTGTCTGTCGTGACTGTGTCGCTGTCTTGACTGTGTCACTGTCGTGACTGTGTGAATGTATCACTATTGTGACTGTGTCGCTGTTGTGACTGTGTTGCTTTTGTGACTGTGTTGCTTTTGTGACTGTGTTGCTGTGGTGACTGTGTTGCTGTCGTGACTGTGTGACTGTGTCTGTTGTGAATGTATCACTATTGTGACTGTGTCGTTGTTGTGACTGTTGTTGTTGTGACTGTGTCTCTGTTGTGAATGTATCACTGTTGTGACTGTCTCTGTTGTGAATGTATCACTGTTGTGACTGTCTCTGTTGTGACTGTCTCTGTTGTGACTGTGTCTCTGTTGTGACTGTGTCTCTGTTGTGACTGTGTCGCTGTTGTGAATGTATCACTGTTGTGACTGTGTCACCATTGTGACTGTGTCTCTGTTGTGTCTGTTGTGACTGTGTCTCTGTTGTGTCTGTTGTGGCTGTGTCGCTGTTGTGGCTGTGTCTCTGTTGTGGCTGTGTCTCTGTTGTGGCTGTGTCTCTGTTGTGGCTGTGTCTCTGTTGTGGCTGTGTCGCTGTTGTGGCTGTGTCGCTGTTGTGGCTGTGTCGCTGTTGTGGCTGTGTCGCTGCTGTGACTGTGTCTCTGTTGATTTAAGAGGACGTATATTTCATTGCAGGATGAGATGGAGTTTGGGTACATCCATGCGCCTCACAAAATTTTCCCAGTTGTGTTGGATTCTCCTAGAGACGGAGAGCTGAAGGATTTCCCCATTCGGGAATTGCTGGTAAGTTCAGTGCTGTAAAGTTCCTATTGTGTGTCCTTATTTTGCACAGAAATTACTGACCACATACACAGGCTGCATGGGGAGGCAGAGCCCAGAATACATCGATTTCAGAAATGGAGAATTTGCATGAATTAATTTAGGAGATGGTGACCTCACGCACAAAGGGAGCAGTGATTTAATTTAGGATGCAGTCTGTCCATTCATTAGGAACTAGTTACAACACTGACAATGTAGCCATTCCATGCAGTAAGAGCCAGTGACATCACTGAGTATGTAGCCTATCCATTCACTAGGAGCCGGTGACATCACTGAGAATGCAGCCTATCCATTCACTAGAAACCAGTGATATCACTCAGAATGCAGCCTATTCATTCACTTGGAACCAGTGATATCACTGAGAATGCAGCCTATCCAGTCACTTGGAACCAGTGACATCACTGAGTATGTAGCCTATCCATTCACTAGGAACCAGTGACATCACTTAGTATGTAGCCTATCCATTCACTAGGAACCAGTGACATCACTGAGGATAACATAACCCACAGCAATTGATAAGGTTTTTGCTTTAATAGGCTATATCAGTAGTGATTACACATTATATTATGTGACCACCACCCCAATAGACTATATCAGTAGTGATTACACGTTATATTATGTGACCACCTCCCCAATAGACTAAGGGCCATATTCAATTCGAGGCGAAAAGTCCGTTATCGTCGATATTTTATCGCCGATGACGTCATTTTCGCCAGTTTCACTTATCCCCATTTTCAATATCAAAGACTTTTGCAGGTGCAAAAAGTCTTTGTAAAAAAATAGGGATAGGTTTTCACCACAAAAAAAAGTGCAGAAATGGGGTTTTAGGGTGTAGAATAAAAAAAAAATAGCCTGCAGCCTTTGGAATGTCTCCTTAAAGTAATCTGTGTCAAAATTTTTTTTTTAAAAAAGCATAGTACCCCCCAAAAAAAGGTGGTTTAATTTTGGGGGCGAAAAAAAATAATTGGGGGACAACCTTTAAAACTAGCGAAACTGACTCAGTGGGGATCTAGAAGTATGCGGCAGGTGTTTTCTAGAATGCGGGTGGTTGCGACAGGTGGATTTTTGAAGAATTCTTACACTTTAGGGACTTAAAAATATGCTTGCACCCATTTTCATGTACCCCAAATTTGATGGGACTAGTTATCCCCCCCCCCCCAAAAAAAAGCTAAGTGCTATTCTTCACCACTTATTCAAAGCCGCATTTATTCACCTGCCGCGGCTGTTCAAAAACCCCAATTACCTTCAGCAGACTAAATCGGGGATACCCATAGTGATCCCCCCCATTTCAGACCATCTTTTTTGGGGGGGGTGACAGCATGATTTCCCCAAAAACTGACAGGACTTTTCGATACTTAACTTTCCGCCAGGTCCCGTTTTCGCCGATTCCTAATTGAATACGGGGATAAGCGGGCATGCGCCCGATACTTTATCCCCGGCAAAAACGGCGATGATGGCGAAAAGTCCGACCTCCGACTTTTCGCCTCAAATTGAATATGTCCCTAAATCAGTAGTGATTACACGTTATATTATATGACCACCCCCCCCCAATAGGCTATATCGGTACAGGTAGTGATTACACATTATATTATGTGACCACCACCCCAATAGGCTATATTAGTACAGGTAGTGATTACACGTTATATTATATGACCATCCCCCCAATAGGCTATATCAGTAGTGATTACATGTTATATTATATGACCATCCCTCCAATAGGCTATGGCCCTCATTCAGAGCCGTACGCTCTGAGCAGAGCGCACGCTCTGAATGAGGGCCGTCCTCCATAACTATGGAGCGTCCCCCTGGACGCTCGTATAGCTGTGGGTCACCACCCACAGCCTATACGAGCATGCAGTTTGATGGCCGCGATGGTCTTGACCATCGCGACCATCGAAACTGCGAGCCGGAGCCTGCGGTTGAGGTTTTCAACCGCAAGGCCCGGAGTGATTTTGGCTCTATCAGAGCCAAAATCACTCCCACTGACATCACTAGTGATGTCAGTGGGCCGGCTTCTGACGGTAGGCGTTCCCTTAGGAACGCCCCCGTCAGGGAGGCACGCCCACCAAAGGGGGCGTGCTGTCAATCAACATCGACAGCACGCCCCCTTTGATCAGACACAACGAGCGAAGGAAAGTCCTTCGCTCGTCGCGTCTGGCGCATGCGCACGACGGAGCTCCCTCCGTCGTGCGCATGCTCAGTGCAGAACATCGACCCACTTGCGAGCGGACAGCCGCTCGCGAGTGGGTCTGAATCAGGCCCTATATCAGTAGTGATTACACGTTATATTATATGACCATCCCCCCAATAGGCTATATCGGTACAGGTAGTGATTACACATTTATATATCTATAATTTTGTGGGATACAACAGTAGCACTTTGTTAATAAATAATCCACAATAAACCTTTGAGGGGCATTATACAGAGATGAGCACACAGGGGCTTATTTAATAACAGGGTGTGAAGCAGTTATGTCCTGTTACCAATAACAGCCAATCAGATCTTGGCTTTCATCATGTTGCCGTAGCCACGGTAACAGCTGATATCTGGTTACACGTACTGTACATTATATATGTAACACGGTCACTTTGTGCCGTTCATCTCTCCGAAGCTGTGGGCTCCATTCGCTCAGTACAGCGTATTAAGCCGTAGTAATGACAGATCCATGTTTATTTAGAAACCACGGGCGTTTCTTTCATGTGAGTCATGTGTCACCCGAGTTATCATGTGCAGACTCCGGTAGTCGGGGATTGTCTGGGCTAGCTTCCCGGGCATTTTACAGGTTGTCTTACAATTTAATAGAAGTCGGTAGTCAATTAATCACAATCTGTAATGGAAGGTCGGCTTGGGTCAGACTCCTGGGTCTGGGGCCAGGACGCAACACTACCCCGGTACCAGCAGTACTCTTGGCTTAACAGCTGCCATGGCGAGCGGGTAGTCAGTGCGTGATAGTAATGAATCTGGATGTTTGTGTCTCTTGAACACCTTGACGCCTCTGTAACTGAGATACGGGACCTAGAGCCTCCGTTCCCGCAGTAGGGGGTCCGAGCAGGTGATCTCTCTGCAGTTAAGTCTGATTTTACTGAATGACAGATTTTAAAGTTGCCAAAACTATACTGTAAGATTTGGCTTATGTGTAGTACATGAAAGCACGCAATAGACTTTGCTCCCAATATATTAATAGTTGCGGTTTTGTTTATCACCAGAATAATATGTTCACAATATTTAATAGGATTAAGATGGACATGTAAAACTGGAAAACATTTTAGTAGCACTGCGGGTCAGATGCTACATAACATTTTTCAAAATTCAATGTATTTGGACCTGAAAAGAGATCTCAGATCTGTTTTTGAAATGTTGGAAGTCAGTGCCCTCACTCTGGCACTAGTAAAGGGTTTTAGCCCTAATTACCACTGTATTTGATCAAACGTGTGTAAGGTGTGCTGATCAGAGGCCTCGAGAGGAGGGTGGGATTGGTACTAATAGCCCGGGCCCAGGCTTGGCATGTGACGGCACAATCTTCAAAGTGGGTCTTATTTACAGTGGGTGTGGCCACGCCCCCTTCAGAACAGCGCCTTAGAACTTAAGGTGGGTACACACCTGACAGATATATCTGCAGATGATGGTCGTTCATACACACTGAATGGCCATCATCTGCTTGTGCCCTCGGGTTGAGGCAGCGGGACCCGGCGGCCGGGTCGGGGGCCTCGTCCACTGCCCCTCTCCACACGGCTGCCGCTTTGTGCGTACAGGCGGTCTGCAGACGGCCCGTACACACCTGTCGATGGACAGATAGGACAGATATATCCGCAGACATATCTGTCCATCGGCTGTGCAGCACAGCAAATGCGATATGTCGGTGAACGCCAATGTTCACCGACATATCGCGGGTACACACTGCCCGACGGGCAGCAGATACATTGGCTGATCAATTGCTTGGCCAATGTATCGGTCAGTGTGTACCCAGCTTTAAATGTCGTTAATGATAATTATAACATCAAATAAAAACAATTCTTAGGCCCGTCTGCTGGCAAAGACGGAATGGTTACAAAAATTGTGCAGGATATGTGAAAACGGGGACGAAAGGGCAAAATTAGGAGCCCGAGAAGGAAAAATCATATATGGAAATGGATGAAAAAGGGCAAAAGTATAAACAAAGGACGGAGTCCAGTTAATTTGCACAGTACATGAATAAAATAGAACCACGGTCATAATGTCATCGAACTGGACCAGTTTTGTATGCCCAAAGGTATCCTTGTGTTGGAAAGGTGGGACTTCTGTAGATTGAGTATATATATATATATATATATATATATATATATATATATATATATAATGATAGATGTGCTCCCCTACCTGAGATTACACTTTCCCTGTGTGACAGTGCTGATCCCTATTGTATCAGTCAGGCATCATCCCTCCAGTGAGAGAAAATAAAGTATACAATAGTATATGAAAGTAATAAATACTGTAGATGACAGGGCAGACAGAAAACCGTGTGGGTGTCCCGATATCGCTAAGCAAGAGTACTCATGAGTGTAAAGACGCGCGTTTCGCCAGGAGGGAAGGTCACTTTAGATATCACTACAGCTGTAGAGTAAAACTATTGAGGAATGGCTGAAATAAAAGAGTAATATTTTTAAAAATGAATATGGTGACTTCATGCCGTATTGATGATATGTATTATATATTTACAGGGACCAGATTTTGGCTACGTAACAAAAGTCGCAGCCTCCTCAGAGGTCACCAGCCTGGACTCCTTCGGGAATCTAGAAGTGAGCCCTCCCGTGACTGTTGCCGGCAAGAAGTACCCACTGGGGCGGATTCTGATTGGGAGCAGTTTCCCTACGTAAGAGTTTAAAGATTATCCCATGAAATTCTAGATACTATGGGAAGGTTAGGCACTAGGGGGGGAGGGGGAGGGCTAGGCACTAGGGGAGGAGGATTAGGTACAAGGGGGGGGTTAGGCACTAGGGGGGAGGGGTAAAGCTAGGCACTAGGGGAGGAGGATTAGGTACAAGGGGGGGTTAGGCACTAGGGGGCAGGGTTAGGCACTAGGGTGGGAGGATTAGGCACTAGGGGGAGAGGGTCAGGGTTAGGCCTGGGGGGGAGGGTTAGGGTTAGGCACTAGGGGGGGAGGATTAAGTACTAGGGGGAGAGTTAGGGTTAGGCACTGGGGGGGAGGGTTAGGATTAGCACTAGGGGGGAGGATTAGGTACTAGGGGGAGGGTTAGGGTTAGGCACTATGGGGGGAGGGTTAGGCACTATGGGGGGAGGATTAGGTACTAGGGGGAGAGTTAGGGTTAGGCCCTAGGGGGGGAGGGTTAGGGTTAGGCCCTAGGGGGGTGGATTAGGGTTAGGCACTAGGGGAGGAGAGTTAGGGTTAGGCACTAGGGGGGGAGGGTTAGGTACTAGGGGGAGGGTTAGGCACTAGGGGGGGAGGGTTAGGTACTAGGGGGAGGGTTAGGGTTAGGCACTGGGTGGGAGGGTTAGGCACTAGGGGGTGAGGGTTTGTGGTTAGGCACTAGGGGGGGTCGATTAGGGTTAGGCACTAGGGGGGCGAGGGTTTGTGGTTAGGCACTAGGTGGGGAGGTTAGGTTTAGGGTGCGGGGAGGGCGGTTTAGGGGTAGGGGTTGGGTTAGGGTACTTACTGGTCATTGCCAGTATTTTAACCCTGTCGGGATGCCGGCGTCGGGATTCTGACCGCTGTGATCCCGAGCACCGGTATCCCGTACCCAATTCTCATTAGCAACTATTAATCCCCATATCATTATTCCATGTATATCGGGAAAGCTACAATGACCACAAATATGAAGGAGCAATTTGGGTTTCCATTAACCCTCCATTGTCCGTACTCATCTTAGCGTCAGGCTGGGGGTACCAGTCCTATACTCCCAGTGTCCTCTTTCAACCCTCTTCTGTCTTTGTAGTGTGAGGGGACAGTGGGTAATTATAGCGCGTCAGCTGTCACATGAATGGCAGTAAACACCTTTCGGCCGGGGCAGCATTCTTGCTTAGCTGGCAGAACTATTCGTGAGGTCTCCACGCTGCGCTCACCTCTGAAACCTAATAATGCCCCCCCCCCCCCCCCCCCCCCCCCCCGCCTGCCAGATGGACTGGGAACATGAACACAGATCATACGAGGTCTGTTACGCGGTTTGCTTTAGGGATCGCGTGACTTGAGTTGTGTCGGATTCTAGAATTCAGAACATGTCAGTGTATTTCTATGTGTATACGCAAACTCTTCCCAGGGCAGTTTTAATGTTGTGCTGTATTCAAAGCTGCGGAGGTGGTAAGAACTTGAAGTGACCATCTCATTGATGGTGGAGCTGAAATCATATACAAAACCAGGCACGTTCCACATATCGTGTAAACAGTCTACGCCGCATGGCGTGCCTAGATAACTGGTTACAGACACTGGGCCCGATTCAGGCCTGATCGCTGAGCTGTGGACGCATGCTATAGGCGATTATCGCACGTTTGCGTATGCGTCCGGGAATCGTGCGCTCGTAGTACACAGACTGGACGCTATTTTGAGTGACAGATTGTGTCATTTGTGGGTGGAAACGGGAAGGTGCTTGTAAACGGGGGAGTGGTGGTGCAAACGTGTGCCTGGGCGTTAAAACTGCGTCTTATGGGCGTGCATAATTAGCAAAGTAGTGTCATTGTACACGTCACTTGGCTGTATTTCAGCCTGCAGTGATCGCAGTGCTTGCGGCGGGGTAAGGTCTACTTCAAGCGCTGCGTGCAGCTCCGATGGCTCTAGATGTTTCCGATTATTCATACACTTCCTGGAGATGACGTGTGGTAAGTGAGAAAAGTGGGCGTTTTTATACCGGCGTGCGTTCGCTCTGCCGTCGCTATCTAAGACACAGAGGGCGTCCTTACACCAGACAGTGCGATCGCATCATTTGCATACCCGGCCCCTTTTAGCTGCGAGAGAGCGCAGCTTAGCGACCGGGTCTGAATGAGCTCCACTGAGCGGAGGAGATTCAGTTCTCCATGATGAGTGCGAAGTTAATCCCAGAATGGTCGGGCAAAGGTACTTAACGATTTTCGAACATCGAAAATTTAAAATTTTCGGTACGGCTGCCATAATATATATGGTGATGTTCGCAGCCGAACAATAAGTCAGGAAATCGCCAAGCATTGAATATCCCCTATATCTGCTCTGACTTAACATCTAACAAGGTGTTTGCCCTAAATCTGAGGTCTAATGTCCAGTGTTTGACCTTTTTGCTATCCCCCCTCACGCAGAACTTCTGGGAGAAGAATGACCAAGGTGATACGGGACTTCCTGAATGCCCAGAGGGTACAGTCGCCCATCGAGCTGTTCACAGATTGGCTGTACGTGGGGCACGTGGATGAGTTCATGACCTTTGTGCCAGCACCGGATCAGAAGGTAGTTTGTGTGTCCCTCGTACTGTGTTTCTCCCAGGAAGTCATGAGGACCACATAGTCCTTCCAATAAAACGTCAGGCAGATCCACCATGTTCTTAAGAAGTCGCCATGCGTGATGGACGTAATTAGCACAGGGCTTGGATTTAGGCTCTTGGTTCTGATTTTATCTGTGGAAATTACAAACAATAGGATCTTTGTGCTTATTGCCATAAATCGTAACAAGATGGAGGCCTATAGGTTCTAAGCTGTTGTCGAGAACACAGTTGGTAGTAACTATTTTGACTGTAAGTTGTTGTTTTTTTTTGGGGGGGGGGGTTCCAAATAGAGGGGAGAATGGGGGGTGCAAATCAGTATCTCGTCTAAGACTGTCTCCACAATTTTAAACCATTTGATAAGAAGGAATACATACTGCCTGGAGCTCTATGTACACAAAGTGATTGTCTTATGTGATGTGCAATGCTAGGGAATTACTCATTGGTATTATTATATTGGTATAGAGCAGAGATGGGCAACTACAAGTCCCAGCAAGCCCTGACAGCTTCTGCCTATGGCTGATCAGGCATTACGGCACTTGTAGGTCTACAATAGCTGGAGACGGTATGCTGAGGGCTGCTGTAGAGGGACTAGTGTACAAATCTGATTTGTATTAAATGAATTAATTGCAGAATACATTCCCTGCTGCACACTGACTGCATTAAACGTCTTTGTGGAGTATGTAGTCATACAGAATGCCGACATGGACTTAATTTTGACACAATATCAACAGTATAGGCCTTGGGTTAGGCTGCGGTTTGGAGTAGATTTAGGCTTAGGATATGGCGACATAAAGCCATGTTAACATTCTGAATATAATACAGCAGTCAAAGCGCACCTGTGTGTATGTAAGCAGCTCCTAATATCAAAAACACCTTGATAAATATATTATAAACAAAACCATAGAAGTGCTGTATATAGGTATTAAATTGATTGTATATGAATTGGGCAAAATATATATATAAAAAAGTGTGAATAAGTTCTATATGAAAAACAAGTTTTTGAAAGTTATAAAAAAAAATTTAAAATAAAGATTATTCTTAAAAAAACAAATAAAAGACTTATGTCAACATTCACAATGTCATAAATAAAATAACATACCACGGCCTCTTTTTGGCTTATAATAATGAGCGCAGACGGCATATTCTGAGGCATTGTTTAATAAATGTACAAAGGACTGAAGAAGGGATCAACAGTAGGGCTGGTCAGTCAGGAGTACAGTGTCGCCACCTGCTGGCTAGTATTAGGAATAAACAGTTGTGGGGTTTTTTGTAACCAGTTTAGAATTGTAGATATTCTGTGCCACAAAGTTTTTGGAAAGTACATGTTATGAAAAATGTTATAATGTTTTGCGAGTTGAGCAAATACCCCTGCAGTAAAGACAGCATGCAGCCCACTAGCTGCTGTGGAACTACAAAACCCAGCATGCCTTACCTAATAGCAAACCTGTGGCAGGGCATGCTGGGAAGTATAATTCAGGGGTATTCACCATGTGGCTCTCCAACTGCCGTGGAACTAAAGTATCACGGATTGAAGATGGTAAGTGGGCGTGTTCTGTATAACCCATTCTCAACGCTGTCAGGTGTTTTAATAAACAAGGTCCAATAATCCGTCATTGGGGGGGGGGGTGGCTGGCTAATTCAGACACCCAGTGTGTGACACCTGTGATTAGAGCGTCACACAGGACATGTTGCAGGAACCAGTCGGATCATTATGTAAGATTCCCTCTCACCAGGTGTCATTCTCTTTCAGGGTTTCCGGCTTCTCTTGGCCAGCCCAGCTACTTGCCTCAGAATCCTCTATGAGAAGAAGCAGGAGGGACATGGGGATGTCACAATGTTCCAGGGTAAGTGCACCTTCATTAATGCATCATGCGAGGTCCGAGGGATGAGCCTAGAACCCCAACATCTTCCACTGCAAGATACCAATTAATGATGACCGGTGCTCTATGTATAGTCTCCTCTGCCGGACCAACTGACTGTCCATAGATGCGGATTGTTTTTAAAATATTCAACTTTTATAATGTTTATTTCTGGGTGTCGCTTCTTCTGTTAATGTAGGATTTGAAAACAAACGTTGGACCGTCACTAAAATCCTCTCCACAGATTCCGTAGTGATGGAGAATACTTATGCGCAGGTGAGGGACTGGGACATAGCTGTACAGATCAGGCCGAGAGGACTTTGTGACTCTCTGTCTGGTCTTTGCTTGAATGTAGGATGGATTCTTATTAAATTATCTCCAATGGTCTTGGTAACCAGTAGAAAAGTTAGTAAGGGTTCAGGGGCTGTGTAGAACAAAACCATCGTTGCTAGTAATTTGTTTCTTGGCAGCACTGCATTGATTGGAATCGGGATATCCTGAAGCAGGAACTTGGTTTGACGGAAGATGACATCATCGATATACCTGCATTGTTCAAACTGAGCAATGACCAAGCCTTAGCTTTCTTCCCAAACATGGTGAGTCTCTGGAGAACAGGAGAGATAGGACACCGAACGCATGAATATTCGGAGCATTCGCCTACATTCAGCTCTTTTTAACTATGCTTTCACCTTCTGTCTTCAGGTTAATATGATTGTTCTGGGAAAAGATCTCGGCATTCCCAAACCCTATGGGCCAGTCATTAATGAGACCTGCTGTCTCGAGGATTATGTTCTCTACCAACTCAAGCCATTGGAACTGAACTGCACGTTCATTGATGACATTGTGTCCTACCACAAGAAACTGGGCGAGGTGCACTGCGGCACTAACGTGCGCCGGAAGCCGTTCACTTTCAAGTGGTGGCAAATGGATGAGCCTTAGATTGCGGACAGCCTAGAATTAGTCTTCTCTGCCGATCCTCCCCTTCTGTTTAGGCTTCCGGAGCGCCCTCTGTTGTTAGGATTGTATAACAGCACCCTTTTAATCATATTCTATCTAGCCTGGGACAGTTACTTACTGTTATCTAGTGGGGAAAACTTCCACAGGTTTTAAATTATGTCAAAATGAAGACTGTCACTTATTTTTTTAAATCACAGATCTTACAGCTACTTTAGGGGAAATACAGCAGAAATCTTGGAACATTCACTTAAATTTAAGAGATGATTTTGAGATTTCTTTTCTGTTTGCCAAATCTAAGGTGGGGGGGTCACAGAATTCTCTCCTCACAATTTCATCCGCTATGTGCCACAGAAAGTCCCATTATACATGTTTTATTGGCATATGCTCTATACCCCTTCCTACACACACACACACTCACATGCCATACACACACATGCACTCTCTGTCTTTACCTATTGACTTCATATAATGAACACATTACATATATAAAGGGACACTGGTTTAGGGAAATGAGGAAATTCCTGCACAACCTCATACCTCCAATTTATACCATTGAATCTTCTGCATGTTTGATTGTTGGAGAGCGAGAGGTTCTCGGATGTTAGTTCTGTGGAATGGACTGATTGGGAATGACTGAGTAAATGTCATATTTGGAGGAAAACACAGTCATTGTCTCAGACACACCGTTTCCTTATTGCAAACTGTCAGGAGATTAATTCCACCACCCAGTCGCCTGTGTAAGTTAGCTGTGCCTAATGGGCCCTGTGTAGGAGGGAGGACCACGTTATATTGGCGTCCATGGTCTAAGCTTGGTACATGACGCGTTCCGCCTTGTCATGGATCAGGTTGGAGGTAAGGATTTGAGAGACTCTGCCGTCAGGAAGGTGTTGGGAGAGGACAGCAGTAGAAGTCTCTCCCACCACTGCCATGTGGGTGGGATGCTTTAATAAGATCATATATGTATTATCCCAACAATTTGTGTTTTTCAGTTTTCTCCACTAGTCTTTGCTTATTAAAACCTCTCGCCGTGTTTTTCTTGGGACAATGTTGCCTGTAAAAGGTTTTGAGTTTTTGTTTTTTTACACTAATAACTTCTTTTTTTTTCTTTGTACTGACATTTTGTACTTTCATTGTTCCTCTCCTTGTTTTCCGTGTTCGGTTACCTCCCTTTTCTCAGAACGAGCTCATTACCATCCTGCAGCCAGCGTGGCGGTATGACATTATTGTATAGGGCACTCTAACGGGTTCCTCTGCAAAGGATTTAAAGTCAAGACCTCTCTCTATTCAGTGTACGCTATTGTTAAGGGATAGTGCTATAGAATGATATCTTTAACCTGTTTGCCTTAATGCATTATGTATGAACCATCTTACATTTCTCCCACACCTGTCATAATTCTGAGTGTTTTGTGAACCCCGCCTGTATCATGGGACAAGCCATCATCCTATGTTACTACTAACACGTAATAAAATCTTTGGAATGAACATTTTTGCTGCTTTATTGCTGCAAAAGATGAATCTGGGAATGTTACTACGGGACATGAGTGGAAGCAGAAAAGAGACTGGGATCCCCAGGATGAGATAAACCATTGTAAAAATATGAGCCGTGTAACGGCACCAGGAGCCTTAAGCATCTGTTATTACTGTTTATCCATTTCCAATATCCTGTAAGTTACTAAAGGATGTATCAGTGGCTCTAACCCTAAGAGAGCCCCGAGATCATGATCGGAGACTCTGATTGTATTTGCACCTATACTTTGTATACTATTATGCAGTAGACGTCGGTTACTGTTCCTCTTCGGACTTGTAGTCCTTCAGCAGCCAGAAACCACCGGCTTTCGTTACCTCTGAACTAAGAAACTAAAGCGCCATCATAGAGTTTAATACGCTGTAAAAAAAATTAAATCTGTTGATAAATTATTCTGATTTATATTTTGCATTTTGCTGGTTTCGTCGATGACTAATAACAGACTCCAGAGGAGAAACTGCAAAACAATAATAATTCAATGTATTTGTTTGTTAAATGAATATGTACAGATGAAGGGAGCGTGCACAAAGGTGTAATACTATTTAATAATAATTAGGAGTGTACTGTAACATGTACTGTGCATACATTAAATTGAATATTTCCCCTAGAGGTGTAACAAGTAAAAACCTTTTTCCATCTTCTCCGGTTTGGCCCTAATACGCCACAATGGCTGAGCCGCGCCACGAGGAGCCTGATGAGTACAATTTAATGCCGCACAGTGGAGGTTACGGGCACTTTTTAATAAATTGCTGTGATAAGGAATCTTTCTTTTCAGGGGCAGACTGCAAACAACACATAATCCCCGTAGTATTACATTATATTAGGTACATTTACATCTATTTTGCTATTTTACACTTACTAGTTTATTTGTTTCATTGATATATTGGTAATTATGTAGTGTTAGGCTCTATAGTGGCTGTATATATATTGTGTACAGTTATAAACCTGTTCACATATATAATTTAATCAGTTTGGTTACAAGGGTCCCTTTTTTGGCAAATTCCAATATTGAAAGGTACATTATGTGCTGAGGATCCCCACCTTGTCCTGTAATTGTCCTGAGTGGCTGAGAGTAAATACATTGGGGTGCTATGTAAAGTATTTGCCCCCTGATGATTATTGCCACACAGCCAATGTGCAGCAAGTGATTCCTTTGTGGTGCACTCTTTTATAATAAATTAATTTATATAATTTATGTAATTGATATCAGGAAATATACATAATTATAATATAATTATATTTAATCGGTTCGCTTATTAAAGAGAGTCATATTTTCACACTCAGAGTCAAAATAATCCCCAATCTCTTTAAAGAGGGAACCGATTAAAAGTAATATTGTAATCTACTATATAAAATCGAAAATTTGTCCTTCTGTCATTCTGTCCTTCTGTCTTTCTATACAAATCCACAGTTTACAAGCCAAGATCTCTCATGGTTCTACACCTAAAACACCAAAGAAGAATAAAAGCATTGTCCTGTTTGGTTTATTGTTAGATGCAGATTTGGACACCATTCTTCTTGGGCCATCGGCAAGGTCAATAAATATTAAAATGTTATTTTTGTTTAATTTCATAATTTGATTTTATAGCATACATTTTGCTACATACTAAGGAATTATGGAATTTTATTCTGTAGCATATAATCTAAGGACCTCATTCAGACCCGCTCGCAAGCGGGTCGATGTTTAGGTCCTACGCACGTGCAGCGGCCGCACTGCACGTGCGCAAGCCCCGGAGCGAGAGAGAAATTCTCTCGCTCCGGGGCTCGCTACCAACGGGGCGGCTGTCTATGTTGAACGGCAGCTCGCCCCATTTAGTAGGCGGGGAGGAGGGGTGGTTTCACAAACTTAGGCGTTCCCTAAGTAACGCATGCCATTTTGTGGGCGGCCGCACTGACAGCAGTGATGTTAGTGGGGAGCTTCCTGCTCGATCAACGCCGAGTACTCCAGCTAGTCTACTATATAAAAGCGAAAATTTGTCCTTCTGTCATTATGTCCTTCTGTCTTTCTATACAAATCCACAGTTTACAAGCCAAGATCGTGAAATTTTACGTACGAGCGTATTAAAACATGGCGGAGGCAACTAAAAAAATTTGAAATCGAAATTAATTGCCGTTCATTTTTAATTAGTTAAAAAACCCACAATTTTTGCATAACATTCGCCCTCTACAGGTCAGGTAGGGAATTACAAAAGGATTTAGCTTATCTACTATTTTTTCTTTTCTATCTCTACTATCTACTATATAAAAGCAAAATTTTTTCCTTCTGTCTTTCTATACAAATCCACAGTTTACAAGCCAAGATCTCTCATGGTTCTACACCTAAAACACCAAAGAAGAATAAAAGCATTGTCCTGTTTTCTTCTTGGGCCATCTGCAAGGTCAATAAATGTTAAAATGTTAGTTTTGTTTCATTTCATAATTTGATTTTATAACCTGCATTTTGCTACATACTAAGGAATTATGGAATTTTATTCTGTAGCATATAATCTAAGTCTCTGAACATCATTTACTATGGCTCTTGTGTGGAGTTTACAGTACCTTTTAAATGCTGTATGAATTTATAACCACTATTGGTATTAAGCCAGGCTTATTATGAGTCTGAATATGTAAAAATTGCTCTCTGCATCCATGAGGAGAGATCCATTTGATTTAGAATCAAGCCCATAAAGATGGCAACTATACTGGGATGCAAAAACGCAGCTCTGCAGCACAATTTTTTATTTATACTTGCTCATGCATGAGCTTACACAACTAGATGGTGTCAACAGTGGCGACCAAACTTTTTTGTCTACCTCCTTGGTTGCTGGACCACACTATGGAACGCACAGAGGCTACTTCCGGTTCATTCCTTTGTCAGCCCCTGAAGGGTAAAACCAATTGGATGAATCTTACACACCGTGGTGACCCTGAATGCCGGAAACAGCTGCACAAGGAACTGGAAGTAGTTGCTGTGCATTTCATAGTGCGATCCTGCAACCAGGAAGTACACAGTCATCCTGGTATCAGAGCAACAGAAGCTCTTGGCCGTGTTTACACTGTACATCCGATACATTTTGAAAGCTTCTATCTCCGAAGTTTGCTTTACACCGTTACAGGTCCTACTTCCTTCAAAGACCTTAGGACTGTGGATGGGGAAGTTTGTCACACTTTTCGTGAGGCCTGCCTAAGGAGAGGTTTGTTGGAGGATGTGTAAACAAACATTCTTAAAATCCTGGGCAACGCCGGGTACTCCAGCTAGTTATGTATATTTCCTGATATCAATTATATATTATTATTGTTATCCTTTATTTATATGGTGCCACAAATGTTCCACAGCGCCGTACATAGTACATAAAACAAATAAGTGAACAAGAAACAAGTAACTTACAGTACACTACAGTGCAGGACAAGGACACGACTTGTATACATTGCTGCAATAGCGATTAAAGAACTCACAATAAGCAGCCGGGAGTTGGTAGTCACGTGTTAGGTGCCCTTATTGGGAGTATAAGATATTATAAAGAGAAGTACATGAGGGAAGAGGTCCCTGCTCGTGAGAGCTTACATTCTAAAGGGGAGGGGCAGACAGACAGGCGTGACACAGAAGGGGAAGATAGGGAGGAAAGAACATGAGGTGGGTTAGGATGAAAGCTGGAAGGCCTTGATGAAGTAGTGGGTCTTGAGAGCCCAATTAATTTATTATAAAAGAGTGCCCCACAAAGGAATCACTTGCTGCACATTGGCTGAGGCCAATGGAAGGTTTTTTTCTGAGACTTAGCTGTGTGTCAATAATCATCAGGGGGGGCAAATACTTTACATAGCACCTCAATGTATTTACTCTCAGCCACTCAGGACAATTACAGGACAAGGTGGGGATCCTCAGCACATAATGTACCTTTCATTATTGGAATTTGCCAAAAAAGGGACCCTTATAACCAAACTGATTAAATTATATATGTGAACAGGTTTATAACTGTACACAATATAAATACAGCCACTATAGAGCCTAACGCTACATAATTACCAATATATCAATTAAACAAATAAACTAGTAAGTGTAAAATAGCAAAATAGATGTAAATGTACCTAATATAATGTAATACTACGGGGATTATGTGTTGTTTGCAGTCTGTCCCTGAAAAGAAAGATTCCTTATCACAGCAATTTATTAAAAAGTGCCCGTAACCTCCACTGTGCGGCATTAAATTGTACTTATCAGGCTCCTCGTGGCGCGGCTCAGCCATTGTGCCATATTGGGGCCAAACTGGAGAAGATGGAAAAAGGTTTTTACTTGTTACACCTCTAGGGGAAATATTCAATTTAATGTATGCACAGTACATGTTACAGTACACTCCTAATTATTATTAAATAGTATTACACCTTTGTGCACGCTCCCTTCATCTGTACATATTCATTTAACAAACAAATACATTGAATTATTATTGTTTTGCAGTTTCTCCTCTGGAGTCTGTTATTAGTCATCGACGAAACCAGCAAAATGCTAAATATAAATCAGAATAATTCATCAATAGATTTAATTTTCTTTTACAGCTTATTAAACTCTATGATGGCGCTTTAGTTTCTTAGTTCAGAGGTACTTGATTTCGATTCCAGGGAGCACCTCAAGGAGAACGTGTTGGGTATATCATAAACCGTCTTGGTGGTGCATAATACGGCATTAAAGGGAAGTCTGGATGAGGACCCAAACCAGTGGCTCCACCACCATTACCAGTAAGGCTCCTGCCTGCTGCACCAGCTGAAGATATGAGCCAAGATTGGTCATTTTGATTCCATTATGAAATTCCTCTATTATCTCGGTAGAACATCAAAAGGTACTAAAATGTTTCCTCTATTGGGGTATGAACCAGAGACTCCACAATCTTGGCCAGACGGGTGTCCCTGTGACTACTAAGCCGGCTGATGATGTGTTAAATTAGCGATAAATTTCTCAATATTATAAATATAACAGGCCCTATGCGACATCACAACCGGTACTAACAAAAAATGTGCATAGGGATTTGATGCAGGGACTTAAACACCACTTCTAGAGGACTGCCTAACACCTAAACCACTGAGCCAGATAATGCTTTTTGTAAACTAAGAGACCTTTCTCACGGTCATTAATATTACAGTCCAGCCTTTGAGGTTGTTTAAAGGAGCCCTCCTGCCGCCCTGATCCATTGCCGCCTTATTAATGTAAATGGAGCATGGACTACTAGATCACTGAGCCAGCTCATGGATTTTAGGGAGGAGCAGAAATCTTTCCCTGTGTCCTTTTTATGTTAAATTAGTCTATGTAACTTCACAAGGTGCGAAAAGGAAGCTTGGATGGAGTAACCTAGGTTGACTGACCAGATAATCCAACCCTGATAGCTACCAGGGTCGAACCCGGGAAGGACCCGGGTAATGGTGCGGTATAAACAGCGTGACCTGGGTTATCTGATCTGGGTCATGTGAAAAGCTGCTGATTGGAGTTTCAGTGAGATGTCCCCACCCACTTTTTCATGACCTCATCTTTGTCAGCCTGAAAAAGGCCATTTCTAATGACATACAAAGATTTTGCACCGGCAGACCCGGATTCAGTGTAAACCTGGTCGGCCCAGGAATAACCTGGGTCTAAGGTGCAGTGTAAACGGGGTCTGACCAGGAAATAACCTGGGTCCAAGGTGCAGTGTAAACGGGCTCTGACATGGGTTGGAACCATGTTTGAAAACACAGGTCGGGCCCAGGATTTTAGTTGAAAAAGGGTATTCGTTAGTAATGTATCATGTAGCAACATCCTGAGGCCCTAGAAGTATGTCTTCATGGATATTGCAATTATGGCCTCCAGGATCCTGACTACGGATCTAGCACAAGGTTTCAGTAAGGTCTGAGATGTTTCACAATGTTATCCATATCAACCAGTGCAGTGGGACATCATAAACCACTAAGCACTTTGAGTCCCATTGGTAGAAATTCTCTATATAAATAAGATTATTACTGAAATGTAGCCAGCGTGGGGATTTAAATGCTAGCCTCCACCTGAACCCAGTTTGAGCTTTGAATAAAGGGTGTGAGACGTTTCCTATTGGCAGAGGAGGGTTTATATAGGTCCAGCAAATGAATTTGGTGCCACTGGTGATGTCACATGATGGCAGGATTAGAGCAGAGACAGACGTATGAACACCGCTACTCGAACTGAAGACGTTAATATAAATACGTTTCAATCATTAAAAAAAATAAGAGTAAGACATTAATTTATAGAACTAGAATCTTTCACATATTTTAATTTAGTCCAAGTGATATCACCGTAATCACCCCAACGGTCCAGATCCACAAGGCTCCCATCATTTAATCAGGTAGCTGGTCATCATTATGTCAGACCAAACTCCTATGACATCAAATGTATTTACATTGTTAAATGACATTAATAAAACTTTATTATTAGAAGTCTCTGGTCAGACAAACGTAAACACAAATACAATGTACAAATGGGTCCGATGTATCATATGATAACCTATCCTATATTTGTAGCACTGATAACGGAATGGCGACCGACCTCCCTGTGGATGAGGCCTGGAAATGAAGGGAAGGAATAAAGAGTAGCGGGAGGAAGGTTTCAGTTTGATCCCGTCAGTCTCCGCGCCCGGCACGCGATGTGTAATCAGGGATTATCTTTAGCTGTGTCTGGGAGATTAATGGGATTAATATAAGGAAATGCTGCAAGGTGTGTCAGGGCTAGAGGCCTATTCCTAATAATAATATGAGGTATACAGTATGTAGGTGTGTTATTATGCAATCCGTATCCATTATCTACATGCGGCCAAATTATACTCCCTAAGGGGCCTATTAAATAATATTTGCGGGGTATTCCCTGAAACAGTCGTTTTCAGGGCATACCCACAAATATAATAATACTTTTATTTATATAGATCTTTTTCTCCAATAGGAATCACGGCGCTTAATAGATTGTAGGAACAAAGGCCCTGATTCAAAGCCGCTCGCAAAAAGCAACGCTCACTCTGAATCAGGGCGGCCGCTTTAAAAAAAAAAAAAAAATGGCCTCCTGGCCGTTCGCTAAGCTGTGGGTGCCCACCCACAGCTTTTGCGAGTGGCCAGGTGATGGTCGCGAACATCGCGACCATTGGTCTTGCGACGAGACCCTTGTAGTAGGGTCTCGTCTGCCGCAAGCCCCCGGAAGCTCACTACTGACATCACTGGTGATGTCAATAGGGCCGCCCACAAACGGCAGGCGTTCCTCCAGGAATGCCTCCGTTTGTCCAGCCACCCCACCCCGCCTACAAAACGGGGCGAGCTGTCGATTAACATCGACAGCCGCCCCGTTTGTAGCGAGCTCCGGAGCGAGTGAATTTCTCACTTGCTACGGGGCTTGCGCACGCCGCGCGTGCGCAATGCACAACCATCGACCCGCTTGCAAGGGGGTCTGAATCAGACCCAAAATACAATACTGTACATAGACACTGAAAACAATAAAGGGGATTAGTTTTCTAATTCTGATACCATGGAATTACTACAAAGGGTGTGGCAGCCATTTTGAGTCATCAGGTGTCATGACTATTCATCCTACCAAAGTAAGGATCCTGGTGAGGCAGCCATTTTAGGCGCACTACATAGGATTACACTGGGCAATACCCAAAACTGCTGACTGATAATGGGTGAGATAAAGTTAAACAGCAAGATCCTTGTAAGATCATCAGCGCCATGCATTTTTTCGTTTTACACAGAGCACCAGACGAGGCAGCCATCTTGGGTGCGCTACATTGGTCACAATGTGCAAATAAGCAATAAACATACCTCCCAACTGTCTTGTTTTTCTGGGACTGTCCCACCTGCGGGCCACCATGTTCCGCAGGGGGGGGAGGGGCTGGGGGGAGCACAAACCGCGGCTCTGCATAGCAGGGCATCTGTTCACCTGTGTACGGAGAGCGCCCCCATAGTGACGTAAACAGGGGAAGCCGTGAGGCTCCGTATAGTTTCCTGAGGCTCCACCTCTTTTCCCTGAAGCTCTGCCCCCTTTTCTGCACGTGAACTGTCCCTCTTCAGGGGACCTAAAAGTTGGGAGATATTTCATGCAAGGATAAAATGAACAGTGAATCAACAGAATACACACTGATTAAGCATCTCCATGGTTGCCCATCCTACGCTTGAAAGTACCAGGTGAGGCAACTATTTAGGGCGCACTACATAGGTTACAGAGGGCAGGATGGCCAGTCCTTAGAAGGGCACCATGCAGTGGGGGAAAGCGCAGTTGAGGTGGGAAGACAGTAGGTGGCAGTATCAGCACATGGTAAGCAAAAGTATTACTGAATTTTAGCAGAAATAGGTGATAGAGTCTGAATTTATATGTTGCAAGTGGAGCAAATGGCACAAATCAGGTACAGTCCAAAATCATAACAGGAGGTGCAAATGAAAGGAAATGGGGGAGGTGTTGACAAGATAATAGCAAACTAAATAAAGCACACTAAATGAGCCTACTGCGGCCCCATTGAAGAAGCTGCTGGTCCGATGTCTTCGTCGGCCTGTGCTGCCCGATGCGGCGGAAGGATCCTGCCGTTGTCCAGGAAGGTGAATCGGCCCTGGAGTAGGGTGTAACCCCCTGTATTTACGAAGGAGAAACTGCAGATTTTTGGAGCCGCAGCCCCCATAGGTCTTTATGGGGGGCTGCAAAGTTGTCAGATTTACCAAGAGTTTGAGCCCAATAAGTAACGCCAATTCCAGATGGTGTTATCCTATAGCAGCCTATGTGCTACATTTCAGAAAAATGAATGTTAACCTCCCCAGCAATGGCCGCAGCACAGGCGTGGTCAGTAGAACGCACATTTGCAGGAGTCCTGATAGAGAAGTGAACAGACTGCTAATGCGATCACATCACTCCGAGCACATCGCAGGGACGGGCTCCATCCAGAGCCCCTGTCCCTGCGGGAGTTATTGTTATATTCAGGTGGTATATAATCCTTATTGTTGTGTAAAGTGGCGATAAGAAATTACAATTATCGCATCTAAAACCCAATAATTAATAAATATGCCCTATATATAGGGAAGATTAACAAATGATTTACCCTGGGAAAGATTAAGTCTTCCACGATGATAAAAGTTGGGACAGAGTTGTAACTGCACATTTCTGGGATCACTCCTAGACCGCTGTGTCAGCTCCCAGGGTGAGAAAGGTGATTCTTCTCAGTAGAATAGAAACTGAAGGGACATTAGTGAAATGCAAAGTACACAGGTAAGCCATGAGTCTTTTTGAAGGTCTCTAGAGAGTCGGCCTCTCATACTGTGTGAGGATTGAGGGCCTGATTCTGACCCGCTCGCGAGCGCTGTACATTCGCAAGCGGGTCGATGGTGCCTAAGTGCGCATGCGCACGATGGAGGGAACTCCGTTGTGCGCATGCGCGAGACCCGGCGAGCGACGGGGAATCCGTCGCTCGGGGTCTCGCACCAAAGGGGGCGTGCTGTCGATGGTGAGTGACAGCATGCCCCCTTTGGTGGGCGTGGCTGCCAGACGGAGGCGTTCCCATGGGAACGCCTACCGTCTGAGTCCGTCCCCACTGACATCAGTAGTGATGTCAGTGGGAGTGATTTTGGCTCTGATAGAGCCAAAATCACTCCAGGGCTTGCGGCAGCGAGACCCTACCGCAGGGTCTCGTCGCAAGCCCGATGGTCGCGATGGTCTTGACCATCGCGACCATCATCATGGACGCTCGCTATAGCTGTGGGTGGTAACCCACAGCTATGCGAGCGTCCATGAGGCCGCTCCAAGTTGAGGTAGGAGGGCCCTGATTCAGAGCGAGCACTCTGGTCAGAGCGTCCGGCTCTAAATCAGGCCCTGAGTTCCAGAGCGTCAGAGCCGCAAAGCTAAAAGCTCGACCACCAATGAAATAAGGGAGACTCTAGGTCCTGCTAATAGTCCTTCATCTGCAGATCGTAGTCAGGGCTGCCAAGAGCCGCACCGAGGCCCGGGTGAAAGGGGCGTGGCCTAATCACGGTAGGCGTGGCCACACCTCTTTAAGGAGGAAATAAAATATTGTTGCGGCGCTGCACTTGGGAGGGGGGCACTTTGAGCCCCACAGCCCAGTGCATATCCTGATCGCTCCCCCCACAAGTAGAGGAGACTGCAGCAAGCAGTCTCCCTTTGCAGCCCAGCACACAGCAGCGTTTGATGGGCTGCTCAGCTGACAGAGAGGAGGGGGGTGGCGTCGGCCCCGGGCCCATCCAGCAAGCCTGGGCCCGGGTAATAAGTACCCGCTCCCCCTCTCTGCGCCCCTGATCGTAGTAAGCGAATGGGGCAGTAAGGCATCAGAAGCTGCTTCAGGTCCCTTGGGCGGGCCCTGGTTATGTCGGGCGGTGGAAGTCAGTAACCCATTCGTGAAATAGATTCTCCATCTTACAGGCAGCCAGTAATGGGAGTAGAGAATGGGCGTTATGTGACAGGAACAGGGCTGGCATCGTGCACCAGCTGCATGAGGTGCAATTCTTATGCTGGGTGACCTAGGTAGAGGGCATTGCAGTAGTCTAATGGTGCGTACACACGGAGTTGATTTAAATGCACGATATGAATGATAACGATATCAAACATATTGTTAATTTTTTGGTCCCTTCCAACCCACCAATGACCTGCTTTGCGCGGGAACGTATGGACAATAGCGATATCGTCCATCGCCCGTGCATGCAGGCCAGCCTGGGCGATATCGACCAGGTTACAATAGGGATCCGTGATCGTTGATGGCGGGTCGCTATAGCCGTTGGTGAGTTGGTGGTGTGTTGGATGATCGATATCAATCATCCAGCACACCAGGGAGGGTGCAGGTCGATCAGACAGCGACATCGTTATCGCTGTCTGATCGCTCCGTGTGTACGCACCATTAGCGTGATGATACATATACATGTATGACTGTAGGCAGACCTTCCGAGGGATTAGGTGCCTGATTCTGGCTGTGGTCCTCAGATGGAAGAATGAGGATTGGATCATAGCTGATACCTGATGTGTAAGGAGATTTGGGAAAAAGGGAAAGAGTTGCACAGAGTAATCAGTAACCCATTAGGCTAACGGAGTAAGGTATGCTGTAAATCCCTAATATTTCAGCCTCCTATCATGAGGACCTCTGTCTTACCAGGATTGAGCCACAGATAACTGGCATCATCCGCTCCTACAGCTCAGCTAGGCAGCCACTTAGGGTTGGTATTGGGCTGTCAGTACCTGGAGCAAAGGACAGGTACAGCTGAGTATCATCTGCATAGCAGTGGTAGACCAGGCCATGAGTATGTCACCCGGTGGTAGCAGGTATAGTGCAAATAGCCTGGGAGATAGGGTAGAACGCTGGGCAATATCACACTCCAGTGGCACTGGTGATGAGTATACTCAGGGGCTTTTCTAGAGAGGAGGGGGCCCGTGTGCAGTCTCCGTCATGGGGTCCCCTCCTCTAAGTCCGGCGGTCGGCAGCACACTGAGCGCAGCGCGGCCAGTGCCGAACTTATAGACTCTGGGCACTAGAGTGTGCCCAGAGTCTATAAGGCATGCGCAGGTCACCGGGAAAATGGGCATGGTGGCCATTTTCCCTGTACTGCACAATGCGCAAAACGATGGGAAAATGGCCGTGGCGGCCATTTTTTTCCAGCCGTTTTTACAGCACAGACACCAGCGCTGACGTGAGATTTTGGAGAGGTAAGTATAATATGGGTGCACCGCACACTCTGCACCCATTATAAATACGCCCGAGTATACTCCTGAAGACACTCTGTGATCTTCCAGCGAGAAACAATGAACTATCTCAGGATTGTGCCATCCAGTCTACAGGCATTTTCAGGTGCTCAATGAGAATCCCATGGTCCAAGGAATCAAATGCTGCAGAGAGATCTAGAGCTTTATAATTTGTAATACAACATATGTGATATATATGCTGGAGTGCACTTGTGGCACCCAACATATTGGTAGGACTATTAGACCACTAAGGTGTCGATTTTTAGAGCACAGGAGACTCATTATGAAGAACAGCATAATGCATAGTGTCCCGAGGCACTTCACGAATATACATCACTCCAACCCTAAAAACATCAAAGTTACAGGAATTGAACACATTCCACAAACAGCAAGAGGTGGCGACAGGTTTCACAAACTTTGTTTAAGAGAAAACTATTGGATACATAAAATGGGTACACTTACTCCTGAGGGGTTTAATGAAAACATTGAAATAGATTTGATGAGTGCACTCTCCAGTCATATTGACACTTGTTAATGGCTCTTTGAATGATTAGGCAGATGTATATTAGGGTTGGTGGGACTTGATTTCGGGTACCCTCTGTCTGGAGGGATTTGGATCTATATTTCCGCCACCCCGTCTATACCACGCCTTCCCTATATCATTATATAATCTATTGTGCATTGTCCGTTTTAATATATTTTTTAATATCTATTTGATGTCAAAACTTAACAATGAGTTTTCTTTTGATGCTCTGTACAACATAACATATTGCTATTTGTTACTTATTAATATATATTTATTGTCATTATGTTTTTATTTGACGACTCACATAAACCTTAAGGGTGATTGTCTTAAATTATGCATATTTGTACCAACTGGATATATATATATTTATTGGGATCTGTAGGAATTAGTCGCTACAATATCACCTCTATTAAATATAGTGGTTAAGATATATTTTGACACTATTTTATAAATTACAACTCATTATCTTGTTAAAAAAAAATTTGTAAAAATTTATATAATGTCCCTATGATCCCAATGAGGAGAGCGATGTATTATAATAGAATACTGGGTCGAATATGTCGTTACTCTATTGATCGGTCATGAATCATTATTATTTTTTATGGATTTTTATTGATGTTAGTTGATATTTTATTGGGATTTATTTATATTTATTTTCATTATTTTATTTTTCATAAGGTTTTTGTCTTTTTTCTTCAAAATAATTAATGTTCATAATATATAACAATATTATTTTTCTAATATCAACATGATTATATATTTACATATATTTTTTTCCATATTGATTGTGGATATTAATATGATTTGATTGTTTTTTGTATATACTTTTATTTTTATTATCATCATTTAAAAAGTGGCAGTATATTAATATAATTATTTTTAGTTTGTTTTAGGTTATATGACTGGGAGATTAATTTACAACATTAGTTATATATCAGTAGTAACACATCTACGATATGCTTAATACTATCTATTACTGGTATATCTTTCAATTTATCCATACTGTTATATAGATATATGTGGCCACTTTCTTATATACATATATTATTTATTATGTGGTTTCATGTATTCTTTTCCTTTTTTCTTTTGAATGCAATGAGATGTAAATGTATTATGTTTAATATAAGTTGTTACAATGACCAGACCAAAATAATCCACTGATTGGTTAACTAATTGATTTCTGAAGAATCACCTGTGTTTGCAGGTATATAAAG
Source organism: Taudactylus pleione (assembly GCA_031769625.1). Classification (NCBI taxonomy): domain Eukaryota; kingdom Metazoa; phylum Chordata; class Amphibia; order Anura; family Myobatrachidae; genus Taudactylus; species Taudactylus pleione. The sequence goes on from JAUIMM010001331.1 coordinate 2,136,798, forward strand.
GCAGCATGGAGATCTCCCTATTACCTTTGATAAAGTCACATGCCAAGTGACGAAACGCGTTACGCGGGACCATCTCATCACTAATTATTCACTGATACACTGTTGCTTCCTGTGATTGCCTGTGCTCCGATTAGATCCACGCTCCGGCGTTGTGTCCAGGCTCATGCTCCGGGCGCCTGTGACACAGAAGATATTACTGTGGTGTGCGGATCGGCTTCTAAGTCTAGCTCGGCACTAGACAGAATACGCTGGAATACAGAAGACCGAGGAAAAAGGGGGCCCCCACTTTATCGTGAGTACTCACAGTTCCTCCACTTTATGGACGGTCCAGGTCAAAGTTCTCATTCACGAGTCTTTGGTGGAGACTTGATTTGACCAGCTGCACGACCTGCATTTAATCAATATTTGCCTACAATACACTCACCACTTTGCCTTGAGGGGCTGTATTCACTGCAAAGAGAACTATTTCTACTTTTGATTAGCGGTGGAAGTGTTAATAGGCACAGTTGAAAACACATGCTTCTGAATATACTAATAGGAGCCGGCATTTCATTATGATTTAATCCACAGAGACTGTTTTACCGAAAGCTGAAAAAACATATATGAATAATTTTGGACAGATTGTCTGATTTTCACAATACTTTTTTCATCATCAAGATTCTCTGGATCATTTAGCTAAATTCTATCTGCTGCAGCATTTGCTCATAGGAGCATGAAGTCACTTTGTATCAAAGTTTAACATAAGGCTGCTTATGACAAACGTTTCTCTGTATCATTTGCAATAAGGAGCACAGTGTTCAGTCACACCAACAATTGGTATATACATATGTTCAACTATGTGTTTATTGTTTGCATTTTTGAATGGTATTTTTTGTCATTGTCTAGATAATTGTTTTTATGTGCCAGTATTGGCTAATAAATATGCTTATTTTATACACATCTCATTGCTAAGTATTCATCTATTGCTTACACCTTCATTATATATTATATTTTTTTTATCGAGTTCACTGGAGTGTAGGCGCTGAGTTCTTGTTTTTTCTATAGAGAGATCTAGAAGGATTAAGGACCTCATTCAGAGGCAGTCGCTCGGGAGCGATTGGTCGCACCCAAAGTGATCGAGAATATGCAAAACGAGCACTCAATCGCAACGCACATCGTAAGTGCGGAAACACCCACAACAATGACAGCACACCTCCTATATCTTACGGCCTAATTCAGAGTCGGTCGCAGGCGGCAACCTATGTCAGCATCGTGATCTTATTGCCGATTGATGTTGTCACATTTGTGCTTTCGATGGTTCTTTTTCTATTTTGATGCAAATGTTTTGTTTGGGTATTTTAACCATAAAATACCAAAATTTAAAGTCTATATTTTGCAGTTGTGGAGTTCACAAAAGCAAAAAAAAAACTTTAAAAAAAGAATGAAATGATTTTTGTCTGTTTTTCTAAGCTAAATGTTGGATGTGTACATTTGTTTTTTATAATTTAAATTGTTCCTATGGCCTACAAAACTTAAAGAAAAATAAAACCTTTTAAAACAGGTATTTTGCAAATGTGCAAAAAAAGGAACTTATGATTTAAAAACTGATGTATCATGTTTTGCAAACGAATGTATTTGCAAAATCACATACAGAAACAAACCAAAAACAATTGCCTTTTATTAAAAAAATATGCAAATTTACGCAACCACTTTGCTAGAATCCAATGCAATGATTAACACCTGTTACATTGTTAATTGCCTACAGACATCGGTTGAGGCAGAAACCATCGCCTGCACTCGTAATGCTTAAGGTAGACCCTGGGCTACCTTTAGCACTGCGAGCAGGAGCATCGTTATTGCAACGAGACGACGTGTGTGATGACTCGCTCAGTAATATATGCACCCCCTTAAAATGCCCTTTTTAAGGTCAACCACGCCTGCGTGCGCACCACCACACCCCCCTTCACAAGCACCTTCCCCTGTAACCACCCACAAACGGCACGAAATGTCAATCACAGCTACGACCTCATAGTGACTAGCGAGCAAGAGGATTGCGGTTGGAAAGACAGGCTTGCTCACGCGCACTGCCATGTACCCGCATGCGCAGTTGAAAAAAACATTGCTCGCTAAGTTCAATCGCTCCGTGCGACCGCCTCTGAATGAGGTCCTAAGACTGAACCTCTGTCTCTCACCATCAGATCATTAAGCGCACACACCAGGGCCGTTTTAGTGCCATATCATCTCCTGAATCCTGACTGGAAGGGATGATAATTATCATGGGTTCACAGACTGTTTCCAGTTGGGTTGCAACCACTGTCTCAATGACCTTTCCTAGATAAGGAAGATTTAATATCGGTATCTAGGTTGGTCTTGCAGTCAGGATTGCTTCCTTTAGTGATTCAGGAAAAATGAATCTCTGCAAACAGCATTGTACCTTATTGGGATATACAGGAAAATTATATCAATACACCATGTAGTCACGGACCCAAGCCACAGGCTAATTGGCTACCACTGCACAGAAAAAGTTAAACTTCTGGTGCTAGGTCGCCATGAATGGGGAAATATTAGTGCTGTGCACCTAATGTATGTACAGCTATAATAAGATGTAATACTTGGCACATCCGCGCTGTAATAGTTAATACCAGCGCCGAAGGGAATAAAGTCCTGGCGCTGCGCTCACTTCTTGTATTGCCAGTCATCTTGTTTTTGTGCCAGCCCAAGGGAGGTAATTGAATGTCAAATTGGCATGTTGTCTGGGCAGAGGGATCCCAATACTTTCACCAGAGAATTCTCTCCTATTTAGGACGGTATTGCAGCTAATAAACACCTACACGCTTCTGAGATGCCAGCATTTGCTTTGTATCCTGTGACCACCTAAGTGCAAACGCTTATCCGTTCTCTGGCTGGCCGGAGTTTGAGCCCAGAGTCTCCGACCTTGCCTTCTGCTCGCTACCAAAGTAGACCTGGTCCGTAGTGAGTGGTTAGTTGGAACTGGCCGTCACCAGGGGTACAGCAGCAGCACAACCACATAGATTCCTCAAAGGAAGCAGTGTCAGGTGACGTTGCAGGAGCCTATCGGTGGCAGCAGCTTATCCTCTTACAACGCAGTAGGAGGAGTCAGTAGCAGGCGGTTACTGACAATAAAAGAGAATCACTATACCCCATGTAAGATGGAGTAAGCCCATCCAGTCTCACTTGACGAAAACTCTGCCAAGATAAAATAAGCCAGGATGCAGGGTTCCCCCCAACATAACTGTTGGAGCTCCTGACTACTAAGCCGCTGAGTTAGCACAGTCCTGTCACCAGCATAGGAGCCTCATGGCCACCGTACACTAACCCCTTCTTCGACCTCATCTCCATCACAATCTTGTGCCTATTGCAATGCTCAGCAAATCGTGGGCACTAGGTCACCATGGCGACCAAGATTTTAGTCCTGGCAACTAGGTTTTACAAGAGCCAGCCAGATACATCTCTAACAAAGCTAGTTGTAAAAACAAAAATGAAAAAAAAAACACTCCTCCGGAGGTAGTTATAGCCTGGAATGGGCGGGATGTTGCGTGCTTGTTATCACATTAGGATGGAGTGCGTGCCTGCCTGCCTGCCACATTCCATTAGTGTGGCTCCGCCTCCACTGTTCTTCCCACGAAAGATGATGCCAAGTGGGTGCCATAGCTGGAGTCGGTCCTTCTCTCCTTGCCGCTGCAGTACCGTCGGCACAATGAAGGAGTATGACACCCGAAATTACAATCAGCCTCTCAGCCTGTATATTCCAATTGATAATAAAATGTTATATTATGATTAATAAGTACTCCTCCATCCCCACCACCAGCAACACCACAACTACCCGCACCACAACCATTGCTGCCCTCACCACCACCAAATGAATCCTTTTTTGGATGGAACTTTGCTTATCCTCTCTTTGCTTAAAACAGGATGTTAGTGAAGGGTTCTGTGAACAGCGGAGGGATATTTGTTTGGTGTCTGTTGACAGAGCCGTAGCTAGGGTAGTGTGGCCGATGCCATCGCACAGGGCACCACAGGGCGGGGGCGCTGTTTGGGCCTGTCAATTTTCTGTTTATTATCATTCTCTCTTGTAGCTTCCTCTTATTTCATCCCCAGCATCTCCTGGCCTCTCCTATCTCTTTCCTGGCCCTTCCCCATGAGGCCATGGCCCTCTCTCAGGTGCACTATATTATGTCCCTATTTATCCCCAGCATCTCCTGGCCTCCCCTATCTCTTCCCTGGCCCTTCCCCATGAACCCATGGTCCTTTTTTGGGTGCATTATGCCCCTTTGAAAAATGAGGGGGGCGCCAATGCTCTTTCTGGCACAGGGCACCAAAAAGTCTAGTTACGACTGTTTGTTGAGGGTTATTAGTTGGTAAGTGAACATGTGGTGGCAGTAAGGTAGGTAAGGGGTGGTGGCGTATAAATCAATAACGGTGTATATCTACAGTATGGGATGTTTTTTTGTATATGCACTTATTTATGTTTTTTTTATGAATTTATTATTATTATTATTATGCATTTTTTTTATAAAATCAAGACCATCACCACTGCCAGCACCCCCACTGGCTGTGTCTAGTTCACCTTCAGCTAATGGACCCGGATGTGACGTTGAGGGAGGGCAGAAGTGCGGTTTCATGCCCTGAATGCGCTGTTATTTTGTCCCTAATGTAGAAACATGTACTCTAACGGGCTCGCCACGGGTTACTAGTCCCTATAGATGTCCACGTGCATAGTAAATGATGACATTAGGGTGCTTTGCAGGGAATCTAGCTGCATCCGCGTATGTAAGTGGGTAGTGGGTACCCAGCTTGAGAGTGGCGCTCAGTACGCCCCTGTGGGATATGGCACATCAGCTTTCTGCATGCGTTTACTGTGGGGTGAATGTTGGGGGTTATACAGACGGGTAAGTACCGGTGCAGGGTATTATCTGCCCTCACAGAAATCCAGGACTTCACCTCAGCAGTGTCTCAGACAATGGGGCACATGTGATGGTGACTGGGGGGTAGTAACTGGGGGGAGAATAAAAAGGTGATTCTTAGGGGATGTGTCCAAATGTTTCCTTATTGCCCATAAAATTCAGATGCAGCTTCTGCCCCTCTGATCCTCCATCCAGATAAATGCCCCATACAGTGTGTGTGTGTGTGTGTGTGTCTGCAGGCCGCACAGTGACAGCTCCAGTCCAGGCCCCCAGCAGTATCACTATCCCCCAGCAGTGTCAGGTGATCTACCGCCCGTCACCATGGCAGCCACAGCGGTTACCCAACACACCACCGAGTCCCGGGCTCTGGACAGAGCGGCTTCACATGGACCATAGATCGCTGGGAGAGAGAGGGGACGGGCGCTCTAGCCGCAGCGGCCGCTCTGACAGGTCACTTTCTCTCCATCTCTATGGTGTAAAAGACAGTTCTGCGGTGCGAGTCGGGAGCTGGGAGGTATACAAGTGTCAGGAGGGAAATGGCGGCGGTCGTGGTCTCCTTGAGACGTAGCGGATCCTTACTGAGGACTGTGGGAGCCATACAGGTGAGAGCTACAGGGTGGTCATAGCTGTTATACTCGGTACCACTCTGTATTGGCTGCTGCTCTCTGTACCCCGGGTGACAACAGTATGAGGCCGGGCTGTGTATACTCAGTACCACTATATATATATATATACACACCCTCATATCCCTATGTGTACCCTGCAGTATGAGGCCGGGCTGTGTATACTCAAAACCACTATACACATTACCCTCATGTCCCTCTCTACCCTGGGTGATGGCAGTATGAAGTGTATGTATGTATGTGTATAATATATATATATATATATATATATATATATATAAATTTTACACTGTTGCAGCCTGGGACCATTAGGTCTCTTGAGAAAGTTGTTTTAACACCGACACAGCTGTCGGGACTATGTCTGTTTCATGGCTTGTAACCAGCAGAATTTGTTTGGAACGATATCAAGATTAAGTATTTTTGCTGACTATATTGGCACATGGCTAAGGCTATTTTTTGCATTACATGTGAAGTGCTGGTATTTTTCTATTAGTGCAGTCTATTCCAGGCTGCGACAGTGGACATTTTTTTTATTTCTACTTCAGGGTCCATAGGGTATCCACAGGATACCTTGGGGTATAGGTGTGACGTCAGTCGCAGGGCACCAAAGAGTTAAGCTTTCAGCCTCCCAGGATGCACTAGGTCCCCCTCCTATACCCCGCCCCCGGGCCAAGGCACCTCAGTTTAGTTTGGTGCCCGGCCGGAGTCGGGTGCACCTGTTGGAGTGGGGGCTAGAAGAGCCCCTGAAGCTTATTCTTCATGCAGCTGTGGCTGCACATCTGGATGTACAGCATGGACAGTCAGTCCTGACGTCCATGCTGTCTTCCCTACACCCCGCCGGTACCAGAACGCCGGTACTGATCCGGGGATGCTGGTGGGCGTCTGGGGTCACAGCTAGCGGTGACCCCAGATGCTCCGGACCATGGCCGGATTCAAGGGGGACAGAGGTAAGCAGCGGGGTCCCGCGGTGGGTCCCCGCTGATCACATGGTCCTAAGTCCCCAGGCAGGGGGCTCCCTGGGGACTGGCTGCAGCGTGGAGCCAGGCGACCAACCTGCGCTTCCACTACCCCCTGGGACAGCGGACCGCAGCAGAGCGGTAGCGCTGCGGCGTCCCAGGGGTTAAATGCATGCCAGGGGAGCGCGCCTTCCCTGTCTCACAGCCGGCGCCTCCCCCGCTGCACACAGCCCTCTCTGCATGCTGCCGACTGGTCCTGTGGCAGCGCTCCTCCCCCAGGCCAGCCTCCTCTCTGCTCCTCGGCGGCCATCTTCTCCAGAACGCATGGTGAACGCTGCTGGAAGCGCTGGACGGAAGCATCGTGGTCTGGGTCCCCCCGCATACCTCTCCTCCGCTGTGGTCAGGTCTGTGTATGCAGCGCTGTGTCCTACCAGGCCCTGTGTCTGTGTAGTTGAGTGATCAGCGCTGTTAGTGCAGGAATTGTTATTTTTCTGCATTGTATGTGACTGTGCTAGCGCTGCTGCCTGTAATCTTTTCTTCTCTAAACTGTCAGCTTTATTACTGTCCCTGTTCTTTCTGCTAAAGCCCTTGCGGTGCGGTGCTGCAGGGTGGTCTCTCGCCTATTTAATACTTAATTGGTGAGAGAGGTCACATACGTGGTGCCATCATGTCTGAAAGTGATTTTCCCCTCCGGCTACAGTGTACCACGTGCAAAGTACCGTTAGCGGAGGGGGAGGGTAGCGCGGAGGGCCTTTGCCGGCAGTGTTTGTCCATGGCGCGGCCTATTACGGTTACAGCACCGGTACAGGAGCCGCCCTGGGCTTGTTTCGCTCAGGCGTTAACAGCTTTAGTGGGCCAGTTAGCTCCGCAGCCCGCGTTTACTCCGATGGGTTTGTCCCAGCAGTCTGTGGTGTCGTCACCCATGCAGGGGTTCCCACGACAATTGGTGGTACCCCACAGTCTCCCTATTTCCCCGCTCCCGGGTTCTCAGGAGCCAGCGTGGGTTAACTCCCTGACGAGTTCTGTACAGCACTTGTCGGATGTGTTGCAAGGGGAGTCTGTGATGCGGTCTCATAAAAGGCCGGTGGCGTCTCTGTCCGCTCCTTATGAGGATGACGAAGGGACGTCTGATGATGGGGAGATTCTAGATCCTTACGATCAGGAACCTCTCCATACTAAGGACGCTGATGCTAAGTCCAAAGTATATATTCCTGGACTTATTCGGGCGGTCCGCACAGCCTTGGTGATTGAGGACGAAGTTCCCCCAGCGGCTAAATCTAAGTATGCCTTTTTCAAAGATGTGAAGGGCGATGCCACAGTCTTTCCTCTTTCGGGTCAGTTGGTGGACCATTTAGAGGAGGCGTGGAAACAACCTGGCAAAAGATACCAGCCGCAGAGACGCCTGGCGGTGGCTTATCCGTTCGCGGATAATTATTTTGCGAAGTGGGAATCCCCTCCACAGGTGGATTCTCACGTGACCCGTCTTGTCCGTAGTGCCACATTGCCGATGCCATCCATGTCCTCCCTTAAGGATGCTACGGACCGCAAGGTAGAAATCTGCCTGAAGTCCGCTTATTCCCTTGCTGGGGGGGCAGCACGGCCGGCTATGGCCATTTGCTGGGTTGCCAGAGCGATGGAGCGCTGGGCGGATTCATTAGAGGCTTCTTTTGAATCCGACTGTCCGGCCGATCAGGCGGAGTTGATTGGCAATCTCCGTGATTCGGCCACCTACATCAACGAGGCGGCTCTAGACATTAGTACTCTGGTGTCTAGAATTTCTTCAGCAGCGGTAGCTGCTCGTCGCACCTTGTGGCTGCGATCCTGGAAGGCGGACGCAGATTCCAAGAAAGGTCTGGAAGCGTTGCCGTTTACCGGAGAAGTTCTCTTCGGTCCGGATCTGGATAAGATTGTGGCCACGCTGGCGGCAGCCAAATCTGCCTGTCTCCCGTCGGCCGCTGCTCCTTCTGGTTCGGGACCATCGTCCTTTCGGTCATCTAGGGCCCAGGGCAGGCCCAAACCACAGTCGTTTCCTCGACAGGCTGGCCCTAAGAAATCGGTCAAGCCCCGGAAGCAGGCATGGAGTACCAGACGTCCGGCCCCCAAGCCAGATGGCAAGCCTGCGGCCTGACGGTCCGGGCCTCCCTTTGGGGGATCCCAGGGTGGGAGGCCGCCTGCTACAGTTCGCCCAGTGTTGGTCGACCACTACGACAGACACTTGGGTTCTGGAGGTGGTTTCCCACGGATACGCCCTCTCCTTCCGGCACAGACCCCCGGCTCGCTTCTTCACCACGGGTCTCCCATCAGACCGGAACAAGGCTACGGAGCTGCGGAAGGTATTGCACACTATGCTCCAGGCTGGAGTTATAGTGGCGGTTCCATTCTCCCAGAGGGGCCAGGGTTTCTATTCAAATCTATTTTTGGTACAGAAACCCAATGGGTCATATCGTCCGATTCTCAACCTCAAAGCACTCAACAAGTCTTTGCGGGTCCCGAAGTTTCGGATGGAGACCCTACGGTCCATCATTCTGGCGCTGGAACCTGGGGACTACTTGGTGTCATTGGACATACAGGACGCTTACCTGCATGTCCCTATTCTTTGGCGCCATCAACAGTTCCTCAGGTTTGCAATCAGCAGCGACCACTTCCAGTTTCGGGCGTTACCTTTTGGCCTGGCAACAGCACCACGTGTTTTCACCAAGGTGATGGCGGTCATGGCGGCTTCTCTGCGGCTGCAGGGAGTCCGCATGTTGCCGTATTTGGACGACCTGTTATTGGTGGCAGGATCTCCAGAGCTCCTGTTACGCCACTTGGACCTGACCATTGCACTGCTGCAACGGCACGGCTGGCTAATCAACTGGCAGAAGTCCACTCTAATCCCGTCTCGGAGGATTCTGCATCTTGGAGCCTTATTGGACTCGGGACAGCAAAGGATCTTCGTGACGGAGGACAAGATCTCTGCTTTACAGTCAAGGGTGCGCAGTTGTCTGCACAGCCGCCGGGTGTCCTTACACTCGGCGATGAGGTTACTGGGCTCCATGGTGTCGGTGTTCGACATGGTGGAATACGCCCAGTTTCACTCCAGACCTCTGCAGCACCTGATCCTGTCCAAGTGGAACGGGCTGACTCAGTCTCTGAAGTCCCAGACGATTGTGCTCACCCAGGAGGTTCGCCTGTCCCTTACGTGGTGGTTACAGACGACCCACCTCAACAAGGGACGTCCGTTCTGGGTTCCAAATTGGGTCCTGTTGACAACGGACGCCAGTCTTCGGGGCTGGGGAGCAGTTTCGGGTCCACACTTGTTCCAGGGCAGGTGGACGCCGACAGAAGCGGAGCTTCCAATAAATATCTTGGAACTCCGTGCGGTCTTCAATGCTCTCCAGCAGGCACAGCGGTTTCTCCAGGGTCGCCCGGTGCAGGTCCAGTCGGACAACGCTACCACCGTGGCCTACATAAACAGGCAAGGAGGAACTCGCAGTCGGGCGGCTCTCGTAGAGGTCTCTCGGATCCTGGTTTGGGCGGAGCGCAATCTTCCGGCCATATCAGCGGTCTTCATCCCGGGAGTGCTCAATTGGGAGGCGGACTTTCTAAGTCGCCAGGACGTTCATCCGGGGGAATGGTCCCTGCACCCGGACGTTTTTCAACTACTGGTGGACAGGTGGGGTCTTCCAGAAATCGACCTCATGGCGTCCCGGCACAACAACAAGTTGCCGGTGTACGGGTCTCGCACAAGAGACGAAGGGGCGTCTCTGGTGGATGCTCTGTCCGTCCGGTGGACGTTCCGGTTCGCATACCTGTTCCCTCCGGTCTCCCTTCTTCCACGGGTAATCCGGAAATTCAAACAGGAAGGAGGGACGCTCCTGTTGATAGCTCCCGCGTGGCCCAGACGGCACTGGTTCTCAGACCTTCAGGGTCTGTCCGTGGACATTCCTCTGCGGTTGCCGCTACGACCGGACCTTCTGTCTCAGGGTCCTTGCCTTCACCCGGACCTGACTCGGCTGTCTTTGACGGCGTGGCTGTTGAGACGGCCATGCTGAGGTCCCGGGGGTTTTCCAGCTCTGTGGTGCGTACCATGTTACGAGCTCGGAAACCGTCTTCCGCGAGGATATACCATCGCGTGTGGCATACGTTCTTCCAGTGGTGTCGACCGAGAGGTTATGCACCGCGGGAGTTTCGTCTGTCTCGGATTCTCGCCTTCCTGCAAGCGGGACTAGATCATGGGCTTCGCCTTGCTTCTTTGAAGGTACAGGTTTCGGCCCTATCTGTCTGGTTTCACCGTAGGATTGCTACAATCCCGGATGTGCGCACCTTTATGCAGGGTGTTCTCCGCATTCAGCCGCCCTTTGTTCCACCTGTGGCGCCTTGGGATTTGGCTGTGGTCCTGAGGGCTCTCCAAGGAGAGACTGTTTTCCTTCTGGCCATTGCTTCGGCCAGACGTGTTTCTGAGTTAGGGGCTCTTTCTTGTAGACCCCCTTTCTTGGTTTTTTATGGGAACAGGGCAGTGCTCCGCACTCGGCCCGAGTTTCTTCCCAAAGTTATTTCCCAGTTTCATATTAACGAGGAAATAGTTGTTCCGGCCTTTAACTCACCGGGTCTTTCCGTGGGTGAGGCCTCTTTGGATGTTGTGCGGGCCTTAAGGACTTATGTTGACCGCACTTCTTCGTTTAGGAAGTCGGACGCTTTGTTTGTCCTCTTTGGCTTCCGTAAAAAGGGTTGGCCTGCTTCAAAGCAAACTTTGGCAGCCTGGATCCGTATGGCTATTTCTGAAGCTTATCTTCATGAAGGCCTACCGGTCCCTCCTTCTCTGAAGGCTCATTCCACTAGGTCTGTGGGTCCTTCGTGGGCAGCTCGACGTGGTGCCTCGGCAGTTCAGATCTGCAAGGCTGCTACGTGGTCTTCTGTCCATACCTTCGTGAGGTATTACAGGTTTGACACCTTCGCCTCTCAGGATGCTTCCTTCGGGCGGCGGATTCTCCTTTCTGCACAGGAGCGTCCCCACCCTTAAAGGATACTGCTTTGGGACATCCCCAAGGTATCCTGTGGATACCCTATGGACCCTGAAGTAGAAAATATGAGATATGGTAAGAACTTACCCTTGTTATCTCTATTTCTACGAAGTCCATAGGGTTCCACAGGACTCCCGCCCTGTCGCACCTGTGCTGCAGATGGGCTTTGCTCTGGTCACCGGTTTTCCGTCTCCCTCTGGTGAGAATGTGATTCTTGTATGTGTCCAGATCTTTGTTCTCTCTCTTCCTTCTCCTCCTCCGGCCTATGGCTTGGTAACTAACTGAGGTGCCTTGGCCCGGGGGCGGGGTATAGGAGGGGGACCTAGTGCATCCTGGGAGGCTGAAAGCTTAACTCTTTGGTGCCCTGCGACTGACGTCACACCTATACCCCAAGGTATCCTGTGGAACCCTATGGACTTCGTAGAAATAGAGATAACAAGGGTAAGTTCTTACCATATCTCATATTATTGCATATATTTTACATTGCACCCAGGACTGGGCTTTGAAAGTGTGTGCGACTCCTGCTTTTATGTATGTGTGTATGTGTGTATGGATATATGTATGTGTGTATGGATATATGTATGTGTGTATGGATATATGTATGTGTGTATGGATATATGTATGTGTGTATGGATATATGTATGTGTGTATGGATATATGTATGTGTGTATGGATATATGTATGTGTATGGATATATGTATGTGTGTATGGATATATGTATGTGTGTATGGATATATGTATGTGTGTATGGATATATGTATGTGTGTATGGATATATGTATGTGTGTATGGATATATGTATGTGTGTATGGATATATGTCTATCTCTCTCTATCTCTCTCTATCTCTCTCTATCTCTCTCTATCTCTCTCTATCTCTCTCTATCTCTCTCTATCTCTCTCTATCTCTCTCTATCTCTCTCTCTCTCATATATATATTCTCTATATCGCTAAAAGTACTAACCTCTCTGTCGCAGGACATACTGTGACTTGTAGTTCCACAACAACCTAAGTTGCCGGTGACTATAAAACCCCTGTGCTAAGAAGCATTATTATACAAATATAACATGAGTAACTGTCCGTATATTATTTTAGTAGTTAAGCCCTGTGAATGTGTTTTATGCATGTACATGGAACACAATGGTGCCTGAAAGTCTTTAATTTCTGGGTGTACTTCCAGCCATTAACGACACTTACAGGGGAGGCGGCTGAACCCATATTCCCAGCATTGGTGACCTGACTGAGGCTCTTTGTGAGCGATATTCATGCTCCAGTGACATTACAGGCTGCAGTCTCTCCAGTTAGCCATAAATAATCCCATCTCTGTGTGGACCTAGTGTGATCTGTGCCATCCTCAGTCTGATCACATGGTCAGTAATTCCTGTGGTCAGAAGAATTCGGCAAAGGATATACGGAAATTACAGAGAACTACGTGACAGTAATGCAGAATGATATGGTTCCAATTTCATCCAAATTTCGCAGCACAAGACATGGCACGGCCTAAAGGATGGAGAGCCGGTAGACCCGAGGCAATGACTGTGAGAGAAGCCTGCACATGGGTCCCTGGGCTGAGGGGGACGGGGTAGAAGGTTGCAGGCCACTGGTGTAGTAGAGGAAGGCCACTGACCTAAATGCTGCTCCAAGATGAGCCACAGGATTTGGATACTACACTAAAGTGCATTTCTGCAGGAGGCCACGGGGTCTGGTGCTTCAGGCCAGGATCACTGAGGTGATGTTAGTTATAAATGGTCACAGGGGCGGCTGGGCTGATCATCTCAAGTCAGGGATCCACATCCCTCGGACCAAATGGATACGTGCAGGCCTCAGTTTTGTGGACCATGCTATCACTGGGGCGGCCATATGGGCACGCAGAGGGTGTTTGCAGGACTGGGCAGATGCCCATGAGTTAGGCAGCTAGGCAGGGGGCAGATGATGTGGGTAAAGTCTTTATGGTCTTGGATTTTAGCTGGGTTAGGATGGCTTTAAGGTACCTGGACCTTGTGCTCCGTCTGAGCCATCTTGAAATACAAATGAAATTGCAGAGCTATTGGGTTTATAGCCTAGAAATTAGCACAATCTCAGCAGATGTTGCACAAAGTAGTTATTGGTCCCGACGATACAGCCTTTGCTTTTTCATGCCGCACGGTGTTTATGGAGTCTATAATGTATGGATAGAGCGGGACGGAGGCTCTCGGCTCATTGTGCTGTGTACTGACGGACAAAGCGCGTGAGATCTCGCCACAGAATACAGCACGAGACAAATATTGCGCAGAACAGGTTTGGAAATATCGTGTATCTACTGTATTCTTCTATTGCCAAGTGCAGCACGTGGTTACTCAGCGAAGGCTACGGTATTACCAGTCCCTTTTACTCCCTGATCCGTCCCACTGACTTGTAAGAGGTCGGAGCGGTTTTTCTGGCTTATCAGCAATTTGTAGTTAGTTGACATGTCACCGGTGCACATACACAGCCGTAGGGTTAGGGTGTGACAGGTCACCGGTGCACATACACAGCAGCAGGGTTAGTGTGCGTGACATGTGACCGGTGCACATACACAGCAGTAGGGTTAGTGTGTGACATGTGACCGGTGCACATACACAGCAGCAGGGTTAGTGTGTGTGTGTGTGTGAGAGACATGTGACCGGTGCACATACACAGCCGCAGGATTAGGGTGTGACAGGTCACCGGTGCACATACACAGCAGCAGGGTTAGTGTGTGTGTGTGTGTGTGAGTGACATGTGACCGGTGCACATACACAGCAGTAGGGTTAGTGTGTGACATGTGACCGGTGCACATAGACAGCAGCAGGGTTAGTGTGTGACAGTCACCGGTGCACATACACAGCAGCAGGGTTAGTGTGTGACATGTGACCGGTGCACATACACAGCAGCAGGGTTAGGGTGTGACAGGTCACCGGTGCACATACACAGCCGCAGGGTTAGGGTGTGACAGGTCACCGGTGCACATACACATCAGCAGGATTAGTGTGTGACAGGTCATCGGTGCACATACACAGCAGCAGGGTTAGTGTGTGACAGGTCACCGGTGCACATACACAGCAGCAGGGTTAGGGTGTGACGTGTCACCGGTGCACATACACAGCCGCAGGATTAGGGTGTGACAGGTCACCGGTGCACATACACAGCAGCAGGGTTAGTGTGTGTGTGTGTGTGTGAGTGACATGTGACCGGTGCACATACACAGCAGTAGGGTTAGTGTGTGACATGTGACCGGTGCACATACACAGCAGCAGGGTTAGTGTGTGTGTGTGTGTGTGAGAGAGACATGTGACCGGTGCACATACACAGCAGCAGGGTTAGTGTGTGACATGTGACCGGTGCACATACACAGCCGCAGGGTTAGGGTGTGACAGGTCACCGGTGCACATACACAGCCGCAGGGTTAGGGTGTGACAGGTCACCGGTGCACATACACAGCAGCAGGATTAGTGTGTGACAGGTCACCGGTGCACGTACACAGCAGCAGGGTTAGTGTGTGTGTGTGACCGGTGCACATACACAGCCGCAGGGTTAGTGTGTGACATGTGACCGGTGCACATACACAGCAGCAGGGTTAGTGTGTGACAGGTCACCGGTGCACATACACAGCAGCAGAGTTAGTGTGTGTGTGTGACCGGTGCACATACACAGCAGCAGGGTTAGGGTGTCACCGGTGCACATACACAGCAGCAGGGTTAGGGTGTGACAGGTCACCGGTGCACATACACAGCAGCAGGGTTAGTGTGTGACAGGTGACCTTTGCACATACAAAGCCGCAGGGTTAGTGTGTGTGTATGTGTGTGTGTGACATGTCACCGGTGCACATACACAGCAGTAGGGTAAGTGTGTGACATGTGACCGGTGCACATACACAGCCGCAGGGTTAGTGTGTGACAGGTCACCGGTGCACATACACAGCAGCAGGGTTAGTGTGTGACATGTGACCGGTGCACATACAAAGCCGCAGGGTTAGGGTGTGACAGGTCACCGGTGCACATACACAGCCGCAGGGTTAGGGTGTGACAGGTCACCGGTGCACATACACAGCAGCAGGGTTAGTGTGTGACAGGTCACCGGTGCACATACACAGCAGCAGGGTTAGTGTGTGACATGTGACCGGTGCACATACACAGCAGCAGGGTTAGGGTGTGTGTGTGTTTGTGTGTGTGTGTGACATGTGACCGGTGCACATACACAGCAGCAGGGTTAGGATGTGACAGGTCACCGGTGCACATACACAGCAGCAGGGTTAGTGTGTGACATGTGACCGGTGCACATACACAACAGCAGGGTTAGTGTGTGTGTGACATGTCACCGGTGCACATACACAGCCGCAGGGTTAGTGTGTGACAGGTCACCGGTGCACATACACAGCAGCAGGGTTAGTGTGCGTGACATGTGACCGGTGCACATACACAGCAGTAGGGTTAGTGTGTGACATGTGACCGGTGCACATACACAGCCGCAGGGTTAGGGTGTGACATGTGACCGGTGCACATACACAGCCGCAGGGTTAGGGTGTGACAGGTCACCGGTGCACATACACAGCCGCAGGGTTAGGGTGTGACAGGTCACGGTGCACATGCACAGCCGCTGGGTTAGGGTGTGACAGGTCACCGGTGCACATACACAGCAGCAGGATTAGTTTGTGACAGGTCACCGGTGCACATACACAGCAGCAGGGTTAGTGTGTGTGTGTGACCGGTGCACATACACAGCCGCAGGGTTAGTGTGTGACGTGACCGGTGCACATACACAGCAGCAGGGTTAGTGTGTGACAGGTCACCGGTGCACATACACAGCAGCAGAGTTAGTGTGTGTGACCGGTGCACATACACAGCAGCAGGGTTAGGGTGTCACCGGTGCACATACACAGCAGCAGGGTTAGGGTGTGACAGGTCACCGGTGCACATACACAGCAGCAGGGTTAGTGTGTGACAGGTGACCGGTGCACATACAAAGCCGCAGGGTTAGGGTGTGACAGGTCACCGGTGCACATACACAGCCGCAGGGTTAGGGTGTGACAGGTCACCGGTGCACATACACAGCAGCAGGGTTAGGGTGTGACAGGTCACCGGTGCACATACACAGCAGCAGGGTTAGTGTGTGACATGTGACCGGTGCACAGACACAGCAGCAGGGTTAGTGTGTGACATGTCACCGGTGCACAGACACAGCAGCAGGGTTAGTGTGTGACATGTCACCGGTGCACAGACACAGCAGCAGGGTTAGTGTGTCACCGGTGCACATACACAGCAGTAGGGTTAGGGTGTGACATGTCACCGGTGCACATACACAGCAGTAGGGTTAGTGTGTGACATGTGACCGGTGCACATACACAGCAGCAGGGTTAGTGTGTGTGTGTGTGTGACATGTCACCGGTGCACATACATAGCAGCAGGGTTAGTGTGTGACATGTGACCGGTGCACATACACAGCCGCAGGGTTAGGGTGTGACATGTGACCGGTGCACATACACAGCAGCAGGGTTAGTGTGTGTGTGTGTGTGTGAGACGTGACCGGTGCACATACACAACAGCAGGGTTAGTGTGTGTGTGACATGTCACCGGTGCACATACACAGCAGTAGGGTTAGTGTGTGACATGTGACCGGTGCACATACACAGCAGCAGGGTTAGTGTGTGACAGGTCACCGGTGCACATACACAGCAGCAGGGTTAGGGTGACACCGGTGCACATACACAGCAGTAGGGTTAGGGTGTGACATGTGACCGGTGCACATACACAGCAGCAGGGTTAGTGTGTGACAGGTCACCGGTGCATATACACAGCAGCAGGGTTAGTGTGTGACATGTCACCGGTGCACATACACAGCAGCGGGGTTAGTGTGTGTATGTGTGTGTGACATGTCACCGGTGCACATACACAGCAGTAGGGTTAGTGTGTGACATGTGACCGGTGCACATACACAGCCGCAGGGTTAGTGTGTGACAGGTCACCGGTGCACATACACAGCAGCAGGGTTAGGGTGTGACAGGTCACCGGTGCACATACACAGCAGCAGGGTTAGTGTGTGACAGGTCACCGGTGCACATACACAGCAGCGGGGTTAGTGTGTGTGTGTGTGTGACATGTGACCGGTGCACATACACAGCAGCAGGGTTAGGATGTGACAGGTCACCGGTGCACATACACAGCAGCAGGGTTAGTGTGTGACATGTGACCGGTGCACATACACAACAGCAGGGTTAGTGTGTGTGTGTGACATGTCACCGGTGCACATACACAGCCGCAGGGTTAGTGTGTGACAGGTCACCGGTGCACATACACAGCAGCAGGGTTAGTGTGTGTGTGTGTGTGACATGTGACCGGTGCACATACACAGCCGCAGGGTTAGTGTGTGTGTATGTGTGTGTGACATGTCACCGGTGCACATACACAGCAGTAGGGTTAGTGTGTGACATGTGACCGGTGCACATACACAGCAGCAGCGTTAGGGTGTGACAGGTCACCGGTGCACATACACAGCAGCAGGGTTAGTGTGTGACATGTGACCGGTGCACATACACAGCCGCAGGGTTAGTGTGTGACAGGTCACCGGTGCACATACACAGCAGCAGGGTTAGTGTGTGACAGGTCACCGGTGCACATACACAGCAGCAGGGTTAGTGTGTGTGTGTGACATGTGACCGGTGCACATACACAGCCGCAGGGTTAGTGTGTGACAGGTCACCGGTGCACATACACAGCAGCAGGGTTAGGGTGTGACAGGTCACCGGTGCACATACACAGCAGCAGGGTTAGTGTGTGTGTGTGACATGTGACTGGTGCACATACACAGCCGCAGGGTTAGTGTGTGACAGGTCACCGGTGCACATACACAGCAGCAGGGTTAGGGTGTGACAGGTCACCGGTGCACATACACAGCAGCGGGGTTAGTGTGTGACAGGTCACCGGTGCACATACACAGCAGCAGGGTTAGGATGTGACAGGTCACCGGTGCACATACACAGCAGCAGGGTTAGTGTGTGACATGTGACTGGTGCACATACACAGCAGCAGGGTTAGTGTGTGACATGTGACCGGTGCACATACACAGCAGCAGGGTTAGTGTGTGACATGTGACCGGTGCACATACACAGCAGCAGAGTTAGGATGTGACAGGTCACCGGTGCACATACACAGCAGCAGGGTTAGTGTGAGACATGTGACTGGTGCACATACACAACAGCAGGGTTAGTGTGTGTGTGTGTGTGTGACATGTCACCGGTGCACATACACAGCCGCAGGGTTAGTGTGTGACATGTGACCGGTGCACATACACAGCAGCAGGGTTAGGATGTGTGTGTGTGTTTGTGTGTGTGTGTGTGTGACATGTGACCGGTGCACATACACAGCAGCAGGATTAGTGTGTGACAGGTCACCGGTGCACATACACAGCCGCAGGGTTAGTGTGTGTGTATGTGTGTGTGACATGTCACCGGTGCACATACACAGCAGTAGGGTTAGTGTGTGACATGTGACCGGTGCGCATACACAGCAGCAGGGTTAGGGTGTGACAGGTCACCGGTGCACATACACAGCAGCAGGGTTAGGGTGTGACAGGTCACCTGTGCACATACACAGCCGCAGGGTTAGTGTGTGTGTGTGTGTGTGTGTGTGTGTGAGACATGTCACCGGTGCACATACACAGCAGCGGGGTTAGTGTGTGACAGGTCACCGGTGCACATACACAGCAGCAGGGTTAGTGTGTGTGTGTATGTGTGTGTGGGTGTGACGTGTCACCGATGCACATACACAGCAGCAGGGTTAGTGTGTGACATGTGACCGGTGCACATACACAGCAGCAGGGTTAGGATGTGACGTGTCACTGGTGCACATACACAGCAGCAGGGTTAGTGTGTGACAGGTCACCGGTGCACATACACAGCAGCAGGGTTAGTGTGTGTATGTGTGTGTGACATGTCACCGGTGCACATACACAGCAGTAGGGTTAGTGTGTGACATGTGACCGGTGCACATACACAGCCGCAGGGTTAGTGTGTGACAGGTCACCGGTGCACATACACAGCAGCAGGGTTAGGGTGTGACAGGTCACCGGTGCACATACACAGCAGCGGGGTTAGTGTGTGACAGGTCACCGGTGCACATACACAGCAGCGGGGTTAGTGTGTGTGTGTGACATGTGACCGGTGCACATACACAGCAGCAGGGTTAGGATGTGACAGGTCACCGGTGCACATACACAGCAGCAGGGTTAGTGTGTGACATGTGACCGGTGCACATACACAACAGCAGGGTTAGTGTGTGTGTGTGTGTGTGTGTGACATGTCACCGGTGCACATACACAGCCGCAGGGTTAGTGTGTGTGTGTGTGTGTGTGACATGTGACCGGTGCACATACACAGCCGCAGGGTTAGTGTGTGTGTATGTGTGTGTGACATGTCACCGGTGCACATACACAGCAGTAGGGTTAGTGTGTGACATGTGACCGGTGCACATACACAGCAGCAGGGTTAGTGTGTGACAGGTCACCGATGCACATACACAGCAGCAGGGTTAGGGTGTGACAGGTCACCGGTGCACATACACAGCAGCGGGGTTAGTGTGTGACAGGTCACCGGTGCACATACACAGCAGCAGGGTTAGTGTGTGTGTATGTGTGTGTGACATGTCACCGGTGCACATACACAGCAGTAGGGTTAGTGTGTGACATGTGACCGGTGCACATACACAGCCGCAGGGTTAGTGTGTGACAGGTCACCGGTGCACATACACAGCAGCAGGGTTAGGGTGTGACAGGTCACCGGTGCACATACACAGCAGCAGGGTTAGTGTGTGTGTGTGACATGTGACCGGTGCACATACACAGCAGCAGGGTTAGGATGTGACAGGTCACCGGTGCACATACACAGCAGCGGGGTTAGTGTGTGACAGGTCACCGGTGCACATACACAGCAGCAGGGTTAGTGTGTGACATGTGACCGGTGCACATACACAGCAGCAGGGTTAGTGTGTGACATGTGACCGGTGCACATACACAGCCGCAGGGTTAGTGTGTGACAGGTCACCGGTGCACATACACAGCAGCAGGGTTAGGGTGTGACAGGTCACCGGTGCACATACACAGCAGCGGGGTTAGTGTGTGACAGGTCACCGGTGCACATACACAGCAGCGGGGTTAGTGTGTGTGTGTGACATGTGACCGGTGCACATACACAGCAGCAGGGTTAGGATGTGACAGGTCACCGGTGCACATACACAGCAGCAGGGTTAGTGTGTGACATGTGACCGGTGCACATACACAACAGCAGGGTTAGTGTGTGTGTGTGTGTGTGTGTGTGACATGTCACCGGTGCACAAACACAGCCGCAGGGTTAGTGTGTGTGTGTGTGTGTGTGTGTGAGACATGTGACCGGTGCACATACACAGCCGCAGGGTTAGTGTGTGTGTATGTGTGTGTGACATGTCACCGGTGCACATACACAGCAGTAGGGTTAGTGTGTGACATGTGACCGGTGCACATACACAGCAGCAGGGTTAGTGTGTGACAGGTCACCGGTGCACATACACAGCAGCAGGGTTAGGGTGTGACAGGTCACCGGTGCACATACACAGCAGCGGGGTTAGTGTGTGACAGGTCACCGGTGCACATACACAGCAGCAGGGTTAGTGTGTGTGTATGTGTGTGTGACATGTCACCGGTGCACATACACAGCAGTAGGGTTAGTGTGTGACATGTGACCGGTGCACATACACAGCCGCAGGGTTAGTGTGTGACAGGTCACCGGTGCACATACACAGCAGCAGGGTTAGGGTGTGACAGGTCACCGGTGCACATACACAGCAGCAGGGTTAGTGTGTGTGTGTGACATGTGACCGGTGCACATACACAGCAGCAGGGTTAGGATGTGACAGGTCACCGGTGCACATACACAGCAGCGGGGTTAGTGTGTGACAGGTCACCGGTGCACATACACAGCAGCAGGGTTAGTGTGTGACAGGTCACCGGTGCACATACACAGCAGCAGGGTTAGTGTGTGTGTGTGTGACATGTCACCGGTGCACATACACAGCAGTAGGGTTAGTGTGTGACATGTGACCGGTGCACATACACAGCCGCAGGGTTAGTGTGTGACAGGTCACCGGTGCACATACACAGCAGCAGGGTTAGGGTGTGACAGGTCACCGGTGCACATACACAGCAGCGGGGTTAGTGTGTGACAGGTCACAGGTGCACATACACAGCAGCAGGGTTAGGATGTGACAGGTCACCGGTGCACATACACAGCAGCAGGGTTAGTGTGTGACATGTGACCGGTGCACATACACAGCAGCAGGGTTAGTGTGTGACATGTGACCGGTGCACATACACAGCAGCAGGGTTAGTGTGTGACATGTGACCGGTGCACATACACAGCAGCAGGGTTAGGATGTGACAGGTCACCGGTGCACATACACAGCAGCAGGGTTAGTGTGTGACATGTGACTGGTGCACATACACAGCAGCAGGGTTAGTGTGTGTGTGTGTGTGTGACATGTGACCGGTGCACATACACAGCAGTAGGGTTAGTGTGTGACATGTGACCGGTGCACATACACAGCAGCAGGGTTAGGGTGTGACATGTGACCGGTGCACATACACAGCAGTAGGGTTAGTGTGTGACAGGTCACCGGTGCACATACACAGCAGCAGGGTTAGGGTGTGACAGGTCACCGGTGCACATACACAGCCGCAGGGTTAGTGTGTGACAGGTCACCGGTGCACATACACAGCAGCAGGGTTAGTGTGTGACAGGTCACCGGTGCACATACACAGCAGCAGAGTTGGGGTGTGACAGGTCACCGGTGCACTTACACAGCAGCGGGGTTAGTGTGTGACAGGTCACCGGTGCACATACACAGCAGCGGGGTTAGTGTGTGTATGTGTGTGTGACATGTCACCGGTGCACATACACAGCAGCAGGGTTAGTGTGTGTATGTGTGTGTGACATGTCACCGGTGCACATACACAGCAGTAGGGTTAGTGTGTGACATGTGACCGGAGCACATACACAGCCGCAGGGTTAGTGTGTGACAGGTCACCGGTGCACATACACAGCAGCAGGGTTAGGGTGTGACAGGTCACCGGTGCACATACACAGCAGCGGGGTTAGTGTGTGACAGGTCACCGGTGCACATACACCGCAGCGGGGTTAGTGTGTGTGTGTGACATGTGACCGGTGCACATACACAGCAGCAGGGTTAGGATGTGACAGGTCACCGGTGCACATACACAGCAGCAGGGTTAGTGTGTGTGTGTGTGTGTGTGTGTGACATGTCACGGTGCACATACACAGCCGCAGGGTTAGTGTGTGACAGGTCACCGGTGCACATACACAGCAGCAGGGTTAGTGTGTGTGTGTGTGTGTGTGTGTGACATGTGACCGGTGCACATACACAGCCGCAGGGTTAGTGTGTGTGTATGTGTGTGTGACATGTCACCGGTGCACATACACAGCAGTAGGGTTAGTGTGTGACAGGTCACCGGTGCACATACACAGCAGCGGGGTTAGTGTGTGACAGGTCACCGGTGCACATACTCAGCAGCAGGGTTAGTGTGTGACAGGTCACCGGTGCACATACACAGCAGCAGGGTTAGTGTGTGTGTGTATGTGTGTGTGACATGTCACCGGTGCACATACACAGCAGTAGGGTTAGTGTGTGACATGTGACCGGTGCACATACACAGCCGCAGGGTTAGTGTGTGACAGGTCACCGGTGCACATACACAGCAGCAGGGTTAGGGTGTGACAGGTCACCGGTGCACATACACAGCAGCGGGGTTAGTGTGTGACAGGTCACCGGTGCACATACACAGCAGCAGGGTTAGTGTGTGTGTGTGACATGTGACCGGTGCACATACACAGCAGCAGGGTTAGGATGTGACAGGTCACCGGTGCACATACACAGCAGCGGGGTTAGTGTGTGACAGGTCACCGGTGCACATACACAGCAGCAGGGTTAGTGTGTGACAGGTCACCGGTGCACATACACAGCAGCAGGGTTAGTGTGTGTGTATGTGTGTGTGACATGTCACCGGTGCACATACACAGCAGTAGGGTTAGTGTGTGACATGTGACCGGTGCACATACACAGCCGCAGGGTTAGTGTGTGACAGGTCACCGGTGCACATACGCAGCAGGGTTAGGGTGTGACAGGTCACCGGTGCACATACACAGCAGCGGGGTTAGTGTGTGACAGGTCACCGGTGCACATACACAGCAGCAGGGTTAGGATGTGACAGGTCACCGGTGCACATACACAGCAGCAGGGTTAGTGTGTGACATGTGACCGGTGCACATACACAGCAGCAGGGTTAGTGTGTGACATGTGACCGGTGCACATACACAGCAGCAGGGTTAGTGTGTGACATGTGACCGGTGCACATACACAGCAGCAGGGTTAGTGTGTGACATGTGACCGGTGCACATACACAGCAGCAGGGTTAGGATGTGACAGGTCACCGGTGCACATACACAGCAGCAGGGTTAGTGTGTGACATGTGACCGGTGCACATACACAACAGCAGGGTTAGTGTGTGTGTGTGTGTGACAGGTCACCGGTGCACATACACAGCCGCAGGGTTAGTGTGTGACATGTGACCGGTGCACATACACAACAGCAGGGTTAGTGTGTGTGTGTGTGACATGTCACCGGTGCACATACACAGCCGCAGGGTTAGTGTGTGACATGTGACCGGTGCACATACACAGCAGCAGGGTTAGTGTGCGTGACATGTGACCGGTGCACATACACAGCAGCAGGATTAGTGTGTGACAGGTCACCGGTGCACATACACAGCCGCAGGGTTAGTGTGTGTGTATGTGTGTGTGACATGTCACCGGTGCACATACACAGCAGTAGGGTTAGTGTGAGACATGTGACCGGTGCACATACATAGCAGTAGGGTTAGTGTGTGACAGGTCACCGGTGCACATACACAGCAGCGGGGTTAGTGTGTGACAGGTCACCGGTGCACATACACAGCAGCAGGGTTAGTGTGTATGTGTGTGTGGGTGTGACGTGTCACCGGTGCACATACACAGCAGCAGGGTTAGTGTGTGACATGTGACCGGTGCACATACACAGCAGCAGGGTTAGGGTGTGACAGGTCACCGGTGCACATACACAGCATCAGGGTTAGGGTGTGTGTATGTGTGTGTGGGTGTGACGTGTCACCGGTGCACATACACAGCAGCAGGGTTAGGATGTGACAGGTCACCGGTGCACATACACAGCAGCAGGGTTAGTGTGTGACATGTGACCGGTGCACATACACAACAGCAGGGTTAGTGTGTGACAGGTCACCGGTGCACATACACAGCAGCAGGGTTAGTGTGTGTGTGTGTGTGTGTGACATGTGACCGGTGCACATACACAGCAGCAGGGTTAGGATGTGTGTGTGTGTGTGTGTGTGACATGTGACCGGTGCACATACACAGCAGCAGGATTAGTGTGTGACAGGTCACCGGTGCACATACACAGCCGCAGGGTTAGTGTGTGTGTATGTGTGTGTGACGTGTCACCGGTACACATACACAGCAGTAGGGTTAGTGTGTGACAGGTCACCTGTGCACATACACAGCAGCAGGGTTAGTGTGTGTGTGTGTATGTGTGTGTGGGTGTGACGTGTCACCGGTGCACATACACAGCAGCAGGGTTAGTGTGTGACAGGTGACCGGTGCACATACACAGCAGCAGGGTTAGTGTGTGTGTGTGACATGTGAGGTGCACATACACAGCAGCAGGGTTAGGGTGTGACAGGTCACCGGTGCACATACACAGCCGCAGGGTTAGGGTGTGTGTGTGTGACATGTGACCGGTGCACATACACAGCAGTAGGGTTAGTGTGTGACATGTGACCGGTGCACATATACAGCAGTAGGGTTAGTGTGTGACAGGTCACCGGTGCACATACACAGCAGCAGGGTTAGTGTGTGACAGGTCACCGGTGCACATACACAGCAGCAGGGTTAGGGTGTGACAGGTCACCGGTGCACATACACAGCCGCAGGGTTAGGGTGTGACAGGTCACCTGTGCACATACATAGCAGCAGGGTTAGGGTGTGACATGTCACTGGTGCACATACACAGCAGCAGGGTTAGGGTGTGACAGGTCACCGGTGCACATACACAGCAGCAGGGTTAGTGTGTGTGTGTGTGAGACATGTGACCGGTGCACATACATAGCAGTAGGGTTAGTGTGTGACAGGTCACCGGTGCACATACACAGCAGCGGGGTTAGTGTGTGACAGGTCACCGGTGCACATACACAGCAGCAGGGTTAGTGTGTATGTGTGTGTGGGTGTGACGTGTCACCGGTGCACATACACAGCAGCAGGGTTAGTGTGTGACATGTGACCGGTGCACATACACAGCAGCAGGGTTAGGGTGTGACAGGTCACCGGTGCACATACACAGCAGCAGGGTTAGGGTGTGTGTGTATGTGTGTGTGGGTGTGACGTGTCACCGGTGCACATACACAGCAGCAGGGTTAGGATGTGACAGGTCACCGGTGCACATACACAGCAGCAGGGTTAGTGTGTGACATGTGACCGGTGCACATACACAACAGCAGGGTTAGTGTGTGACAGGTCACCGGTGCACATACACAGCAGCAGGGTTAGGATGTGTGTGTGTGTGTGACATGTGACCGGTGCACATACACAGCAGCAGGATTAGTGTGTGACAGGTCACCGGTGCACATACACAGCCGCAGGGTTAGTGTGTGTGTGTGTGTGTGACGTGTCACCGGTGCACATACACAGCAGTAGGGTTAGTGTGTGACAGGTCACCTGTGCACATACACAGCAGCAGGGTTAGTGTGTGTGTGTGTGACATGTGACCGGTGCACATACACAGCAGTAGGGTTAGTGTGTGACATGTGACCGGTGCACATACACAGCAGCAGGGTTAGGGTGTGACATGTCACCGGTGCACATACACAGCAGCAGGATTAGTGTGTGACAGGTCACCGGTGCACATACACAGCAGCAGGGTTAGGGTGTGACAGGTCACCGGTGCACATACACAGCCGCAGGGTTAGGGTGTGTGTGTGTGACATGTGACCGGTGCACATACACAGCAGTAGGGTTAGTGTGTGACATGTGACCGGTGCACATACACAGCAGCAGGGTTAGTGTGTGACAGGTCACCGGTGCACATACACAGCAGCAGGGTTAGTGTGTGACAGGTCACCGGTGCACATACACAGCAGCAGGGTTAGGGTGTGACAGGTCACCTGTGCACATACACAGCCGCAGGGTTAGGGTGTGACAGGTCACCTGTGCACATACACAGCAGCAGGGTTAGGGTGTGACATGTCACTGGTGCACATACACAGCAGCAGGGTTAGGGTGTGACAGGTCACCTGTGCACATACACAGCCGCAGGGTTAGTGTGTGTGTGTGTGAGACATGTGACCGGTGCACATGCACAGCAGCAGGGTTAGGGTGTGACAGGTCACCGGTGCACATACACAGCAGCAGGGTTAGTGTGTGTGTGTGTGTGTGTGTGTGAGACATGTGACCGGTGCACATACACAGCAGCAGGGTTAGGGTGTGACAGGTCACCTGTGGACATACACAGCAGCAGGGTTAGTGTGTGTGTGTGTGTGTGTGTGTGTGTGTGTGTGTGTGTGACGTGTCACCGGTGCACATACACAGCAGCAGGGTTAGTGTGTGACAGGTCACCGGTGCACATACACAGCCGCAGGGTTAGTGTGTGTGTGTGTGTGTGTGAGACATGTGACCGGTGCACATACACAGCCGCAGGGTTAGTGTGTGTGTGTGTGTGTGTGTGTGAGACATGTGACCGGTGCACATACACAGCAGCAGGGTTCTCAGCGAGGCCATACATAAACAGTGAAAAGGAGACCCCGGGTACAGTATAAACCACTCAGCGCTACCTTGGATGAGCAAACTACTTGCAAGGGCTGCTGAGGCTTGTAGTTCAGCTATAAAGAAACACAAGTTAGTGATCATGAGATACTGCATTAACATTTATTGAATTGGCTATATGTAGCCATTTTACTCTATAGTACTGGTGTGTATTCGTGGCTGTGCCGTAATGTGTGACCATTGTTGATACTCTGTAATGTTTGCATACACCTCTTGGGGGGTCTATGTACTAAGCCTTTGAGAAATAAAATGGAGAGAGATATAGTACCAACCAATCAACTCCTAACTGTCCTTTTTCAAGCACAGCCTGTAGAGTGACAGGAGCTGATTGGTTGGTACTTTCTCTCACCACTTCATCTTTCTCCAGGACTTGGTACTTCTTCCCCTTGGTCTGATTTGGTTCCATGGACCCTTAGAATATAACCACACCACTACTATACCATCCATACAAACAACATATATACGGCACCTAGTGTTCATTCTAGCACCCTACACCTGTCACAGCCCGTGCAGTTCCTCTTTCCTGCCTGGGGTGTCGCTCTGTGCTCTGGTGCTTCTAGCACACTCAGCTGATGAAGAATGAAGGCTATAGTATAGCTCATCTAATAACCTGAGTAGTGTTTAATATACAGAGGAGCTGTGGGTGGACTATAAAGAAGCAGCACATACTGGATGTAGTCCATAAAGAGGGTACTGGGTTTGGCAGCTAATAATAATAATAATCTGTTATAACATCACTATTTATTGGGAACTTTTTTTTTTTTTTAATTGAGTAATTTTTATTGAAAATGTTTAAATTTCAGCCAAACAAAAATAAAGATTACAGCATATCGTTCATGGCAGGCATAGAAATGACTTGAAGCCAATATACACATTACATTGACATTAAAATCAAAACATATATGTATACATGAACACATACAACCAGTTCCAAAATAATACTGATATCTTCGTGGACACCCATAGGCGCCATCTGGGTCCGCACAACATAAATCTAATGGAGAACTGGATGCATATCCGCACACTATATACCCAACAAAAAAATCACAAAACAGGATATAAAAACTAAAATATACAAATAAAACCATATCCGCCAGTAAATCAAATAGAATTGCAAGTAAAATACTAAACCCCTCCCCTAACCCAAATCAAACCACCCCATAACCCCCCCACCCTGTATAACCTATCCCCAACCCAGGCATACTTGGATCCCTTAACTCCCAACCCACCACGAACTACTCTAATGAACCTAACTCTCCCCCCGGACCCGAATAAAGGATAATAGTTATATAAATGTCAGGGGCAATATACTAATTTAAATAATATATATGAGCCCTCCCCTAAACCCCCCACCCTGTATGACCTAACCCCAATCTAGGTATACGTGGATCCCCTGATTCTCTACCCCACTACTAACTAAGCTAACCTATCTAAATACCAACATCCCCCCACCCGACAAGGGCAAAATACTATATGGCCAAAAGCCAGATATGGCCCAGCTCCCAGGGACAAAAAGCGAATAAGATCCCTCAAACATAGTAAAGCAGGACATAATCTAGGCACAACACTAAAGTTTTAAACAAGTAGAACAACCGGATATACGTATGTGTATATATACAGAAATAAGAAAAAAATAAACATACATACTGTAGCAGGTATCAGCGGATTAGTTAAACAATGAACATCAGAAAAGGCGTCAATAACACAGCAATATAATAATCTCCAATGTGCTAATCAGGCCAAGCTTCAGATGCCTGGAAAGTAATGAAAATAAATTAAAATCTCGGCCCAGCCCGCCCAAGAACAAACCTAAAAATGCAGAAAGTATTGTAATGGCAAATCACGACCCTCCATCACAGCCAATAGGAATATATACCAGACTTCTCGAGGAGTCGCTGAAAAGTCAAAGTATCCAGGGATAGAGAGATTGTCAAACTTGAAAGGCAACCCAACACAAAGGAGGATAAATCCAGGGATTGCTTTTTTGCAGGCAAAGTGAGGTCCACACATTTAGGGGGAGAGGGAGAAAATTGGGTACTAGCAAGACACTCAATATTTGCGACAATTGGTATCTGAGGCTTGAAAGTGGTTAGGCAAACAGACCCTGAAGAATCACCACCCTCCAATTCGGGATCACAGGCCTCCATTGCAGTATTCTGAACTTCAGAATGTGATAAATCATAACATGAAAGAGATAACTCAAAGTGCAATTTCGCCACCTGAACCATGAGCCTCTCTTCAGAGTTGGTGATGGCTTTAAGGAGAAGTTCCATATTATTTATAGAAGGCATAGCCATCTCAGGAGATAATCGTAAAAGCAGGTAAGTATCAGAAAACCGGATAATAGTATAATACAATACTTCACTGGAGATGTTCAAAAACAACAGGCACTGCAATCCAGGATACTCAGGATAGCCAACAGAAAGTCCTCCTTCAGCCTGCAAGCCCCCGCTGCTGCAGAGTTACACTTCAAAATGGTGGCAGGGTTCAGAAACTGCGGATTCACAAGGATCACCAGCAATCTACACACCATCAGGAGAGACTTATCCACCTCTGTGACTACTCAGAGCACTGACCAGCGTGTAGAGAATTCCAGCAAAGGAAACGGGAGCATCAGCAGATATCCAGGCCGAGTACAAGATGGCGACCAGGCCCGGGAGTCGCGGGTCCACAGAAGCCCACAGAGAGCCGTGAACTGGCCAGAGCAGGGTCCTTCAACTACACGCCCTCCCAGGACTTCATACAGGAGGGTAATGGAATCAGCGCCTGGGCCAAGAGCTGCAGCAGCCGCCGCACCCTAATCCAAGATGGCGCCCGCGATGAAGAGACGCTGCAGGGGGAAAGAAACTGCTCTCACTTCACAGCAACCAGAAGGAACTGGCAGACCGATGGACTTCAGGAGCTTGGAGAGGTAAGTAATCAAAAATGTGCCAAAGTGGGAGCCCAGTCAGAGGGAGCAGGATAATGATTCCGGATATTTGGGCCTGGGAGCTGTAAAATCGGCCTCCTTCACCTAGCTCGTCCTGGCCACGCCCCGGGAACTTCTAATAGACATTTTCTCCAACGTTTGAAAGACCACCTGTAATGAAGAGCTACTGTGATCCGTTTTCTTGTGTGTTTATTTACAAATAAAGGAAAATAATAATGATAATAATCTCGAAACGAAAGCAGTGGATAAACGCCTTTTCCATACGTCAGCCACAAGGTGGCGCACAACTTTGTTTCTTGCATTGTACAAGTACTGTAGATTGTAACCTGCCTTTGACACCCGAGGTCATTTGCCATGCTGTCTAGGCTCCATCAATTAATAGGAAATCTTACGTTACGTATTGTTTTTAATGAGCCGGTATACTTGTTGTACAGACTCTCCAATCGGAGAACGCTAAATATTTGCATAGTGTAATCCCCGCTGTCGCAGGTATTAGTACCTATGTTACTTTGTGGGGTAAGAATTGTATCAAGGCGCAGATGCTGATGAATGCTTTCTCTCAGGCCTCTCGTGGAGCTCAAACAGCCGCAGCGCCAGCCTCCCAAGCGGTAGCCCGCATCAAGAAGTTTGCCATCTACCGATGGGACCCAGACAAGCCCGGGGACAAGCCGCGCATGCAGACTTATGATATCGACCTGAATACGTGAGTTTTGAGCGACATCTGGTGGGTGCTGGAGTAACCGCTGCTATTATTCTGTTTTATACATCTGTCCTTGCACTTTCCAGGGTATAGACCGTAAAAGTTGCATTGCACTGACGTGCTAGTGATCAGCGCTCTATAGTGACAGTAACAGTAGCTCAAGTGACAGTTACAGTAGCTCATACCGTAGCGATTGCAAAGGACAAACTCTTTAATGTCATGTTCTGCGATCACCATAACTGGTCTACTACCCTGTTCTCCCCGTTGCCCTCAGGTGCGGCCAGATGGTCCTGGATGCTCTCATTAAGATTAAGAATGAGATGGACCCCACACTAACCTTCCGCAGGTCATGTAGAGAGGGTGAGTGTCTCCTGGGTGGGGCTGCTGGGGACTCCTGGTATCTGTGCACTGACCTCTTCCCTCTTATTACCTCCACCCAGGAATCTGTGGCTCCTGTGCCATGAACATTAACGGGGGGAACACTCTGGCCTGCACCACCAGGATCGACGATAACCTGAGCAAAGTCTCCAAAATCTACCCCCTCCCTCACATGTATGTTGTGAAGGACCTTGTTCCTGTAAGTGCTGGAGCCACACTCTTATTTTATTGGGGGTGGGGGCAACAACACTGGGAGTATTTGCCGAACTAAGAGGTGATGGGCTCTGGTTAGTTTGTGGTCATTCTGTGTAACGCACTCCTCCCTGGTTCCTTGAGGATTCAGGCGCAGTACACCTGATGCTCTGAAAGAGGGCGCTCTCTCCCTCTGATCAGTCAGCTGACATACAGATTGTTTCAGTGCTTTCTTCCTTTTTTTTTTTTTTTCTTCCCACAAGGATTTAAGTAACTTCTACGCACAGTATAAAGCCATTGAGCCCTATCTGAAGAAGAAGGATGAGACTAACCAGGGGAAGGAGCAATACTACCAGTCCATCGAGGACCGTGATAAGCTGGTGAGTGAGATGGGCACACAATGTCCCCGCACCCTCTCTCTGGGCATGTAAGGGTCATACTCTATACTCCCAGCTACCTGTTAGCCCCGGGTTATATAACCTGTTATAGCCACTGACGATTGATCATTTATAAGTGATGTATAATCACAGAGGTAACGTCCTGGATCCTGTCTCATGAATAACAGCAATTACCTAGCTGGCCCTGTAGTGCGAGGCTGCTGTGATTATCCATGTGTATATAATGTTACTCTCTGTTCTTTATATAAAGATAGAGATTCCTGGAGGACAGCGGTTATTAATGTGTGTTCTCATACTCCTTCCATTTGTCTCGCTGCCTTCCCTATATTACGTATGTTAGGGACTATTTGTCTGCTTGTAGTTATTTATTGTAAGTATGAGATTTACCCTCCTGTCACTGAGTGATCCTCTAATTTGTTCTCTCCTGTGTACAGGACGGGCTGTACGAGTGCATCCTGTGTGCCTGCTGTAGCACGTCCTGCCCCAGTTATTGGTGGAATGGAGACAAGTACCTCGGACCTGCAGTTCTCATGCAGGTAAGATGCTTGTAATTACCAGGCATTCATAGCACAATAACCTCTGGCTGCACGCGAGTCATCCCTGGTCAGAGAGGCGCTCGCTATACACTTGTCATCCCTGCTGCCTGTTCAGAGAGGCGCTCGCTATACGCGAGCCATCCCTGCTGCCTGGTCAGAGAGGCGCTCGCTATACGCGAGCCATCCCTGCTGCCTGGTCAGAGAGGCGCTCGCTATACGCGAGCCATCCATGCTGCCTGGTCAGAGAGGCGCTCGCCATACGCGAGCCATCCCTGCTGCCTGGTCAGAGAGGCGCTCGCCATACGCGAGCCATCCCTGCTGCCTGGTCAGAGAGGCGCTCGCCATACGCGAGCCATCCCTGCTGCCTGGTCAGAGAGGCGCTCGCCATACGCGAGCCATCCCTGCTGCCTGGTCAGAGAGGCGCTCGCCATACGCGAGCCATCCCTGCTGCCTGGTCAGAGAGGCGCTCGCCATACGCGAGCCATCCCTGCTGCCTGGTCAGAGAGGCGCTCGCCATACGCGAGCCATCCCTGCTGCCTGGTCAGAGAGGCGCTCGCCATACGCGAGCCATCCCTGCTGCCTGGTCAGAGAGGCGCTCGCCATACGCGAGCCATCCCTGCTGCCTGGTCAGAGAGGCGCTCGCCATACGCGAGCCATCCCTGCTGCCTGGTCAGAGAGGCGCTCGCTATACGCGAGCCATCCCTGCTGCCTGGTCAGAGAGGCGCTTGCTATACACGATTCAGCATCTTCACACTACACCCAAAAGTTACAGCTCCAACCGGAGACAGCCCCTGATATGATGGAGATTCAGGGATGTACGCTATGCTGACAGTTTTGCATTTGAACGATTATCGTAAACTGCGCATAAGTCAGTCTATCGTAGTCGCTCTCAGTGTGATTGACTGGCAGGCAGCTTTTGGGGAAGGTAATGGCAAGGGGCAACAAAAACGCAGTGGTGTTGCGACTGTTTTCAGGCATGTCGCTGTGTGCGTCTGCGATCTCATACGTAGGAAAATTAGCTTCTGCGCAACCACAATGTTACTCAGGATGCCGATTATTGAAGGATCTGCGACCGCATCCTTATACGCAGATGCTTGGATTTGCAAAGCCGCCAGTGGGTGTCTCCATACTATTCTAAGCGTCTGCGACATTTGCATATTGTTGCTCATACACTGCGTACACAGACGCGGCAGCAGTGTATAACTCTCTAAATCAGGCCCTTCGTTTGCTCCTCCTTTACCCGCTGTGCTCCAGTCTTAGTCAGGACTCTGCCTGTTGCGCTGTAACTGTATCTGATTATGTAACCGTCCATTATAGTGCACAGTACTCCCAGCGCCTCCTGTGTGTTTAATCAGATGTCTGTCTCGCTGATCCCTTTCTTCTGTGCCTGGGGGAGGGGGCTGTAATCCCCGCATGTATCAGGGCAGGGTGAGCGAGTATAATGTCACTGACTCTCCTCGTTGCTGCGGATTTCAGGCTTATCGCTGGATGATTGATTCTAGAGATGACTACACAGAGGAGCGATTAGCCAAGCTCCAGGACCCCTTCTCCTTGTACCGCTGCCATACCATCATGAACTGCACCAGGACGTGTCCCAAGGTGAGATGCGCTGTGTAATCTGTGGGCGATACTCTCGCAGGAAGGGGCGGGATTATATAACTGGGGTCCAGCTATCTGCAAACCCTATAATAGACGCCCACCCCCCTCTTTTTAAATACATTTTTCAGTCCGCCATTCATTAGAAAACCTTTAATCCGCGTGCAGGCCACCCATAACCTTCCACATTTTGCCACGCCACGGATACCACCAGGCCACAACACCAGTTCTAGACACTGTCAGCCATGTTGTAACCTTGTTTTCCTACTGAAATAGAACCCAATGCTTACATAATATCTATTGTCAGTTCTCCGTCTATAACATCGCCAAGAGAGTGGAACCCTTATATTGTAACACAAAGTGCCGCTGGGGGCAAAGTACTATCCAGATTGTCATGTTCAGATAAGTGATTAACGTTGGGAAAATGCTCAACTAAATATAACAAAAACAATCCACACATTAACCCCTCTGTGGTAACTGTACGGTGTTGTGGGCGGTAACTTCTGGCGCAGTATTTAAGGGGAGGCACCAGAAAACCGTAGTCACCGTAGTGTTACATTACTGAACGGGTGACTTTCTACTTCAGGGTCCATAGGGGGTCCACAGGGTTGACCTTGGGGTATAGCTGGATCTGGATCCACGGGCACCACGCAGTTAAAGCTTTGCTGCTCCCAGGATGCACTTGGGTCCGTCCTCCTCTATACCTCGCCCCGGCCACAGGCACCTCAGTTTTAGTTGGTGCCCGGCCGGAGTCGGGTCACCCTGTCGCAGTGGGGCTGCAGGAGCAGCCCCTAAGCTTTATTTTAAAAGAGAAATTTTTTATTTTTTTCTTCTTTTTTTACACTGTTAGAGCGGCAGCATCAGACTGTCCTTTAGGACGTCCACGCTGCCGCTCCTTCTCCCCGCTGGCGCCGCGGCGCCAGTACAGCTCTGGGGATCGCGGCGGGACCCCAGAGCCTGTACTAGCCGGGCTCTGGGGACTCCCTTGACTGCTGCCGGACGCGACGGGGATCAGGTAAGCCGCGGGTCGCCGCGTGCGGCGGCCCGCGGATACTTCAATGCAGTCAGGAGCCTCCGGTCTCTGGGGACAGACCGGAGGCGCTAGCGGCGGCGGCGGGCTCCCCCTCAATTGAGGAATACCCCGCGTGTCCGCTAGACCACCAGGGTATCAGGCTGGTAGCGGGACCGGCAACCCGGGGGTTAATTGCTAGCCAGGGGAGGCAGCCTTCCCTGTCTAGCGGCTCCTCCCCTCAGCTCAGCGCGCCTTTCAACTAGGAGTCTGGCGTCGCTGAGCTGCTCTTATCTCTCGGCCACTCCTCCTCTGAGGTCTCCGGCGGCCATCTTTACTGGCACATCGCAGACTCCCAGGCGGTATCAAGTGGACCGGTCCCCCTGTGTACCTCTCCCCTGCTGAAGGACAGTGTACACAGCGCTATAGCCCTCCCAGACACTGAATCTGGGCGGTTGATTGTAGCGGAAGGTGCAGTGAGTATAACTTTTCTGCATTGTATGTGACTATTGCTAGTGCTGCCTGTCTGTGACTTATTCTCCTTACTGTCAGCTTATAACTATCCCTTTCCTTCTCCTACGGCCCGGCAGGTGTGTGGGGGAAGGGCGTTTTTCTGAGACCCTCACTTATATAAAACACGTATTTGTGGGGTCAGTCACATACTGTTGTGTGCTACACAGTACCATATCTGGGCTGTTGTGTCGCATACTGGTGAGTGCGCGGGTGTTAAAACCGTAATTCCTCTGGTGATACCTATTTCTTGTGTATTTACGGTATCATGTCGGATGAGGAGACTGAGCGCTCTGTGGCTCCTGTGCTATTTTCCTGCAGACGCTGTGCTGCTGGAGTTGATGGGGAGGACTTATCTCAGGATGGTCTGTGCGGGCGGTGCCAGCTGGTACCGGGCCCCTCCAACCCCCCTGTATCACAGGACCCTCCTTGGGCGATGTTTTCACAGGTGCTGGCGTCTATTGCGGACCGGTTATCGGTCCCATCAGCGGTCCCTTCTAGGGCGTTACCGCAGCCCACCATCCCCCATTCCCCGAGGGTTCCACAAATGTTGCGGTCTTCCCCCGGGGCCCAGACTGTGGGTCCTTACTCGGGACTGCCTGTGTATGTGCAGTCTTCCCCAGGGACGTGTCAGTCTGTAGTGCCTTTGCAGAGTGTTGCTCCGACGGCTCCTCCGCCTTGGGTGGATGTTCTATCCAGCTCCGTACAGAGTCTGGCGGCTTCATCCTCGGCGTTTCAGTCTATGTTGCAAGGTGATGTGCCACCAAGGGTGTCTAAACGTCCGGTTGTGAGTTCACTAGCTGCGCAGTTGTCGGACTCGGAAGTGTCCTCAGATGATGGAGAAATCCATGAGGACTCTGACTCTGATGTCATGGGGCAGGAGGTGGAAGCTAAGTCCTCCATTAATGTTCCAGCCTTAGTTAGGGCGGTGCGGGCTATCCTACATGTTGAGGATGATGCGCCGGCTCCTAGGTCGAAGTTTCCTAATTTTAAAAAGGCCAAGGTGACCTCAACTGTGTTCCCCCTGTCTGATCAATTATCGGATCATATGGCGGCGGCCTGGCAATTACCTAGTAAGAGGTTCCATCCACAGAAGAGGTTGGCGGCGAACTATCCTTTTCCTGAAGCTCATTGCAGGAAATGGGAAACTCCGCCGGCGGTGGATTCCCACGTTACCCGCTTGATCAAAAGCGCGACGTTGCCATTGCCGTCTATCTCCTCTTTGAAGGATCCCACGGACAGGAAGGTGGAGACTTGTTTAAAGTCCATTTATTCTCTTTCCGGGGCGGTGGCTCGCCCGTCCATGGCTATCTCCTGGGTGGCTAAAGCCATTGAGGCATGGGCCAATGCCTTGGAGGATACCTTTCCTGATGAGGCTCCGGATATCCAGAGAGCGTTAGTGGGACAGATGCGGGATGCAGCTTCCTATATTGGGGAAGCGTCTTTGGATGCCAGCCTGCTCACTTCTAGGGTGTCGGCTGCAACGGTATCTGCTCGGCGCTCCGTGGCTGAGGTCCTGGAGGGCTGATGCAGATTCAAAAAAGGGTCTGGAGGCCTTGCCTTTTAATGGTGATTTACTATTTGGTCCGGATTTGGACAGAATAGTGGATACTTTGGCTAAGTCCAAGTCGGCTTTTCTCCCTTCGGCCTCTGCGCCGGCTAAAGTGAGGAGCTCTGCCTTTCGGTCCTTTCGGGTTCAGGGTAAGGCCAAGGGCCAGTCCTTCCCGAGACATTCGGCGACCAAGGCCGCACCCAAGCCCAAGAAGCAGGCATGGAGTGCTCGGCGCCCTTCTTCCAAGCAGGAGGATAAGCCTGCTGCCTGATGGGACGGGCCTCTCTCTGAGGGACCCCAGAGTGGGAGGCCGACTTCTCCAATTCGCCCAGTGTTGGCACAATACCACCACGGATGCCTGGGTTCGAGAAGTAGTCTCTCAGGGGTACGCCCTGTCTTTTCGGTTCAGGCCGCCCCACCAGTTTTTCTGTACGAGTCCTTCTCTGGACAAGACCAAAGCTGGTCAGATTCAGGTAGCTATAGAATCCTTGCTACAAGCAGGGGTCATTGTTCCCGTTCCGCAGTCTCAGCGCGGGACGGGGTACTATTCTACTCTGTTTCTGGTACAGAAACCCAATGGTTCTCATCGCCCTATCCTGAATTTGAAGTCTCTGAACAGATACCTCAGAGTTCCCAGGTTCAGGATGGAAACGTTACGTTCCATCATTCTGGCGATGGAACCCGGGGATTATATGGTCTCCCTCGATATCCAGGACGCCTATCTCCATGTGCCCATAGCACCGGCACATCAGCGGTATCTGAGGTTTGCTATCCTGAACCATCACTACCAATTTCGGGCGTTGCCTTTTGGCCTTTCCACGGCTCCGAGGGTGTTCACCAAGGTGATGGCGGTTATGGCTGCCCACCTTCGGGGTCAGGGTCTACGTCTGTTGCCGTACCTGGACGATCTTCTGCTGCTGGCGAGCTCCCCGGAGGTGCTTCTTCGACATCTCCACCTGACCATTGCTTGTCTTCAAGCACACGGGTGGTTGATAAACTGGAAGAAGTCCTCCCTGATTCCATCACAACGGATGGTTCATTTGGGAGCCCTGCTGGATTCTCGTCAGCAGCGGATTTTCCTGACTCCAGAGAAGGTCTCCTCCCTGCAGCTGCGGATACACAGTTGCCTGAGCAGTTGCCGCCTGTCGGTCCATTCAGCTATGAGAGTTCTGGGGTCCATGGTGTCGACATTCGACATGGTGGAATTTGCCCAGTTCCATTCCCGGCCCCTGCAGGGGCTGATTCTATCGGAATGGAACGGGTTACCTCACCGGATCCGCTCTCAGATGCTGGTGTTGTCCGCGGAGGTTCGGCAGTCTTTGGCTTGGTGGCTTCAGACGGTGCATCTGGTCGAGGGGCGCCCCTTTTGGATCCCGGACTGGGTCC
The DNA here is from genome assembly GCA_031769625.1 of Taudactylus pleione. Taxonomy (NCBI): domain Eukaryota; kingdom Metazoa; phylum Chordata; class Amphibia; order Anura; family Myobatrachidae; genus Taudactylus; species Taudactylus pleione. The sequence goes on from JAUIMM010001331.1 coordinate 2,175,368, forward strand.
TGCTCACGACGGATGCCAGTCTTCGGGGTTGGGGGGCAGTGACCGGCTCATTATCGCTTCAGGGTCGTTGGTCCGCGGAAGAAGCACTTCTCCCCATCAACATCCTGGAACTGCGGGCTGTGTACAGGGCCCTGCAGTCGTCCGGCCCCGCTCTTCACGGAAGGGCGGTTCAGGTGCAGTCCGACAACGCCACCACGGTGGCGTACATCAACCACCAAGGGGGAACTCGCAGTCGGGCAGCAATGTCGGAGGTGTCTCTCATTCTTGCTTGGGCGGAGTGTCACGTTCCAGCGATCTCGGCAGTCTTCATTCCCGGAGTCCTCAATTGGGAGGCGGACTTCCTCAGCCGTCACGATGTGCATCCCGGGGAATGGTCGCTTCACCCAGAGGTGTTTCAGCTACTCGTGGACAGGTGGGGGCTGCCGGAGCTGGACTTGATGGCCTCCCGTCACAATCACAAGTTGCCCGTTTACGGGTCAAGGACAAGAGACGCAGGCGCCTGTCTGGTAGACGCTCTGTCGGTGAAATGGACGTTTCACCTGGCGTATCTGTTTCCTCCGATATCCTTACTTCCTCGGGTTCTGCGGAAATTCAAGCAGGACGGCGGCACGCTCGTGCTGGTGGCTCCGGCGTGGCCCAGACGTCCTTGGTACTCCGATCTGAGGTGCCTCTCCATCGACGCTCCGTACCTTCTTCCTCAGCGTCGGGACCTGTTGTCTCAGGGGCCCTGCCTTTACCCGGATCTGGGTCGGCTGTCTTTGACGGCGTGGCTCTTGAGACAGCCGTCTTGAGGTCTAGGGGTTTCTCCAGTTCAGTGATTGGTACCATGCTTAGGGCACGCAAGCCTGCCTCCGCGCGGATTTACCACAGGGTGTGGCGCACTTATTTTCAATGGTGTGAATCCAGAAACTATGATCCGCAGGTGTTCCGGGTTTCCAGAATCTTGGAATTTCTTCAATCGGGTTTGGACCTCGGCTTACGCCTGGCCTCTCTGAAGGTTCATGTGTCTGCTCTGTCCGTGTGGTTTCAGCGACGGATTGCTACACTGCCAGATGTTTACACCTTTTTCCAAGGTGTTCTCAGGATCCAGCCTCCCTTCGTGCCTCCGGTGGCTCCGTGGGACTTGACGGTGGTACTGAGGGTCTTGCAGGGTCCTCCTTTTGAGCCGCTTGAGTCGGTGGAGCTCAAGTGGCTGACGTTTAAGACCATTTTTCTCCTGGCAATTGCTTCGGCCAGGAGGGTTTCAGAATTGGGGGCGCTTTCCTGTCGCCCTCCTTTTCTGATTTTTCACCAGGACAGGGCAGTGCTCCGCACGCGTCCTGAGTTTTTGCCCAAAGTGGTTTCAAAGTTCCACATTAATCAGGAACTTGTTGTGCCAGCTTTTCAGTCACCTGATCTTTCGGCTGGTGAGGCTTCCTTGGATGTGGTCCGGGCACTTAGAATCTATGTGGACCGGACTGCTTCGGTTAGGAAGTCGGATTCTTTGTTTGTCCTCTTCGGTTTTCACAAGAGGGGTTGGCCTGCCAACAAGCAAACGTTAGCCCGTTGGCTTCGTTCAGTTATTTGTGAGGCTTATGCGCAGGAGGGTTTACCTGTGCCAGCCTCTGTTAAGGCTCATTCCACTCGTTCTGTGGGTCCCTCTTGGGCTGCTAGACGTGGCGCCTCCGCTGTTCAGCTGTGTAAGGCGGCTACTTGGTCTTCAATTCAGACGTTTTTGAGGTTTTATGCGTTTGACACCTTCGCCTCTCAGGATGCATCCTTTGGGCGCCGGGTACTCCTTTCAGCACAGGAGCGTCCCCGCCCTTAGTTGAACTGCTTTGGGACATCCCCAAGGTCAACCCTGTGGACCCCCTATGGACCCTGAAGTAGAAAACAAGAGATATGGTAAGAACTTACCGTTGTTATCTCTGTTTCTACGAAGTCCATAGGGTCCACAGGGCGCCCGCCCTGACGCACCTGGCTTCAAATGGGCTGTGTGGCTGGTCACCGGTTTTCCGTCTCCCATTTCTGTGAGTATGGTTTCTTGTGTGTTCCAGTCTTCCTTCTCTCTGTTTAGTCTCCTCCTCCGGCCTTAGCTGCTTACCAACTGAGGTGCCTGTGGCCGGGGCGGGGTATAGAGGAGGACGGACCCAAGTGCATCCTGGGAGCAGCAAAGCTTTAACTGCGTGGTGCCCGTGGATCCAGATCCAGCTATACCCCAAGGTCAACCCTGTGGACCCTATGGACTTCGTAGAAACAGAGATAACAACGGTAAGTTCTTACCATATCTCTTGTTATTGCTACCCAAAAATGGGGGTGTCTTACCATTGTGTGCGAAGGGTGTGGGGAGTTTACGTCATTGTTCCCAACTCTATAACTGCTCCAAAACTTGAAAAGTACATATTTCGGGTATCACTGAGGAGATAACATAATGGGATCATATATTTCCGCCTGTACGAATTGTCTAAAAGGGACTATGGCAAAAATTCAGGAGAACTTTTTTTGTCTATTTTTCGTTAATCGGGGGAAATAAAGCTCTAACTACGTGCTTGACTGGTCTGTTAGAGGCCACCGGCTCCTTGTTCGGTGACGTACTCCTTGCCCTGGTATAAGGAAGCCGTGACGGTGAGGTTTAAATAGCCGATATTGCGTGGCTGATTCTGGCTTTGTTCTGTTTTAGGGCTTAAATCCTGGCAAAGCTATTGCTGAAATTAAGAAAATGATGGCGACCTACAAGGAGAGAGCTGCTGCAGCATAGCGGAGCCTATCTCCTAAAATGCTGGACTTTCCTGAACTCCGCCCATTACGCTGTTGTGAATTGCAAGGCGTTTCTGAAGCCTCTTAATATGCTGCGCTATAAGGATATGAAGAAGTCATTGGTTGAATTGTACACTTCTGTATTATTTGCATCATTAAAATGGTCAGTCTGCCGTTCTGTTCTAACTGAGAGGGGGTTGTGTTACCGGGATGGACACTGTCATGTTGTGATCGGGGACACGGCGACGTGATTACTTGAACTAAAATATATGTTAACATCTGTGTTTCTCTGCTAATTAATATATAAACCTGGAATGACTATTAAAATGGTTTGTCAATTAAACATTTATTTAAATCCCATCTATGAGAGAGAGGGAGAGAGGGGGGGGAGAGAGAGAGAGAGAGAGAGAGAGAGTGACTGACTGACTCCTAAACAGCCACATGTCTAATTCTGCCCATCCACTAGAAGACAGGCAAAAGACTGCACGATTAAGACATTATAATCATGCAGTAGTTTGATCATTCAGTGCAGGCTCATCAATCATCCGCAAACGTGCTGAACGTGATGTTATCGTCATGTTGTCCAGCAGGTTTGCCCGATGATAGATGTCTATCATTTTTGCAAACGGTTGAACGATAGAATACACAGCGATATACGTGTGTACAGAGAATAGAGGCGGTGCTGTTAGTGAGGGCAGGGTGACGTATAATAGAATACACAGTGATGTACATGTGTACAGAGAATAGAGCCGGTGCTGTTAGTGAGAGCAGGGTGACGTATAATAGAATACACAGCGATGTACGTGTGTACAGAGAATAGAGCCGGTGCTGTTAGTGAGGGCAGGGTGACGTATAATAGAATACACAGCGATATACGTGTGTACAGAGAACAGAGGCGGTGCTGTTAGTGAGAGCAGGGTGATGTATAATAGAATACACTGATGTACGTGTGTACAGAGAATAGAGCCGGTGCTGTTAGTGAGAGCAGAGTGATGTATAATAGAATACACTGATGTACGTGTGTACAGAGAATAGAGCCGGTGCGGTTAGTGAGAGCAGGGTGATGTATAATAGAATACACAGCGATGTACGTGTGTACAGAGAATAGAGCCGGTGCTGTTAGTGAGAGCAGGATGATGTATAATAGAATACACTGATGTACGTGTGTACAGAGAACAGAGGCGGTGCTGTTAGTGAGAGCAGGGTGACGTATAATAGAATACACAGCGATGTACGTGTGTACAGAGAACAGAGGCGGTGCTGTTAGTGAGAGCAGGGTGACGTATAATAGAATACACAGCGATGTACGTGTGTACTGAGAATAGAGCCGGTGCTGTTAGTGAGAGCAGGGTGACGTATAATAGAATACACAGCGATGTACGTGTGTACAGAGAATAGAGCCGGTGACGTATAATAGAATACACTGATGTACGTGTGTACAGAGAATAAAGACGGTGCTGTTAGTGAGAGCAGGGTGACGTATAATAGAATACACAGCGATGTACGTGTGTACAGAGAACAGAGGCGGTGCTGTTAGTGAGGGCAGGGTGATGTATAATAGAATACACAGTGATGTACGTCACCCTGCCCTCACTAACAGCACCGGCTCTATTCTCTGTACACATGTACATCACTGTGTATTCTATTATACGTCACCCTGCCCTCACTAACAGCACCGGCTCTATTCTCTGTACACATGTACATCACTGTGTATTCTATTATACGTCACCCTGCCCTCACTAACAGCACCGCCTCTATTCTCTGTACACACGTATATCGCTGTGTATTCTATTATACGTCACCCTGCTCTCACTAACAGCACCGCCTCTATTTTCTGTACACACGTACATCGCTGTGTATTCTATTATACGTGTGTACAGAGAATAGAGCCGGTGCTGTTAGTGAGAGCAGGGTGACGTATAATAGGATACACAGTGATGTACATAATGTGAAGAAACTTGATGTATATGTGCGTTATTTTTGCTGTTCGCCGTTCGATGCCTTGAGAATGACAATGGTTATTGCTCTCTCGGACGGTATCCCGGGTCCTTTATCTGAGTCCCTTTAGAACGCACAGGAAATGGCACAATAGCAAAGGTACAAGGTTATTTTACATACACACTGTAAAAACAGCAAGTACAGACTATTATACAGTATATACAGAAATGCCAGTAGTTTTAGCTGAACTTTGGGGACCCCACACACAGCAGAGGGCCCTTTAGTGTTAGAAATGTGGATAGTCACTCCGTCTCGCTTACCCGCCTGGGCTGGGGGAAACTACGCTTGTGAGAGGCTGCTGTGCGACTCCACGCTCCTCAGGGAAATGGCTTCTCCGTCCTGGACTTGCTGATCCCGGCCGCTCGGCCTGATTGTCCTCTGCTCGCCAAGAGCTGGGCGTGCCGGCCATTCACCTAGCTCCAGCTCACACACCAGCCGCACACCTGGGACCGTTCCCGGTGGCAGCATACACGTTGGCTGCGTATCTTTCGCCAGACCTTCTCTGTATCGCCAGATCTGTGGATGGCAGGCTCGAAGGATCTCCCGACTTCTATGCCCAGTCCTGCCACTCAGATCTCTGATCTCTCCCTAAAAACCCTCAGTTTGTTATTTTAAAGCCTCTGAATTTTCCACCGTGAGGTGACACCCCTGGGCCCTGCTATTGGGTGAGTTGAGTCCTCTATACAGTTAGTGATCATGTCTTGCCTCACTCCAGAGGTGAGGATTCCGGTGCCCATGTGTCTGGTACAGATCCCTTTGGACAAAGACCACTCCATCACATTGACAAGAGGATTTAGCATATCGGGGCAATAAAACCAGTCACATCCCATTCAGCTGGCCATGGTTTCCTGTGGGGGGATACTAGCAGGCATACAGAGTTACCTGGCTGCCTCTACATTCCAGTGGGAGGGGGGGGATGTCTCCCCCTGCATCCTTACCACACATTATAACATCATTATATATGTCATATGGTATGCGCCCTGTAAGTAACATATCAGGCTATAGAGATATTATACACTGATAGGCACAAACACTTGTATATGCAGTTTACCTATCACACACAGTAATACAACAAGATCAGGCTCATTGATATAAGGTCCTATTACTGTCCAATACACAGTTCTGTGCACAGCGGTATGTGATGCGCAAACAGCCCATCTGCATTATAATGGGCCAAGTTCCACTCGCACCGAGGGTCCGATTCAGACCCGCTCACTAGGAGGCGTTCGCACGCAGCCTGCCGATGTTTGCATTCTGCGTACACATAGCAATGCGCAAACCAGTCCATGCGATCACTCGCTGAGCATAGCCACCTTGCTAGAATGAGTGACAGGAAAAGCCGTTTGTGGGTGGTGACGGGCTGGACGGTGGAAACGGGGGGAATTGGAGGTGCGAACACAGGCGTGCCTGAGCGTCTTAACGCCGTTTCTGAGGTGTTCATTATTTAAGAGGCAGCGTCACTTGGCTGAATTACACACCTGAAGCGCTTGCGGTGGTAGGGTATGGTCAACCACAAGTGCTGCGTATGCATTCGATGTTACCGATGGTTGCATACTCTCCCTGGAGATGACGTGCGAAAGTGGGCTTCTTAAGACAGGCTGGTGGGCGTCTGCATACACAGCGCGATCGCATGCCAGTACATAGTGGGCATGCTGATGTCTTACTGTGTGATTGCGGATTGGCATACCTTTGCAGCAAGCGAGTGGGTCTGAATCGAGCTCAGAGTGAGCCGCCCTAGCTGGGCAATCTTCTGATTATCTGCCCTTATACACTGGAAAGCAGTAACGCGTTGTATAAAGTACACAGTTTTGGGACGAGCCATAACAAGCTAGGGGGGGGGGGGCACTTGGGTCATCGCATATACCTCCCCCACTTTTTCCAGCCGCCGCTTGTAAGTGTCCCAAAAATTACTCTACCCCATTGGCATGAGTACAGATCACACCTTGTCCACCTGGGTCAAACGGGATGCAGTCAGGATACTGGTGGGCGCTATCCCGCCCGCCGATATCCCGACATGGGGCTAAGGATAGGCGTCGAAATCCTGATGCCTATCATTAGCCCCACTACTAAATCCCGACACCCGGCATACTGAGCGCAGGTAAGCCGGGTGTCTTAGCATCTAGCCGTGGGGGGGAGGGTTAGGTTTATGGACCCCGGGAGGACTTAGTGTTAGGCACCACTAGGGGGGGTTAAGGTTTAGGGTGCGGGGAGGGGGGTTAGGCTTAGGCACTAACGGGGGGGAGGTTAGGGTTAGGCACCCCTAAGGGAGGGTTGGGGGCAGAAGGGAGGGTTAGGGTACTTATCTGCTGCTGTCAGGATTTGTACCCGCCGGGCTGCCGCTGTCTGTATTTGCATACCGATTCCGGTCAAACAATTGCTGGCTCAATTTGCCATCTGGGCCCACCTCTCCTTTTTCTGGTTCGGAGGGGTCTGGACTCTCAGCAGTTCACAGTTTTGATTACAACTCCCTCCAGAATCCTCTGCCCTGGGTAATATCCTCAGTGGTGGGCAACCCACATCATCAGAGATTCGTCCCTTCTCCCCCTCCTCTTTGGGGAACCTCATTCCCTTCGCCTCTGGCGCATCAGAGAGGAGCATAATTGGTGGCACCAGGCCCGCATCAGGGAACCTGTCAGGGGTAGGCCATGACTGGGGGTCTCGCTCTGCAATTAATAGCAGGGGAGCAGGGAGTTTCTGCACTTCTCCTCATGCTCCCCCCTCAAATGCCTCTACTCCCTCCCATGGGCCAATTACTTCTGCTACCCCCTCGGGGATTAATAACTGAGCCTTACCTGGAGTGTTCTCCATCTGGTTCTCTGTCGCCGTCTCCTCCCCCAGCCCAGCCGGCTGAGAGACTGGTGGGATATAACCGCAGGGCTGGACAACTGGTATCTCGGTCCTTGCCCCTGATCCTTCATCCCTCAGCTGCACAGAGCTGGGAAGCGATGAGTCTTCCTGGGCTTCTTGTGGTTGGCTCTAAGCAAACTCCTCGTTCCGCATACTGCCCGTGGGGTCCTCCTGATCCCCCAGCGGGTCAGAGTCTCCTCTAATCCCCCCTCCAGTTGCATTTCCTCTGAGCCCGCTTCATAGATCTGCTCAGGGCTTTTAACAGCTGAGGGGATAAGGACCACATTGTATGTCCTTCTCCTCTGCCCCTTGCATGGGAACACCGAACAAAAGAGAGAAGAAATTCCTTAAATGGGGCACTCGCGGATCAGGACTATTGTTTAAAATAAAGTATTGCGAAATATAATGAAAAAGAAAGAGAAAATATATATGTAAATAAAAATTGTGTGACCACTGTTGATTATGTTGAATTATACCATTAATTATATATTCATCATCATATGGCTTAGTAGCTTATTGTGAGTTTATCACAATGGAGTGTCAGTATTATAAGGGACAAAAACACACACTCACTTCTTCCAGGTTAGTGAGATCTGTGGGGTCTAGTTACTAAGCAGTGTTAGGAGACAGTGGGCCTGATTCAGACCAACTCGCAAGCGGGTCGACGGTGGCCCAGTGCGTACGCGCGAGCCCCAGAGTGAGCGCAAAAGCACTCTCTCCGGGGCTCACTACAAAAGGGGCGGCTGTCGATGTTGATCGACAGCTCGCCCCATTTTGTAGGCGTGGCAGGGGGGGTAGCTTCACAAACGGAGGCGTTCCCATGCGAACGCCTGCCGTTTGTGGGCGGCCCTACTGACATCACTAGTGATGTCAGTAGGTGGACTTCCTGCTCTAATAGTGCAGGAAGTCCACTGGGGCTTGCGGCAAGGAGACCCTACCGCAAGGGTCTCGTCGCAAGCCCGATGGTCTTGACCATCGCGACCATCATCATGGCCGCTAGCATAAGCTGTGGGTGGTAACCCACAGCTATGCGAGCAGCCAAGAGGCCGCAACAAAAACAAAAAAAACACGCCCTGATTCAGAGCGAGCGGCTCTGAATCAGGCCCAGAGTGAAAAGTGATAGGGGATAAGAAGTAGGTGAAAGTAAAGTAAGAAGAAGCACAAGAGGGTAGAGACCCTGCTCGTAAGAGCTTACATTCTAAAGGGGAGGGGCAGACAAACAGGTGTGACACAGATGGGGTAGGCAGGGAGGAAGGAGCATGATGCAGCTAGTTTGGATGAGAGCTGGAAGGTTATGATGGAGTAGTGGGTCTTGAGAGCCCGTTTGAAGGATTGTAAAGAGGAGGAGAGTGATAGTGAGAGGGAGAGCGTTTCAAAGGTCGGGAGCAGCACGGGCAAAATCTTGGAGGCGGGAGTGGGAGGAAGTAATCAATTGGCATGAGAGGTGGCGTGCATTAGTTGAGCGAAGGGGCGGACAGGAGAGTGGAGGGAGATGAGGTCAGTGATGTAAATGGGAGAGTAATGGGTGAGGGCTTTGGAAGCGAGTGTGAGAACCTTGAATTGGGTTCTAAAAGGGAAGGGGAGCCAGTGGAGGGCTTGTAGGAGAGGGGAGGCAGATGCAGAGCGTTTGGAGAGGAAGATGAGCCAAGCAGCAGCATTGAGCACAGACTGGAGAGGAGAGAGATGGGAGTTGGGGAGGCCAGATAGAAGAAGGTTGCAGTAGTCCAATCTTGACATGATCAGTGAGTGTATGAGGGTTTTGGTGGCATCCTGGGAGAGATAGGGTCTAATCTTGGAAATATTTTTGAGATGGAAACGTCAGGATTTTGAGAGGCTCTGGATATGTGGTTTGTAGGACTTGGTTGCTTACGCTCTGTTGCATATCTAGGTGTTATGGTCACTAATGTAGCAATGTATATTATCCATGTCCTTGTCCTATTTTGTACTGTAAGTAAGTTGTCAAATTATTTGTTTATGTGCTATGTAAGGCGCTGCGGAACACTTGTGACGCCATATAAAGAAAGGATAATAATAATAAGGTGCCAGCCAATCAGCTCCCAACTGTCATTTTTCGAACACAGCCTGTGAGATGACAGTTGGGAGCTGATTGGCTGGCACCTTATCTCATTTCACTCTGTCTCCTAACACTGCTTAGTAAATAGACCCCATAATATTGTGTATCTAACGTAAATATCAAACTCCAGATATAAAAGAGCAACTGTATTCACTCACAGCCTGACAATATGAATACATATGATTTCAAAGATAGAATCTGTTGAATAAGATCTGTAGTATAAGACAGTGCTTATATAGCTACCAGGATTTCCTAGTCTTTCAAAGCAGAATATATTTATCTCCTTTGATCATCAAGGTAAGGGAGATATATATCTCAAAATGTTGTGTTATTAGGCGTTCCCTAATATAAATATTGACGCAGTTTATATCCTCATTTATTAGCTCTGATAGATTACAGTAATATCATACGAGGTTAAAGGAGATGTTAGAAAATGCCCTGTAATGTGTTTTAACACGGTGTGACATAACCAAAGTGTGTTTTCACTGTCACTATCATGAGAAAGAAGATATTATTTGCATGGATATGGGTTTAATACCCCGATATTATGTGTTTGTGGCTTATATACTGAATATATTGCCCACTATTCCATCTAAGGGTGAGAATAAACCTTGATTGTTGGATCGAGTCAGATCATGTGAAACAGTGTATCATAAGGCATCCATAGCACACTCATGCTGACACAATGTGTCCTCTACTCTCCTAACTCTGGCAGGTCCCTATGTCTAACAGACACCCTCCGTCTATGTCATCACTTATCAAACAAACAGTGGTTTCAACACATGAGTATTAAAAACATAGCACACGCTAGCAAGCGAGTGCCGCATGTCTCCTGACGCGCGTTTCGCATCTAATGCTTAGTCATAGGATCAAAACAGTTTTGTGTGTACATGTTTTATGTGTGTGTACATGTGTGAGTGCATGTATGTTTAATAAACTTATACTGTGTACGGTGTGTGTCCTGTGTTTATTTAAACATTTCTTTGCAGGTGAACTACAGGTACCAGCTGGCCCTTAATGCCCCGCATGCTTGTACTTGTGGTTCTCCAAGTAGCAGCATGCGGGGGAGGCTTGCTGGGACCTGCAGTTCTACTTGTAAAGACAATGTTTACACATCTATTTTTACACAACACCTATACACTATTAACCCGCCACCCATGATCACCAGAGGTGGCGGGGACAGCCCCGGGCTATCAGCCTGGGGGGTCCCCAGCTCTACAGGAATCCCCGGCCTGGGCTGACTAGCGGTCAGGGCTGATGCTGCCGCTGGGGGGGTCCAGTGATAGGGCTCTCCTGGCTGTGGCATCAGTCCCCCCGCTAGAAAAAGTCTGGTGCACAACATTTTTATTTATTCACAGATGTACGGATGGTTCTCACTACCCGTGTGTGCATCAGTCTTTTTTTTTGTAACAAATGAAGCTGCTAGGACGCACGATGCATCGCATGCTGAAAAAGACGGCACGATCAGCATACGAACACGACGGAGAAGATGGACTGCACATCTGATCACACGATATGTTTTGATGGCTGCGGGAGCGCGCATCACATCCTACCTAAAAAGCACATGATTTCCACACGATCCATCGTACGGCGCGTCGAAAATCGGGGAATCGGCCCGAAATCGCGTAGGTGTATGGCCAGCATAAGAATACCCAACGCATTTCTAATACACCTCTTAGTGCATCTGTCTGAATTTGTATTGTAACTCTGTATGAGCACCATCGGGACACATGCGCGGTGCAACTCAGACGCATGCACTAATAACATCACATAAGAATAAAAACCAGTTTGGTCCCCATAGGATAAAACCCACGTTGGCCCCTACAGAAAAAAAAACAAGCAAACACACTGGCCCCTACAGCAAACAACACGCTAGCCCTCACAGGAAAAAAACAAACACATTGGCCTCAATAAGAAGAAAATAAAACACAATGGCCGCGAACAGGAAAAAAATAAAACACATTGTCCCACATAGGAAAAAAGAAAACACATTGGCTCCCAATAGGAAAACATACACAGTAGCTCCTGACAGGAAAAAAAACACACACATTGGTCCCCGACAGGAAACAAAAAACACATTAGCCCCTGGCAGGAAAAAACAAACAAATTAGCCCTCAACAAGAAAATAAAAAACACATTAGCCCCCACAGGAGAAAAAAAACACATTTGCCCCCGACAGGAAAAAAAACACATTAGCCCCCGACAGGAAAAAAACAACTCATTGGGCCCCACAGAAGAAAATAAAACACATAGGGCCTGATTCAGAGCCGGACGCTCTGACCAGAGCGCTCGATCTGAATCAGTGCCCTCCTCCATGAAAATAGAGCGTCCTCCTGGACGCTCGTATAGCTGTGGGTGACCACCCACAGCTATAGCGAGCATCCATGATGATGGTCGCGATGGTAAAAGACCATCGCGACCATCGGGCTTGCGATGAGACCCTGCGGTAGGGTCTCGCTTCCGCAAGACCAGGAGTGATTTTGGCTCTATCAGAGCCAAAGTCACTCCCACTGACATCATTACTGATGTCAGTGGGGCCGGCTTCAAACGGTAGGCGTTCCCATGGGAACGCCTCCGTCTGGCCGCCACGCCCCCGGTACACCCACCAAAGGGGACGTGCTGTCAATCACCATCGACAGCACTCCCCCTTTGGTGCGAGACCCGGAGCGACAGCTTGGCTGTCGCAGTCCGGGTCTCGCACATGCGCACGACGGAGCTCCCTCCGTTGTGCGCATGCGCAGTGGGGCAACATCGACCCGTTTGCGAGCGTCCTTTGCTCGCGAACGGGTCTGAATGACCCCCATTGTCCCACATAGGAAAAAATAAAACACACTGACTCCCAATAGGGAAACATACACAGTAGCTCCTGACAGGAAAAAAAATACACACATTGGACCCCACAGGAGAAAAAATACACATTAGACCCCACAGGAGAAAAAAAAACTCATAGGACCCCACAGAAGAAAAAAAACACATTAACCCTCACAGGAAAAATATAAAACATACATAATTTCCGCAGTCTTCCACAGAAGACTGACCTGTCTGCAGCACTTGCTGATATACTGGGCTCTGGGACATTTCAACTGCACCGCACAACTTGTAGCAGGTCAGGGGGTCCTCAGTTCCAGTTCCAGCCAGGGCTGCCATTAGAAATTGTTGGACCTGGGACTGACAAAATAGGCAGGGCCCCCCTCTCTCCAAGTCTGGGACTCAAGTCCTGGCAGTCCCCCCCAAACCCCCCCCCCAAGGCGGTGGTCCTGACTGTGAGGCATAATATTTTATACTGAAGTGGGCACTGTGGGTCATGATATTTAATACTAGAGGAAGTGTGGCATAGTGGGGGCATAATATTATTAATGGGGACATTGTGTCAAATATTATTATTATTATTACATTTTATTTATAGGGCGCCACAAGTGATCTGCAGCGCCGTACATACAGTAAAGAGTACACAGAACATTACATTACAATACAGTAACCAACTTATAAACAGAACACAAGTAACAATTAGCAACACAATTCTCCACACACAGTACAGCTGGGAAGGTGACAGCTGTCATATAAGTGCTAGAGAAGAGGGCTGTGAGACAGTGGGGAGGAGGACCCTGCTCCTAGGAGCTTACAATCTAGGGGCACTGTGGGGCATAACATTAATACTGGGGACAGGACGGGTGAGGGAAGAGAAGTCCTCACATACTGTCGCAGCGTGCAAGGGAAACAGACCGGCCGGGCAGAGCTGGAGAGAGAGGGAAGGGGTGGGGACTCGGGAAGGGGGTGGGGAGAGGAGACTTAAGGTGCGTACACACTGGGCGATATTACTGAGCGATTGCACGATTATGACATCGTAATCATGCAATCGATCAGTAATCGTGCACTATAATGTCGGAAACGACCAGCGATGCGCGCTTCCCCTGGTCGTTTCCGACATCTCTCACCACCTGAACATGCCGGCCAACAACCTGCCAATAACGACAGATTGGCCATGTTCAGGAATGATGGAGGGTGCCTGCACTGAGCGACATATCGTTCAGTGCAGGCACAACAGGGGGGGATCAGGAACGACTGTACGATTACGATGTCGTAATTTAGTGGCAGTGCGAGCTGGCCTGGCTGAGGGGACTATGGGACCATTATTCCTGGAGCTTAGATTATACCATATCTCCAAAGTGGAGGTGATATAAGCAGCACATGTGTGCAAAGGATATAAAATGCTCCCGTATAATATACAGATCTGTATTGATTTTTTATAGATTTTTTATATGGGGTTGTTATAATTAATATTTAGATTTTTAATCTGTATACATATTTGTTCTATTTAGTGCACTTTTTATAATTTTGTGATTTGTTGATTATATTTTTCATTATATATTGTATTAAATAATTTTTGTCTACCAGCGCTGTCTATACTTCTGTATATGACTATGGGACCAGCCCAGCGGGAACTTACCCGCTGTCCCAATCCACCCCTGATAGTAGCAATAATTGATGCCACTTTTATTAGACTAACAAGTATGTACACAATACATATACATCGTATACACATACATGGTACATACATACAAATACATAGTATACATACACATAGTATACACATGCATGCAGGGGCGTATATTCCTATTGGCCAGGATGGCACTTGCAAGGGGCGCCGGCCGGTGCGGGGGGGCGCTAGCACTGCCCGGCATTGCCACCCGCGACCAGTTCTGTCTGTCAAAAGTCTGTGCAGTTGGGAGCTGGAGCACCATTTATCATTCTATTCTATAGAACGGTACCTCAGTTCGTGGCTCCGCGATTTCCATTTTTTATTTTTTTTTTACCAAGTCCGGAGATACCTACTTTGGGCCGAAGAGGACCTGAACTTCACATAGGAGACGGTGAGTATGGATATTTTTTCATAGGTACCTACCCTATGGATATTCTACATGGACAAGTGAACCGATGCTATAGGGACACATAGGAGAGTATGTGTATATGTGTGTGTACATGTGTGAGTGCATGTACTGTATGTTTAATAAACTTATACTGTGTACAGTGTGTGCTCCCTGTGTTTATTTAAACATTTCTTTACAGGTGAACTACAGGTACCAGCGTGCCCTTTATAGCCCCCCGTTAGAAAAAGTCCAGTGCTGGTTCTGGAAAATACAGGGGAACCCTACTAATTTTTTTGCCCTGTATTTCCAGAATCAGGACTGGATCAGAGCCCAGTGCTGGTTGCGCAGAATACGGGGGACCCCTACGTCGTTTATCCCCCGTATTTTGGCAATCAGGGCTGGTTCTGACTAACCCGGTGCTAGTTGTTCTCACATACGGGGGACTCCTACGTCGTTTATCCCCTGTATGTTTGCCCAACCAGCACTGGGTCACTCAAGCCCGGGGCTGGTTGCTCTTTGGGTGGGGGGGCATGACGTGTTTTTTTTTTAAACTTTTTTTTTTTTTTTTTTTCACAGATGCATGAATGGTTCTCACTGAACCATCCCTGCATCTTTGCTTATTTTATTACAGACAGATGAATGCATTACGGATCTCCCCTTGCGTGCATCAGTTTTTTGTTTTTACAAATGACGTTGCTCGGACGCACGATGCATCGCATGCTGCAGAACACGGCACGATCAGCATACGAATACGATGGATCATATGGGCTGCACATCTGATCATACGATATGTTTTAGGAGCTGCGGGAGCGCGCATCGGATCGTATCCTCTTTAAAAACAATACGATTTGTACACGATTCATCGTACGGCGCGTTGAAAATTGGGCAATCGGCCCAAAATCGTCCTAGTGTATGGCCAGCATAACTGCACTTCCGCCCTCACTACTGAAGGCTGTGGGGGCTCCCTAGTGACCCTGTAACTCAGGGATGGGGAACCTTAGGCCCTGGGGCCATATAAGTCCCTCAAGATAATTTGGTCTGGCCCTCTGAGCTTTTTTCTGCTAGCCTCATCTGGATAGGAGGGTGCCTATAATGGCACCCTGCAGCCAAAATCTATGCAGCACTGCCACCTGGAGCGTCCTTAGGTTGCTTCAGATGGTCACATCGCTGCCCTTACATCTCTCCGGAGTATCCTCAGGATGCTCCAGGCATTGTTGGGCATTGTTGTAATCACTGGCGATTGTGGCCCTGTCCCCGAGTGACATCACATGAAGGGGGCGTGGCCTGCACTGGGCCCGCGAATAGTATTATATATATTAAAATGGCCCTCGGGAGAAAAAAGATTCCCCTCCCCTGCTGTAACTAATGACATCTACTGAAGGGGAACTATCCTCTACCCTAGTGACCCAGTAACTGATGACGTCAGGGTGCTTCTACTGGAATGAAACTATCCTCTACCCTAGTGACCCTGTAACTTGTGACGTCAGGGTGCATCTGCTGAAGGGGATCTATCCTCTACCCTAGTGACCCAGTAATAGATGACGTCAGGGTGCATCTACTGAAGTGAAATTATCCTCTACCCTAGTGACCCTGTAACTCATGACGTCAGGGTGCTTCTACTGAAGAGGACCTATCCTCTACCCTAGTGACCCAGTAATAGATGACGTCAGGGTGCATCTACTGAAGAGGATCTATCCTAGTGACACGGCCGCGGAGGAGTCACTTCCTGCCCTTGGACCGCATAAAGTGCTTCCGGTGTGTGTCTGCGGAGCTTCCGGTTTTACTCCAGAGCCGCTCTCTGAGCAGCAGCATGATGTCCTGTGCTCCCGGGCTCGCATGAGTCACCTCCCCCCGGCGGCAGCAGTAGGTGAGTAGAAGCAGCGGGGACGGGAGAGCTGCCCTGTGTGTGGCTGGGGAGGGAGCGGCGGCTGCTGGGGACAGAGGCGCTGTGTACCCGCCCGCACGGTGCACTATGGCATTATAGCGTGTAACACCCGGTGCCCGGCCCTGTGCATGGCTCAAAGAGTCAAGGAACCAATGGTCACCTACCCCGGGCCAATGTGTAGGGAAAATATGTGGAACGACGTAATGTGGTTTGTGGGGTGACCATCATTAGGACAGTAACATGGGGGTAGGTGTGATAGGTACTGTGTGTGTGTATGGGGTGACCATCATTAGGACAGTAACATGGGGCTAGGTGTGATAGGTACTGTGTGTGTGTGTGTATGGGGTGACCATCATTAGGACAGTAACATGGGGGTAAGTGTGATATGTACAGTGTGTGTGTGTATGAGGTGACCATCGTGAGGACAGTAACATGGGGGTAGGTGTGATAGGTACAGTGTGTGTATGGGGTGACCATCATTAGGACAGTAACATGGGGGTAGGTGTGATAGGTACAGTGTGTGTGTGTATGGGGTGACCATCATTAGGACAGTAACATGGGGGTAGGTGTGATAGGTACTGTGTGTGTGTATGGGGTGACCATCATTAGGACAGTAACATGGGGCTAGGTGTGATAGGTACTGTGTGTGTATGGGGTGACCATCATTAGGACAGTAACATGGGGGTAAGTGTGATATGTACAGTGTGTGTGTGTATGAGGTGACCATCGTGAGGACAGTAACATGGGGGTAGGTGTGATAGGTACAGTGTGTGTATGGGGTGACCATCATTAGGACAGTAACATGGGGGTAGGTGTGATAGGTACAGTGTGTGTATGGGGTGACCATCATTAGGACAGTAACATGGGGGTAGGTGTGATAGGTACAGTGTGTGTATATGGCGTGATCATCATTAGGACAGTAACATGGGGGTAGGTGTGATAGGTACAGTGTGTGTATATGGGGTGACCATCATTAGGACAGTAACATGGGGGTAAGTGTGATAGGTACAGTGTGTGTGTGTGTATGAGGTGACCATCGTGAGGACAGTAACATGGGGGTAGGTGTGATGGGTACAGTGTGTGTATATGGCGTGATCATCATTAGGACAGTAACATGGGGGTAGGTGTGATAGGTACAGTGTGTGTGTGTATGGGGTGACCATCATTAGGACAGTAACATGGGGGTAGGTGTGATAGGTACAGTGTGTGTGTATGGGGTGACCATCATTAGGACAGTAACATGGGGGTAGGTGTGATAGGTACAGTGTGTGTATATGGCGTGATCATCATTAGGACAGTAACATGGGGGTAGGTGTGATAGGTACAGTGTGTGTGTATGGGGTGACCATCATTAGGACAGTAACATGGGGGTAAGTGTGATAGGTACAGTGTGTGTGTGTATGAGGTGACCATCGTGAGGACAGTAACATGGGGGTAGGTGTGATGGGTACAGTGTGTGTATATGGCGTGATCATCATTAGGACAGTAACATGGGGCTAGGTGTGATAGGTACAGTGTGTGTGTATGGGGTGACCATCATTAGGACAGTAACATGGGGGTAGGTGTGATAGGTACAGTGTGTATGGGGTGACCATCATTAGGACAGTAACATGGGGGTAGGTGTGATAGGTACTGTGTGTGTGTGTGTATGGGGTGACCGTCATTAGGACAGTAACATGGGGGTAGGTGTGATGGGTACTGTGTGTGTGTGTGTATGAGGTGACCATCGTGAGGACAGTAACATGGGTGTGTTTTGTGTATGGGGAAAATCTTTATCATGTCGCAGACGTTTTGCTGCTTAATTACAGCCCAATCTGCTAGCAGAATAATTAAGTACCTATCTGACCACCAAGGCTCGAAACTCCTTTAACCTCCGGACATAGCTAATGTTTTTTTTTCTGAATATACCCAGCTTTATTAGTTACAACTACAGCACGTTGTTCTTTTCCCTGAGAAATGCCAGAAGCCCAAATAGTGACCCAAACCACCCAGTGGCCCAAATAGTGACCCAAGATCCCTCCTGAGTTGAGGAAGCACGGGCCTATAGCTCTCCTAAACGCTGATGTCACAATATATGCCGAATTCATTGCAAGTTACTTTACCCCCGTTCTCCCTTCGTTCATGTTCTCTAACCAGGTCAGTTTTGTGTTAAGTAGACGGGGCCCCATACACACACACACACACTGTGTTAGCATGCCCTAATAGCAAAACTGTAGCAGTGCATGCTGGGTTATGTAGTTCCATAACAGCTGGAGTGTCAAGGTTAGCCAACACTGCTCTAGGTAAAGGATGTGGGCTGATTAAGTTCTGTGGGTAATTGGGTCAGAAGGTGTTAATGCCGCAGTGATGTAAGGTGCCTTGGTGCAGCGGCCCCTGCAATGTGCCAGCAGTGATGTAAGGTGCCTTGGTGTAGCGGCCCCTGCAATGCCCCAGCAGTGATGTACTGTGCCTTGGTGTAGCGGCCCCTGCAATGCCCCAGCAGTGATGTAAGGTGCCTTGGTGCAGCGGCTCCTGTAATACGCCAGCAGTGATGTAAGGTGCCTTGGTGCAGCGGCTCCTGCAATGTGCCAGCAGTGATGTGAGGTGCCTTGGTGCAGCGGCTCCTGCAATGTGCCAGCAGTGATGTGAGGTGCCTTGGTGTAGCAGCCCCTGCAATGTGCCAGCAGTGATGTGTGGTGCCTTGGTGCAGCGGCTCCTGCAATGCCCCAGCAGTGATGTAAGGTGCCTTGGTGCAGCGGCTCCAGCACTGATGTAAGGTGCCTTGGTGCAGCGGCCCCTGCAATGCCCCATCAGTGATGTAAGGTGCCTTGGTGCAGCGGCTCCTGCAATGCCCCAGCAGTGATGTAAGGTGCCTTGGTGCAGCGGTTCCAGCAGTGATGAGTGAGGTGATTGTGATCTGGTACTGTAGCGTCAGCGCCTACTCTGACCAGGAGATGATCTAATAATCTTCTCTCTGAGCTGGGAACGCCATTAGTGGGGCCTGACTGTGACACATACAGGGCAGCAGTGGTGTATAATGCTGTATTCCCTGTGTATAGATGGGCTTGGGGTCTGTACATGGACTGTGGGTGAGGATGTACATAACAAAGCTGATGTACGAGTTGGTTCATATTTAGGACCATGGAAAGAGTAGGGGTGCATGATTCTAAATCCTTAGCGTGAGGGTATTTTAATTTTTTTTATTTTTTTTTTCTTTGTCCAACTTTCGGATAACCTCACCACATGCAGTTTCTTGGGTAGCGGGAAGTAGGCCTGTGTAATCATCTGGCCATTAGAATGTTATAACGAAGAAATATACTGCATTAATGATGTATTGGGCAGTGTGTGCGCCATCTAGTGGTCACTATATAACATCTCACTATGCAGGTCACTGCCTGACACATTGCTGCACACTGCTGGGTAGTTTTGGCAATTAAACCTAATTTTAATAAGATGTGCAATTTATATATGTACAGTGTTTCCCACTCACAATGTACTTAACACGGAAAAAAAGCATATTAGTCTCCGCTGTTTTACCTGTAAACTGGTATTTTTAAATGCAGATAAATCCCTCTTTAAGGCTGTAATTGTCACACAGGTAAATGTGGATCCTGTATTGTTTCTGTTTAGCAGATGAAGATGTAACACACAGAACGGCAATAGAAAGTGTAACTTTGCATAGGTCATAATATGTAGCCTTAATAAATACTTGTTTGCTTTCAGGTCTGTCCTTTGTGGCTGCGATATTCTCATCACTGGAGCGTGTGCTACCCGGCGTGGATGCAGATACTAAGCACGGACGTCTCTTATTCTACAGTATATCTGGATTCAGCATCTGCCCGGCGGGGAAAGTCTTTGTAGGTCACAGCTGATTATTGAATGTCCGAGCACAGAAATATAACGCTAGTAAACAGTTTTTTTGTCCCAAGGGTTTTGAAGGATGGTTTAAATGTAATGTATGAATGATTATTTATCCTACCTGCTGTAATTACCTTTTATGGTGCCAGGTTTGTATTCCTCATTGGGAATAATCACAGGATAATATAAAGTGTAATTTTGTATTAATCAGAATGAATAGTGTTGGCAGATAACTTTGATCAGAGCAGCAAATGGTGCAAGTAGAAATCTATTCACACATGAGCCTAGTTCAGAGCTTCCCAAACGCCGCCATTACAAGCACAAATGACCTAATTAGTACCTCAGCCAATTTGGTTTAACCATCTGGGTTCAACCATGGATATTCTTAAAACCTGCACTGTAATAGCGTAGTTTGGGAAGCTCTGGCCTAGTCTGTGTGTGCGCAGAGCAGCTTAGCTAGTCAGTTTGCTTGTAGGTGCCATGGTGTTAGTAGCGATGGGTACCTCCTTTCTGAGGTATTTGTTAGCTTTAGAGCAAGTATTATGTTCCCCTATATCAGAGGTTCTCAAACTCTGTCCTCTGGACCCCAAACAGTGCATGTTTTGTAGGTTTCCTCACAGAATCAAGTGAATTTGCTCCCCCTGTGGATCTTTTAAAGTGTCAGTGAGTAATGACTACACCTGTGCACCTGCAGGGTGACCTGGAAAACATGACCTGTGAGGGTCCTGAGGACCGAGTTTGAGAACCTGTGCTCTAGATGTTATGGGGTAACAAAATGGCTGCCAAGGAGACATACTTATGTGTCCGCATTCAGAAGCATATAAACAGAAATGAATTGTACCAGCGAGGGAATGTGTCCTTTGGCCCATTTGCGGGCCCGGTGCAGGCCACACCCCTCCATGTGATGTCACACAGGTAGAGGCCACAATCGCCAGTGATTACAGCAAATACCGGCGTATCCTGTGGATGCTCCGGGGAGCTGTAAGGGCAGCCGTGTGACTGTCTGAAGCGTCCTAAGGATGCTCCATGTGGCGCTGCTGCATAGATTCTGGCTGCAGTGTCTCATTCTAGGCACCCTGATCGCCAGATAAGGCTAGCAGAAAAAAAGCTCCGAGGCCCAGACCAAATGATTTCGGGGGGGGGGGGGGGGGGGGGGGGGGATGTTCCCCATCCCTGCACTAAATGTTGCTATTCACACACCTTTTCTTGCACAGAGAACAATAAGCCTTTAGTACACATTGTAGGTCATACATGAAGCTCTAGAATCCAGTAGTAAATTCCCTTAATAAATGAGGCAATGTCGCCCCCTGTTGATGTAGTAGGGTACCAACACATGGACCGTGTTTAGGGAGATATCCCTGACACTCCTACTACACAGGGTATAAACTAGTCTTACAGGTGTAACCACTTGGCCTGGTGGGAAGAGCGTAATCGGACTAAGTGTGTCTCATTTGAATCTCTAGCCCGTTGCCAGGAATAGGGGTCCCTGGAGTCATCGTTAGTGCCCTATGGGGGGGGAGCGTTGGTGCACAGTGTATCTCCTGCCTGAGGTCTCTGGTCTCATAGCGAGCGGAGGGCACCCAGCATGTGACTTGCAGTAACACGGTGCCCAGAGGAGAGCAGAGTAAGTGTTTTTGGGCATTGTACATTTTTTATATTTGCATTAATATCTATGTTAATGCATTGTTTCTCTTTGTTTGAGCTTTACTAATATCGTTACAATATATTTAGTGGGTTACTTGTATTCATTAATACTCTTACTTGTTTTAACAATATATTTATGTATATAAATAAGTTGATATTATTTTCCAGGGCTGGCTCAAGCTCCACGCGCACCCTGTGCCAGTAATGTTGCAGTGCCCCCACCCGGTAATACTTTTGTTAACTGAACAAAAATAAAACCTCTCCTATCTTTTTAATTAAAGAAATGAATACACAAAAAAACAAAACAAACAAACAAAGGAATCAATTTTTAAGAAAAAAAATGTTAAAATGCTTTGGCCCCCACATTGTAAAAAAACATACACACACACATTAACCCCACCAGGACAAAATAACTACACATTGGCCCCCACAGGATAAAGACAAACACACATTGACGCTGACAGGATAAAAACAAACAAACACACACTTTGGCCCCTTCAGGGTAAAAGACAAATCGTTGATGCAATGAATTATTAATGCCCTCCCCAGGAATAATAACAAAACACCATGAATTATAAATGCTCCCACAGAAAAAATAATACACACATTGTCCTCTAAGCTCAATTGTCTATTGCTCCTTGCCGATCATGGAGGACACTTTATACCCCATTTACACTAAAGTCCCGGGTTCGAGCCAGGGTTTTGAACACTGGTCCAACCTGGGTCGGATCCGGCTTCACACTCCGCTTCCACTGCACTTTGACCAGGGTTATTGCCGGTTCGGCCGCGTTCACACTGCACCCACGTACCATGTAATTCTTCTGCCAACGCTTGGAGATGGCGGCATCATCATGGGGATTTCCCCATACTGTAAACTGGGCCCCGGGTCACCCGTTTACACTGCCCCCTTAACCCAGGTCCTACCTGTGTCCAGCCCTGCTTGCTTCCGGGGTTATTTTATTGGGGAGCAGCTTCAACTGAGACCCGACCAGGTTTGACTCTGCAATAACACAGGTTTTTCACTCGGTGGAAAAGGGGCATTAATCTGAAATATATATAGATTGATCTGGATGGGTCACATCTATATTTCACCTTACACACCATCACACACTCCAGGTGCTCACCTCAGTCACACAGTGCTCCTCAGCTAGCCCCCCCCCCCCCATCCCCACCCAGCGCTCAGACTCAGCAAATGCCCAATGCAGTCACACAGTGCTCCTCAGCTAGCCCCCCTCCCACCTCAGACTCAGTACCTGCTGACTAGCTGAGCTGCTGACTACACACATGCTGCTCTCCAGGCATCTCTCGCCACCGTCCATAAGTTACCCCCTCCCCAGTTCAGTCTCCTCCTGGCCCCTCTCCAGCAGTCAGTCAGGCTACTACTCACCAGTCCAGCACAGTCCGCTGGTCCTGTGGACCGCACCACACCCGCCGCTAGCCGCTGTAGTCAGTGTCCGCACCTGCTGCCACTGTTACTGACACTGTCTGACCACCCCTCTCACACCATGCATGCTTCAGGTGGCTCAGACTCGCTGTGCGCGGACAGGGACGGCCGCGGTGTGTGACATCACACGCTACCTCTTAAGGGGTCATGCCTGCCCTGCGCTTCCCGGTCACTTAAGTCAAGAGGGAAAATGGCAGCGGGGAAATCAGCGCGCCCACTGTGGATGGCGCCCGTGCTGACCCTGCTATTTTCAGTTATACTTCATAATCTTTAGTGGGTTACTTATATTTTATATAATCGGTTGTTTGTAATCATTTACTTCATCTTTTCATAATAAATAACCTTTTATTGGAACAATGGTCTCGAGTGTGTTTTTTGTGTTTAATAACCTTTTTGTATTTAAAGAACTGAAATCCAGCCTGTCCCAGCTGTCATACAGTGGAAACGTCTTACTGAGTACAGTTCCCTCTTACTGTATGTATGTGTGAGCCCAACTATCCACACACATTTACATTTTAAAAATACTGAATTTGAGTCTTTCATTTGGATATTATGGAAGTAAAAAATAAAATTTAATTAACTTTGCAGAGCTCAACATGACACTACTAGTTTGTGGTGTAAGTGATTTCCTTTTAAAATATTAAAAATGATCAGACATATTAAACTGTATACAACCCAAATCAATAACTATACACAATTGTGGTAATATAGATGGACTTATGAACTGCTCTATTATTTAATTGAGGACGTAGCCTGGCCACTTACGGCAGGCGCCTCACACTGGCAGTCTGTCTGAGGACGCAGTGAGTATGGACAGACCTTGTCATTTACGGGAGACCAGACCCCTATCATTGCTCCACCGTTGGAGATCAGGTGAGAGCTGGCGGACACTACCACACGAGGAGGCGGGATTCCCCGCACCCCACCGCTTCCACTAGAGAGAAGGTGAGAGAAAAAATATTGCCGGCTAGATTGGGAGCTCCCGGCCGCATACCTGGAGAGGTAGTGACCTCTATTTATAAGCTGCTGCTGCTGCAGCGGCGAGTGTAATTTTTATTTTTTTTTCTACTGCAGGGTCCATAGGGTATCCACAGGATACCTTGGGGTATAGGCGATTGCGGCAGACATCCAGGCACCACAGAGTTGAATTTTCAGCCTCCCAGGATGCACTGGGGTCCCTCTCCTATACCCCGAGCCTCAGGCCACTCAGTTTTCGTCGGTGCCTGGCCGGACCAGTCGCACTGTACAGAGGGGGGTCTTTTCAAGACCCTGAAGATTTCTTAGCAGCTGTGGCTGCACAACTAGAGTGCTCCAGCATAGGACAGTCAGTATTGACGTCCATGCTGTCACTCCTACACCCCGCCGGTACCAGAACGCCGGTACCGATCCGGGGTGGGCACCGCAGGTAACAGTCCTTTCTGGTCCCCAGGCAGGGGGGCTCCCTGGGGACCGGCTGCGCGTGGGGCCAGGTACTGATCCTGCGCCTTCCACTAGACCACCAGGGACAGCGGACCGCAGCATGTGCGGTACAGCGCGGCATCCCAGGGGTTAATGGCAGGCCAGGGGAGAACGCCTTCCCTGTCTCACAGCCGGCGTCTCCCCCGCTGCCCAGTGCCATTCCACAGCGGTCTGAGCGGGCTGTGTCAGCGCTCCTCCCCCGGGCCCTGCTCCTCGGTGGCCATTTTCTCACTGGGAATGACACTCTGCTGGAAGCTGATACAGATGCCATTGCGGTCCGGGTCCCCCGCATACCTCTCCTTCAATTAAGGTCAGTGTATGCAGCACTGTTTCCTACCAGGCTCTGGTCTGTGTAGTTGATCGCAGTGCTTGTAATGCAGGATGTTATCTGTGCATTGTATGTGACTTAAATGCTAGCGCTGTTTGCCTGTACTTTCATTTCTGACTGTCAGCCTTTTTCCTATCCCTGTTCTTCTGCTACAGCCCTTGCGGTGCGGTGTTGCAGGGTGTTTATTACCTCACAGTAAACGTGGTTTTACTGTGTGGGAAGTCACATACGCTCCGTTCACACTCCTCATGTCTGAAAGTGAACGAGGATATCCTCTTCCAGCTATAATGTACTGATATCATGTGCAGTTAGCGGAGGGATATGTAGACGCTGAGGGTTTATGGAGGGCATGTTGTATTATATATCACGCCCCATTTCTGTCACTGTGCCTGCACAAAAAGGGGACTGCCGTCGGCTGGCTAAGATGCTTACAGCCCTTGTGGGCAACGCCCCCTGCGTTTCCCCATAGGGGTTATTCCAGCGAGTGGTGGTCTCATCACATGCAGGGGTCCCTGGGCAGTTGATGGTTCCCCAGTGTATCCTGTTTTTCGCCCCCCCAGGTCTCGCAGGAGCCTGTGTGGGTGAATTTATTGTCCAAATGGTATAGCACCTGATGGACGTTTTACAGGGGGAGTCACCATTTCGGCCTTCTAAACGGCCTTACGGGTCTCAGACGGGTAAGGACATGATGTCTGATGACGGTGACATTATTGACTTTTTCAGACACGTGCCCCTTAGTGCAAAGGAGGCGTAGTCTGGGTCTAAAGTCTGGGGAATACATTTATCTCTCTCAAGTCTATATGCCTGGCCTTATACGGGCAGTCCGTGCGGCTTTGGTTATTACATATCCCCCGTGGTTAAATCCAAATATGCCTTCTTTAAGGATAAGGGTGTTGCCACTGTAATTCCTCTATCTGGTCAGGTGGATCATTTAGAGGAGGCGTGGAAAATCCGGGTAAGCGGTTCCAGCCTCAAAAAAACGGTTGACCTTTTGCATACCCCTTTGCGGATTGGGAGTTACCTTTACGGGTAGATTCTCATGTTACACGCCTAGTGAGGAGTGCTACGTTGTCCAGGCCCTCCTTGAAGGAGGTTACACATTGCAAGGTGCAAATATATCTAAAATCCAATTATTCCCTTGCTGGAGGGGCTTCCAGGCCGGCTAGGGGGGGCCAGAGCCATGGAGCGCTGGGCACACTGACTCTCCAGCAGAGCAGGTGGATAGTGGCAAATTCTCAGAGACTTAGCCACGTTCATAATGAGACAGTCTTGCATATAGCCTACTCCTTTCCAGAATCTCCTCGGCAGCAGTAGCGGCTCGCCGCTCCCTGTGGTTGCGCTCTTGGAAAGAGGACGCAGATTCCATTTGGAATGCTTTGCCTTTTACGGGACAGGTCCTGTTTGGCCCTCATCTGGACACAATTGTGGCCCTGCAGGCAGCAGCTACGTCTGCGTGTCTGCCATCGGCTACAGTCCCATCGGGGTCTGGGGCTTCGTCTTTTCGGCCCTGTGAGGCCAGGGTAAGTCTAAAATATAGCTTTCCAAGACAGTCAGTAGCCAGGAAATCTGCTCAACCATAAGAACAGGCTTGGAGTACAAGACGTCCTACTCCCAAGTTGGACTATAAGCCTTCAGCCTCATGGGACGGGCCTCCTCTCGGGGGACCCCAGAGTTGGAGGCCGGCTTCTCCAGTTCGTCCAGTGCTGGTGTCTGACCTCCACGGACACTGGGGTAAGAAGTATTTTCTTGAAGGTATGTCCTCTCCTCCCGGTAAAAGCCTCCCAGACGGTTTTTCGTTACAGGTCTTCTGTCAATTCAAGACCAGGCCCTGTAATTTTTGAGGGTGTTGCACTCTCTGCTCCAGGCAGGAGTTATAGTACCTATTCCGTTGCCCCAAAGGGGAACAAGGTATTACTCCATCCTCTTTCTGGTACAGAAACCCAATGGGTCTTACCTGGACATCCTCAACCTCGAATCCTTCAACAAATTCTTAAGGGTTCCTTGGTTCAGGAGGGGGACCCTGCATTCCATCATTCAATGGAGCCTGGGAATTTTGTGGTGTCGTTGGATATATTCAGGGTGACTACCTGAATGTCCCTATTTTCTTCGAACACCAGTGTTTTTCCTCAGGTTTGCAGTGGTCGATAAGCATTTCCAGTTTTACCAGGGTCATGGCAGTTATGGCAGCCCACCTGCGGATGCAGGGGGTCCGCTTGTTACCCAATCCGGGCGACCTCCTGGTGTTACCAGAGTCTCCAGAGATACTTCAGTGCCATCTGCAACGGACAATATCTGCGTTACTACGTTAGGGCTGACTGATACACTGGAAATGGTCCTCTCTGATTCTTCAGAGGATGCTCCATATCCCAACATCTGAGGATCTTTGTGATTGAGGAAAAGATCTCTGCATTACAGGCAAAGGTACGCAGTTGCCTGCAGAGTTGCCGAGTGTCTATTCACTCGGCAATGTGGTTCCTGGGTTCCAGGGTGTCGCTGTTCGACATGGTGGAGAGTACCCAGTGTCACTCTGAACCTCTAGAAAAATTGATCTTCGGATGGGATGGGTTGCCCCATAGGATAAAGTCAATAGTGCTTTCCCCGGAGGTTTGTCTCTCTCTGGCCTGGTGGCTGCGGAAAGCTCACCTAAACAAGGGGCACCCCCTTTGGGATTGCGGACAGGGTCCTTCAACGGACGCCAGTATCCGTGGCTAGGAAGCAGTGACGGGTCCACACTTGTTCCAGGGCAGGTGGACACCAGTAGTTTTTGCACTTCCCATAAACATCTGAGAACTCTGAGCAGTATTCAAGGTTCTCCAGCATGCAGGACAGGTCCTCCACGGAAATACCGTGCAGGTACAGTCTGACAACGCCATCATGATGGCTTCTGTAAACCACCTAGGTGGTTCCCGAAGTCAGACGACACTGACAGTGGTGTCCCGAATTCTGGCTTGGGTGGAAGGCTATATCCCTGCCGTCATCGGCAGTGTTCATTCAGAAATCCTCAGATGGAAAGCAGGCTTTCCCAGCCGTCAGGACGTGCATTCAGGGAAATGTCCTCTTCATCAGGAGGTGTTCAATCTTCTGGTGAACAAGTGGAGCCCTTCAGAGATGAGACTCTTATGGTAGACGTATGTTGGTCCAGTGGATCTTCTAAGTTGTGTACCTCGTCCCTCCGTTATCCCTTCTTCCTCCAGTAATAGCAAGAAGGAGGCGCGCTCCTGCTGATAGCTCGTGCGTGGGCCAGACGACACTATTACTCAGATCTTTGGAGTGTTTCAGTTAACACTCCGAAGCTGTTACCTCTACGACCGGACCTGTTGTCTCAGGATCCTGGCTGATACCCAGACCTGGGTTGTCTGTCCTTGCCGGTGTGGTGGTGGAGACTGCCCTCTTAAGGTCTAGGAGTTTTTCCAGCTCTATAGTTACCAGGGCCTATGTCCATGCTAAGAGCTCGGAAGATTTTATCTGCAAGAATTTACCATCAGGTATGGCATACTTTCTTTCAGTTGTCGCCCTACAGGCTCTGCTCCTCTGGTATTCCGGATATCCAGAGTGTTGGCTTTCCTACAGGTGGGCTTAGATAACTGTCTTCGCCTTGCTTACCTGAAGGTGCAGGTTCTGCCCTGTTGGTTTCATCGCAGGATTGCTACTCTTCCTGATGTTCGCACCTTTGTGCAGGGTATACATTATATTCAGCATCCCTTTGTTCCACCTGTGGCTCCTTGGGATTTGGCTGTGGTCTTTAGGGCTCTCTGAGGACCGCCATTTGATCTACGGGGCTCAGTGGATTTTAAATGGCTTACGGCTAGGAATGTATTCCTTCTGGCCATTGATTTGGCCGGTAGGATCTCAGAATGGGGGGCTCTGTCATGTAGACCTCCCTTTTTCTCATCTTTCCTAGGAACAGGGCAGTGCTTCGCACTTGCCCTGGTTTTATACCTACGGTGGTGTCTAGTTTCCACATCAATCAGGAAATTATAGTACCTGCCTTTACTTCCCCAGTCCTTTCTGCTGATGAGGCCTCTTTGGATGTGGTACGGGCTCTAAGAATTTAAGTTGACCGTACCAGTCCATTTTAGGAAATCAGACTCTCGGTTTTGTCCTTTTCTGGTTTCCATAAAAAGGGTTGGCCTGCCACTGCGCTAACTTTGGCAAGATGGATTCACAGGTCTTCCTGTTCCATCCTCTATTAAAGCTCTTCCACTAGGTCTGTGGGTCCTTCGTGGGCAGCTCGACGTTGCGCTTCAGCGGTGATTGGCTGCCACGTGGTCATCTGTCCATATTTTTGTAAGGTATTATGTTTTTGATACCTTCGCCTCTCAGGATGCTTCCTTCGGGCGGCGGATTCTCCTTACAGCACTGGAGCGTCCCCACCCTTAAAGGATACTGCTTTGGGACATCCCCAAGGTATCCTATGGATTCCCTATGGACACTGCAGTAGAAAATATGAGATATGGTAAGAACTTACCCTTGTTATCTCTATTTCTACGAAGTCCATAGGGTTCCACAGGACTCCCGCCCTGTCGCACCTGTACTGCAGATGGGCTTTGATCTGGTCACCGGTTTCTCCGTCTCCTTCTGGTGAGAATGTGATTCTTGTGTGTTCCAGACTGTCTTCTCTCTTTTTTTGCTCCTGCTCCGGCCTATGGCTTGTTACGAAACTGAGTGGCCTGAGGCTCGGGGGCGGGGTATAGGAGAGGGACCCCAGTGCATCCTGGGAGGCTGAAAATTTAACTCTGTGGTGCCTGGATGTCTGCCGCCATCGCCTATACCCCAAGATATCCTGTGGAACCCTATGGACTTCGTAGAAATAAAGATAACAAGGGTAAGTTCTTACCATATCTCATATTTTTTTAATTTTTTTTTCCCACCTACCAAACATTCCACTGGCCCCCAGTGAGAGTGTGGGGCACAGTGATTGTTAATACTCAGGATTAGATATACTACATCACTGTACCTGGTGGTAACATTTTGAGCGCTGACCATAAACAACCATCTATTCAGGTATCGCCTGATTTGGATCTGGACACAAACTTAACTGTCTCCCAAGTCTGTTGTCTCCCTTTATTATGCGGATCAGAACAAATTATAAAGAGACTATTATTTGCTGACGAAACTTTACCATCTAAACCAGCTAATTATAATGAAGAATTAACATTGTTTCTTTTTATCATCTTTGTCAGTCTTGCCTAATTGGATATGGACTGATCATTCCGATAGAACTATCCTTTGTTTATTCATTGTGCTGTTCTCATTGTACAAATATTTTCGATTCATTTCACATCAGTGTCATTATTTTATTTTATGTTTGTTTAATATTTCATTTGCATTGACACGGATATCACATTATTAAATTGATATATTTATTGATTGTTTTATGGCATAATTGTTTGTTCTACTAAACCTACAGTTATAATTTTCTCTCTTCATATGTTAGGTGATTTATCATTCTTAACATATTGTGTTTGGCATATGGTCATCTATATATTACCACAATTGTGTATAGTTATTGATTTGGGTTGTCCACAGCGCTGTTTGTTTTTTCATTTATTTTTTTTCTTTTTGTTTTTCCACTTCTGGTTCGCAACGTTTTAAACAGCAGCGTGGTATTCTACCCCTTGTCATTATAATTGAGTATAGCAGTTATCCTAATTTCAGCGCCTGTGGCTATAACCTTTTTTTTTTTTTTTTTTTTTCTTCTTTCTTGTTGGATATTAAACTGTATATCTGATTATTCTAACAGGACTGTAACTTATCCAGTGAGCTAATAGTATTAATAATTTATATGGTGCCACAAGTGTTCCGCAGCTCCTTACACAGTACATTAACAAGTTGACCAGTGACTTACAGTACAATACAGGACATGGATAATCTATATTGCTACATTAGCGACCATATCACCCAGATAAGCAACAGCATAAGCCACCAAGTGTTAGGTGCCCTAGTGCGGGATAAGAAGTAGATGAAAGTAAAGTTGGGAGAAGCACAAGAGTGTAGAGGACCCTGCTTGTAAGAGCTTACATTCTTAAGGGGAGGGGCAGACAAACGGGGGAGATACAGATGGGGTAGTCTAACACACAGCATTCTGGGAGCTGCAGCTTGGCGCATATATGTATTTCCTGCTACCAGACCCCACATTCTATGCCCCGCACCTATCCGTTTGCCTTTCAGGGTGTGAGATCTCTGGGGGTGGACCCGGGCTCCCCCTGTCATTGATGGCTAAAAGGGTGGTGGGCACTGAGATCTCTGGCTGAGAGGCTTGGGGGCCAGCGGTGGGCTGTTACGGTGACACTAGTTCATATATATATATATCTCTCTCTGAGCTCAGAGGGAAGAGAAGGAGCACGGGGTCACCTCTCCTGTACTTGGCATGTAGAACACCTACCTGTGGGTGATGGGCAGTGGGTGTGTGGTGAATAAATGTTCTGTGGGTTATTGGGGCAGAAGGTGTTAATGCCGCAGTGATGTAAGGTGCCTTGGTGCAGCGGTCCCTGCAATGCGCCAGCAGTGATGTAAGGTGCCTTGGTGCAGCGGCCCCTGCAATGCCCCAGCAGTGATGTAATGCGCCTTAGTGCAGCGGCCCCTGCAATGCGCCAGCAGTGATGTAAGGTGCCTTGGTGCAGCGGCCCCTGCAATCCCCCAGCAGTGATGTAATGCGCCTTAGTGCAACGGCCCCTGTAATGCCCCAGCAGTGATGTAAGGTGCCTTGGTGCAGTGGCCCCTGCAATGCCGTGATGTAAGGTGCCTTGGTGCAGCGACCCCTGCAATGCCCCAGCAGTGATGTAATGCGCCTTAGTGCAGCGGCCCCTGCAATGCCCCAGCAGTGATGAGTGAGATGATTGTGACCTGGTACTGTAGCGTCAGCGCCTACTCTGACCAGGAGATGATCTAATAATCTTCTCTCTGAGCTGGGAACGCCATTAGTGGGGCCTGTGGTGTATAATGCTGTATTCCCTCTGTATAGATGGGCTGGGGGTCTGTACATGGACTGTGGGTGAGGATGTACATAACAAAGCTGATGTATGAGTCTGTTCTCATTTAGGACCATGGAAGCGAGTGGGGTGCGTGATTTTAAATCCTTAATGGACTAATGTGTTATTGTGAGGGTTTTTATCCCCTTTGTTCAACGTTTGGGTAACCTCACCACATGCAGTTATTGGGAATCTGGAAGTAGGCCTGTGTATCTATTATCTGCCCACTAGAATTTTATGATGATGAAATATGCTTCATTAATGATGTCCAGGCAGTGTGTGCGCCATCTGGTGGTCTCTGTATAACATACCACCCTGAAGGTCACGTTGCTGCACACTGCTGGGTAGTTTTGGCAATTACACCTAATTGTAATGAGCTGTGATAATATATGTACAGTATGCTTTTTCCTCATGTGTCTATAGTAGATGACATGCAAAAAAGCATGTTAGACTCTGAAGTCTGTTTTACCTGTTAACTGATATTTAACTGCAGATAAATCCATTTGTGGTTGTAATAAATGTCACACAGGTAAATGTGTACCCTGTATTGTCTGTTTAACAGGTGAGGACTTTAACACATTTAGGGGCCTATGTATTAGTAATCATGGAACTGCTATTATTAAGTATCCGTTTTGTGGCGACTATTTTAATTAACATCGCCCCACTATGTAGTAAGTGAAACTTACAGGGCAGCTGTATCGGAAACGGTTGCCCCTGCGAGTTGCTTCCCCGGCATTTTGGAGGAACCTCCAGGGGGGAGCTGACACTACACATGTGCGCAATGTCTGCTCTCTCCTCCGGCCGGAGATTGGGAGAGAGATGGGAAGATAGATAATAATTTACAGTATACATGCTATTGTAATAGGTTGAAAAAGCTACTTTATGTTGTACATATTAACATTGAAATTCAGTTTAAAATGTTATGTTGTGTATGTTAACAGTTTAATTATATAACCTTTTGTTACTCCTTTATCACGTAGAAGTGTAATGAATGAGATTCCACCTTATTGCAGCTTATTCCGACACTTGCTTGGAGGGGGACGTCATAAAGAGAAGGTTATCGGATAAACTGCAGACAGTGATAGCCGTCTCCTAATTTATATGGCTCTGTTATCATCCAACCAAGATTCTGTCTAAAGGTGGAAAATGCCTTTAATCCAGTAATAAAGTTATGGCGCAGCTAACGGGGCCTATCCACTAGGCGACCTGAAAGACCATGTCTAGCGTTCAGACCTTCAGGTCGCCGAGGTGCAGTGCCCACACTGAATGGCGTTCACTCAACCTCTTTCAGTGCAGGATCCCGACCTCCTATCTCTGAACATGCCGAACCTGACAAGCGTCGTAAGGTTGACGGACCTGTTCAGTAGATAGTCGGGGTCGGCAAGGACCTAGCGTGCACGCGCATCGCTGGTCCTTGCCAGCTATCCATTACCTGACTTTGTGAACAATGCGCCCAAAACCTCCTGGTTTCGGTCGGATTGTTCACAAAGTCGGGTAATGAATAGGCCCCTTTTAAAAGTAATTGTCAAAACTGGGAACTTGTTAAAATAAAGGCTTATTTGACGCCCTCCACCACCCCACACATCCGTGGAGATTAGGAGTCCCGTCAATTACTTCCTCCGAATAGACGGAAACGGAGAATAAGAGGCACACTGAGTGTTTAACTCAGGCGTCTCCCTTCGTATAAAAGACGGAGGTAATAACCACTAACTGCAATTTTTTTTCATTTAAACACAAGCTGATACAGACCTGGTTTCCTCAGCATTTCCCATCGTCATATACTGTAGTTTGTTATTAATAACCATCAGCAGTGCGCATAATAAACAGCTTGTTTTTCCCAATCATAAAAACTGGAACATTGTTACAATTTCAACAACATTTTGCCTTTCCGGTCTAACGGCTAAATTTATATGGAACATTCAGTTGTTCACTACTTCTATATAAACCGAGACATTATATTGCCATAAAATCTGGTGTGTCCACATCGTGGGACCGAGTATTTCAACTGTTACTGCCTATTGGAGCTGGCATTAAGCTCAGTGTGTCTAATAATTATATTGAGGGATTTTCCTTAATGTCATAAATCTCCTATTAATACTGTTGTGGCTATCTCAAAAAATTATTTTTTTTGTATATTCAATGTATTATACTGTATATGTGTAAAAATTGCATAAAGGTCATGTTTCCTTTTTTTTTTTTTTTTTTTCTCTTTTTTAATGTGAACTGTATTTACACATTTTAGCATTATATTTGTTAGAACAGTAATTTGTCACTTTAATGTTAGTTAATTTTATTATACATATGGGCTTATTTATTTTTGTTTAGGTTATATGCACTGTCTATGCCTTCTATTCTGTAGTTTTTTTTTTTTTTTTATTGGCTTGCCACCTGATTTTGACAGCTGCGTGAGGGTCGTTTATTTCACTTCTTACTCTAATTAGCGCCATTGGCTATCTTTTCTAAGTATTGATCTTTTGAACATGCAGAAAGATCAGGCGAAGCAACTGATGACACCGCAGGGGCGCGCAATGCACGATATAGTACATACACACTGAACAATATTGCTGATTTATCGCTCGAATCTGTCGGATCGTTAGCAATATTGTTACATGGGTAGGAACCTTTTAGGATAAAATAAATATAAAAAGTTGAAGTAAGGAAGGGTTAACAGTTTCTGGTCTTTGAAATAAGCTAAAACCCCTGGAATTAAGGCTTGTACAAATGTCTACAATTAATGACATCTAGCTGAAATAAAGTGCATTTCGGCATATTTATCAATCCCTTAATTTACTTTTTGTAGCGTCAAAACCAGTAAATGACAAGAGTTTGGTAAGCTGTACATTGCTTCTTACTGTCCACATAACTAGCTGCATGCTGAGACCGCACAAAGACAGGGCGGCAATAAATCGCAGCCTCCCTTTAACTAGTGACACAAAAGATTCCTCTCGAACACATGAGTATATAAATATGTATTTCAATAAAAAGACTTTTGTGTAGTAAAGATTCATTTAAAAAAAAAAGTTATTAGCATTTAGGCTGTAGATCTCGTCTTTCTCTACGGAATTGGAATGTTTGCCGGATCTATCACAGCAAGGCACAAATGGTGGTCTTCCAGTGTCAGCCCCGCAAGCTGTACTGCAACTGAGCAATTCCTTGTGTTACACAGATTAGATCGGTGCTGATAAAACAGAAATCTGCCTTTCCAAGACTGTGTTTCACAAATGGATGAGATTTCAGAATAGCTATAGAGCATCGCTTATGGAATAGACTAGTCTTTCTCCTCCCATAGATAAGGTACGAGCAGCACTGGCAGCAGGGACTTCTGGTATTTCTTCCTATGTAAGGTGTGTTGTCTACTTGTGCTTCCAATAGCCACAGTTTATAGCCGTTCTTAGACGGGCACTGGCACAGGACATGTAATGCAGGAGCAGATCAAAGATGGCGTCCAGTGCATCAAAGATGGGCGGTAGAACTGCGCTCTCGTTGACCAGGGGGTAGTGTGTTGTGGTTTCGGGGTGCTGCACCTTTGTGTGGGGAGTACCTTTCCCGCACTGAAAACGTAGGGGGGGGGGGGGGGTAAGGTGCGCTCTTCCTGCTAGTAGTGGTGATGCCTTGTGTGTGTTTGTGAGTGGTGTTAATTAGAATGTTTCTTCTGGTGGTGGTGATGTTTTGGGAGTGAGGAGGGTGTGATTTGGTATGGAGTGTAGTTTGGAGTAATGTGAAAAGGGGAATGGAATAGGATAAAAATGACGCCAACGAGACACAGTAATTTGGGGCAAAATCTTTTATTGAGTAGTCACAATGCTGCTCTGTTAAGATCCCGGGCAGGTGGGTGGGGTTCAGTGATGAGTGGTGATGAGACTGGGGAGGTAGGTGGACCCTTTTAGGGGGCTCTTTCCCGTGTGGTTCAGTGACCTTGCACGTCACCCCTGCTGGACCTATGGTTGACAGTCTAGGAAGTCTCGGGGGGTGGGGGGATTTGCAGAGTGGGTTGGAACACCTGTGCGGCTTCCCGCGTGTTGGTGTGAGTCTTGGCAGTACTTACCTACTGGTAGGTTTTTTGTTATGGTGATGTAGGTCGACGTTGCGGCCGTTGCAGATAGGTTGGAAGCTGCAGGTTTGTTGGTGAGCTGGATCAGCGTGTTGCTGGTGTGCTGCAGGTGCACGGCTGTTCTGATTGGTCTGCGGAGGTCAGCGACCGGAGTATGCAGCTGAAGTTGGCTCTTGGTCGTGCTGCTGGTGGTGCGGAGCCAGAGGTGTGGATGGGTGAGCCGCTGGGAGGCTGGGTTGCAGCGTGTGTGCTGGGACCTCCCCTGGGGGGGTGGTCTGCCCGGGGTACTGATTCAAAAAAAGCCAGGGAGGAGGGGGGATGTGGAAAGTGTGACCGGGATGGAGCTGGTCACTGGCGATGTTGGCTGGGCGGACTTGCGGCCGGATGTGAGGGATGCTCTTATCACTGACTGTCCCTCGTGGGAATGGGGATCGACGGTGGAGACACCCCTGGCCAGGAGTGAGTTGCTGAGCACGCCTGGGAGCATGGGGGGGGAGAGAGGCTGGTCCGGGGTGGAGCCGGTCACTGGAGGTGTGAGCGGTGCGGCCCAGCAGGCGGGTGGGCTGAGAGCTTTCTGCACTGGTGGGGATGGGGATCTTTAGTGGAGGTCAGCCTGGATCGGTGTTGGGTTTGATGTGAGGGTCTCCAACGTGTTTCGGCACAGGTGCCTTCTTCAAGGAGGTGTGAGAGTGCATCAAGCCATCGCTGCAGGGGGCCACAATGTGCATGACCTGATTCTGTGCAGACCCGTGAGATCAATTACATGACGGGATGAGCATCCGTATCCAAAATGCTTGGGACCAGGGGTATTTTGGATATTGGAATAGTCTGTATTTTGTAATATTAGCATACCATAATGATATATCATGGGAATGGGAACCCAAATCTAACCCCAGAATGCATGTATGTATTATATACACCTTATACACACAGCCTGCAGATCATCGAATACAATATTTTCAATAATTTGGGCCTTATAGTTAGTGTACATACATGAAATTCATTTGTATCATGTAAACCGTATACACAAAGCCTATCAAATTACATACACTGGTACAGTATATTGGACCCAGCAACTGGGGGTCTCTCTGCCAACCTTGGCCAGCTCTGGTCCAGGTTCTCTTCTCCCCCACCCCCCCCACACCCCCAACCCACAGTGGGAGCTGTATCCCCCTACTACTAAGCATGTCCATCTCAGGACTTGCTATCCTTCCTTATCTAGATTATAATGGATTTTTTTTATTAAACTATAGTGCCTTATTCCCTGAGGTAGTGGTGCAAATATCGTTCAAATGCTGTTGTGGCTAAAAGAATAAATGAGTATTCTGCTTTTACGATACTTTTATATTATTATACGACAAGCGATAACCCGGGTTACTGTGCAGTGTGAAAGGGCCGGGTTGAGCGACCTGGCATTTCAGGCGGCTCAGCACGTGATGGCGTTGATGTCATCGGCCCGGCAATAAGCCGGGTCTGGCTGCCAGTCTGAAAGAAGTCTTGGCCGGGATTGACTTGTGTACAAAATCCCAGGTGTAACCCGGCATTCAGATATGAAAGGTATTCGTAATGTATGTATTAGAATTAGGTCGCGCTTAACATCAAAGTCATCATGGAAATTGAGTATTAAATAAAGTTCATCAGTTAAATCCTTACAGCTGTATTCTGTGTTCTTCTCACCCGTCCTAGCACGGTGCCAGCTGGTGGGCAACCAAGGAGATGTCAGTTGTGCTTGTCAGTTGCTGCCTACTGTGTATATCCCACCGTTCATTCACCCTCTGCTTGTTCACGTTCTGTAGTTCTCCATTCTAACAGCTAATTTACAGCGCAACACTTGTATAGAAATGCACAGATGGTAGGTGTAGGCACCTATATATAGCGGTGTGATTTAAAGAAAAAAAACAATAGAATAAAAACAGAATTGCACATAAATAGGGGCTATTGTCAGACACTTCTGCACATTAAACTGATCATTTGCAAGTACAGTATGCAGAAGCCATGCTTATATAGCCGGGGACTTCCGTTTCCTGTGTCGTGGTGAGAAAAAGGGTGAAGCTTACCGGCAGCCTATTTCTACACCCAGAAGGGTTCTGGCAGCCTATTTCTACACCCAGAAGGGGTTCTGGCAGCCTATTTCTACACCCAGAAGGGGTTCTGGCAGCCTATTTCTACACCCAGAAGGGGTTCTGGCAGCCTATTTATACACCCAGAAGGGGTTCTGGCAGCCTATTTATACACCCAGAAGGGGTTCTGGCAGCCTATTTATACACCCAGAAGGGGTTCTGGCTGCCTATTTATACACCCAGAAGGGGTTCTGGCTGCCTATTTATACACCCAGAAGGGGTTCTGGCAGCCTATTTATACACCCAGAAGGGGTTCTGGCAGCCTATTTATACACCCAGAAGGGGTTCTGGCAGCCTATTTATACACCCAGAAGGGGTTCTGGCAGCCTATTTATACACCCAGAAGGGGTTCTGGCAGCCTATTTATACACCCAGAAGGGGTTCTGGCAGCCTATTTATACACCCAGAAGGGGTTCTGGCAGCCTATTTATACACCCAGAAGGGGCTGTGCTGTGAAACTTTGCAAGGCTCCAAATAAGTGTGACTCAATCTGGTTTTGTATTATTCTATTTTTTTTTTTCTCCTAGCTCCGGCCCCTGATACATCCCAGGGGGCCGGGATCCCCATCAGTGGGGGTGAAACCATCATTAGTGACTATCTGTTATCAACTCTCCAGATGCCAATACCTAAGATAGACACTACCAGGCGTGTGTGTGGGGGGAGGGGTGGAGGCAGGTGAGGAATACAGGAAAGTGCGTAATGAATAACTCTCCGATAGAAATATGTTAGAAATGAGCGGGATCTGTCGCATAAAGGGCTGTAAGTCCTCATTATGATATGTGACCTGTAAGAGCCCAGCACCATTCCAGCAATTAAAGATGCCCGTCTGACACCTCTCTTATATAAGTAACTGTTAGGTAATTATTATTAACGACTTTACAATTGTGAACAAAACCGTAATAAATTAACATTGAGTAATAACCGACATGAATTCAAAAGTCCCCACTTAAACAGGAGAGCTTTGTTGTAAGTTATAATGTAACAATGTCTCCATGATTAAATGGTGAGTATTGAACATCATACTGTATAGCAATGGTGGTCACTGGGATGCTCCATGTACTATATTGTCACTGGGATACTCAGTGTATTGTATTGTCACTGTGATGCTCGGCGTACCATATGGTGGTTACTGGAATGTTCACCATACGGTTGAGCAGTCACTGGGATGCTCGCTAGAGTGTATGACAGTCGCTGGGATGCTCACTGTACTCTATGGCGGTCACTGGGATGGTCACAATACTGTAAGGTGGGCACTGTGATGCTTAGTCTAACATTAATATCTTACTGATTTTTTTTTTTTTTTTTTTTTTGCAGGGCCACTTTAAGATCTCAATCTGCCCGTGTAGCTGTGTTCTATTTCTGTGATCATCCACCTTTCTATTATTTCGGGGACGGAGTTATTGATGAAACTGTTGAAGTGTCAAAAGTCCTCGTTCTGACTGGCACTAGATTAGTTACCTGAGCGGGCATATTTGTGCGCCTTTTCAGCGCAATAAAGGCCGGTACACACTAGACCATGTCTAGTGTGTACTGACCTCGTTAGTTACGGGACTCGGCCGGGTGCCAGCATCGGCAAGTCCCATTGACTATATCGCCCGTCGGACCTGCATGTAGGTCTGATGGACAATGTTGCTGATGGCGCCTGGGCACGCGTGCATAGTCAGCGACAGAGCTGATGCACACTGGCCGATGTGGACGACATGTCTAATGTGTACCCGGCTTTAGAGTCAATGTCTCAAAGATAATCACACAGCTTCCCTCTGTGCTGCTTCCAGCTCTCAGCTGCTGAAATTAGGGAAGTTCAGCCCAGAGAATGTATTGTAATTATTCCCACATCCCCATGTGACTAGCGAGTGAGGTGGCTGCTGCCGTGTTTTGGCTGACTGACAATAGTCTTCTAGTCGCTGACACTAACTTTATAGGTCAGATACACAGGGTAGCGTGGAGACAGGAGGGGCAGATATTACTGTTATATAGGATATATACACAGCACAGGCTGGAGACAGGAGGGGCCGATATTACTGTTATATAGGACACATACACAGCACAGGCTGGAGACAGGAGGGGCAGATATTACTGTTATATAGGACACAAACATAGCACAGGCTGGAGACAGGAGGGGCAGATATTACTGTTATATAGGACACATACACAGCACAGGCTGGAGACAGGAGGGGCAGATATTACTGTTATATAGGACACATACACAGCACAGGCTGGAGACAGGAGGGGCAGATATTACTGTTATATAGGATATATACACAGCACAGGCTGGAGACAGGAGGGGCAGATATTACTGTTATATAGGATATATACACAGCACAGGCTGGAGACAGGAGGGGCAGATATTACTGTTATATAGGATATATACACAGCACAGGCTGGAGACAGGAGGGGCAGATATTACTGTTATATAGGACACAAACACAGCACAGGCTGGAGACAGGAGGGGCAGATATTACTGTTATATAGGGCACAAACACAGCACAGGCTGGAGACGGGGGGCAGATATTACTGTTATATAGGACACATACACAGCACAGGCTGGAGACAGGAGGGGCAGATATTACTGTTATATAGGACACACACGGCACACGCTGGAGACAGGAGGGGCAGATATTACTGTTATATAGGACACATACAGCACAGGCTGGAGACAGGAGGGGCAGATATTACTGTTATATAGGACACAAACAGCACAGGCTGGAGACAGGAGGGGCAGATATTACTGTTATATAGGATGTATACACAGCACAGGCTGGAGACAGGAGGGGCAGATATTACTGTTATATAGGATATATACACAGCACAGGCTGGAGACAGGAGGGGCAGATATTACTGTTATATAGGACATATACACAGCACACGCTGGAGACAGGAGGGGCAGATATTACTGTTATATAGGACATATACACAGCACAGGCTGGAGACAGGAGGGGCAGATATTACTGTTATATAGGACACATACACAGCACACGCTGGAGACAGGAGGGGCAGATATTGCTGTTATATAGGATATATACTGCACCGGTTGGAGACATGAGGGACAGATATTACTGTTATAGGTCAGATATGGTTGAGGTGACCTGGCATATACTGGGTCCATTTACTAGATATTATTTTATAGGATGCCACAAAGCTCTGCATCACACCGTAAGTGGCAATTATACAAATACAATAGATGTAGTAACAACATGACAGGGACACCAATATATAATGTTTACAAGCAATTACCTGGATATATGTAATGGCGTAGTTATGTGAGCTGTAGGCGGAGCAATGAGATCAGAGTAAGGCCCTGCTTGGTACAGCTGTGATACCCCGCCAGATGTACAAGTGTGGCGCGATGTTTTAGAGCTGGGCATCCACTATACAATTATCTGTCCAATCTGGCTGGTTGGAATGAAAACCTGGTAATGTATGTGATGAAATGACAATCGACCGTTTGCTCACAAAAACTGGAAAACAGACAAAAATGGATGTTCAGCCAAATTGGTTAAAACAAACGAATTTAACCAATTTGAATAAATTATTTTTTTTTGTCCTTTTTTTTTTTTTTTTTCAATGTTTAAAACCATATGATCGACTGTCATTTGCTCCCATACATTACCAGGTTTTCATTCCAACCAGCCAGATTGGACTGATATCTGACAGAAAATTGTATAGTGGATGCCTATACAATTTTGCCTTGAGGACAGAGGGCCTGATTCAGACCCGCTCGCAAGCGCTATGCGCTAGCAGGCGGGTCGATGGTGGCCCAGTGCGCATGCGCACAACGGAGCCGACTCCGTCGTGTGCATGCGCGAGACCCGGATAGCGACGGGCACTCCGTCGCTCCGGGTCTCGTACCAAAGGGGGCGTGCTGTCGATGTTGAGTGACAGCATGCCCCCTTTGGTGGGCGGGCCGGGGGAGTGGCTGTCCAGACGGAGGCGTTCCCATGGGAACGTCTACCGTCTGGGGCCGGCCCCACTGACATCACAAGTGATGTCAGTGGGAGTGCTTTCGGCTCTGTTAGAGCAGAAAGCACTCTGCGGCTTGCGGCAACGAGACCCTACCACAAGGGTCTTGTCGCAAGTCCGATGGTCTTGACCATCGCGACCATCTTCCTGGCCGCTCACAGCTATGCGAGCGGCCAGGAGGCCGCTCAAAAAAACCAGAGGGCCGGCCCTGATTCAGAGCGAGCGCTGTCAGAGCGTCCGGCTCTGAATCAGGCCCAGAGTTATAAATCTTCAGACAGAATCGATTAACTGCACAACACTATACTGCTAACCCTATAAGAATTTGTTCATCTAGAGAACCAGAAAAAAAACCCCAATGTTTGTCAATTACATGTTGGTAAATTCCTGCATACAGTGCATCCGGAAAGTATTCACAACGCTTCACTTTTTCCACATTTTGTTATGTTACACTTACAGCCTTATACCAAAATGGAATACATTTATTTTTGTCCTCAAAATTCTACAATACCCCATAATGACAATGTGTAAAAAGATTTTTTTGCAAATTTAACAAAAAAACAAAACTACGAAATCACATGTACATAAGTATTCACAACCTTTGCTCAATACTTTCTTGATGCACCTTTGGCAGCAATTACAGCCTCAAGTCTTTTTGAATATGATGCCACAAGCTTGGCACACCTATCTTTAGGCAGTTTCGCCCATTCCTCTTTGCAGCACCTCTCAAGCTCTATCAGGTTGGATGGGAAGCGTCGGTGCACAGCCATTTTCAGATCTCTCCAGAGATGTTCAATCGGATTCAAGTCTGGGCTCTGGCTGGGCCACTCAAGGACAGCCACAGAGTTGTCCTGAAGCCACTCCTTTCATATCTTGGCTGTGTGCTTAGGGTCGTTGTCCTGCTGAAAGATGAACCGTCGCCCCAGTCTGAGGTCAAGAGCGCTCTGGAGCAGGTTTTCATCCAGGATGTCTCTGTACATTGCTGCATTCATCTTTCCCTCTATCCTGACTAGTCTCTCAGTTCCTGCCGCTGAAAAACATCCCCACAGCATGATGCTGCCACCACCATGCTTCACTGTAGGGATGGTATTGGCCTGGTGATGAGCGGTGCCTGGTTTCCTCCAAACATAACGCCTGGCATTCATACCAAAGAGTTCAATCTTTGTCTCTCTTCATGGTCTGAGAGTCCTTCAGGTGCATTTTGGAAAACTCCAGGCAGGCTGCCATGTGCTTTTTACTAAGGAGTGGTTCTGTCTGGCCACTCTACCATACAGGCCTGATTGGCGGTTTGCTGCAGAGATGGTTGTCCTTCTGGCAGGTTCTCCTCTCTCCACAGAGGAATGCTGTAGCTCTGACAGAGTGACCATCGGGTTCTTTGTCATCTTCCTGACTAGGGCCCTTTTCCCACGATCGCTCAGTTTAGATGGCCGGCCAACTCTAGGAAGAGTCCTGGTTGTTCCGAACTTCTTCCATTTACGGACGATGGAGGCCACTGTGCTCATTGGGACCTTCAAAGCAACAGATATTTTTCTGTAACCTTCCCCAGATTTGTGCCTCAAGACAAATCTGTCTCGGAGGTCTACATGCAATTCCTTGGACTTCATGCTTGGTTTATGCTCTGAGAGGCACTGTCAAGTGTGGGACCTTTATATAGCCTTTCAAAATCATGTCCAATCAACTGAATTTACCACAGGTGGACTCCAATTAAGCTGTAGAAATAGCTCAAGGATAATCAGTTTGAAACAGGATGCACCCAAGCTCAATTTTGAGCTTCAAGGCAAAGGGCGTGAATACTTATGTATGTGTGATTTCTTAAGGTGCATACACACACAATGATTTTTTTAACGATTATTGTTTTTTTTTTCTTTTTAATTAAATTTGCAAAAATCTCAAAAAAAACTTTTTACACGTTGTCATTATGGGGTATTGTATGTAGAATTTGAAGGACAAAAATTTATTTATTCCATTTTGAATTAAGGCTGTAACATAACAAAATGTGGAAAAAGTGAAGCGTTGTGAATACTTTCCGGATGCACTGTATATTCCTAATGCTGGCCATACGCGCTACAATTATCGGGGAGATCTGCCCGATATCTGCGGGTCACCCCGATAATTGTAGCATGTGTGTGGGTGACCGAGGGTTAAACTTCGGTCGGGCATGCCGGATTGTCCAGCATGCCCGTCCGATGCGATATCTGTGAGTTAAAATGCAGGCGTGCCAGTGCATTCGCACGCCGTTTCAGAGGCGTGCATAAATTATCCCCTGCGAAGCCATACGCAGTACTCATAGTGTGCGTGGCTGT
Source organism: Taudactylus pleione (assembly GCA_031769625.1). Lineage (NCBI taxonomy): Eukaryota > Metazoa > Chordata > Amphibia > Anura > Myobatrachidae > Taudactylus > Taudactylus pleione. The sequence goes on from JAUIMM010001331.1 coordinate 2,219,889, forward strand.
TAGCAACTTCTGAGTAAGGTCAGGGCTTGTGCAAGTGTGCCCGATGGTACTCTATTGTACCGATGGTTTTGCTATTCTGCTAATTATTACGGAAGTGCGTATGGTAAAGTGGACGTCCTTATGTGGTGCTGAGGTGCATTGCGATCGCAGTGGTTTGGCTTGCAATCGTTGCAATAGTGCGGTCCATAGTAAATCAAACCCTTAATTAGTACCTCAGTCCATTTTATTTAACCACCTGTGCTCAACCATGAAGAGCTCTATAGGCCCCCGTACACAAGCCAACAGATTGCCACATCCTGCAATGGGATTGGAAATGCCGACCAGCGGCCATGGGTTTTCCGGAGGACCGGTTAAATTTCACCGATCACTATCATATTTCAACATGTTGGATTTCACCGATGCTGCGTTCCTGCGATGCCGGGTTGGAGCATCGCGAGAATACGTCGCTAGTGTATGGGGGCCATAACTCCTGAACTATTGGGGTACTTTGAGGACCATGTTTGGGAACATCTGCTCTATAGTAACCAGAACTTCCTTTAAGCTGATACTTTGTAAGTTAATTGGGGAATTAGCAATTAAGTAGTTTTATATCCATTTTTTAGAAGGTGCTGAGTGCATTTGTAATTCCCTTTTTCTGTCTGTCAACTTTCTGTACCTTTAAGCCGACTCGGACCAGGTTGAAGCCAGAGTTTTCTGTACTTACCCCCATTCACACATGGGTGACGACCCGGGTTTTCCGTCAGGCAGTGGACGCTTGTAGCATGAATGCAATGACCCGGGTCATGCCTAAAAGGCTCTGATTGGCCGTCTCAGTGGAGCTTGGAGATGATGTCATCTCCAAGCTCCACTGAGATGGCCACTCTGAGCCTTATACGCATGACCCCGGGCATTTGATTCATATTACAGGCGACCCGGGTAAACCAGGGAATAACCCTGCAAATGAGCAGGGATGCGGGTCGGCCCCTTTCACACATAGGGCCGTATTCAATTACAGGCGAAAACCGGTTATTGGCGATAATTTATCGCTGATGACGTCATTTTCACCTATTTTAATTATCCCCGTATTCAATTACTAAGACTTTTCGCCGGTGCGAAAAATATTTGTAAAAAAACAGGGATAACTTTTCACCACAGAATAAGTGGCGAAAAAAAGTGCAGAATTGGGGTTTAGGGGTGCAGGCTTAAAAAAAAAAAAAAAAAAATAGCCTGCACCCCTGGGAATATCCCCTAAAATTAATGTGTGTTAAAAAAAAAAGGGACACCCCAAAAAATAATTTTACATTATGGGTTAAAAAAAGATAGGGAACACACTTCTAAAATAGCTAAATTAAATCCAGAGGGGTTCCAAAGTTTGCGGCAGGTATGTTTCTTCAATGTGGGTGATAGCGGTTGGTGCATTTTTGAAGAATTTTTAAAAATCATTTCAGGAACTAAAAATATGCTTGCACCAATTTTCATGTACCCCAAATTTGATGGCCAAAGTTATTTCCTTCCCCCCCCCCCCCAAAAAAAAAAATAGTGCTATTCTTCACCATCTTCTTCCAGGCGCATTTATGCGGCTATTTGAAAATCCCGACTCCCTTCAGCAGGCAAAAAGGGGGGGGGGGGTGCCAATAGTGATTCCCCCATGTCTGGACATCTTTAGGGGGTCCCAGGAACATTTCCCAAAAATTCCCTATTTTTTTCGATAACTTTTCGCCGGGTTTTGTTTTTAGCTGTTTTACGGGGATAAAGCGGGAACGCGTCCGATACTTTATCCCTGTCAAACCTCCGATGTGGAGCGAAAAGTCCAGCACGGACTCTGTATTCAATTTGGAGCGAAAATGGGACCCGGCGGAAAGGTAGGTATTGAAAAAAATAGGGAATTTTTGGTAAATGTTCCTGGGACCCCCCCTAAAGATGTCCAGACATGGGGGATCACTACGGGTACCCCCTTTTTTTGCCTGCTGAAGGGAGTCAGGGTTTTTAAATAGCCGCGGCAGGAGCATAAATGCGCCTATGAAGAAGGGGTGAAGAGTAGCACTTAGGTTTTTTTGCAAAAAAAAAAAACTAGTTGCATCAAATTTGGGGTACATGAAAATGATTGCAAGCATATTTTTAAGTCACTAAAGTGAATTTTTAAAATTCTTCAAAATGTACCAGCCGCTACTACCCGTATTCTTCAAAACACCTGCCGCATACATAGGGACCCCCCTTGAATCAATTTTGGTACTTTAAAACTTTGGGGTTTAAAAAAAACAACTATTTTGAGGTGTCCTGAATGCTTTTTTACACTTTTTTTGACACATACTTTTAGGAGAGTCTCCCAGGGGTGCAGGCTACATATATTTTTTAAGCCTGTGTGAAAAGGTTATAACTTTGGAGGAGCTTATAATGTGATGTCTTTGTTGGGCATGGGAAGAAAACAGTGGCTAATAGTGTAACCTGGCTGGGTGTCCTGTCTGTAGCGATGGGGGGATGGGGTAACTAGCTTAGGCGCAGACAGAGGACACTAGCCTGGTAACTAATAACTATCTGTAGCCCTCTGGAGGAGACTGACAACGGTTATACATATCCCTTTTTGGGAATAAACCAGTCCCCTAGAAGAAAGTTCTGGGCAGTGTGGTGTCTGCGCACGGTCACTGTGTGTAGAAGGGGAATGTGGTGTCTGCGCCAGTGTGTATAAGGGGAGGGCAGTAGTGTGGTGTCTGTGCAGTGTCACTGTGTGTATAAGGGCAGGGCAGTAGTGTGGTGGCTGTGCAGTGTCACTGTGTGTATAAGGGGAATGTGGTGTCTGTGTGCAGTGTCACTGTGTGTATAAGGGGAATGTGGTGTCTGCGCCAGTGTGTATAAGGGCAGGGCAGTAGTGTGGTGGCTGTGCAGTGTCACTGTGTGTATAAGGGGAATGTGGTGTCTGTGTGCAGTGTCAGTGTGTATAAGGGGAATGTGGTGGCTGTGCAGTGTCAGTGTGTATAAGGGGAATGTGGTGTCTGTGTGCAGTGTCAGTGTGTATAAGGGGAGGGCAGTAGTCATGTAGTGTGGGGGGGGGGAAGAGGTCAGTGTGTTGTCTGTGCAGTGTCCCTGTGTGTATAGGAGAGTGGTGTCTGTGTGCAGTGTCACTGTGTATAGGAGAGTGGTGTCTGTGTGCAGTGTCACTGTGTATAGGGGAGTGTGGTGTCTGTGTGCAGTGTCACTGTGTATACAGGAGTGTGGTGTCTGAGTGCAGTGTCAGTGTGTATAAGGGCAGTGTGGTGTCTGTGTCAGTGTGTATAAGGCGAGGGCAGTAGTCATGTAGTGTGTGTGTATAGGGGAGTGTGGTGTCTGGGCCTGATTCAGAGCCGGACGCTATTTGCGGACGGTCGTTCTGAAAAAGGGGCTAGCTATTTAAATTAAGCGCTCGCTCTTTGCGGTCTGTGGATTCCTCTATGTCTGAGCGAGCGTCCGAAAAATGCGCTCGCTATTTTCTAAAGACGCCCCTTTTCCGTTCGCATCATACGGCATCTCCGCTATTTATTAGATTAATCGGGAACATCGAAAGGCATCTGAACTGCTCGCAGTGCTTGTGGAAGGATTTACTTCCCGCTATCACTGTGAGCAGTTCAGGCTAAAAGACAACCAAGTGACGTGGTCGATGACGCTGCTGTGTTAATTATGCACTCCCATTAAACGGCGTTTTGACCGTTAGGCACACCTGCGTTCGGATCTCCACTCCCCCGTTTTCAAGCACCTTCCCCTGTTACCACCCACAAACGCCTCATTCTGTCAATCAAATTAGCAGCCCCTCGCTGTTTTACGAGCGCACGATTTCCGACCGCAATGACTGGTTGATGCATGCGCATTACGACCCATACGCATGCGCAGTTGTGCGAACATCGCTCTGAATCAGGCCCTCTGTGGGCAGTGTCACTGTGTGCACACAGAATCCACACTCCACTTATACAGTGTCAGTGTGTATAAGGGGAGGGCAATAGTGTGTCTGCACTGTCACTGTGTGTGTGGTGTCAGTGTGTATAAGGGGAGGGCAGCAGTGTGGTGACTGTGTGCAGTGTCAGTGTGTATAAGGGGAGGGCAGCAGTGTGGTGACTGCAGTGTCAGTGTGTGTATAAGGGGAGGGCAGCAGTGTGGTGACTGTGTGCAGTGTCAGTGTGTATAAGGGGAGGGCAGCAGTGTGGTGACTGCAGTGTCAGTGTGTGTATAAGGGGATGGCAGCAGTGTGGTGACTGTGCTGTGCAGTGTCAGTGTGTATAAGGGGAGGGCAGCAGTGTGTGACTGTGTGCAGTAAGTGTGTATAAGAGGAGGACATCAGTGTGGTGTCTGTACAGGGTCAGTGTGTATAAGGGGAGGACAGCAGTGTTGTGACTGTACAGGGTCAGTGTTTATAAGGGGAGGGCAGCAGTGTGGTGACTGTGTATAAGGGGAGGGCAGCAGTGTTGTGACTGTACAGGGTCAGTGTTTATAAGGGGAGGGCAGCAGTGTGGTGACTGTGCTGTGCAGTGTCAGTGTGTATAAGGGGAGGGCAGCCAGTGTGGTGACTGTGCTGTGCAGTCAGGGTGTATAAGGGGAGGGCAACAGTGTGGTGACTGTACAGGGTCAGTGTTTATAAGGGGAGGGCAGCAGTGTGGTGACTGTACAGGGTCAGTGTTTATAAGGGGAGGGCAGCAGTGTGGTGACTGCGGTGTCAGTGTGTATAAGTGGAGGGCAGCAGTGTGGTGACTGCGGTGTCAGTGTGTATAAGTGGAGGACAGCAGTGTGGTAACTGTGTGCAGGGTCAGTGTGTATAAGGGGAGGACAGCAGTGTGGTAACTGTGTGCATGGTCAGTGTGTATAAGGGGAGGACAGCAGTGTGGTCACTGCAGTGTCAGTGTGTATAAGGGGAGGACAGCAGTGTGGTAACTGTGTGCAGGGTCAGTGTGTATAAGGGGAGGACAGCAGTGTGGTAACTGTGTGCAGGGTCAGTGTGTATAAGGGGAGGACATCAGTGTGGTAACTGTGTGCAGGGTCAGTGTGTATAAGGGGAGGACAGCAGTGTGGTGACTGTACAGGGTCAGTGTGTATAAGGGGAGGACAGCAGTGTGGTAACTGTGTGCAGGGTCAGTGTGTATAAGGGGAGGACAGCAGTGTGGTAACTGTGTGCAGGGTCAGTGTGTATAAGGGGAGGACAGCAGTGTGGTGACTGTACAGGGTCAGTGTGTATAAGGGGAGGACAGCAGTGTGGTGACTGTACAGGGTCAGTGTGTATAAGGGGAAGACAGCAGTGTTGTGACAGTACAGGGTCAGTGTTTATAAGGGGAGGGCAGCAGTGTGGTGACTGCGGTGTCAGTGTGTATAAGTGGAGGGCAGCAGTGTGGTGACTGTACAGGGTCAGTGTGTATAAGGGGAGGACAGCAGTGTGGTGACTGTACAGGGTCAGTGTGTATAAGGGGAGAGCAGCAGTGTGGTGACTACAGGGTCAGTGTGTATAAGGGGAGGGCAGCAGTGTGGTGACTGTACAGGGTCAGTGTGTATAAGGGGAGAGCAGCAGTGTGGTGACTACAGGGTCAGTGTGTATAAGGGGAGGGCAGCAGTGTGGTGACTGTACAGGGTCAGTGTGTATAAGGGGAGGGCAGCAGTGTGGTGACTGCAGTGTCAGTGTGTATAAGGGGAGGGCAGCAGTGTGGTGACTGTACAGGGTCAGTGTGTATAAGGGGAGGGCAGCAGTGTGGTGACTGCAGTGTCAGTGTGTATAAGGGGATGACAGCAGTGTGGTGACTGCGGTGTCAGTGTGTATAAGGGGAGGACAGCAGTGTGGTGACTGCAGTGTCAGTGTGTATAAGGGGAGGGCAGCAGTGTGATCACTGCAGTGTCAGTGTGTATAAGGGGAGGACAGCAGTGTGGTAACTGTGTGCAGGGTCAGTGTGTATAAGGGGAGGACAGCAGTGTGGTAACTGTGTGCATGGTCAGTGTGTATAAGGGGAGGACAGCAGTGTGGTCACTGCAGTGTCAGTGTGTATAAGGGGAGGACAGCAGTGTGGTAACTGTGTGCAGGATCAGTGTGTATAAGGGGAGGACAGCAGTGTGGTAACTGTGTGCAGGGTCAGTGTGTATAAGGGGAGGACAGCAGTGTGGTAACTGTGTGCAGAGTCAGTGTGTATAAGGGGAGGACAGCAGTGTGGTGACTGTACAGGGTCAGTGTGTATAAGGGGAAGACAGCAGTGTTGTGACTGTACAGGGTCAGTGTTTATAAGGGGAGGGCAGCAGTGTGGTGACTGCGGTGTCAGTGTGTATAAGTGGAGGGCAGCAGTGTGGTGACTGTACAGGGTCAGTGTGTATAAGGGGAGGACAGCAGTGTGGTGACTGTACAGGGTCAGTGTGTATAAGGGGAGAGCAGCAGTGTGGTGACTGTACAGGGTCAGTGTGTATAAGGGGAGGGCAGCAGTGTGGTGACTGTACAGGGTCAGTGTGTATAAGGGGAGGGCAGCAGTGTGGTGACTGCAGTGTCAGTGTGTATAAGGGGAGGGCAGCAGTGTGGTGACTGTACAGGGTCAGTGTGTATAAGGGGAGGGCAGCAGTGTGGTGACTGCAGTGTCAGTGTGTATAAGGGGATGACAGCAGTGTGGTGACTGCGGTGTCAGTGTGTATAAGGGGAGGACAGCAGTGTGGTGACTGCAGTGTCAGTGTGTATAAGGGTAGGGCAGCAGTGTGATCACTGCAGTGTCAGTGTGTATAAGGGGAGGACAGCAGTGTGGTAACTGTGTGCATGGTCAGTGTGTATAAGGGGAGGACAGCAGTGTGGTCACTGCAGTGTCAGTGTGTATAAGGGGAGGACAGCAGTGTGGTAACTGTGTGCATGATCAGTGTGTATAAGGGGAGGACAGCAGTGTGGTAACTGTGTGCAGGGTCAGTGTGTATAAGGGGAGGACAGCAGTGTGGTAACTGTGTGCAGAGTCAGTGTGTATAAGGGGAGGACAGCAGTGTGGTGACTGTACAGGGTCAGTGTGTATAAGGGGAGGACAGCAGTGTGGTGACTGTGCTGTGCAGTGTCAGTGTGTATAAGGGGAGGGCAGCAGTGTGGTGACTGCTGTGCAGTGTCAGTGTGTATAAGGGGAGGACAGCAGTGGTGATGACTGCAGTGTCAGTGTGTATAAGGGGAGGGCAGCCAGTGTGGTGACTGTACAGGGTCAGTGTGTATAAGGGGAGGACAGCAGTGTGGTAACTGTGCAGTGTCAGTGTGTATAAGGGGAGGACAGCAGTGGTGATGACTGCAGTGTCAGTGTGTATAAGGGGAGGACAGCAGTGTGGTGACTGTACAGGGTCAGTGTGTATAAGGGGAGGACAGCAGTGTGGTAACTGTGCAGTGTCAGTGTGTATAAGGGGAGGGCAGCAGTGTGGTGACTGCAGTGTCAGTGTGTATAAGGGGAGGGCAGCAGTGTGGTGACTGTGCAGTCAGGGTGTATAAGGGGAGGGCAGCAGTGTGGTGACTGTACAGGGTCAGTGTTTATAAGGGGAGGGCAGCAGTGTGGTGACTGCGGTGTCAGTGTGTATAAGTGGAGGGCAGCAGTGTGGTGACTGTACAGGGTCAGTGTGTATAAGGGGAGGACAGCAGTGTGGTGACTGTACAGGGTCAGTGTGTATAAGGGGAGGACAGCAGTGTGGTGACTGTACAGGCTCAGTGTTTATAAGGGGAGGGCAGCAGTGTGGTGACTGCGGTGTCAGTGTGTATAAGTGGAGGGCAGCAGTGTGGTGACTGTACAGGGTCAGTGTGTATAAGGGGAGGACAGCAGTGTGGTGACTGTACAGGGTCAGTGTGTATAAGGGGAGAGCAGCAGTGTGGTGACTGTACAGGGTCAGTGTGTATAAGGGGAGAGCAGCAGTGTGGTGACTGTACAGGGTCAGTGTGTATAAGGGGAGGGCAGCAGTGTGGTGACTGCAGTGACAGTGTGTATAAGGGGAGGGCAGCAGTGTGGTGACTGCAGTGTCAGTGTGTATAAGGGGAGGGCAGCCAGTGTGGTGACTGCAGTGTCAGTGTGTGTATAAGGGGAGGGCAGCAGTGTGGTGACTGTGCTGTGCAGTCAGGGTGTATAAGGGGAGGGCAGCAGTGTGGTGACTGTACAGAGTAAGTGTTTATAAGGGGAAGGCAGCAGTGTGGTGACTGCGGTGTCAGTGTCTATAAGTGGAGGGCAGCAGTGTGGTGACTGCAGTGTCAGTGTGTATAAGGGGAGGGCAGCAGTGTGGTGACTGTACAGGGTCAGTGTGTATAAGGGGAGGGCAGCAGTGTGGTGACTGCAGTGTCAGTGTGTATAAGGGGAGGGCAGCAGTGTGGTGACTGCAGTGTCAGTGTGTATAATGGGAGGGCAGCAGTGTGGTGACTGTACAGGGTCAGTGTGTATAAGGGGAGGGCAGCAGTGTGGTGACTGCAGTGTCAGTGTGTATAAGGGGATGACAGCAGTGTGGTGACTGCGATGTCAGTGTGTATAAGGGGAGGACAGCAGTGTGGTAACTGTGTGCAGGGTCAGTGTATATAAGGGGAGGACAGCAGTGTGGTAACTGTGTGCAGGGTCAGTGTGTATAAGGGGAGGACAGCAGTGTGGTAACTGTGTGCAGGGTCAGTGTGTATAAGGGGAGGACAGCAGTGTGGTAACTGTGTGCAGGGTCAGTGTGTATAAGGGGAGGACAGCAGTGTGGTGACTGTACAGGGTCAGTGTGTATAAGGGGAGGACAGCAGTGTGGTGACTGTGCAGGGTCAGTGTGTATAAGGGGAGGACAGCAGTGTGGTGACTGTACAGGGTCAGTGTGTATAAGGGGAGGACAGGAGTGTGGTAACTGTGCAGTGTCAGTGTGTATAAGGGGAGGACAGCAGTGTGGTGACTGCGGTGTCAGTGTCTATAAGCGGAGGGCAGCAGTGTGGTGACTGTACAGGGTCAGTGTGTATAAGGGGAGAGCAGCAGTGTGGTGACTGTGCAGTGTCAGTGTGTATAAGGGGATGACAGCAGTGGTGACTGTACAGGGTCAGTGTGTATAAGAGGAGGACAGCAGTGGTGACTGTACAGGGTCAGTGTGTATAAGGGGAGGGCAGCAGTGTGGTGACTGTACAGGGTCAGTGTGTATAAGGGGAGGGCAGCAGTGTGGTGACTGTGTGCAGTGTCAGTGTGTATAAGGGGATGACAGCAGTGTGGTGACTGCAGTGTCAGTGTGTATAAGGGGAGGGCAGCTATGTGGTGACTGCAGTGTCAGTGTGTATAAGGGGAGGGCAGCAGTGTGGTGACTGTACAGGGTCAGTGTGTATAAGGGGAGGGCAGCAGTGTGGTAACTGTGTGCAGGGTCAGTGTGTATAAGGGGAGGACAGCAGTGTGGTGACTGTGCAGAGGGCCTGATTCAGAGCCGTTCGCTATTTGCGGTCGTTCGTTTAAAAACAAGGGGTGGCTATTCAAATGATCCGTACGCACATTGCAGTCTGTTCACACCTCTAAGTCTGAACGAGCGAGCAAAACATACGCTCGTTTATTTGTTAAAAACGCCCCCTGGCCGCTCGCACCATACGTCATGTCCGCTATTTATTAGATTAATCGAGTACATCGACCAGCGTATGAACTGCTCGCTATTCTTGTGGTTGGTGTTTGCTACCACAAATTTGCGAGCAGTTCTGGCTCTAAAATAACCCAGTGACGTGGTCACTGACGCTGCTGTTTTAAATATGCACACCCATAAAACGCCCGTTTTGACCTTTAAGCACGCCTGCGTTCGGATCTCCACTCCCCGTTTTCAAGCACCTTCCCCTGTTACCACCCACATACGCCTCATTCTGTCACTCAAAATAGCAGGCACTCGCTATATAGCGTACAAACGATTTTCGGCCGCACTGACTGGTTCGCGCATGCGTACTAAACACCGTACGCATGCGCAGATGTGCAAACATCGCTCGGAACGAGCGTACTGCCGCTAACGAGCGGCTCTGAATGAGGGCCAGTGTCAGTGTGTATAAGAGGAGGACAGCAGTGGTGACTGTACAGGGTCAGTGTGTATAAGGGGATGACAGCAGTGTGGTGATTGTACAGGGTCAGTGTGTATAAGGGGAGGGCAGCAGTGTCAGTGTGTATAAGTGGAGGGCAGCAGTGTGGTGACTGTACAGGGTCAGTGTGTATAAGGGGAGGGCAGCAGTGTGGTGACTGTACAGGGTCAGTGTGTATAAGGGGAGGGCAGCAGTGTGGTGACTGTGTGCAGTGTCAGTGTGTATAAGGGAAGGGCAGCAGTGTGGTGACTGTACAGGGTCAGTGTGTATAATAGGAGGACAGCAGTGTGGTGACTGTACAGGGTCAGTGTGTATAAGGGGAGGGCAGCAGTGTGGTGACTACAGGGTTAGTGTGTATAAGGGGAGGGCAGCAGTGTGGTGCCTGTGTGCAGTATCAGTGTGTATAAGGGGAGGGCAGCAGTGTGGTGACTGCAATGTCAGTGTGTATAAGTGGAGGACAGCAGTGTGGTGACTGCAGTGTCAGCGTGTATAAGGGGAGGAAAGCAGTGTGGTGACTGTGCTGTGCAGTGTCAGTGTTTATAAGGGGAGGGCAGCAGTGTGGTGACTGTGTATAAGGGGAGGGCAGCAGTGTTGTGACTGTACAGGGTCAGTGTTTATATGGGGAGGGCAGCAGTGTGGTGACTGTGCTGTGCAGTGTCAGTGTGTATAAGGGGAGGGCAGCAGTGTGGTGACTGCTGTGCAGTGTCAGTGTGTATAAGGGGAGGACAGCAGTGGTGATGACTGCAGTGTCAGTGTGTATAAGTGGAGGACAGCAGTGTGGTGACTGCAGTGTCAGTGTGTACAAGGGGATGACAGCAGTGTGGTGACTGCAGTGTCAGCGTGTATAAGGGGAGGAAAGCAGTGTGGTGACTGTGCTGTGCAGTGTCAGTGTGTATAAGGGGAGGGCAGCAGTGTGGTAACTGTATAAGGGGAGGGCAGCAGTGTGGTAACTGTGTGCAGGGTCAGTGTGTATAAGGGGAGGACAGCAATGTGGTAACTGTGTGCAGGGTCAGTGTGTATAAGGGGAGGACAGCAGTGTGGTGACTGTGCAGTGTCAGTGTGTATAAGGGGAGGGCAGCAGTGTGGTGACTGTACAGGGTCAGTGTGTATAAGGGGAGGGCAGCAGTGTGGTGACTGCAGTGTCAGTGTGTATAAGGGGAGGGCAGCAGTGTGGTGACTGTGTGCAGTGTGTGCAGACTGTATAATGCAGCAGTGTGGTGACTGCAGTGTCAGTGTGTATAAGGGGAGGGCAGCTATGTGGTGACTGCAGTGTCAGTGTGTATAAGGGGAGGACAGCACAGCAGTGTGGTGACTGCAGTGTCAGTGTGTATAAGGGGAGGGCAGCAGTGTGGTGACTGCGGTGTCAGTGTGTATAAGGGGAGGGCAGCAGTGTGGTGACTGTATGCAGTGTGTGCAGACTGTATAATGCAGCAGTGTGGTGACTGCAGTGTCAGTGTGTATAAGGGGAGGGCAGCTATGTGGTGACTGCAGTGTCAGTGTGTATAAGGGGAGGACAGCACAGCAATGTGGTGACTGCAGTGTCAGTGTGTATAAGGGGAGGGCAGCAGTGTGGTGACTGCGGTGTCAGTGTGTATAAGGGGAGGGCAGCAGTGATGATGACTGCGGTGTCAGTGTGTATAAGGGGAGGGCAGCAGTGTGGTGACTGCGGTGTCAGTGTGTATAAGGGGAGGGCAGCTATGTGGTGACTGCAGTGTCAGTGTGTATAAGGGGAGGACAGCAGTGTGGTGACTGCAGTGTCAGTGTGTGTATAAGGGGAGGACAGCAGTGTGGTGACTGCAGTGTCAGTGTGTATAAGGGGAGGGCAGCAGTGTGGTGACTGCGGTGTCAGTGTGTATAAGGGGAGGAAAGCAGTGTGGTGACTGCGGTGTCAGTGTGTATAAGGGGAGGACAGCAGTGTGGTGACTGCGGTGTCAGTGTGTATAAGGGGAGGGCAGCAGTGTGGTGACTGTGTGCAGTGTGTGCAGACTGTATAATGCAGCAGTGTGGTGACTGCAGTGTCAGTGTGTATAAGGGGAGGGCAGCTATGTGGTGACTGCAGTGTCAGTGTGTATAAGGGGAGGACAGCACAGCAATGTGGTGACTGCAGTGTCAGTGTGTATAAGGGGAGGGCAGCAGTGTGGTGACTGCGGTGTCAGTGTGTATAAGGGGAGGGCAGCAGTGATGATGACTGCGGTGTCAGTGTGTATAAGGGGAGGGCAGCAGTGTGGTGACTGCAGTGTCAGTGTGTATAAGGGGAGGGCAGCAGTGTGGTGACTGCAGTGTCAGTGTGTATAAGGGGAGGACAGCAGTGTGGTGACTGCAGTGTCAGTGTGTATAAGGGGAGGACAGCAGTGTGGTGACTGCAGTGTCAGTGTGTATAAGGGGAGGGCAGCAGTGATGATGGCTGCAGTGTCAGTGTGTATAAGGGGAGGACAGCACAGCAATGTGGTGACTGCAGTGTCAGTGTGTATAAGGGGAGGGCAGCAGTGTGGTGACTGCGGTGTCAGTGTCTATAAGCGGAGGGCAGCAGTGTGGTGACTGTACAGGGTCAGTGTGTATAAGGGGAGGACAGCAGTGTGGTGACTGTACAGGGTCAGTGTGTATAAGGGGAGAGCAGCAGTGTGGTGACTGTGCAGTGTCAGTGTGTATAAGGGGATGACAGCAGTGGTGACTGTACAGGGTCAGTGTGTATAAGAGGAGGACAGCAGTGGTGACTGTACAGGGTCAGTGTGTATAAGGGGAGGGCAGCAGTGTGGTGACTGTACAGGGTCAGTGTGTATAAGGGGAGGGCAGCAGTGTGGTGACTGTGTGCAGTGTCAGTGTGTATAAGGGGATGACAGCAGTGTGGTGACTGCAGTGTCAGTGTGTATAAGGGGAGGGCAGCTATGTGGTGACTGCAGTGTCAGTGTGTATAAGGGGAGGGCAGCAGTGTGGTGACTGTACAGGGTCAGTGTGTATAAGGGGAGGGCAGCAGTGTGGTAACTGTGTGCAGGGTCAGTGTGTATAAGGGGAGGACAGCAGTGTGGTGACTGTGCAGAGGGCCTGATTCAGAGCCGTTCGCTATTTGCGGTCGTTCGTTTAAAAACAAGGGGTGGCTATTCAAATGATCCGTACGCACATTGCAGTCTGTTCACACCTCTAAGTCTGAACGAGCGAGCAAAACATACGCTCGTTTATTTGTTAAAAACGCCCCCTGGCCGCTCGCACCATACGTCATGTCCGCTATTTATTAGATTAATCGAGTACATCGACCAGCGTATGAACTGCTCGCTATTCTTGTGGTTGGTGTTTGCTACCACAAATTTGCGAGCAGTTCTGGCTCTAAAATAACCCAGTGACGTGGTCACTGACGCTGCTGTTTTAAATATGCACACCCATAAAACGCCCGTTTTGACCTTTAAGCATGCCTGCGTTCGGATCTCCACTCCCCGTTTTCAAGCACCTTCCCCTGTTACCACCCACATACGCCTCATTCTGTCACTCAAAATAGCAGGCACTCGCTATATAGCGTACAAACGATTTTCGGCCGCACTGACTGGTTCGCGCATGCGTACTAAAAACCGTACGCATGCGCAGATGTGCAAACATCGCTCGGAACGAGCGTACTGCCGCTAACGAGCGGCTCTGAATGAGGGCCAGTGTCAGTGTGTATAAGAGGAGGACAGCAGTGGTGACTGTACAGGGTCAGTGTGTATAAGGGGATGACAGCAGTGTGGTGATTGTACAGGGTCAGTGTGTATAAGGGGAGGGCAGCAGTGTCAGTGTGTATAAGTGGAGGGCAGCAGTGTGGTGACTGTACAGGGTCAGTGTGTATAAGGGGAGGGCAGCAGTGTGGTGACTGTACAGGGTCAGTGTGTATAAGGGGAGGGCAGCAGTGTGGTGACTGTGTGCAGTGTCAGTGTGTATAAGGGAAGGGCAGCAGTGTGGTGACTGTACAGGGTCAGTGTGTATAATAGGAGGACAGCAGTGTGGTGACTGTACAGGGTCAGTGTGTATAAGGGGAGGGCAGCAGTGTGGTGACTACAGGGTTAGTGTGTATAAGGGGAGGGCAGCAGTGTGGTGCCTGTGTGCAGTATCAGTGTGTATAAGGGGAGGGCAGCAGTGTGGTGACTGCAATGTCAGTGTGTATAAGTGGAGGACAGCAGTGTGGTGACTGCAGTGTCAGTGTGTATAAGGGGATGACAGCAGTGTGGTGACTGCAGTGTCAGCGTGTATAAGGGGAGGAAAGCAGTGTGGTGACTGTGCTGTGCAGTGTCAGTGTTTATAAGGGGAGGGCAGCAGTGTTGTGACTGTACAGGGTCAGTGTTTATAAGGGGAGGGCAGCAGTGTGGTGACTGTGCTGTGCAGTGTCAGTGTGTATAAGGGGAGGGCAGCAGTGTGGTGACTGCTGTGCAGTGTCAGTGTGTATAAGGGGAGGACAGCAGTGGTGATGACTGCAGTGTCAGTGTGTATAAGTGGAGGACAGCAGTGTGGTGACTGCAGTGTCAGTGTGTACAAGGGGATGACAGCAGTGTGGTGACTGCAGTGTCAGCGTGTATAAGGGGAGGAAAGCAGTGTGGTGACTGTGCTGTGCAGTGTCAGTGTGTATAAGGGGAGGGCAGCAGTGTGGTAACTGTATAAGGGGAGGGCAGCAGTGTGGTAACTGTGTGCAGGGTCAGTGTGTATAAGGGGAGGACAGCAATGTGGTAACTGTGTGCAGGGTCAGTGTGTATAAGGGGAGGACAGCAGTGTGGTGACTGTGCAGTGTCAGTGTGTATAAGGGGAGGGCAGCAGTGTGGTGACTGTACAGGGTCAGTGTGTATAAGGGGAGGACAGCAGTGTTGTGACTGTACAGGGTCAGTGTTTATAAGGGGAGGGCAGCAGTGTGGTGACTGTGTATAAGGGGAGGGCAGCAGTGTTGTGACTGTACAGGGTCAGTGTTTATAAGGGGATGGCAGCAGTGTGGTGACTGTGCTGTGCAGTGTCAGTGTGTATAAGGGGAGGGCAGCAGTGTGGTGACTGTGTGCAGGGTCAGTGTGTATAAGGGGAGGACAGCAGTGTGGTAACTGTGTGCAGGGTCAGTGTGTATAAGGGGAGGACATCAGTGTGGTAACTGTGTGCAGGGTCAGTGTGTATAAGGGGAGGACAGCAGTGTGGTAACTGTGTGCAGGGTCAGTGTGTATAAGGGGAGGACAGCAGTGTGGTAACTGTGTGCAGGGTCAGTGTGTATAAGGGGAGGACTGCAGTGTGGTAACTGTGTGCAGGGTCAGTGTGTATAAGGGGAGGACAGCAGTGTGGTAACTGTGTGCAGGGTCAGTGTGTATAAGGGGAGGACAGCAGTGTGGTAACTGTGTGCAGGGTCAGTGTGTATAAGGGGAGGACTGCAGTGTGGTAACTGTGTGCAGGGTCAGTGTGTATAAGGGGAGGACAGCAGTGTGGTAACTGTGTGCAGGGTCAGTGTGTATAAGGGGAGGACAGCAGTGTGGTAACTGTGTGCAGGGTCAGTGTGTATAAGGGGAGGACAGCAGTGTGGTAACTGTGTGCAGGGTCAGTGTGTATAAGGGGAGGACAGCAGTGTGGTAACTGTGTGCAGGGTCAGTGTGTATAAGGGGAGGACAGCAGTGTGGTAACTGTGTGCAGGGTCAGTGTGTATAAGGGGAGGACAGCAGTGTGGTAACTGTGTGCAGGGTCAGTGTGTATAAGGCGAGGACAGCAGTGTGGTGACTGTACAGGGTCAGTGTGTATAAGGGGAGAGCAGCAGTGTGGTGACTGTACAGGGTCAGTGTGTATAAGGGGAGGGCAGCAGTGTGGTGACTGTGTGCAGTGTCAGTGTGTATAAGGGGATGACAGCAGTGTGGTGACTGCAGTGTCAGTGTGTATAAGGGGAAGGCAGCTATGTGTTGACTGCAGTGTCAGTGTGTATAAGGGGAGGGCAGCAGTGTGGTAACTGTGTGCAGGTCAGTGTGTATAAGGGGATGACAGCAGTGTGGTGACTGCAGTGTCAGTGTGTATAAGGGGAGGGCAGCTATGTGGTGACTGCAGTGTCAGTGTGTATAAGGGGAGGGCAGCAGTGTGGTGACTGCAGTGTCAGTGTGTATAAGGGGAGGGCAGCAGTGTGGTGACTGTGTGCAGTGTGTGCAGACTGTATAATGCAGCAGTGTGGTGACTGCAGTGTCAGTGTGTATAAGGGGAGGGCAGCTATGTGGTGACTGCAGTGTCAGTGTGTATAAGGGGAGGACAGCACAGCAGTGTGGTGACTGCAGTGTCAGTGTGTATAAGGGGAGGGCAGCAGTGTGGTGACTGCGGTGTCAGTGTGTATAAGGGGAGGGCAGCAGTGTGGTGACTGTGTGCAGTGT
Organism: Taudactylus pleione; assembly: GCA_031769625.1. Taxonomy (NCBI): domain Eukaryota; kingdom Metazoa; phylum Chordata; class Amphibia; order Anura; family Myobatrachidae; genus Taudactylus; species Taudactylus pleione. The sequence continues at coordinate 2,236,188 of JAUIMM010001331.1, forward strand.
GTGCAGACTGTATAATGCAGCAGTGTGGTGACTGCAGTGTCAGTGTGTATAAGGGGAGGGCAGCTATGTGGTGACTGCAGTGTCAGTGTGTATAAGGGGAGGACAGCACAGCAATGTGGTGACTGCAGTGTCAGTGTGTATAAGGGGAGGGCAGCAGTGTGGTGACTGCGGTGTCAGTGTGTATAAGGGGAGGGCAGCAGTGATGATGACTGCGGTGTCAGTGTGTATAAGGGGAGGGCAGCAGTGTGGTGACTGCGGTGTCAGTGTGTATAAGGGGAGGGCAGCTATGTGGTGACTGCAGTGTCAGTGTGTATAAGGGGAGGACAGCAGTGTGGTGACTGCAGTGTCAGTGTGTATAAGGGGAGGACAGCAGTGTGGTGACTGCAGTGTCAGTGTGTATAAGGGGAGGACAGCAGTGTGGTGACTGCAGTGTCAGTGTGTATAAGGGGAGGGCAGCAGTGTGGTGACTGCGGTGTCAGTGTGTATAAGGGGAGGAAAGCAGTGTGGTGACTGCGGTGTCAGTGTGTATAAGGGGAGGACAGCAGTGTGGTGACTGCGGTGTCAGTGTGTATAAGGGGAGGGCAGCAGTGTGGTGACTGTGTGCAGACTGTATAATGCAGCAGTGTGGTGACTGCAGTGTCAGTGTGTATAAGGGGAGGGCAGCTATGTGGTGACTGCAGTGTCAGTGTGTATAAGGGGAGGACAGCACAGCAATGTGGTGACTGCAGTGTCAGTGTGTATAAGGGGAGGGCAGCAGTGTGGTGACTGCGGTGTCAGTGTGTATAAGGGGAGGGCAGCAGTGATGATGACTGCGGTGTCAGTGTGTATAAGGGGAGGGCAGCAGTGTGGTGACTGCAGTGTCAGTGTGTATAAGGGGAGGGCAGCAGTGTGGTGACTGCAGTGTCAGTGTGTATAAGGGGAGGACAGCAGTGTGGTGACTGCAGTGTCAGTGTGTATAAGGGGAGGACAGCAGTGTGGTGACTGCAGTGTCAGTGTGTATAAGGGGAGGGCAGCAGTGATGATGGCTGCAGTGTCAGTGTGTATAAGGGGAGGACAGCACAGCAATGTGGTGACTGCAGTGTCAGTGTGTATAAGGGGAGGGCAGCAGTGTGGTGACTGCGGTGTCAGTGTCTATAAGCGGAGGGCAGCAGTGTGGTGACTGTACAGGGTCAGTGTGTATAAGGGGAGGACAGCAGTGTGGTGACTGTACAGGGTCAGTGTGTATAAGGGGAGAGCAGCAGTGTGGTGACTGTGCAGTGTCAGTGTGTATAAGGGGATGACAGCAGTGGTGACTGTACAGGGTCAGTGTGTATAAGAGGAGGACAGCAGTGGTGACTGTACAGGGTCAGTGTGTATAAGGGGAGGGCAGCAGTGTGGTGACTGTACAGGGTCAGTGTGTATAAGGGGAGGGCAGCAGTGTGGTGACTGTGTGCAGTGTCAGTGTGTATAAGGGGATGACAGCAGTGTGGTGACTGCAGTGTCAGTGTGTATAAGGGGAGGGCAGCAGTGTGGTGACTGTACAGGGTCAGTGTGTATAAGGGGAGGGCAGCAGTGTGGTAACTGTGTGCAGGGTCAGTGTGTATAAGGGGAGGACAGCAGTGTGGTGACTGTGCAGAGGGCCTGATTCAGAGCCGTTCGCTATTTGCGGTCGTTCGTTTAAAAACAAGGGGTGGCTATTCAAATGATCCGTACGCACATTGCAGTCTGTTCACACCTCTAAGTCTGAACGAGCGAGCAAAACATACGCTCGTTTATTTGTTAAAAACGCCCCCTGGCCGCTCGCACCATACGTCATGTCCGCTATTTATTAGATTAATCGAGTACATCGACCAGCGTATGAACTGCTCGCTATTCTTGTGGTTGGTGTTTGCTACCACAAATTTGCGAGCAGTTCTGGCTCTAAAATAACCCAGTGATGTGGTCACTGACGCTGCTGTTTTAAATATGCACACCCATAAAACGCCCGTTTTGACCTTTAAGCACGCCTGCGTTCGGATCTCCACTCCCCGTTTTCAAGCACCTTCCCCTGTTACCACCCACATACGCCTCATTCTGTCACTCAAAATAGCAGGCACTCGCTATATAGCGTACAAACGATTTTCGGCCGCACTGACTGGTTCGCGCATGCGTACTAAAAACCGTACGCATGCGCAGATGTGCAAACATCGCTCGGAACGAGCGTACTGCCGCTAACGAGCGGCTCTGAATGAGGGCCAGTGTCAGTGTGTATAAGAGGAGGACAGCAGTGGTGACTGTACAGGGTCAGTGTGTATAAGGGGATGACAGCAGTGTGGTGATTGTACAGGGTCAGTGTGTATAAGGGGAGGGCAGCAGTGTCAGTGTGTATAAGTGGAGGGCAGCAGTGTGGTGACTGTACAGGGTCAGTGTGTATAAGGGGAGGGCAGCAGTGTGGTGACTGTACAGGGTCAGTGTGTATAAGGGGAGGGCAGCAGTGTGGTGACTGTGTGCAGTGTCAGTGTGTATAAGGGAAGGGCAGCAGTGTGGTGACTGTACAGGGTCAGTGTGTATAATAGGAGGACAGCAGTGTGGTGACTGTACAGGGTCAGTGTGTATAAGGGGAGGGCAGCAGTGTGGTGACTACAGGGTTAGTGTGTATAAGGGGAGGGCAGCAGTGTGGTGCCTGTGTGCAGTATCAGTGTGTATAAGGGGAGGGCAGCAGTGTGGTGACTGCAATGTCAGTGTGTATAAGTGGAGGACAGCAGTGTGGTGACTGCAGTGTCAGTGTGTATAAGGGGATGACAGCAGTGTGGTGACTGCAGTGTCAGCGTGTATAAGGGGAGGAAAGCAGTGTGGTGACTGTGCTGTGCAGTGTCAGTGTTTATAAGGGGAGGGCAGCAGTGTGGTGACTGTGTATAAGGGGAGGGCAGCAGTGTTGTGACTGTACAGGGTCAGTGTTTATAAGGGGAGGGCAGCAGTGTGGTGACTGTGCTGTGCAGTGTCAGTGTGTATAAGGGGAGGGCAGCAGTGTGGTGACTGCTGTGCAGTGTCAGTGTGTATAAGGGGAGGACAGCAGTGGTGATGACTGCAGTGTCAGTGTGTATAAGTGGAGGACAGCAGTGTGGTGACTGCAGTGTCAGTGTGTACAAGGGGATGACAGCAGTGTGGTGACTGCAGTGTCAGCGTGTATAAGGGGAGGAAAGCAGTGTGGTGACTGTGCTGTGCAGTGTCAGTGTGTATAAGGGGAGGGCAGCAGTGTGGTAACTGTATAAGGGGAGGGCAGCAGTGTGGTAACTGTGTGCAGGGTCAGTGTGTATAAGGGGAGGACAGCAATGTGGTAACTGTGTGCAGGGTCAGTGTGTATAAGGGGAGGACAGCAGTGTGGTGACTGTGCAGTGTCAGTGTGTATAAGGGGAGGGCAGCAGTGTGGTGACTGTACAGGGTCAGTGTGTATAAGGGGAGGACAGCAGTGTTGTGACTGTACAGGGTCAGTGTTTATAAGGGGAGGGCAGCAGTGTGGTGACTGTGTATAAGGGGAGGGCAGCAGTGTTGTGACTGTACAGGGTCAGTGTTTATAAGGGGATGGCAGCAGTGTGGTGACTGTGCTGTGCAGTGTCAGTGTGTATAAGGGGAGGGCAGCAGTGTGGTGACTGTGTGCAGGGTCAGTGTGTATAAGGGGAGGACAGCAGTGTGGTAACTGTGTGCAGGGTCAGTGTGTATAAGGGGAGGACATCAGTGTGGTAACTGTGTGCAGGGTCAGTGTGTATAAGGGGAGGACAGCAGTGTGGTAACTGTGTGCAGGGTCAGTGTGTATAAGGGGAGGACAGCAGTGTGGTAACTGTGTGCAGGGTCAGTGTGTATAAGGGGAGGACTGCAGTGTGGTAACTGTGTGCAGGGTCCGTGTGTATAAGGGGAGGACAGCAGTGTGGTAACTGTGTGCAGGGTCAGTGTGTATAAGGGGAGGACAGCAGTGTGGTAACTGTGTGCAGGGTCAGTGTGTATAAGGGGAGGACTGCAGTGTGGTAACTGTGTGCAGGGTCAGTGTGTATAAGGGGAGGACAGCAGTGTGGTAACTGTGTGCAGGGTCAGTGTGTATAAGGGGAGGACAGCAGTGTGGTAACTGTGTGCAGGGTCAGTGTGTATAAGGGGAGGACAGCAGTGTGGTAACTGTGTGCAGGGTCAGTGTGTATAAGGGGAGGACAGCAGTGTGGTAACTGTGTGCAGGGTCAGTGTGTATAAGGGGAGGACAGCAGTGTGGTAACTGTGTGCAGGGTCAGTGTGTATAAGGGGAGGACAGCAGTGTGGTAACTGTGTGCAGGGTCAGTGTGTATAAGGGGAGGACAGCAGTGTGGTAACTGTGTGCAGGGTCAGTGTGTATAAGGCGAGGACAGCAGTGTGGTGACTGTACAGGGTCAGTGTGTATAAGGGGAGAGCAGCAGTGTGGTGACTGTACAGGGTCAGTGTGTATAAGGGGAGGGCAGCAGTGTGGTGACTGTGTGCAGTGTCAGTGTGTATAAGGGGATGACAGCAGTGTGGTGACTGCAGTGTCAGTGTGTATAAGGGGAAGGCAGCTATGTGTTGACTGCAGTGTCAGTGTGTATAAGGGGAGGGCAGCAGTGTGGTAACTGTGTGCAGGTCAGTGTGTATAAGGGGATGACAGCAGTGTGGTGACTGCAGTGTCAGTGTGTATAAGGGGAGGGCAGCTATGTGGTGACTGCAGTGTCAGTGTGTATAAGGGGAGGGCAGCAGTGTGGTGACTGCAGTGTCAGTGTGTATAAGGGGAGGGCAGCAGTGTGGTGACTGTGTGCAGTGTGTGCAGACTGTATAATGCAGCAGTGTGGTGACTGCAGTGTCAGTGTGTATAAGGGGAGGGCAGCTATGTGGTGACTGCAGTGTCAGTGTGTATAAGGGGAGGACAGCACAGCAGTGTGGTGACTGCAGTGTCAGTGTGTATAAGGGGTGGGCAGCAGTGTGGTGACTGCGGTGTCAGTGTGTATAAGGGGAGGGCAGCAGTGTGGTGACTGTGTGCAGTGTGTGCAGACTGTATAATGCAGCAGTGTGGTGACTGCAGTGTCAGTGTGTATAAGGGGAGGGCAGCTATGTGGTGACTGCAGTGTCAGTGTGTATAAGGGGAGGACAGCACAGCAATGTGGTGACTGCAGTGTCAGTGTGTATAAGGGGAGGGCAGCAGTGTGGTGACTGCGGTGTCAGTGTGTATAAGGGGAGGGCAGCAGTGATGATGACTGCGGTGTCAGTGTGTATAAGGGGAGGGCAGCAGTGATGATGACTGCGGTGTCAGTGTGTATAAGGGGAGGGCAGCAGTGTGGTGACTGCGGTGTCAGTGTGTATAAGGGGAGGGCAGCTATGTGGTGACTGCTGTGTCAGTGTGTATAAGGGGAGGACAGCAGTGTGGTGACTGCAGTGTCAGTGTGTATAAGGGGAGGACAGCAGTGTGGTGACTGCAGTGTCAGTGTGTATAAGGGGAGGGCAGCAGTGTGGTGACTGCGGTGTCAGTGTGTATAAGGGGAGGAAAGCAGTGTGGTGACTGCGGTGTCAGTGTGTATAAGGGGAGGACAGCAGTGTGGTGACTGCGGTGTCAGTGTGTATAAGGGGAGGGCAGCAGTGTGGTGACTGTGTGCAGTGTGTGCAGACTGTATAATGCAGCAGTGTGGTGACTGCAGTGTCAGTGTGTATAAGGGGAGGGCAGCTATGTGGTGACTGCAGTGTCAGTGTGTATAAGGGGAGGACAGCACAGCAATGTGGTGACTGCAGTGTCAGTGTGTATAAGGGGAGGGCAGCAGTGTGGTGACTGCGGTGTCAGTGTGTATAAGGGGAGGGCAGCAGTGATGATGACTGCGGTGTCAGTGTGTATAAGGGGAGGGCAGCAGTGTGGTGACTGCAGTGTCAGTGTGTATAAGGGGAGGGCAGCAGTGATGATGACTGCGGTGTCAGTGTGTATAAGGGGAGGGCAGCAGTGTGGTGACTGCAGTGTCAGTGTGTATAAGGGGAGGGTAGCAGTGTGGTGACTGCAGTGTCAGTGTGTATAAGGGGAGGACAGCAGTGTGGTGACTGCAGTGTCAGTGTGTATAAGGGGAGGGCAGCAGTGTGGTGACTGCAGTGTCAGTGTGTATAAGGGGAGGACAGCAGTGTGGTGACTGCAGTGTCAGTGTGTATAAGGGGAGGGCAGCAGTGGTGATGACTGCGGTGTCAGTGTGTATAAGGGGAGGGCAGCAGTGTGGTGACTGCTGTGTCAGTGTGTATAAGGGGAGGACAGCAGTGTGGTGACTGCAGTGTCAGTGTGTATAAGGGGAGGGCAGCAGTGTGGTGACTGCGGTGTCAGTGTGTATAAGGGGAGGAAAGCAGTGTGGTGACTGCGGTGTCAGTGTGTATAAGGGGAGGACAGCAGTGTGGTGACTGCGGTGTCAGTGTGTATAAGGGGAGGGCAGCAGTGTGGTGACTGTGTGCAGTGTGTGCAGACTGTATAATGCAGCAGTGTGGTGACTGCAGTGTCAGTGTGTATAAGGGGAGGGCAGCTATGTGGTGACTGCAGTGTCAGTGTGTATAAGGGGAGGACAGCACAGCAATGTGGTGACTGCAGTGTCAGTGTGTATAAGGGGAGGGCAGCAGTGTGGTGACTGCGGTGTCAGTGTGTATAAGGGGAGGGCAGCAGTGATGATGACTGCGGTGTCAGTGTGTATAAGGGGAGGGCAGCAGTGATGATGACTGCGGTGTCAGTGTGTATAAGGGGAGGGCAGCAGTGTGGTGACTGCAGTGTCAGTGTGTATAAGGGGAGGGCAGCTATGTGGTGACTGCAGTGTCAGTGTGTATAAGGGGAGGACAGCACAGCAATGTGGTGACTGCAGTGTCAGTGTGTATAAGGGGAGGGCAGCAGTGTGGTGACTGCGGTGTCAGTGTGTATAAGGGGAGGGCAGCAGTGATGATGACTGCGGTGTCAGTGTGTATAAGGGGAGGGCAGCAGTGATGATGACTGCGGTGTCAGTGTGTATAAGGGGAGGGCAGCAGTGTGGTGACTGCTGTGTCAGTGTGTATAAGGGGAGGACAGCAGTGTGGTGACTGCAGTGTCAGTGTGTATAAGGGGAGGACAGCAGTGTGGTGACTGCAGTGTCAGTGTGTATAAGGGGAGGGCAGCAGTGTGGTGACTGCGGTGTCAGTGTGTATAAGGGGAGGAAAGCAGTGTGGTGACTGCGGTGTCAGTGTGTATAAGGGGAGGACAGCAGTGTGGTGACTGCGGTGTCAGTGTGTATAAGGGGAGGGCAGCAGTGTGGTGACTGTGTGCAGTGTGTGCAGACTGTATAATGCAGCAGTGTGGTGACTGCGGTGTCAGTGTGTATAAGGGGAGGGCAGCAGTGTGGTGACTGTGTGCAGTGTGTGCAGACTGTATAATGCAGCAGTGTGGTGACTGCAGTGTCAGTGTGTATAAGGGGAGGACAGCACAGCAATGTGGTGACTGCAGTGTCAGTGTGTATAAGGGGAGGGCAGCAGTGTGGTGACTGCGGTGTCAGTGTGTATAAGGGGAGGGCAGCAGTGATGATGACTGCGGTGTCAGTGTGTATAAGGGGAGGGCAGCAGTGTGGTGACTGCAGTGTCAGTGTGTATAAGGGGAGGGCAGCAGTGGTGATGACTGCGGTGTCAGTGTGTATAAGGGGAGGGCTGTGGGATGAACTACAAGTCCCGGCATCCCCCGCGGCCGCCCCTGTGCCCGCTGCCCGCACTGTGCAGAGATGAGAGCAGGCGGCGGCTGCTGCTGGAGACTGCGCGATGGATACAGGTGGGATTTGAGGGCACACGGGGTTATTACCCAGGATACATTGCGATGGGGGTACATAGGAATGTGCTAGGGTCACTTATGTTACTAACGTACTGGCACCTTGCATGGCAGGGGCACACAGGAAGCTGATGGGCAGACGAGGTAACTGTCTTAGTAGCTGGGCAGTGAAAGGCTGGGACTGACAGTGGTGGGATTGGTGTATTTAAGCTAGGGCTAAAATCAACTGACTGGTACTGTGTGGTGCTGTATTGGGGGGACTGGCACTGTGTGGTGCTGTAATGGGGGGACTGGCACTGTGTGGTGCTGTATTGGGCGGACGCACTGTGTGGTGCTGTAATGGAGGGACTGGCACTGTGTGGTGCTGTATTGGGGGGACTGGCACTGTGTGGTGCTGTAATGGAGGGACTGGCACTGTGTGGTGCTGTATTGGGGGGACTGGCACTGTGTGGTGCTGTAATGGGGGGACTGGCACTGTGTGGTGCTGTAATGGGGGGACTGGCACTGTGTGGTGCTGTAATGGGGGGACTGGCACTGTGTGGTGCTGTAATGGGGGGACTGGCACTGTGTGGTGCTGTAATGGGGGGACTGGCACTGTGTGGTGCTGTAATGGGGGGACTGGCACTGTGTGGTGCTGTAATGGAAGGACTGGCACTGTGTGGTGCTGTATTGGGGGGACTGGCACTGTGTGGTGCTGTATTGGGGGGACTGGCACTGTGTGGTGCTGTAATGGGGGGACTGGCACTGTGTGGTGCTGTAATGGGGGGACTGGCACTGTGTGGTGCTGTAATGGGGGGACTGGCACTGTGTGGTGCTGTAATGGGGGACTGGCACTGTGTGGTGCTGTAATGGGGGGACTGGCACTGTGTGGTGCTGTAATGGAGGGACTGGCACTGTGTGGTGCTGTATTGGGGGGACTGGCACTGTGTGGTGCTGTAATGGGGGGACTGGCACTGTGTGGTGCTGTAATGGGGGGACTGGTACTGTGTGGTGCTGTAATGGAGGGACTGGCACTGTGTGGTGCTGTAATGGAGGGACTGGCACTGTGTGGTGCTGTATTGGGGGGACTGGCACTGTGTGGTGCTGTATTGGGGGGACTGGCACTGTGTGGTGCTGTATTGGGGGGACTGGCACTGTGTGGTGCTGTAATGGGGGGACTGGCACTGTGTGGTGCTGTAATGGGGGGACTGGCACTGTGTGGTGCTGTAATGGGGGGACTGGCACTGTGTGGTGCTGTAATGGGGGGACTGGCACTGTGTGGTGCTGTAATGGGACTGGCACCGTGCGGTGCTGTAATGGGGTGCTGGCTTTGTGTTACTCTGTAATGGGGGGACTGGCACCATGTGGTGCTGTAATGGGGGGGGGGTGCTGGCATTGTGTAGCTCTGTAATGGGATAATGGGACTGGCAGTAAGTGGGGCTGTAGAAAAGAAGAGGGTTGAGGTTCCCGTACCAAATCCCACCAGACGTCAGTGTTTTGATAGTAAATATGCATGGTAATAAAGGTTCCCTAAAAAAATCGTTGATCTCTAAATAGAGATTTGAAATGACTGATGCTATCTTTTATATAGGCGTGCCTCTGATGACCCCTATTAGTAACTAAAAGTACAGACAAAAGGGGGTCACTTAGCGCACAGGAACCTTTATGAGAGTGATTTCAGCTCGCACAGAGTTGCATTTCTGAATGGGGGGAATTATTATTATTTACCTGTCAATGTTAATATATAACTTTTATAACTAAAATATTAATATGTCGTTAAAGCAATAATGCAAAATATAAAAATATAGTTGTGCAAAAACTTCAGCGATTAAATGAATTCTAAAAATAGTCAATCGTCCGCTGGTGACTCCTAATAATTCCTCTCATTGATTGGTCTATTTATCAAATGCTTACGTTGTAAAGATGACTTAATATAACTATCTCTGTAAGAGAAAACATGTGTGTCTTATTGTGTGATATGTGAGAAATATATATATGTACAATTCATTCTATTGTGTCATTTAGAAAAAATCTTATATATATATATATATATATATAGATATATATTATATTATTATTTACATTATGACATATCTGAGCCATTCTGCTGGATGTATGATTGGGAAAGATCTGCCAATTGTAAATATAATGTACAATATCGATGTGAGTCGTCATAGGAGCTCTGTAATGCACTACAGGGACTATTGCTGCCTATCTGTAGCTATGGGTTACCATGTACTCCTGTGACCTCTCCCGCACAGTGACATCACTGTACCGACCCTATAGATGAGCTGCAATGTGGCTGCCTTGGGGCACGTGTGCTGTACCTGACTATAACTTATTTTCTTTCCTGTACTGCTCTGTAGAGTTTTCCTCATAACTAATGTATTTCTGGCCGGTGTGATAGCTGAAGGGAGAATCCTTGTACTGTACATGTTGTAGCATTGCGGAGGACATGTGATGACATAGCAATTCCATCACATGTCCTCTCTATTCATTCTACAGACCCAATCTGTGATCTTAACAATTTATTCCGGTTTGTATTTGCTTCTCTAGCTGAAGGCCATCCCTGCGCCCCGTCTTATGCTAATCGCCCCATTTCTCGGCCGGACAAAACTGGTTCTCCTGAATTAATGTAAAATCGTTGTGTGTTGATACATTTTATGCAGCTGCTGACTCTTGTTAGTGGAGTTCTGGGATCTGCCCTGGGAACAGGTTTATCCTGGGGGACCCCCGGTTTCTGTACTGTACTACCCACAAATCTTTAAAATTGTTGTAGAGGGGGGGATGCGGGAGGACCAGTAAGAAGCTCCGATCTCTGATCGCACATGCTTGTTTTGTTTCTGCAATGTGGAGCTGCAATTCTGGTTATAGGGCCTGAAGCTAAATTTACAAAGGAGTTCCTGCCTACTGTGACTCCCTTATCATGTGTGATTGCAAAATGGGTGTGCGACTGGATCCCCCTACCCTCACACTGAGATGGGAGCCAGTAACGCATTGGATGGATATGGCCGTGCACCTAACTTATATCACGATAAATGCAGACGATGTACAGCATTAGTGACTTTTCCAGGGATTAACAAATATGTAAATCATATTTAAATGCTATTATTGAACGCCCCATTCTTCCCCTATTCCTAGTGCTTCATCGCTGCCCCCCCCCCCCCTTCCCCCAGTGCCGACCATTAACATAGAATTTTGCTATGTTCAGGGCTTTTCTGCTGGAAGAATTCGTGTGTCCTCTTGACTAACCAGGGGGGATACGACCCCCCCACAGGAGCAGAGGTCTGTGTCCATTGGCCCAGTCAGATGTACTGTATTTCTTATTAGTTGTCAGCGACATAGCCGGTACACACTAGACGACGTGCCCGATATGTCGCTACGATCTGACGACCTATCGTCTAGTCAGTGTGTACAAGGCGTAACACTCTCATCCGCCCCCTGGTTGTTCTGTGTTGTGCCAATGCCATGAATCCATGATCCTGCCCTATAAGTAGACATTCAGGAGGCATCGGCCATTGGATCTCATTCAGACCCGCTCGCAAGCGGGTCGATGTAGAGGCCCTGCGCATGCACAGCGGCCGCACTGCGCGTGCGCAAGCCCCGGAGCGAGAGAGAAATTCTCTTGCTCCGGGGCTCACTACAAAAGGGGCGGCTGTCGATGGTGATCGACAGCTCGCACCGTTTTGTAGGCGGGGCGGTGGCTTGCCAATCGGAGGCGTTCCCGACGGAACGCCTGCCGTTTAGGGGCGGCCCCACTGACATCACTCGTGAAGTCAGTGGTGAGCTTCCGGCTCTAATATAGCCGAAAGCTCGCTGGGGCTTGCGGCAAACGAGACCCTACCACAAGGGTCTTATAGCAAGCCCTGATGGTCGCGATGGTCTTGTCACCCACAGCCTAGCGAGCGGCCAGGAAGCTGGGCCGGAAAATAGATGCGGCCGCCTTCTGAATGTGGTCCATTGTCACCAGCAAAGAGCTGCTATAGGACTAAGCCTATCCAGGTGTGGCTGAATAAAGCGAGTGGTGGTTGCAGCAACTAGCCCGTAATCGGCTGGTATCTGTCTGGTGAGCGTGTGCCAACCGTAGACGGCAGATTACTGGCACTAACTGAACCAGAGAGAGAAACGTGACAGACTGTTGATATCAGGGTAAAATTGTAAGCATATTTTGTCATCTGTCAATCATACATTAGATTGTCCGTGTTTGATTATGTGAATTATCAGAATGGTATCGTCCTTTTTCCCAGTAAGCCTGTAGCTTTAAAGGGAACAAATATAAAATTATGATCATTATTCTTTTATTCATATGGCACCGCAGCGCCTTACAAATTACATAAAGAGAAACAGTATGAATAAAACAATAGAAAAGTCTTACAGTATGAAACATTGCAGAACATGGGGCTACACAGTTTATAATCATTGTTGCAGCAACATTGTTGCAGCTCCGGCTGAACCCAAGGGTTTGGTGCCGCTGTAGGCAGTGGGTAGGAGGTGATGATATAAGTGAGGGAAGGTAAAGCACATAAGGGAAGAGGACCCTGCCCGTGAGAACTTACACATGTATGTACTTGTCATGTGACGTTCAGCTTGTCCTCGTCCGTTCTCGGCATTTATTGCACTTTAGTTTGAGGAAGTAAATTGATATCGTTTCTCAGCTGTCTGACTGGTCACAGTTTTGAGTTTATCTGACTCTGGTGCAGAATGCGGACGTATAACACGGTGACTGGTCGTGTGCACTCCCTGTGGGGCTTTTACAGGGAAAAAGAAGTTTGGTACAAGTCTCAGTAAACTGCTGCTAACGTGTTATTCTATAATTGCTATGATTTAAAGTGCAATTGTTTCAAACTGGTGTAAAGGTCCATGTAGTGGATCTGAAAACAGAAATATTAAGTCTCCTAATTTGGGGCTGTTATATATGTGTACCACCATAGGATCTGAACAGGGAAGGGGCCTATGGATGTCTTCCTGGCTTAAAGTAATGTTGACAATATGAAAGATGTGGCTGCGATCGCACGTTAAGCTCAGACTGCTCGCTAGATTGAGTGACAGGACGAGCTGTTTGTGGGGGGTGACAGGAGAAGGTCAATGAAAACGGGGGAGAGGTGGTGCGAACGCAGTTGTGCCTGTGCGTTCTAACGGCGTTTCATGGCCGTGCATAATTAACATGGAGCGTCATTGTACACGTCAACCGGCTGTGTTTCATATTGCAGCGATCGCAGTGCTTGCGACGGGGTATGGTCAACCACAAGTGCTGCAAGCGGGTCCGATGGTACTTGTTGTTACTGAAATTGCATACACTTCCTGGAGATGACGTAAGGGGAAGTGGGTGGCATTAGACTGGCTATGGGTGTGTTACATCCAGCCTGCGATTGCACGCTAAGACATAGTGGGCGTACTAATGTCTTACCGTGCAATCGCAGCTTTTGCATACATTAGCAGCTGACCGTCCCCTTCCGCAGACTAACCCTAACCCTTCACCAGGTGCCTAACCCTAACTCTAAAATCATGAAAAACCATGGGTCGACTTTTTGACCCAGTCGACCTAAGTCTACGTCGACATTTTAACTGCCGATCATTTGACCCAGTTGACCATTTGGTATGTCAACAATCTGGTGTCGACCTATTGACTGTCTATCTACACACTGTAGATCTCTCATCCGGATACCGAAAGATTTGATTAGAAAGGGAATTTCTTTTGTGCCTTTTAGATTATTATAATTTTAAAGATGATTTTGTGATTCAACAAGTGGGCACAGCGACGGGTACCGAGTTCATGCCAAGTTAGACTAATTTATTTATGGGTTTGTGGGAACAACGTTACATTAAAATGGAAACACACTGGAGGCAAACCTAGTGTCCTAGGCCATATACGGCGACAATATCGCTGTACATTTTTAACTTTAATGCTTTTAATATTAAACTTTGTTTTTGATGTTACCATATGATTGATTTTTTTTTTTTTTGGTGTTACAATATACTGTATATTCAAAAAAGAGAGATGTACACTAGAAATTCTGACAAGTGACCCTAGCACACACATTTAGGCAAATACTTGTCATAACCTGAGCTGGATAAGGCGCAATATCACTACACGATTCACTCCATGAACGATATCGTGTAGTGTGTCCCCGGCAGTGGTGTGCTCAATGTCTTTAACGACATTGAGTGCCCACACTGAACGATATCAATCACGATATCGTTCAGCGATGTCACCCTCACTCGTCCCCCGTACTTGCAGAACCTGACAATATCATCGGGTTGCCCTGCAAGTACGCTCGATGATAGATGTTGTCAGCGACCAGCGGGAGCGGGCATCGCTGGTCGTTGACGGCATATCCACTACACAATAAATTGGACGATGAACGATATTGTTATCGTTCAAATTGTCTAGTTTATCATGTAGTGGATGTGCACCTGAAAAGACTTAGGGGAAGTGTACAGGCAAAACGATCATTACAGGTCAGGTTGAAACTGTGACCACTTTCTAGGAACTGATTTTTCAGACTGCAGGAAGTTACGAATATTGATAGAAACACGTTACTACTTCCCAAAAAAAAAAAAAAATCACGAGAGAGCAAAAATTCTGAGCGGGCATTAATTATTTTATTGCCCAACACGCAAACATTGAAAAATGTGATTAATAAATATTATGTCATCTTAACAAAAGGCCCTGGGGCTGATTGGCAGCCACACGCAATGCTAATGATCACGTAGTTGAACATGCACGAAAATTTCTGAAACCCCCCCCCCCCCAAGACACAGAATGTACGCACATCGGTATCAGTAATTTGCGGATAAGTGGTGGGGGGTGGCTGCTAGTGCACGCAGAATTGGTCCGTTCAGGGGGCGTGTTATGTGAGCGTCGCAGGCGTGTCAATGCACGGGACGGCATTCAGAGACGTGCAGCCGCAGCAATCGGAGAGCTGGAGCAAATTTCCATACTGCGACCGATGGTGGCGGTTAAGGACAAACCAATCTTTTATTACAGCGTTCACGGGCGCTAACAGTGGGCGTCTCACTTGCACAGATGTACACAAGGGAAGGAGCTTGTAGTGGCATTTGTATAAAGCCACATATGGGCGAGCGCCAATATACGCTGCTGCGGGCGACTCAGCCTTAAGCCCGCTATGTTAGCATCCAGTTTCCCGCCTGAACCAGTATCGCAAGGTTTTGCGTAATGGAATCGCAGATCCAGTTAGAGAGTTTATAACATGTAACCCTAAAAATTTAATATAAACCATTGAATGTGCATGTTCTACATTGGCCACACATCAGGACGCTCGTTTGGTAGAACGCTCACGAAATATAAAAAAAGAAGAGTAACACCCTTGAAACTTCAGACCCGTCTCTGCATTTCAGCAAATAACAGAATTGCTCTATTCATTCCATAACACATTTGTGTACAGTGAAATAGATTTAATGGGAATTGGAGAAGAGAAAGTTCAGTTGGAAACTTGGCGAGAGCAGACAGGAAGTTATTATATAGCCTTAAACCCGTGTTCCCAAGAGGGTTATATAGTGACTGTGAATGTAAGTCGTTTCCTGAATGCCACCTTGGCCTCATTTCAATACCACCCATTACATTCAATAAATTAGTTTTATCACCCTTATGTATTATTATGGCACTGTGGGTATTGTTAATATATTTTATTTAGTTTGATTTATTGATTATACCTCTTAATCTATATAATGAGCACATAAATATTATGTTTAACTAATAGTTTTCCTTCAGCTTCCTTGTATTCCTCTTGGGCTGTATTATAAGAATTTGGGCTTGGTTACAACCAACCAGAACCGGTCTATCACTTACAGTACAGTCCTCGGCCAATCAAACGGTCGTCGCTCCTCTGTGTTCCCGCAATTGGCTTTTTTCGAAATCCCATGAGATGAAGAACCATGTGACCTCCAGGGGGCAAAATGTTTATATGCTCACACATGTCATTCGTGACATTTCTAGAACTTGAATATTGTACTGCTCCTTCATTGTGATTGGCTACGGATCCGGTATCCATGGCTACCTACTGACGTTTTTAGAAGTAAGGATTATTTTTTTATATTATATTTATTACATTCACTGTATATCAATGGGAAATCATTCTTTAATGGATAATCCTTATGATTGATGAAGATTAATAATTATGGCTTTTAGAAAGATAAAGTTTGTATTAAGATGGTTTTTTACTTATATTACTCCCCCCCATCCTGCCTTGATAAACACGTGGGAGAGGAGCTGGATGAATTGGAGTCCTCACTCCTACCATTAGTTCTGGTTGCCATCCAGTCTTGGACTTGCCAGGTTTACATTCCATTTCTGGAGAGACTGTTGAGGGCTCTGTTCGATATCTTCCAACGTTACATGAATATTGGAGGTGCTGGACCCCACGGCTCTTACTGTGCCTTCCATTGTGTACTGTTATCTGTTTATTTATAAGATGGTCTGTCTTGTTGATAACCAGCGCCAAAAAGTGATATCTGTTTGCATGTCCTTTACTGCCATATGCGGCCTCTGTGCTCCGTAGCGATGAGCCTGCGAATGTGCGGAAGGGACTCTGCACAATCCTCCCACAAGCGCCTGAACCGTTTTACACTGCAAATTAATGCACCATCCTGGATTATTCCCCACATAAAGACAGGATAGCGTAATACGGGCCCCTCGGACACCCCTGGGGTCCTGTGTTTGCTTACAATAGGCCGAATTTTCACACATGACACTGATCATTTTGCAATGTTCTAGGCTTGAAGCGTGAGGCACATCTATTGTGGTGCTCTTGCTTTTAATTTTTTTTTGTTTGTTTGTTTTCCCCCCATGATCTGTAGATCTTAAGACATTGCATGTTTTCCAGATCTCCAAGTTGTGCATAGATGTATTCATTACTGGCTTAAAAGATCCCCAGGTGGTTCTAATTGTTTCGTTTATGATACTGAGGAGATCTGTAAAACATGCACTGTTATACCCCTTTTACACCAGAGCAAAAACCTGGGTTATTGCTGGGTCTACCCGGGTCGCAGCTCAGTATAAAAGGGTCCCTGAAAAATAACCCGGGTCAAGTGACTCAGCCATCCAACCCAGGTAGCTACCAGGGTCGGACTAGGGATGGACCTGGGTATTGATGAAGTGTAAACAGCACAACCCGGGTTATCCGACCTGGCTCATGCCTAAAATGAGCCGATTGGTGGTCGTGGAGCAGTCACCTCCCACTTTTTAGGACCTCACAAGTTTAGCAGGGCAGACCCCGGTTCAGTGTGAACGGGGCTGACCTGGGAGTAACCCAGATCGATGGTGCTGTGTAAACGGTGTCTTACCTGGCTTGGAACCATGCCTGAAAACCCAGGTCAGACCCGGGTATTTGGTGGAAAAGAGGTATTAGTGGTTACTGAGGATCTGCAGTTGGGAACCACTGCCATAAAAAATAACCATTAATGTGCCCGAATATTATACTTGTGCATTCTCCACCTACAGTACATGGATGTCTAAGTGGACGGCTGTTGTCTATACATCCGTTATTTGATACATGCTGGGTGAGTCGTAAAATATTCAATTTCAAATTTGAACGTTGCGATATATACACATACACACACATATATATACACAGTATATGAAAGTGCTGCTGCGGGCACTGTTGTACATGGTATTTCTCAGTATACATGGGGTGTAAATGTGAAGCTTCTGTAATACAGCCCTAACCCCGGATCATTCGGCGCCTGCAGGCAATCTGTCATACGGATCACATGTTACAAATAGCGGATCACATGCTACAAATAGCGGATCACATGCTACAAATAGCGGATCACATGCTACAAATAGCGGATCACATGCTACAAATAGTGCTTGTATTTCCTCAGATCACATGAATTAATTGGAAAAATCAACAAAGGATAAATTAAAAAGCTTGTTTCTGACAACAAGGAATCCTGTATTTTGTGGCATATATTAAAGCCTGATTCCAGGTGATATGGTGAAATTACGGCTGGTAAGTACAGTATGGCTACGGGGTCCGTTGAATTTTAATTCCTGGTTTTGGTTTGTTTATAGAACACTATTCTCCCTGCCTATAGGTATAATGGAGTGGGTGATTATATGTAACACTGAGCCATTCTCCCTAGCCCTCTGCGCTGTGCTACTGATTACCTCTGCATCACTATACCTGATCTCCTTTCCTCGTTGTACGTACCTGACTTTGTGGCAGCCTGTTCTGAGGAGGATGTTTGCAGGTTGACAGCTGTCAGTAAAGGGATAGGACATCTATCATCTAGGAAAAACATTTATCCATTTCACACACATTTGGCTATTTCGGGTATTTTAATTCGTTCCTGATAACCGGCCTTTCATGTGTTCATAGAAATCCCATTATTATAAAGCCATTTTATTTGCACACAGTGAATTCCGTCCTTGCAGGAGAGTTTTGCTTTTTTTGCGGGTGGAAAGCTGGACCTATGCTGCAGTGTTGTACAAAGGCTCTTCGAAGTGATTGAAACGTGTGACCGGATGACCTCGCTCCACCGGGCGATCACAGATATTTGTCCACTGACTTGGAATAGAGAGTGGTCACTCATACCTCAGTAACCTTAGTGACCTTACTTCACCACTCCTATGGATTCCTTCTCACAGTCATCAACCGCCTGTTACTGACTCCACCCACTGCGCTGTGGGCGGGTAACGCTGCCACCACCAGGCTCCTAGACTGGCACCTGGAACCCGCTTACATCTGGGTATGTGTGGGCACTGCTGCAACACTTCCTGGGTAGAGTCAGCTGAGTCTCACTGGTCCCTTACTCGGTCTTCGCTGAGCAGCTGACGGAGGGCTTGAGCTTGGAGACACTGGGCTCAATCCAGAACAGCTGGAGAACAGAACAGAACAGCCTATTGCACTATTGTGGTGCTCACAGGATACAAGCATGGCTTGTGCATGCACCCATTTAATATTGCCCCTAATGGACAGTGGTCACTCCTCTGTGTCTGAGCCCACCTGCACAGATATCCTCTGCCCAGGTACTGGTACCTCTGGAGTGGGGGGGATAATACCCTCCAATACTTCATTTCCAGGATTTTGCTAAAGGACCTTGTCACACTCTGGCTGAATTTGGGCTCCAGGGAGAAGACTCCTGGTGATAACTCTTTGGGACTCCCAGGAAACAATTATACCTCTTTTCCACCAAAAACCCGGGTCCGACCTGGGTTTACAGACATGGTTCTAACCCAGGTCAGACACCGTTTACACAACACCATCGATCTGGGTTATTCTCAGGTCATCCCCGTTCACACTGAACCTGGCTCTGCCCTGCTAACCTTGTGAGGTCATAAAAAGTGGGAGGTGCCTGCTCCACAACATCCAATCGGCTCATTTTAGGCATGACCCAGGTCGGATAACCCCGGGTTGCGCCGTTTACACTGCACCATTACCCAGGTCCATCCTGCGTCCGACCCTGGTAGCTACCTGGGTTGGATTGCAGGGTCACTTGACCCGGGTTATATTTCAAGGACCCTTTTACACTGAGCTGTGACCCGGGTAGACCCAGCAATAACCCAGGTTTTTGCTCTGGTGTAAAAGGGGTATAGTTGGTTTTACTGGCCAGCGCCCCCTTACATATCCTCATGCAACTTTCATCCAATGAGGCTGCAGGAAATGTCCCATTTCCCTAGGAGTGAGGCAGAGGGAACCAGCAGCCCACGGCTGCCTCCTGATCCCCTGGCCTTCCAGGGAAATGGTAAGTGCACTTTTACCATAAATGTACACATTTTAAATATAATTACATTACCTACATTGTAAAACATGTCAAATATTTATACACACTACTATACACTCTTTGCCTAGTGCTCAGTACTAAGCTTTACATCCCCAGTGCCCTACAGCACAACGCACAGTTCATTTACTCTCTCTTTGGGGTTGATGTATGTTTTTTTTCCTGGTCCCCCAGCGTTAGGCAGGCCTCAGCCCGGCAGGCTCCCTCTGCATCGTTAATGATATTGAGCACCTCACTGTCGGGGAAACACAAGACGATATCACTCATGGAGCATATCATGGATACCCGCCTTTAGTGTGCCTAGAGGACCGAGGTTGAGAAACACTGCCTTAAGGCCCTCATACATCTGCAATCCGATTGTGGCAATTTGCAGATTTTTTTTACACAATGTATGGGCTTCACAGATCGCAGATTTCAACCAAAAAGTGATCGGAATTGGTAAATCAGATTGTCCAACATGTTGGATGTCACAGATGGATTGGGGCTGTAGATTGCTAGTGTATGGAGATGATCAGCAGATTTGCAGACCGTTACTAGTAAAATGATGGAGCCTTTCAAGATTGTCAGATCTGTGGGCCTGATTCAGACCCACTCGGAGCGGCTGTCCGCTCGCAAGTGGGTCGATGTTCTGGACTGAGCATGCGCACGACGGAGGGAGCTCCGTCGTGCGCATGCGCCAGACGCGACGAGCGAAGGAAAGTCCTTCGCTCGTTGTGTCTGATCAAAGGGGGCGTGCTGTCGATGTTGATTGACAGCACGCCCCGTTTGGTAGGCGTGCCGGGGGCGTGCCACCCTGACGGGGGCGTTCCCACGGGAACGCCTCCCGTCAGAAGCCGGCCCACTGACATCACTAGTGATGTCAGTGGGAGTGATTTTGGCTCTGATAGAGCCAAAATCACTCCGGAGCTTGCGGTTGAAAACCTCAACCGCAGGCTCCGGCTCGCAGTTTCGATGGTCGCGATGGTCACGACCATCGCGGCCATCAAAATGCACGCTCGTATAGCCTGTGGGTGGTGACCCACAGCTATACGAGCGTCCAGGAGGACGCTCCATTTTCATGGAGGCCGGCCCTCATTCAGAGCGTGCGCTCTGCTCAGAGCGTACGGCTCTGAATGAGGGCCTGTGTTTGTTGATAATGATCTGCGAATCACTAAAACAGATCTGTAATGTATGGGCGCAGATTGCTAGATTGGGAAATCCTAAAATCGGGGAACAAATCTTCAAATTGTTCAATTGTGGTTTTGCCAGGCAGCCCAGGGAATACAGCCACTCCTAAATAGTTGACAAACAAAAGTTTTAAAACCCATGACGGCCCATTAATACCCCCAGGAACACCAGCCTCTGGCAGCTGTCAGCCTGGACGTGCCAAGCAGTGACATGGGGACCTTTGCTCCCTTCTAAGAGAGTCCCCACTAATGGACCAGATCTGTCCAGTCCCCTGCAATAAAGGGGCTGAATTGATATGAGGGTGGGCTTCTCCTGCACTGGTACCATCTGCCCCCTCCATTTACAGGATGACTCCGTCTATAGTAGTCAAAGAAAAATAATATTCGCTAATTTAATTAATTTTGGGCTAACAGCCCCCTCTTTTTTAAAAAGAAAAAAAACCTGGTTCTGGGTCGTTAGCCATGTGCAGAACAGCGTGTGGTATAAAAAGATTGACAATATAAAGGTCGACAGTCAATAGGCCGAAACTAAATGGTCGACAGGGACAAAAAGGTCAACACAAATATTTAAAAAAAACATTTAACCCTAACCACCCCCCCTAGCCTAACCTTAACCCCCTAGTGCCTAAACCTAGCCATCCCATCCGGCAGCCTAACCCTCCCCCTAACCTTAAAAATATTCAAAATGTTTTGTACCTGCCGACCCATTGTATGTCGAGTCGACCTATTAACTGTTGACCTATTCATTGTCCATCTTCTTTCCCCACATAAAAAAATAAGTATTGAAACAGCATTGACTCTGCAGGGCATGCTGGTACTTGTAGTGTAACAGCAGGAAGTGGACCTGTTCAAGCCACCCCCGGTCTCTTATAAACCGCTGTGTCCTGGGATCTGTGTCACTGAAGGTCATCGGTGCGATTACTAAATCTCAGCAAGTGCTGACATTAGAAGGGGATATTTCCGTTTGAGAAATGTTTCTTATTGTGACACCGCTGTGGGTCAGCCAGTCCTATAGAAGTAAACAGGCTGCATTACAGTCTGTACAGACCTGTGTATGTGGGTCTCCCCTTGTGACCCTTACATGCAAGTGCGTG
Source organism: Taudactylus pleione (assembly GCA_031769625.1). Taxonomy (NCBI): domain Eukaryota; kingdom Metazoa; phylum Chordata; class Amphibia; order Anura; family Myobatrachidae; genus Taudactylus; species Taudactylus pleione. The sequence continues at coordinate 2,257,913 of JAUIMM010001331.1, forward strand.
TGTATGTTCATATGTGTCCTGTACATGACCTGATGCTGCTGTTACAAATGCGATGGGTGTTGGCTGTTTTCCATATACCAGTCACCACTGGGGGGCAGACTTTGCTCAGATTGAATTTACAGGTCAAGCAAAACCTTTGGATTTAAATATTTATCCTGCGCTGATTAATTTTTGGTAAATGTCCAATCCGGTTTAATTTGTACCAAAATAGCCGGCCGCTCCTCCTAATAGATCCCTGTCAGTATTGGGACCTAGGATTAAACACGTACAATACAAACTGCCAAGAGATGCCCTGGTGTCGTTTTTTCGGTGACACTTGAATTTATATAGTAGTCCTCCTGCGTATGTTAAATATATCTTTTAATAATTATTATTTCTTCTGTCGAATGAGGTAGTTCTTTAACTTTCCTATCTGCTACTCCCATCCGTCAGTCAGGCCGGGTTAGACGTCTTCCAGGAAATCCATCTTCTGAAATGGACCTAGGAATAGACCCTTTGCATCAGAAGCATCCAAAAAGGCCAAAGGCCACTCATTGTGTAGTGATTGGCAAAAACGTATTTATTTAATAATAAAATAGTAGTTTAAATATGCTTCCTTTAAAAGTATTATTTTACACACCTGTAGGTCATCCCAAGGACGGATGTTGTGGTATGTCCCCCTCACCCTACCAATGACACGGTGCATTATCCTGCTGGAATATTCAGTTGTTGTGGGGGTTCATGAAGTCCATGCAGGGCTGCAAATGGTCATCAAGCATCGCAGCATAGCGGTTACCAGTGATCACGCTGAGGGTCCCAGGGACCCCTCTCTTTAAAAAACTGTAGGTCCTTCTCCACTGTTTCTGGGTCCCATCACATATTATGGAGGATGAGGACAGGCAGCAGTTGGGACTGTGCTGGGGGCAGGTAGCAATTGGGGTAGAGGGGGTTAAGGACAAGCAGCAGTTGGGGTAGAGGTGGGGGTAAAGGCAATAAGAAGTTGGGGTAGAGCTGGTGGTAGAGGGAAGTAAAGGCTGCCAGTGCTGGAGTGTAGACAGCAGTTGTGACAGTACAGGGGGGCAAGCAGCGGGCTAGGGCCAGGCAGTGCTGGGTGTAGAGAGAGGGCATGGATAGATAGCAGCTGGCGCAGTACTGGGGAGCAAGGAGGGGGTTGGAGCAGGCAGTACTGGGGGTAGGCAGGGGTAAAGAGAGACAGCAGCTGGGACAGTACCTGGGGCAAGGAGGAGGTTAGGGGGAGGCAGTACTGGTGTAGGGAGGGGGTAATGGTAAAAATCTAGGGCAGTACTGGTGGGCAAGAAGAGGTTAAAGGCAGGCAACACTGGGGGTAGGGAGGGGGTCAGGATAGCAACTGGGGCAGTAACGGTGGGTATGGAGAGGGTATAGGTAGAGAGCAACTGGGGCAGTAACGGTGGGTAGGGAGAGGGTATAGGTAGAGAGCAGTTGGGGCAGTACTGGGGGTAGGGAGAGGGTATAGGTAGAGAGCAGTTGGGGCAGTACTGGGGGTAGGGAGAGGGTATAGGTAGAGAGCAGTTGGGGCAGTACTGGGGGTAGGGAGAGGGTATAGGTAGAGAGCAGTTGGGGCAGTATTGGGGGTAGGGAGAGGGTATAGGTGGAGAGCAGTTGGGGCAGTACTTGGGGTAGGGAGAGGGTATAGGTAGAGAGCAGTTGGGGCAGTACTGGGGGGTAGAGAGAGGGTATAGGTAGAGAGCAGTTGGGGCAGTACTGGGGGGTAGAGAGAGGGTATAGGTAGAGAGCAGTTGGGGCAGTACTGGGGGGTAGAGAGAGGGTATAGGTAGAGAGCAGTTGGGGCAGTACTGGGGGGTAGAGAGAGGGTATAGGTAGAGAGCAGTTGGGGCAGTACTGGGGGGTAGAGAGAGGGTATAGGTAGAGAGCAGTTGGGGCAGTGGTGACCTCCTTCCTCGTGCTGGGAGCCCCCGGCCGGGTCACTGTTGTCCGCCTCCAGCTTCCTCATGACCCGGGGCAGTGTCCACCTCCCTGGCCTCCTGAGCACAGGCTGCTGGAGAAGCTGTCACCACCGACAATCTGCTGCTGCAGCCAAGGAAAGATACCTGATGCAGAGCCTGGAGAGAGGCACGCTGGCAGGAGGGAAGGATGGCGGTCTCAGGCGGCTATTGGATGAGGAGACGCTGCTGCCCGCTGTGATTGTTTGGGAGACGCTGAAGATATTATTGGGCCGGCTTCTGCAGCGCACACAGTGCGACCTGCAAGACTTGCTTATTTTTCAAACCTGAGTCCATCACTGTCTGTAGCGCATAAATAAGCGCTATAGGGCATATTTGCAATCACTGGGTTACCGGTCAATGACGTGTTCAGACGGACCGGTGGACCCAACCCGTGCCACATGAACACATATCACACTATTATGGAACCACCACCAGGGTCCAAATGGGTGGGTATGAAATATCAGCAGACTGGATGCCAGCTGTCAAAATACCAACAGCGGCATCTGATGCCCGGTATCCCGACAGGGGTACGTAGCTATACTGACCCTCCCCCCCCCTTGTGCCTCTAGCCCTCCTTTCTTGCAAGCTAACCCTCCCTGTTGGTGCCTGAACCTAACCCCCCCCCCCCCCCCCCCCAGTGGTGCCTTAACGTAATTCCCCCTGTCTGTAGCCTAACCCCCCGCCCCCGTGGTGCCTAAACCTAACCCGGCCCGCTATACTTGCGTTCGGGATGCCGGCTGTCAGGATTCCGGCGTCCGTATCCAAACTGGCTTCAGGATTTAGGAGCCTATGTTTAGTCCTGGGTCGGGATTCCGATGCCGGGATTTCAACAGCCGGCATCCTGTCCGTCGGCAACGTAACTACATACCGTCCAAATAGCGACGTCACAAGCCCAGGTGAGGCACTATGTCCGATGTCGTAGTGGTAACAGGGGCACTCTGGTGGGTCTTCTGCTCCCATATCCCCTGGAAGCTAAAGAACGCTGCACTGACCCGCTTGGTTATGCGTCTGGTACCTCCTGCATTTAATGTGGATGTGAGCCAATGTCGATTGTCTGTTACCACGGACAATTCTGGCCAAACGCCGCTAGTCACGATAATTAAGTACCCGTGGTCGGCACTGCGCTGTCCAAGGTGGGTGGTAATGCCTTCCATGAGGTATTCCCGGTACACACTTGACACCGTACATTGAGGGATGTTGGATATCTGCAAAACTCTGGAAATGGAATGTCTCATCTGTCGGGCACCCACTATCATGCCACGTTTGAACTGCGATAATTCATGTCGCCATGAGCAGCCTAGCCGGTGTTCAGTCTGACTCACGAGATGTCAGATTACAACTGATGCAGGTCTGGGCATTTCCAAGATTTTACAGTGCGGTGACCCCACCTACCATTTGTAACATACTGCTATGCCATGACACTTTTGTCACTTCAGTGTATATATCACTGCCTGCCATGCAAGTACGGTGAGTGGCTATGGGATTGGCCATCTGAATGATGGGGTCTCTGTTCAGTTTGGCTGCTCACTAAATTGCGCAGATCTTGTTTGTCAGTCAGGCCAAAATGCCAGGTCACGTGCGGTCAGCAGCGACCGGCTAGCGAGGTAGCACAACCAGTGCTAATTAATGATGAGCCCCTGGCCAGGTAACCTGATCCGCATTCATGTTACTTCTGAGGCTCAGGTGAGGTCACATGACCCGCGCTGTGGTGTCGCATTACGTCAGGTATCCTCGGTTTTCTTTTAGCCTGGAGGTCATCAACTCTGTACAGAAGTAGGTAATCCGTCTTTTCATTGTGTTGCATTTAATCAGCGTTATGGTGTTTGCAGCAGGCAGACAATTATTATTTTTGCTTTAATGGAAGTTTTAGGAGATGTCAGAGCGCTCCGGATTTATGACGACAGAACCGCTTCTCTCCGAAAGTCGGATGCACTTTTTGTTCAGTTTGATCTGGCGCGACCAGGTTGGCCAGCTTCAAAGCAAACCATTTCTAGGTGGATTCGTCAGGCTTATATGGCGGCTTCAAGACAACCACCTGTTTCCATTAGGGCGCATTCAACGCGCTCGGTAGGTCCTTCATGGGCGGCTGCTCGTGGGGTCTCCTTAAACCATCTTTGTCGAGCGGCCACTTGGTCAGGCAGACATACTTTTCTAAAGTTCTACCGCTTTTGCGGCCTCTGCTTCAGAGTTTTTGGCCGTGCAGTTTTGCAGGATCCTCAGCGCTCTTCCGCCCGGGATGTGCGCTCTGGGACGTCCCCATTGTACTGAGGCTCCAGTGTCCCCTAGTGGATGAAGGAGAAAACAACAGGATTTTGGAACTTACCGATAAATCCCTTTCTCCGATTCCACAGGGGACACTGGACGCCCACCCGGCGCTGTTCTACCTGCATAAGTTATTGTTTTCCAGATTCAGACGTTGTTGTTTTGTTTTTCCAGAGTCTGATTGGAATGTTTTTGTCTCTTTTATAACACTATTTACTTCTTTGTACATGACTGCTGTAGCTTTTCTATCTCCTTATGGTCCAGCTCCCCTCGGGCACAGTTTATTTATACTGCCTGTAGGGGGATATAGAGGGGGAGGACCTAGCTACCATTCAAATTTTTAAAGGTGCCAGCTCCCGGTTAACTCTCTTCTATACCCCACTGTACGGCGGGCCTGATTCGGAACCGGACGCTCTGACCAGAGCGCTCGCTCTGAATCAGGGCCGTCCTAGCTAAAATTGGAGCGGCCTCCTGGCCGCTCGCATAGCTGTGGGTGACCACCCACAGCTTATGCGAGCGGCCAAAAAGATGGTCGCGATGGTCTTGACGAGCTTGTGACGAGACCCTTGCGGTAGGATCTCGTTGCCGCAAGCCCTGGAGTGATTTTGGCTCTATCAGAGCCAAAATCACTCCCACTGACATCACCCATGGGAACGCCTCCGTCTGGGCAGCCACGCCCCCGGCACGCCCACCAAAGGGGGCGTGCTGTCACTCACCATCGACAGCACGCCCCCTTTGTTGCGAGACCCATAACGGCTGCTTCCACGTCGTTATTCGGGCCTCGCGCATGCGCACGACGGAGGCGCCTCCGTCGTGCGCATGCGCATTTGGGCAACATCGACCCGCTTGCGAGCGCTCAGCGCTCGCGAGCGGGTCTGAATTAGGCCCTGAGACTCCAGTGTCCCCTGTGGAATCGGAGAAAGGGATTTATCGGTAGGTACCAAAATCCTGTTTTTTCCACTTGGATGGGAATAATTACTTTCACATGCTAAAGAGGTTATTGTTCCTGTGCAAACTATTTTGTCTCACAGTGATTAAATAGGCCTCCCGTCTTTGTGTGCCGCAGCTGTGCTAACATATACAAAATCCACAGGAGGCATAGTAAGTAACAAAAGACGCTTCCTGCGGGCTTCTGTGATCCACCGCTGCGTCATCGAATCAACTGTGTGTGAACATCGGACATCCAAGTCACCCTCCGGTGATTAAGGATGTCCGACAAAATCATGCTTGCCGGGTTCAGTGATGCTGCATCCAAGGACGCAGAAACTAGCCAGAAAACGGGGCCATCGCTGCCCCCCCAAATGCCAGCAGCATGTCATTCATGCTACAGAAACAAATTAAAACAAAGAAACATGTGGACGCTAAATAATGGAATGTTCCAAAATAGTTTCATCTATATACAGCTATTGAAGCTGCCCCCCCCCCACACCGTGGACCCTGGACCTCCACCTACAAAAGTATATACCAAAGAAAGAAATGGGAGCGCTTAATCAATGGCTGCTGATTTGAAAAATATTTAGAATTTATTGCAAATGATCACATTAAAACCTAGATCAATCAATAATACACAGATGGATAATAATTACTAAGACTAATATTATCATCAAATAGAACAAGCACGGGTCCGGCTCTTTAAAAATAATAAAAAAAAATAATAAAAAGTGAAATACTCCTTCTCAGTTATTCTGGGTCAGAGCACATTGGATATCGCATCACCAGTAGTTCAAAAATTCTAATTTTATGAAGCACAGTATTGGATGTTAAAATTTATAGTCACAGGGCCTGATTCAGAGCCGGACGCTCTGACCAGAGCGCTCGCTCTGAATCAGGGCCCTCCTACCTAAACTTGGAGCGGCCTCTTGGACGCTCACATAGCTGTGGGTTACCACCCACAGCTTATGCGAGCGTCCATGATGATGGTCGCGATGGTCAAGACCATCGCGACCATCGGGCTTGCGACGAGACCCTGCGGTAGGGTCTCGCTGCCGCAAGCCCTGGAGTGATTTGGCTCTGTCAGAGCCAAAATCACTCCCACTGACATCACTAGTGATGTCAGTGGGGCCGGACCCAGACGGTAGGCGTTCCCATGGGAACGCCTCCATCTGGCAGCCGCGCCCCCGGCACGCCCACCAAAGGGGGCATGCTGTCACTCACCATCGACAGCACGCCCCCTTTGGTGCGAGACCCCGAGCGACGGCTACCCCGTCGCTTGCCGAGTCTCGCGCATGCGGAGCTCCGTCGTGCATATGCGCATTTGGGTACCATCGACCCGCTTGCGAGCGTCCTGCGCTCGCGAGTGGGTCTGAATGAGACCCACAGTCAGCAGATAACGTTAGTAGGCAGTCGCAGCCAGTTAGTATGGATGGGTTAGTATTTACTAGACAGTCAGCAAGACTTTTTAAGATGATTTGATAGACAGTACATTACCAACCAACTCAATAATCGATGTCCAGTGTGGTAAATCTTGTCCTCACCTCTACCCCTAGCATATAGGGGGAGGATTTGAAAAGCTGCTGCTGCCGACGTGTAAATAATGTCTCCTGGACACTTTGAAAGCGTGTCTGCTGTGCACACCTAGCAATCCAGGGTGCTGAGGTACCAGGCAGAGGGACCTCTACTGCTGGTCCACGGCACTCGAGGCCGCCGGCAGCGCTGTGTGTGATGTCATTCACTGATGCCTCACGCTTCACTACTTCCGGTTTCAGGCTACCGCCAGCCTGCGTCTTTGACGCACAGGAAATAGTTTTAAAACCCTGGATCGCTAGGTGTGCACAGAAGACACGTTTTCAAAGTGTCCAGGAGACATTATTTACACGTCGGCAGCAGCAGCTTTTCAAATCCTCCCCCTATATGCTAGGGGCATACATGCCTTTCCCGATTTTTCGGGTAACCCCCCGCACCCCCGGAAGTGTAGGCATTTCTCCCGCATTCTGCCCACTTCCTAGTGAAGTGGGCAGAATTAGGAGAATACCCGCGGCAATCGCGTGTCTCCGGGAAGGGGGCGGGGCTTATGCTGTGATTCTGCATGAATCACAGCATTTGGCCCCGCCCCCTATGTAAATTGTGCCCAATCGCGGCAATTTTACCGCGAGGGGGCAGGGCTTAATGAAGCAAATCGTCAAGCCCCGCCCCCGTCGGCCCCCTGCTGCATCTCTTACCCGGGCTTCTCCCGGGAAGAGAATGTTAAAGGTAGGCAACCCTGGCTAGGGGTAGATGTGAGGACAAGATTTACCACACTGGACATCGATTATTGAGTTGGTTGGTAATGTACTGTCTATCAAATTATTATCCATCTGTGTATTATTGATTGATTGATCTAGGTTTTAATGTGATAATTAGCAATAAATTCTATATATTTTTAAAATCAGCAGCCATTGATTAGCGCTCCCATTTCTTTCTTTGGTATGCTACAGAAACATCTGCCCATGTGCATTGCGAGATTTATGTACAGATCAAATTTACGTAAATCTCTGGATTAGGCCCGAAGAGGATATAAACTCTAATTAGGACCCAATTTACAGTCCCTCTATTCTCTAAGGAAGGTTACGCAACCTCTGTCACCGAATTTTACAGGAAACCGGATGCATCTACAGATCAGATCCCTTATGCGACTGATATGTTCGGTGCAGGGACCTGCATATAGGGGAGGCAGAGCCTCCCCTGTCATACTTCCTGTCAGACTGCAGAGCTTTGACTATAAAACTGATAAGAATAATACAAAGAAGATATTTACAACTTATAGATATCTCAGACACTGCCTGGTGCTGGGGGCTGGGCCACGAAGCAGCCAGTAAAACACAGAGACAAAGAGCTAATGGAGGCATGCCTCACTGTGAGGGGCGTGCCTTGAGCTCTGATGGACACCTCTGACCATCAGGTGACCAGTCCAGGAAGTGCTCAGGCATTGGAGCTCAGCAGTGAGGAGGGGAGGTCTATGCCTAGCATGGGGCTGGCGCTAGTTTTCATGGTACGACCGTTGCCAGCGTCTCAACACACTGAAAGTGGGCGTCTCGGTCCTTGCACATGCAGACGCCCGGCTGTACACCAGGGAAGAGCTTGTAGCTGCATTTGCATAGAGTCGCAGAAGTAATACTGGCTAAGGGCGCAGACAGACTGGGCAGACACAGGCCCCCGATCTCTTGCACATTTCATATTAGAGAACACTTTCAGCACCCTTACAAAGCGTACAGATACCTGTAGGCCCTGCGGTAACAATGGGTAAAGATCTGGCATTTTCCACAATTGTTCTTAATCCGCTGCTGCGATCAAGTCCCCAATCAAGGTGATATCTGTGCCCCAGCTTGCTTAGCGAAAGCCTCCGACATGATGGCGTATCCCCTGGCACCTGCTTCCGCATAGGGTGGGAGTGCTGTAATAGCCATTTTTCACTGCCACTAAAACCTGTGTTCTTGCCGTGTCAACCTCATTGACCCAGCATTCCTTCCCGGGTAACAACCAGGGTTTTACACGGGTAAGGCTCTGGTAAAGCTCAGTGGAAACTGGTATCCCAGGTCATATGACACGGGTCCCGTTCACAGCATAGGGAGAGGCGCATTTCCCGGCATTTGGAGATGATGTAAACTCCTAGTGCCGGCAGGTGTAAGCCTCAACAGTATCCTGGGTCCAGCCTGCGGTGTAAACGGGGTTCAAGCCACTGTGTCCCGGCTTAAAACCCGTGTTCAGCGACCTGGGCTGGACGTGGGAATTTGATGGAAAAGTGGTATAATTGATTTAGATCTTGATGCAGGTTTTATCTCACCTTGGTGGAATGGGTTAGAACTCAGGACTAAAAACATTACTTGGGCCAACTACTCGATCAAACCCTCAGTTCCCTAATTGATTGACTATTGCCACACGTAATAGCACGGGTTCTGTATCACACAATTATTAGCCAACCACGTGGAAACCCAACAGCGCTACTGTAGAATTGTAATGTACCTAGCTTCAGTATAGGATACCTAGGACGGTATGAGTCGGGAAGCCGGCGGACCTAATCCCGACAGCCGGCTTCCCGACTGTCATATCCCGGCAAGGGTCTAAAGACAGGCGTCGATATGCCGACGCCTGTCATTAGACATACGCCGGGAGCCTGACGCCCGGCATCCCAATCGCCGGGCGCGTATAGCCGCTGGGGGGAGGGAGGGTTAGCTTTAGGGTTCCCGTGGGGGGTCTTAGGGTTAGGCACCCCCCTGGGGGGTTAGGGTTAGACTAGGGAAAGGGAGGGTTAGGGATAGGCACTCCTGGGGGGAGGTTAGGGTTAGGCGCCCCCCCGGGGGACTTAGGTTTAGGCAGTGGTGAAGGGGGGGTTAGTTTTAAGGCACTTAGAGGGGGGATTAGGGTTAGGCACCCCTGGGGGGAGGTTAGGGTTAGGCACCCCTAAGGGAGGGTTAGGGGGTAGAATAGGTTAGCTAATACTTACCTGAGGACGATCTGGATTTCCATTGCTGCCGGGATGCTGGTATCGGGATTCCAACCGCCGGACATGCGTCTGGCGGTAAATCATACCGATTCCCCCAGGACTGCCCAATCTATCCTCTCTCCATCCCAATTTGCCCTCCCTTGCCCCATCTGCATACTCTTTCCATTATTCCCCTGCTTTTTATCTAATGTCCGTTGTGTTACCTTTTATGTAATCTTATGGGAAAACTGTACCGGTCATACCGCTGATGAATGTATGTCCTGGACGGGGCTTATTCATTGTGCCGGCACTGAGAACCTAGAGATAGTAGAGCGTGGCTCTTGTCTATATGACTCTCTGCAAATGAGCAGACATCGCCTTTGACGCGGATGAAAGGCACCGCACGATGCGTACTTCTAAGTTCTCCGACTTGTCGTCCCCCCCCCCCCCTCCCCGGCAGACGTAGCGGCGATGGACATGACTTTTTATAAGCTATAATGTAGAGAGATGGAGAGAGCGAGATACAGTCGTCTATATACAGCTGGGTTCTGCCTCGCTGCAGAGCTAACAACTCGGCTACTCGACTCTTTGATTTGTTTAATGAAGCCGGGGGAAAGGGATAAGTGTCCTCTTCATGCGGCAGCTTCCAGGTCACCTAGCAACACACAGCTAGTGATGGAGAGGATTCGGCCCCAGGCCTGAGATGTAGGGGCCACCAGGTGCTGCTGATCTGCATATTCTATAAGTGATGGATGCACCACACGTCCCAGGTAAGGAGTCTTGTTTTACCTGCTCAGTGAGACTTTCTCTTGGTGTCGCTGTAACGAGACGCCTGGGGGTGATGCGGGTTAGACCTCCCTAAACGCTATGTAAATTCCCTGTCACCGTGGGGAGATGTAGGACACAGCCTGCAGCCGTGAAACCAGTTAGTGTCCCTCTGATATAAGCCTGGTCTCTCTCTCTCTCTCTCTCTCTCTCTCCCTCTCCCTCTCCCTCTCTCTCTCCCTCCCTCTCCCCCTCTTTCTCTCTCCCTCCCTCTCCCCCTCTTTCCCACCTATCTCTCCTCTCCCTCTCTCCTCTTTCTATCTCTCCCTCCCTCTCCCCCTCTTTCCCACCTATCTCTCCTCTCCCTCTCTCCTCTTTCTATCTCTCCCTCCCTCTCCCCCTCTTTCCCACCTATCTCTCCTCTCCCTCTCTCCTCTTTCTATCTCTCCCCCCCTCTCTCTCTCTCTCTCTCCCTCTCCACCTCTTTCCCTCTCTCTCTCTCCTCCCTCTCTCTCTCCCTCTCCCTCTCTCTCTCCCTCCCTCTCCACCTCTTTCCCTCTCTCTCTCTCCTCCCCCTCTCTCTCTCCCTCTCCCTTTCTCTCTCCCTCTCTCTCTCCCTCCCTCTCCCCCTCTTTCTCTCTCCCTCCCTCTCCCCCTCTTTCCCACCTATCTCTCCTCTCCCTCTCTCCTCTTTCTATCTCTCCCCCCCTCTCTCTCTCTCTCTCTCTCTCTCTCTCTCCCTCTTTCCTTCTCTCTGTCTCCGTAAATTTGGCATTAATATTATAAGCTGGCGCCATGTACAATATGGGTCACACCCTGCTGTCAGTAAATGATATATCACAGGAGAGACGATATGTGTGGGGTGTATGTAAATGACGCCAGCACAGCAGTTGCTTCATCTTTAACGGTTTTTGGTCGTCCACTTTTTGGGTTATCTGCAACCGATCCGGTCTCTGTACATTGGGAAAGGAGTTTGGCGTTGGTTGCAGTAGCAGGTGTGCTTCCTTCTCCAGATATCAAGACAATCTCAACACGTTGTGTTTGTGTTAGTGCCATTGTCATTAAGGTCACTACCTGCAAAAGAAAACTCAGTTAAAGACACGTTAAAACGGAGAACACCATTGTTTTTCTGCATCTGTACGGTATGTCACATGACTACTTTCCCAATTAGAAAAATTTGAATGGCATCTAAGATGGCCAACTCCAAGATGGCCGCCATACTGGTAAAATAACCTAAAAAGTTTTTCTCCACTCCCATATCCTATGCATAGACACTGCATTAATGTTTCTTTACTCATTTCATCAGATCATTGCGAGCGACCTTTGCAGAGCAGGACCCTCCTACATGTGTAGGACAGATTCCACACAGATATGGTGCATACACACGGTCAGATTTTTTCCCAGATCTGAACGATAACGTTTGCATATAGAAATATATATAATTATTCCAAAACCCCATGCTTTATTACAGTGAGTGCAGAGTCTCTGTGTTCTTTATATTTAGATAATATGGTCACAAACCATGTGCTCCCCATGTGCGGTCGTTGGATCAATGCAGTTTCAAATATATATCAAGGCTCGACAAAATCCGGGGGCCAGGTCGCCATGGCGACCAGATTTTCAGCAACCCCTCGGGCCCTTTAGTGCAGACCACGAGCGTGGTCCACACTACAGAGTAACAAATACACATGAGCTCCGCCTTCCGGCTCACCCCGCAGCAGGTGATGGGAGAGACGTAATGACGTCTCTCCCGGGCCTGGAGGAGCGTGGATCAGGTAAGTTGCGCTTTTTTTCTTTTTAAGGGGCACTGCATAGGGGGGGTGGCCGCTACTGGGGACAGTGTGGGGGCACTGCATAGTTTGGGTGGCCGGTACTGTGGAGGCACTGCATTAGGTGGGGGTGGCCGCTACTGGTGACACTGTATGGGGGGCCACTACTGGGGCACTGTACAGGATGGGACCGCTACTAGGGGCAATGCATAGTGGGGACTACTACTGGGGTCACTGCATAGGGGGGACTACTACTGGAGGGACAGCTACTGGGGGCAATGCATAGGGGGTGACCACTTCTGGGGGCACTGATTAAAGGGACACTACACAGGGGGACCACTACTGGGGCACTGTATAAGAGGGGGTTGTTACTAGGGCACTGCATAGGGGGGTGTCACTAAGGGCAATGCATAGTGGGGACTACTACTGGGGGCACTGCAGAGGGGGGGACTACTACTGGGGGGCACTGCAGAGGGAGGACTGCTACTGGGGGCACTGCAGTGGGGGGATTACTACTGGGGGCACTGCAGGGGGGGAATTACTACTGGGGGCACTGCAGAGGGAGGACTACTAGATATTGGACCTCATTCAGAGTCGGTCGCAAGCGCTGAGCGCTCGCAACTGACTCGATGTTTTGGTCCTGCGCACGCGCAGCGGTTGCACTGCGCGTGCGCAAGCCCCGGAGCGAGAGATAAACTCTCTTGCTCCGGAGCTCACTACAAAAGGGGCGGCTGTCGATGTTGATCGACAGCTCGCCCCGTTTTGTAGGCGGGGCGGGGGGTGGTTACACAAACGGAGGCATTCCTGACGGAACGCTTGCCGTTTTGTGGGCGGCCGCACTGACAGCAGTGATGTCATTGGGGAGTTTCCTGCTCGATCAGAGCAGGAAGCTCCCTGGGGCTTGCGGGTGCCGAGACCCAACCTTAGGGTCTGACCATCACGACCATCACCCTGGTCGGTCGCTAAGCTGTGGGTGGTACCCCACAGCTTAGTTAGCGACCAGGAGGCCGCACAAAAAAAAAATAGAAGCGCCCGCCCTCAGTCAGAGAGAGCGATCGCTTCTTGCGACCGCCTCTGAATGAGGGCCACTGTCTTTTTACAACTTTTTTATTTTATTTTTTAAAACCTTGTTTTTCTACTTCAGGGTCCATAGGGTATCCACAGGATACCTTGGGGTATAGGTGTGACGTCAGTCGCAGGGCACCAAAGAGTTAAGCTTTCAGCCTCCCAGGATGCACTAGGTCCCCCTCCTATACCCCGCCCCCGAGCCAAGGCACCTCAGTTTAGTTTGGTGCCCGGCCGGAGTCGGGTGCACCTGTTGGAGTGGGGGCTAGAAGAGCCCCTGAAGCTTATTCTTCATGCAGCTGTGGCTGCACAACTGGATGAACAGCATGGACAGTCAGTCCTGACGTCCATGCTGTCTTCCCTACACCCCACCGGTACCAGAACGCCGGTACTGATCCGCGGATGCTGGTGGGCGTCTGGGGTCACAGCTAGCGGTGACCCCAGATGCTCCGGACCATGGCCGGATTCAAGGGGGACAGAGGTAAGCAGCGGGGTCCCGCGGTGGGTCCCCGCTGATCACATGGTCCTAAGTCCCCAGGCAGGGGGCTCCCTGGGGACTGGCTGCAGCGTGGAGCCAGGCGACCAACCTGCGCTTCCACTACCCCCTGGGACAGCGGACCGCAGCAGAGCGGTAGCGCTGCGGCGTCCCAGGGGTTAAATGCATGCCAGGGGAGCGCGCCTTCCCTGTCTCACAGCCGGCGCCTCCCCCGCTGCACACAGCCCTCTCTGCATGCTGCCGACTGGTCCTGTGGCAGCGCTCCTCCCCCAGGCCAGCCTCCTCTCTGCTCCTCGGCGGCCATCTTCTCCAGAACGCATGGTGAACGCTGCTGGAAGCGCTGGAAGGAAGCATCGTGGTCTGGGTCCCCCCGCATACCTCTCCTCCGCTGTGGTCAGGTCTGTGTATGCAGCGCTGTGTCCTACCAGGCCCTGTGTCTGTGTAGTTGAGTGATCAGCGCTGTTAGTGCAGGAATTGTTATTTTTCTGCATTGTATGTGACTGTGCTAGCGCTGCTGCCTGTAATCTTTTCTTCTCTAAACTGTCAGCTTTATTACTGTCCCTGTTCTTTCTGCTAAAGCCCTTGCGGTGCGGTGCTGCAGGGTGGTCTCTCGCCTATTTAATACTTAATTGGTGAGAGAGGTCACATACGTGGTGCCATCATGTCTGAAAGTGATTTTCCCCTCCGGCTACAGTGTACCACGTGCAAAGTACCGTTAGCGGAGGGGGAGGGTAGTGCGGAGGGCCTTTGCCGGCAGTGTTTGTCCATGGCGCGGCCTATTACGGTTACAGCACCGGTACAGGAGCCGCCCTGGGCTTGTTTCGCTCAGGCGTTAACAGCTTTAGTGGGCCAGTTAGCTCCGCAGCCCGCGTTTACTCCGATGGGTTTGTCCCAGCAGTCTGTGGTGTCGTCACCCATGCAGGGGTTCCCACGACAATTGGTGGTACCCCACAGTCTCCCTATTTCCCCGCTCCCGGGTTCTCAGGAGCCAGCGTGGGTTAACTCCCTGACGAGTTCTGTACAGCACTTGTCGGATGTGTTGCAAGGGGAGTCTGTGATGCGGTCTCATAAAAGGCCGGTGGCGTCTCTGTCCGCTCCTTATGAGGATGACGAAGGGACGTCTGATGATGGGGAGATTCTAGATCCTTACGATCAGGAACCTCTCCATACTAAGGACGCTGATGCTAAGTCCAAAGTATATATTCCTGGACTTATTCGGGCGGTCCGCACAGCCTTGGTGATTGAGGACGAAGTTCCCCCAGCGGCTAAATCTAAGTATGCCTTTTTCAAAGATGTGAAGGGCGATGCCACAGTCTTTCCTCTTTCGGGTCAGTTGGTGGACCATTTAGAGGAGGCGTGGAAACAACCTGGCAAAAGATACCAGCCGCAGAGACGCCTGGCGGTGGCTTATCCGTTCGCGGATAATTATTTTGCGAAGTGGGAATCCCCTCCACAGGTGGATTCTCACGTGACCCGTCTTGTCCGTAGTGCCACATTGCCGATGCCATCCATGTCCTCCCTTAAGGATGCTACGGACCGCAAGGTAGAAATCTGCCTGAAGTCCGCTTATTCCCTTGCAGGGGGGGCAGCACGGCCGGCTATGGCCATTTGCTGGGTTGCCAGAGCGATGGAGCGCTGGGCGGATTCATTAGAGGCTTCTTTTGAATCCGACTGTCCGGCCGATCAGGCGGAGTTGATTGGCAATCTCCGTGATTCGGCCACCTACATCAACGAGGCGGCTCTAGACATTAGTACTCTGGTGTCTAGAATTTCTTCAGCAGCGGTAGCTGCTCGTCGCACCTTGTGGCTGCGATCCTGGAAGGCGGACGCAGATTCCAAGAAAGGTCTGGAAGCGTTGCCGTTTACCGGAGAAGTTCTCTTCGGTCCGGATCTGGATAAGATTGTGGCCACGCTGGCGGCAGCCAAATCTGCCTGTCTCCCGTCGGCCGCTGCTCCTTCTGGTTCGGGACCATCGTCCTTTCGGTCATCTAGGGCCCAGGGCAGGCCCAAACCACAGTCGTTTCCTCGACAGGCTGGCCCTAAGAAATCGGTCAAGCCCCGGAAGCAGGCATGGAGTACCAGACGTCCGGCCCCCAAGCCAGATGACAAGCCTGCGGCCTGACGGTCCGGGCCTCCCTTTGGGGGATCCCAGGGTGGGAGGCCGCCTGCTACAGTTCGCCCAGTGTTGGTCGACCACTACGACAGACACTTGGGTTCTGGAGGTGGTTTCCCACGGATACGCCCTCTCCTTCCGGCACAGACCCCCGGCTCGCTTCTTCACCACGGGTCTCCCATCAGACCGGAACAAGGCTACGGAGCTGCGGAAGGTATTGCACACTATGCTCCAGGCTGGAGTTATAGTGGCGGTTCCATTCTCCCAGAGGGGCCAGGGTTTCTATTCAAATCTATTTTTGGTACAGAAACCCAATGGGTCATATCGTCCGATTCTCAACCTCAAAGCACTCAACAAGTCTTTGCGGGTCCCGAAGTTTCGGATGGAGACCCTACGGTCCATCATTCTGGCGCTGGAACCTGGGGACTACTTGGTGTCATTGGACATACAGGACGCTTACCTGCATGTCCCTATTCTTTGGCGCCATCAACAGTTCCTCAGGTTTGCAATCAGCAGCGACCACTTCCAGTTTCGGGCGTTACCTTTTGGCCTGGCAACAGCACCACGTGTTTTCACCAAGGTGATGGCGGTCATGGCGGCTTCTCTGCGGCTGCAGGGAGTCCGCATGTTGCCGTATTTGGACGACCTGTTATTGGTGGCAGGATCTCCAGAGCTCCTGTTACGCCACTTGGACCTGACCATTGCACTGCTGCAACGGCACGGCTGGCTAATCAACTGGCAGAAGTCCACTCTAATCCCGTCTCGGAGGATTCTGCATCTTGGAGCCTTATTGGACTCGGGACAGCAAAGGATCTTCGTGACGGAGGACAAGATCTCTGCTTTACAGTCAAGGGTGCGCAGTTGTCTGCACAGCCGCCGGGTGTCCTTACACTCGGCGATGAGGTTACTGGGCTCCATGGTGTCGGTGTTCGACATGGTGGAATACGCCCAGTTTCACTCCAGACCTCTGCAGCACCTGATCCTGTCCAAGTGGAACGGGCTGACTCAGTCTCTGAAGTCCCAGACGATTGTGCTCACCCAGGAGGTTCGCCTGTCCCTTACGTGGTGGTTACAGACGACCCACCTCAACAAGGGACGTCCGTTCTGGGTTCCAAATTGGGTCCTGTTGACAACGGACGCCAGTCTTCGGGGCTGGGGAGCAGTTTCGGGTCCACACTTGTTCCAGGGCAGGTGGACGCCGACAGAAGCGGAGCTTCCAATAAATATCTTGGAACTCCGTGCGGTCTTCAATGCTCTCCAGCAGGCACAGCGGTTTCTCCAGGGTCGCCCGGTGCAGGTCCAGTCGGACAACGCTACCACCGTGGCCTACATAAACAGGCAAGGAGGAACTCGCAGTCGGGCGGCTCTCGTAGAGGTCTCTCGGATCCTGGTTTGGGCGGAGCGCAATCTTCCGGCCATATCAGCGGTCTTCATCCCGGGAGTGCTCAATTGGGAGGCGGACTTTCTAAGTCGCCAGGACGTTCATCCGGGGGAATGGTCCCTGCACCCGGACGTTTTTCAACTACTGGTGGACAGGTGGGGTCTTCCAGAAATCGACCTCATGGCGTCCCGGCACAACAACAAGTTGCCGGTGTACGGGTCTCGCACAAGAGACGAAGGGGCGTCTCTGGTGGATGCTCTGTCCGTCCGGTGGACGTTCCGGTTCGCATACCTGTTCCCTCCGGTCTCCCTTCTTCCACGGGTAATCCGGAAATTCAAACAGGAAGGAGGGACGCTCCTGTTGATAGCTCCCGCGTGGCCCAGACGGCACTGGTTCTCAGACCTTCAGGGTCTGTCCGTGGACATTCCTCTGCGGTTGCCGCTACGACCGGACCTTCTGTCTCAGGGTCCTTGCCTTCACCCGGACCTGACTCGGCTGTCTTTGACGGCGTGGCTGTTGAGACGGCCATGCTGAGGTCCCGGGGGTTTTCCAGCTCTGTGGTGCGGACCATGTTACGAGCTCGGAAACCGTCTTCCGCGAGGATATACCATCGCGTGTGGCATACGTTCTTCCAGTGGTGTCGACCGAGAGGTTATGCACCGCGGGAGTTTCGTCTGTCTCGGATTCTCGCCTTCCTGCAAGCGGGACTAGATCATGGGCTTCGCCTTGCTTCTTTGAAGGTACAGGTTTCGGCCCTATCTGTCTGGTTTCACCGTAGGATTGCTACAATCCCAGATGTGCGCACCTTTATGCAGGGTGTTCTCCGCATTCAGCCGCCCTTTGTTCCACCTGTGGCGCCTTGGGATTTGGCTAGTTGTTCTGGCCTTTAACTCACCGGGACTTTCCGTGGGTGAGGCCTCTTTGGATGTTGTGCGGGCCTTAAGGACTTATGTTGACCGCACTTCTTCGTTTAGGAAGTCGGACGCTTTGTTTGTCCTCTTTGGCTTCCGTAAAAAGGGTTGGCCTGCTTCAAAGCAAACTTTGGCAGCCTGGATCCGTATGGCTATTTCTGAAGCTTATCTTCATGAAGGCCTACCGGTCCCTCCTTCTCTGAAGGCTCATTCCACTAGGTCTGTGGGTCCTTCGTGGGCAGCTCGACGTGGTGCCTCGGCAGTTCAGATCTGCAAGGCTGCTACGTGGTCTTCTGTCCATACCTTCGTGAGGTATTACAGGTTTGACACCTTCGCCTCTCAGGATGCTTCCTTCGGGCGGCGGATTCTCCTTTCTGCACAGGAGCGTCCCCACCCTTAAAGGATACTGCTTTGGGACATCCCCAAGGTATCCTGTGGATACCCTATGGACCCTGAAGTAGAAAATATGAGATATGGTAAGAACTTACCCTTGTTATCTCTATTTCTACGAAGTCCATAGGGTTCCACAGGACTCCCGCCCTGTCGCACCTGTGCTGCAGATGGGCTTTGCTCTGGTCACCGGTTTTCCGTCTCCCTCTGGTGAGAATGTGATTCTTGTATGTGTCCAGATCTTTGTTCTCTCTCTTCCTTCTCCTCCTCCGGCCTATGGCTTGGTAACTAACTGAGGTGCCTTGGCTCGGGGGCGGGGTATAGGAGGGGGACCTAGTGCATCCTGGGAGGCTGAAAGCTTAACTCTTTGGTGCCCTGCGACTGACGTCACACCTATACCCCAAGGTATCCTGTGGAACCCTATGGACTTCGTAGAAATAGAGATAACAAGGGTAAGTTCTTACCATATCTCATATTTTTTTGTTTTGTTATTCTACTCTTACTGTGCTATGAATTGGATGTTATTAACTATTTTTTAACTGTTTTATGAAGTGTATTTATTAACTTAGATTGTATTCTCTAATAATACATGCACAGCACATTGTTTCTGCAGGTTATGGGTTCATTTTGCATAGACTTTTTCTGCATTACCTGTAGCTTCCAAATTAGAGTGCACCTGTCACTTATTCCGCCATGTTGTAGGCGGAACCCACAGTCCAGAAAATGCTGCTTATTAGGCTGCGTCAGCCGATAATAATAATGGCTGCCTCTGCTCCACGGACCGCCTTTAGCAAATGCGCAGGATGCGTACTGCAAATCACTCTGAGACTGTATCGCTGGCCAAGATGGTCTCACCTGCACGTAGCAATGTGCGTACAGTATGGTCTCTTATCTCTGCAAAATAAAACACATCCTAGGGGGCAAAGCTAATATAATAGCCTGAGAGCTGCGGCAAGTGACGAGATTGGCTTTGCTTCCGCTGCTTTAACTCTAGTGGCCAAATGGCAGAAATATCGACTCATGTAGAAGTGCCATCGATCTCCCACTTCCCCTGTGGTGTTAAGCTGCATACATAAGTAACGATGTTAGTAACCAACGATTTTCGTTCAGATTTTCCCTTGAAGAAGTGAATGAAAATCGTTTACCATAATCGTTGGTTACTAAATTAATGAACGATTTTCATGAACGATTTTTTAATCATGCATACAGTGAATGGACATCGTTTCATCGTTCATTCTGTACAACATGAACGATTTTCTTGAACGAAAATCGTTATGTTGGACAGTCAGAATGGACGATGAACTACAAACGGGAGCGCGCATGAACGATTATCGTTCACCCCCAAAGAATGAACGCTTTTTTTTTTTTTAACGATAACGACGTCGTTATAGTTAAATCGTTACGTGTGTAACCTTTAGTATTAGGATTACATATTAGTAAGGGCCCTTTTTATTAAGAGTAATTTGGTGCAGCTCCAGTCGGGCACTGTGTAAACTTGTCAGTCAGTCGGGGATATCGGAGGATTTATATACAGTGACCAATAAACTTTTACAGCCCAGAACCTCACACTTCCTTTTTTCTAGGGCAACGTTCATTTGGCACCATAATTGCAGATTATTAATGTATCCTCCCATAAACACCTGCAGTATATTACTGTAATTAGTGATACTTTTTTTTTTTTTTTTAAATCTAAATCACTTGCATGTACTGTACATATAAGAATTCTGTAACCAATATAAAGGCGCGCGCGTGTGTGTATATAATATATTTTATACATACTCCCGTAATGGTGCAGCACTCAATGCTCTCAAATAATCACAACAGCGACTTATAATAGCAGCAACGTTTCAGGGTCTCAAACTTCATGTGAGTTTACCGTGCTGGCGCCCAGCCATATCGCTTATTACAGTGTTCACTCTAGCTCCAGCGGCAGGCAGGGCGCCGGAGCTAGAGGGGGCACCTTTTGTGCGCGTGCCTGAAAAGGGGGCGTGGCCACCAGAAAGGGGGCGTGTCTATAAGACGCGTCTTCTTTTCGTCACACTTGGGGGCGTGCCCGGCACTTACGGACACGCCAGGCAGCCCCCAAGCTCGGCAGAGAGGGAGAATAGATGCTGGGCGCATGCGCCCGGCGTCTATTCTCCAGCGGTGACCGGGTCACCGCACATTTCTCCACCCGCGGGACACTGCGACCCACAGGTGAAGACGGCACCCGCAGGCTGTGAGGGCAGGGTGCTTTTTGCCCTCCAGAAGGAGGGCAGGGCGCTGCGCCCCGCTAAAACATTTCTCCACCCGCGGGACACTGCGACCCACGGGTGAAGACGGCACCCGCAGGCTGTGAGGGCAGGGTGCTTTTTGCCCTCCAGAAGGAGGGCAGGGCGCTGTGCCCCGCTAAAACAGCCTAGCGGAAATGCTATATTACCAGGTAGAGCCGGACCTTACTACTAGCGACCCGCCCCACGGCTTCGCACAAGAGCCATTTTGAATTTACGCCGAGTCTTTTTTAACTGAGACCTTCTAAAGCTGCATACACACTTAAGCTGGCCACACATCTAAAGATTATCTGTCCAACCAGCCAACTAGTTGATTGGTTGGAATGAAAATCTGGTAAGGAATGAAAGCAAATGACAATCAGCAATTTGCTCCCAAACGCCGGAAAATGGACAAAAACTGTTGTTTGAACAAATAGTTTAGATCAAACATTTAACAAACTTGTCTGACGTCATTTTCATCTGTTTTCTGTCATTTAGGAGCAAATTGCTGATCATCAGTTACTCCCATACCTTACCAGATTTTCATTCCAACCAATCAACAAGTTGGCTGGTTGGATGTAAGTTGGTCTAGTGTGTGGCCAGCTTTAGACCAACTTTCATCCCACCATCCAACTAGTTGATTGGTTGGAATGAAAATCTGGTAACGTATGGGAGTAAATGATGATCAGCAATTTGCTCCTAAATGACAGAAAACAGATGAAAATGACGTCAGACAAGTTTGTTAAATGTTTGATCTAAACTATTTGTTCAAACAACAGTTTTTGTCCATTTTCCAGCGTTTGGGAGCAAATTGCTGATTGTCATTTGCTTTCATCCCTCACCAGATTGTCATTCCAACCAATCAACTAGTAGGATGTAAATTGGTCTAGTGTGTGGCCAGCTTAAGTTTTTTTCATTCTGACGTCACTAGGAAAAGATATCGTTTTGACGTGACACGCCAAAGCGCCACGTAATGTTGTCCATGCGAAAAACAGTCTCCATTTAGGGGACCTCCAGTCACGTAAAGTATCTGTCCCTGTGCTTTATTTATTGCCATACCAAAGCCGACACTTACCGGGAATTGTACTTAAAATTAATGAATCGTTTATCACATAAATAAAATAGGAACCGTAATAAAGGAAAAACTGACATTTTGTAACAGTAAACAGAGCTTACATCAGATTTCCTGGAGAAAACTGATAATACGTATCAATGTGGTTCTCAAACTCGGTCCTCAGGACCCCACACAGGTCACTTTTTCCATGTCACTCAGCAGGTGCACAGGTGTAGTCATTACTCACTGACACAGTGTAAAAGGTACACAGGTGGAGCTAATTATTTAATTTTCCATTCTGTGATTAGACCTGGAAACAGGCACTGTTTGTGGTCCTGAGAACCGAGCTTGAGAACCTGTGCTCTATAGAACATGACAACTGCTTCAAAATCCGTCCAGTGGTTCTCTAGATTAGCCGAACACACAGACAGACACCTACCTGGGACTTTATTTTATGCTATGTATAGATGTGCACAGGCCTGTTCTGTCTGTATACTCTGTGCTGCGTGCGTCTGACTGTACTTCGAGAATGGTATATATACTGTGTGCACATATGTCTGTGCTGTCTGTATACTCTGTGCGGCGTGCGTCTGACTGTACTTAGAGAATGGAATATATACTGTGTGCACATATGGCTGTGCTGTCTGTATACTGAATGGAATATATACTGTGTGTACATATGCCTGTGCTGTCTGTATACTGAATGGAATATATACTGTGTGTACATATGCCTGTGCTGTCTGTATACTCTGTGCTGCGTGCATCTGACTGTACTTAGAGAATGGAATATATACTGTGTGCACATATGCCTGTGCTGTCTGTATACTCTGTGCTGCGTGTATCTGACTGTACTTAGGGAATGGAATATATACTGTGTGTACATATGCCTGTGCTATCTGTATACTCTGTGCTGCGTGCATCTGACTATACTTAGATAATGGAATATATACTGTGTGCACATATGCCTGTGCTGTCTGTATACTCTGTGCATCTGGCTGTACTTAGAGAATGGAATATATACAGTGTGCACATATGCCTGTGTTGTCTGTATACTCTGTGCTGCGTGCATCTGACTATACTTAGATAATGGAATATATACTGTGTGCACATATGCCTGTGCAGTCTGTATACTCTGTGCATCTGACTGTACTTAGAGAATGGAATATATACAGTGTGCACATATGTCTGTGCTGTCTGTATACTCTGTGCTGCGTGCATCTGACTATACTTAGATAATGGAATATATACTGTGTGCACATATGCCTGTGCAGTCTGTATACTCTGTGCATCTGACTGTACTTAGAGAATGGAATATATACAGTGTGCACATATGTCTGTGCAGTCTGTATACTCTGTGCTGCGTGCATCTGACTATACTTAGGGAATGGAATATATACTGTGTGCACATATGTCTGTGCAGTCTGTATACTCTGTGCATCTGACTATACTTAGAGAATGGAATATATACAGTGTGCACATATGCCTGTGCTGTCTGTATACTGAATGGAATATATACGGTGTGTACATATGTCTGTGCTGTCTGTATACTGAAGGGAATATATACTGTGTGTACATATGCCTGTGCCGTCTGTATACTGAATGGAATATATACTGTGTGCACATATGTCTGTGCCGTCTGTATACTGAATGGAATATATACTGTGTGCACATATGTCTCTGCTGTCTGTATACTGAATGGAATATATACTGTGTGTACATATGTCTGTGCTGTCTGTATACTGAATGGAATATATACTGTGTGTACATATGCCTGTGCTGTCTGTATACTGAATGGAATATATACGGTGTGTACATATGCCTGTGCTGTCTGTATACTGAATGGAATATATGCTGTGTGTACATATGCCTGTGCTGTCTGTATACTGAATGGAATATATACTGTGTGTACATATGTCTGTGCAGTCTGTATACTCTGTGCTGCGTGCATCTGACTGTACTTAGAGAATGGAATATATACTGTGTGCACATATGTCTGTGCAGTCTGTATACTCTGTGCTGCGTGTATCTGACTGTACTGAATGGAATATATACTGTGTGCACATATGCCTGTGCTGTCTGTATACTGAATGGAATATATACGGTGTGTACATATGTCTGTGCTGTCTGTATACTGAATGGAATATATACTGTGTGTACATATGCCTGTGCTGTCTGTATACTGAATGGAATATATACTGTGTGTACATATGTCTGTGCCGTCTGTATAGTGAATGGAATATATACTGTGTGCACATATGCCTGTGCTGTCTGTATACTCTGTGCTCGGTGCATCTCACTGTACTTAGGGAATGGAATATATACTGTGTGCACATATGCCTGTGCTGTCTGTATACTCTGTGCTGCGTGCATCTGACTGTACTTAGAGAATGGAATATATACTGTGTGTACATATGTCTGTGCTATCTGTATACTGAATGGAATATATACTGTGTGTACATATGCCTGTGCTGTCTGTATACTCTGCTGCGTGCATCTGACTGTACTTAGAGAATGGAATATATAATGTGTGCACATATGCCTGTGCTATCTGTATACTGAATGGAATATATACTGTGTGTACATATGCCTGTGCTGTCTGTATACTCTGCTGCGTGCATCTGACTATACTTAGATAATGGAATATATACTGTGTGTACATATGCCTGTGCAGTCTGTATACTCTGTGCTGTGTGCATCTGACTGTACTTAGAGAATGGAATATATAATGTGTGCACATATGCCTGTGCTGTCTGTATACTCTGTGCTGCGTGCATCTGACTGTAATTAGAGAATGGAATATATACAGTGTGCACATATGCCTGTGCTGTCTGTATACTCTGTGCTGCGTGCGTCTGACTGTACTTAGAGAATGGAATATATACTGTGTGTACATATGCCTGTGCTGTCTGTATACTCTGTGCTCGGTGCATCTGACTATACTTAGAGAATGGAATATATACTGTGTGTACATATGCCTGTGCTGTCTGTATACTGAATGGAATATATACTGTGTGTACATATGCCTGTACTGTCTGTATACTAAATGGAATATATACTGCATGAATCATCCTTGAAAATGTGCCAGATGTTCCAGTTCTGCGTATTCTATATCCCAGCAGCTGGCGGCTCAGGTAACCTGGTATTATATAGCACAATCTAACCTATGTATGGTTGTGGTGTAATGGCAGATACTGAGTAGTCATGGATACACAGATGGATTGCGGGGATGGAGCTGAGCATACAGCGGACTAGCCGGTCATGTATGTATTGCAGGGTCCCCTACGGCCATGTACCTTTGTGGCGCTCAAACTCAAGATGGCACCGCGCATGCGCAGACTACGTTGCGGCGGACATCCTGGTAAAGGAAGATACTTCAAGCAAAGGAGCATCATAGGGGTAGCGCCCTCCATATTCCAACACTTCCACTAGGTGGCAACATTCCCACAATTAGACACGGCCTTAGTGAACGGAGATGAGGTACCAGCCAATCAGCTCCCAACTGTCATTTTTCAAACACAGCCTGTGAAATGACTGTTGGGAGCTGATTGGCTGGTTCCTTATCACCGTTCACTTTATCTCCTAACAGCTTAGTAAATAGACCCCTTAGCCACTTGCATTTCATAGATGCACCAGAAATTGTCCCATTTTGTTAAGAAACTCCTCAGTCTGTGTGCCAGGGATGCGCCCTGAGGGGGTACATACTGCGCCTCTGCCTGGGCCTTTCACTGGTGAAGTGTCTATATCTGCAAGTGAGGATGTACTAATGGCCTGATTCAGTAAGGATGGCAATAGTGATTACGAGCGCAGTCTCACTGCGATGATATGCTAACGATTTCAATCGCAATGCCATATGCAGCCTAACATAAGGACACCCACTTCACCTTACACACATCCATAATACTTAGCAAGTCTGCAAAACCATCGGTAACAGTGAGCACCATCGCAGCTTCATGCACACTTCCACAAGCTGACCTTACTCTGGAATTGCTAACCTCATCACACGCAGCGAGAGCCCAGACTGCGGATGACATCGCAATGGCTAATTTATGCACGCCGCTGTAACGGTGACCGATGCCCCCCCCCCCCATCACCGCCTCCGAACGGTACTTCCTGTCAATCACTCTGCGATTGGTCTGCGTAGTTACTGTGATCTCAGGCCCTGATTCAGAGCCGGACGCTCTGACAGAGCGCTCGCTCTGAATCATGGCCGTCCCTCTGAATTTAAGAGCGGCATCCTGGCTGCTCGCATAGCTGTGGGTGACCACCCACAGCTATAGCCAGCAGCCAAAATGATGGTTGCGATGGTCAAGACCATCGGGCTTGCGACGAGACCCTTGTGGTAGGGTCTCGTTGCCGCAAGCCCTGGAGTGCTTTTGGCTCTATCAGAGCCAAAAGCACTCCCACTGACATCACTAGTGATGTCAGTGGGGCCGGCCCCAGACGGTAGGCGTACCCATGGGAACGCCTCCGTCTGGGCAGCCACACCCCCGGCATGCCCACCAAAGGGGGCGTGCTGTCATTCACCATCGACAGCACGCCCCCTTTGGTGCGAGACCCATAACGACGGCTTGGCCGTCGTATTTCGGGTCTCGCGCATGATGGAGCCGCCTCCGTCATGCGCACTTGGCCAACATCAACCCGCTTGCGAGCGCTCAGCGCTCGCGAGCGGGTCTGAATTAGGCCCTCAGTCCCAATAGCAGTGGAGTCTTCGCGCACAGTGATGCATGCGCAGAACGCAACAATTGGCCGGCTGCGTGCGTTATCACAGTTGCGATCGGACGTGAATCAGGCCCTCAGACATGTCTCTCAGGTTGGAGGCCGCCTATATAGGTGGCTGTGTCCACGTGCTGCGAGTGGTATCTGTTGTAGGTCATGGGCCGAGACGTGAGTGGCATCTGTTTTAGGACACCATCCATCCTGCCCGGTCAAGGGGGGGTTTTCCTTTAGGTGGGAAAAGACTTTACGGTCAGTCCATCAGGTGAGCAGACTCTTCAGAAGGGGCGCGTCCCAGCTGAGTTGTAAATTGCAGTGTAAAAATAAAGCTGCCTAATATCTGTGAGCTACAGGCAAAAGCAGCCAATATTTACCCTGCATGCACAACTAGACATGGATTTACCCCCCTGCACTGCAGCATGGTACGTCCCGGCACAAAGTTTTTGGCTTTTTCTTTGCTCTGTTCCTAACACAGAATCTGCTCCTGAGCTGTATGTACACTACATGACATGTGCTGCAGGGGGGGAGATGTCTCTGGGTTATAAATGACATTCACAGTCTGACGGGAGCAAATTCTCAGGACAGCATGTAACTAGGCTCCTGGGCGATTCTCTGCATTACTCTGCTCAAACTAAATAATATACTGTGTGTGTATGTATATATATATATATATATATATATATATATATATATATATAATATTATACAGGTTGAGTCTCCCAAATCCAAAATGCTTGGGACCAGGGGTATTTTGGATAACGGAATATTCCGTATTTTGGAATAATTGCATATCATAATGAGATATCTTGGGAATAGGACCCCAATATACGCACAGAATGCATTTGTGTTATATACACCTTATACACACAGCAGCTCATTTTATACAATATTTTCAATAATTTTGAGGCTCAAGCAAAGTTTGTGTACATACATGAAATTCATTAATGTTTCATATACACCTTATACACACAGCCTGATGGTAATTTTATACTGTATTTTTAACAATTTGTGCCTTAGACAAAGTTTGTGTACATTGAACCGTCAAAAATCAAAGGTTTTATTATCTCAGTTATGCCAAACTAATTCCGTATTTCGGAATATTTGGATATGGGAGACTCAACGTGTGTGTTAGATAGATACATAGATATATCTATCTAACAGTATATATAACTGGGTGTGTGCACCATTAGACAACATGCACAGTTTTCTCTTCTCATGTATTCAGACGTGTTTTTTTTTTTTTTTACTAGATACATGCACACTTGCAGTCAGTATATATAGTGTCTGGTACATGCACACTTGCAGTCAGTATATATAGTGTCTGGTACATGCACACTTGCAGTCAGTATATATAGTGTCTGGTACATACACCTGCTGTCAGTATATATAGAGTAAGGTGCATAGATGCCTGCTGTCAGTGTATATAGAATAAGGTACATAGACGCCTGCTGTCAGTATATATAGCGTAAGGTACATAGACTCCTGCTGTCAGTATATATAGAGTGTCTGGTACATAGACGCCTGCTGTCAGTATATATAGTGTGTCTGGTACATAGACGCCTGCTGTCAGTATATATAGAGTAAGGTACATAGATAAATAGATGCCTGCTGTCAGTGTATATAGAGTAAGGTACATAGACACCTGCTGTCAGTATATATAGAGTGTCTGGTACATAGACTCCTGCTGTCAGTATATATAGAGTGTCTGGTACATAGATGCCTGCTGTCAGTATATATAGAGTAAGGTACATAGATGCCTGCTGTCAATATATATAGAGTGTCTGGTACATAGACGCCTGCTGTCAGTATATATAGAGTAAGGTACATAGACTCCTGCTGTCAGTGTATATAGTGTGTCTGGTACATAGATGCCTGCTGTCAGTATATATAGTGTGTCTGGTACATAGACGCCTGCTGTCAGTGTATAGAGTAAGGTACATAGACGCCTGCTGTCAGTGTATATAGAGTAAGGTACATAGACACCTGCTGTCAGTATATATAGAGTGTCTGGTACATAGACGCCTGCTGTCAGTATATATAGTGTGTCTGGTACATAGACTCCTGCTGTCAGTATATATAGAGTGTCTGGTACATAGATGCCTGCTGTCAGTATATATAGAGTGTCTGGTACATAGATGCCTGCTGTCAGTATATATAGTGTGTCTGGTACATAGACGCCTGCTGTCAGTGTATAGAGTAAGGTACATAGACGCCTGCTGTCAGTATATATAGAGTAAGGTACATAGACGCCTGCTGTCAGTATATATAGAGTAAGGTACATAGACACCTGCTGTCAGTATATATAGTGTGTCTGGTAGATAGACTCCTGCTGTCAGTATATATAGAGTGTCTGGTACATAGACGCCTGCTGTCAGTATATATAGTGTGTCTGGTACATAGACGCCTGCTGTCAGTATATATAGAGTAAGGTACATAGACTCCTGCTGTCAGTGTATATAGTGTGTCTGGTACATAGATGCCTGCTGTCAGTATATATAGTGTGTCTGGTACATAGACGCCTGCTGTCAGTATATATAGAGTAAGGTACATAGACTCCTGCTGTCAGTGTATATAGTGTGTCTGGTACATAGATGCCTGCTGTCAGTATATATAGTGTGTCTGGTACATAGACGCCTGCTGTCAGTGTATATAGAGTAAGGTACATAGACACCTGCTGTCAGTATATATAGTGTGTCTGGTAGATAGACTCCTGCTGTCAGTATATATAGTGTGTCTGGTACATAGACGCCTGCTGTCAGTGTATATAGAGTAAGGTACATAGACACCTGCTGTCAGTATATATAGAGTGTCTGGTACATAGACTCCTGCTGTCAGTATATATAGAGTGTCTGGTACATAGACTCCTGCTGTCAGTATATATAGAGTGTCTGGTACATAGACGCCTGCTGTCAGTATATATAGAGTGTCTGGTACATAGACGCCTGCTGTCAGTATATATAGAGTGTCTGGTACATAGACGCCTGCTGTCAGTATATATAGAGTGTCTGGTACATAGACGCCTGCTGTCAGTATATATAGAGTGTCTGGTACATAGACGCCTGCTGTCATTTTATATATAGTGTGTCTGGTACATGCACCTGCAGTCATTTTATATATAGTGTGTCTGGTACATAGACACCTGCTATCATTTTATATATAGAGTGTCTGGTACATAGACGCCTGCTGTCAGTATATATAGAGTAAGGTACATAGACGCCTGCTGTCAGTATATATAGAGTGTCTGGTACATAGATGCCTGCTGTCAGTATATATAGAGTAAGGTACATAGATGCCTGCTGTCAGTGTATATATAGAGTGTCTGGTACATAGATGCCTGCTGTCAGTATATATAGAGTAAGGTACATAGATGCCTGCTGTCAGTATATATAGAGTGTCTGGTACATAGATGCCTGCTGTCAGTATATATAGAGTGGTACATAGATGCCTGCTGTCAGTATATATAGAGTGTCTGGTACATAGACGCCTGCTGTCAGTATATATAGAGTGTCTGGTACATAGATGCCTGCTGTCAGTATATATAGAGTGGTACATAGACGCCTGCTGTCAGTGTATATATAGCGTAAGGTACATAGATGCCTGCTGTCAGTATATATAGTGTGTCTGGTACATAGACTCCTGCTGTCAGTATATATAGAGTGTCTGGTACATAAACTCCTGCTGTCAGTATATATTGTGTGTCTGGTACATAGATGCCTGCTGTCAGTGTATATAGAGTAAGGTACATAGATGCCTGCTGTCAGTATATATAGAGTGTCTGGTACATAGATGCCTGCTGTCAGTATATATAGAGTAAGGTACATAGACGCCTGCTGTCAGTATATATAAAGTGTCTGGTACATAGACGCCTGCTGTCAGTATATATAGAGTGTCTGGTACATAGACGCCTGCTGTCAGTATATATAGAGTGTCTGGTACATAGACGCCTGCTGTCAGTATATATAGAGTGTCTGGTACATAGACGCCTGCTGTCAGTATATATAGAGTGTCTGGTACATAGACGCCTGCTGTCAGTATATATAGAGTGTCTGGTACATAGACGCCTGCTGTCAGTATATATAGAGTGTCTGGTACATAGATGCCTGCTGTCAGTATATATAGAGTGGTACATAGACGCTTGCTGTCTGTGTGTGTGTGTCTGGTACATAGATGCCTGCTGTCAGTATATATAGAGTAAGGTACATAGACGCCTGCTGTCAGTATATATAGAATAAGGTACATAGACTCCTGCTGTCAGTATATATAGAGTGGATGGTACATAGATGCCTGCTGTCAGTATATATAGAGTGGATGGTACATAGACACCTGCTGTCAGTATATATAGAGTGGATGGTACATAGACACCTGCTGTCAGTATATATAGAGTGGATGGTACATAGACGCCTGCTGCCAGTATATATAGAGTAAGGTACATAGATTCCTGCTGTCAGTATATATATAGAGTGTCTGGTACATAGACGCCTGCTGTCAGTATATATAGTGTGTCTGGTACATAGACGCCTGCTGTCAGTGTATATATAGTGTGTCTGGTACATAAACTCCTGCTGTCAGTATATATAGTGTGTCTGGTACATAGACGCCTGCTGTCAGTGTATATAGAGTAAGGTACATAGATACATAGACGCCTGCTGCCAGTATATATAGAGTAGGGTACATAGATTCCTGCTGTCAGTATATATATAGAGTGTCTGGTACATAGATGCCTGCTGTCAGTATATATAGAGTGTCTGGTACATAGATGCCTGCTGTCAGTATATATAGAGTAAGGTACATAGACGCCTGCTGTCAGTGTATATATAGAGTGTCTGGTACATAGACGCCTGCTGTCAGTATATATAGAGTGGATGGTATATAGACGCCTGCTGTCAGTATATATAGAGTGTCTGGTACATAGACGCCTGCTGTCAGTATATATAGAGTGTCTGGTACATAGACGCCTGCTGTCAGTATATATAGAGTGTCTGGTACATAAACTCCTGCTGTCAGTATATATAGAGTGTCTGGTACATAGACGCCTGCTGTCAGTATATATAGAGTGGATGGTACATAGACGCCTGCTGTCAGTATATATAGAGTGTCTGGTACATAGACGCCTGCTGTCAGTATATATAGAGTGTCTGGTACATAGATGCCTGCTGTCAGTGTATATATAGAGTGTCTGGTACATAGACGCCTGCTGTCAGTGTATATATAGAGTGTCTGGTACATAGACGCCTGCTGTCAGTATATATAGAGTGGATGGTACATAGACGCCTGCTGTCAGTATATATAGAGTGTCTGGTACATAGACGCCTGCTGTCAGTATATATAGTGTCTGGTACATAGACGCCTGCTGTCAGTATATATAGTGTGTCTGGTACATAGACGCCTGCTGTCAGTGTATATAGAGTGGTACATAGACGCCTGCTGTGTGTGTGTGTGTGTGTGTGTGTGTGATATACATGTAATATATATATGCCACAATTGGCGGCACTCACGAAAAGAATAAAGAGGGGTCACACGGATCTCACACCTGAACGCTGTGAGGTCCATGTGACCCCTCTCTATTCTTTCCGTGAGTGCCGCCAATTGTGGCTTATATTTCTCTGAGGGCACCTGAACTTTGTTATTCTATATACAGCCAGGTGGAGTGCTGATCATTGGTGTGTGTGTGTGTGTGTATATATATATATATATATATATATATATATATATATATATATATATATATATATATATATATATATATATTAAATAAATAGTATGGTTGTACACCTTTAAAATATGTGATGTCAGGATGGAAAAACCTGAATGTCTGCCTTCCCAGGCTGTCCTCTGGCTGTATGAGAGCAGCCGGTGGGTGTGATCACTCTGCATTCTTAGTGAGTACGGGTGCTTGTCACAGTCACACCTGTTACACGGAGCTCGTACATGTGGAGGGGAACTACCCCTCCCACCATCCACTCAGGAGCTGAATGACGATCCCCTGATCTGCAGGTGAGTGCTCTGTAGTGTAGAGGATGCCGGTGTCACAGTATCTAAGCCTATAACATACTAATAAAGGGACATTACGTATCCTGATGTCACTGTAAATAGAAAGTTGCTGGACTAGGTGCCCGTGTATCGGGGCAGTTGCAGCCCTGGCGATATGGCACGCACGGTGACCTGCCCTCACATTCACCAGATATGGGAAATGCTTTAGGATTTTAAAGCCATGACTATATTTGTGTGACTATATGCTGTGAATGAGAAGCTG
This sequence comes from Taudactylus pleione, assembly GCA_031769625.1. Taxonomy (NCBI): domain Eukaryota; kingdom Metazoa; phylum Chordata; class Amphibia; order Anura; family Myobatrachidae; genus Taudactylus; species Taudactylus pleione. The sequence continues at coordinate 2,290,696 of JAUIMM010001331.1, forward strand.
GGCTTTGGAAATAATGTGCCTTTTTTGGATAATAATATAATATAACGGTGATTGTTCCTTTTCTGTTATTTAATTTTCTGTGGAAACGCTTCTATTTTGAATCTTGAGCAGCTGGCGAGATCCGTCATTTTCCAAGATGGCAGCTTCCACCAGCTCTGTGTATACCTGGGCTGGGCCCACCCTAGGAGTGGTAGTCTGTGTACATTTATGGCTCAGTACTAAGTGTACACACAGGATACTGCTCACTCTACAAAATAAGTATGGTCACAGTGGTTAGCATTGCTGCCTGACATTGCTAGGGTCATGGGTCGAATTCCCTCACACCAAAAACATACTGGTACCTTAATTGGCTTAACTTGTTTGTGTGTGTGCGCGCTTGCGCACGCTCTGGTTTCCTCCCACACATTGGGGTCTATTTACTAAGCAGTGTTAGGAGACGGAGTGAAAAGTGATGAGGTACCAGCCAATCAGCTCCTAACTGTCATTTTTCAAACACAGCCTGTGAGATGATAGTTGGGAGATGATTGACTGGTACCTTATCACTTTTCACTCTGTCTCCTAACACTGCTTGGTAAATATACAAACACACACTAGCGTTAATGGGGTCTAAGTGTGGTAGAGAATATAGATTATAAGCCCTCCTGTGGGCAGGGACTGATATAAATGATTATTCTTTGTACTGAATGTGTGGGCTACTTAAATAACGCTTGGTAAATAAATGTGGTAGAGAATACAGGGCATGGTTCTGAGATTTCCGCAGTGGCAGTTCGAGCAATTTTTATCCATTGCGAATGCGTGAAAAAAAAGCCGCACTGCTCTCACACAGTGATTGGTTTGCGATTTACGTCCGCACAGAGGAGTCACTTGCAAAGTGAGTGGCGGGTAGTCCCTTACATGGGCAAGCATTAATCAGCCATTGCAGTCTCCTTGGCAGCACGATAGCTCTCAGCGAATCAAGGGAGCCGCAATGTTTGAGGCCAGTCAGACTTCTATCAGAAACTGCCCGATCCGCATCAATGTTTCCCATGTCTGCGCTGTTGTACGTCGTGGGATGGATCTGAGGAGGCCGCAGTGGGCATTCCTACGCTCGCATAAACTTTGGAATCATTAGCATAATTTCGCTATTATGGTCCGCGAGAGATCGCAGCTGCGATAGCATTAGAGTAGATCTATGAATTAGTCCCATAGATTGTAAGCTCCCCTACGGCAGGGACAGATGTGAATGATTATTCTCTGTACAGGGCTGCGGAATATGTTACTGCTCAGTAAATTACTGGTGATGATAAATGTATGTGGACTTCTGAGGATCTGTGTACAGAATGCGTCCTGCCTGTCCTCCTGAGATATCTGATATATTCTATGCGATGATCACGCTCCTGTCGTCCTACACGTGGGCTGGTGTGAGCGTTTCATCTACACGTGGGCTGGTGTGAGCGTTTCATCTACACGTGGGCTGGTGTGAGCGTTTCATCTACACGTGGGCTGCTGTGAGAGTTTTATGCGATTGTTTGTCCTGTTATTTCATGTTGCTCGTATAGTCTTGAAAGAATAAACTTGTATAGATCAGTTGTAATAATACTATGGGTATATTGATTATCTGCTGATGCTGAAGAATCTGACGCGTTTAGGCTTCTGTTCCTTGCAGGAAAGTAGTCCCAGAGCATTGTAGAAAAAGTAACCCTGATCCTGAGTTTTCCCTGGATAGTCCTGATTTTTGTTGAAATATTGAACTTAACAATATTCCTGTAGTACAGACTCCTTAATCCCCTGGTTGTAAGCCGGAAATGTAATGGCATCTCAGCTCCCGATGAATATAAAACGATGAATGGGTTTTTTGCTATAATAATAATTTTTCATTAATTAGAACAATTTCAGATATCACTGAGGGTGCAGCCTATTCATTCACTAGGAGCCAGTGACATCACTAAGCATGCAACCTATCCATTCACTAGGAGCCAGTGACATCACTGACAGTGCAGCCTTTACATTCACTAGGAATCGGTGACCCCACTGAGTGCAGCCTATCCATTCACTAGGAGCCAGTGACATCACTGAGAATGCAGCCTATCCATTCACTAGGAGCCAGTGACATCACTGAGAATGCAGCCTATCCATTCACTATGAACCAGAAAGCAGATATTAGTGCAGTATGACATACAGGTATAACATCAAATCTAGTAAAACACCACCAACAAACTTCTTTTTGTGTTCGTTTTCCCCAACTACTCATGGCAGGAAAGGGTAAGTGGGGTCGCGCCAATCTGCATCGGAACAAAACCATTGATGGGGATTCTGCAATGCAAAGTCACCATCGATGGCAAAACCATCGAAAACCGGACCCAAAACATAGATGGTTCTGATTTTCCCACCATGCAGTCGGAGATGGCAGACCTTTCCCACCCCGTAGGTCATATACTGCTACAGGAATTTCCAGACCGACCACTGAGATCTTTAGCCACACGGCTAGCCTGAAGCCTCAGTTTAATGTTTACTTTTTTATTCTGTCTTGTCAGTGGCAGAGCCTGCTGATTATACCATATGCACATGTGCCGGGATTGTCCTTCATGCCTAACTCCACTTCAGTAAAAACTGAACATGAATTATTGACCTCATCTATGGAACTCCAAAACTCATATACAGTGGAGGCCAGAATTGCGGAAATGTGAATGTTTTTCAACTTCGAATGCTTATAAAAACTGTTACACTTCACGCAGTGCAATGATTCATATATCAAATGAAAGTAAATTTAATGCTGAATTCAGCACAATAAACAGAGGTCAAATATTTGCATTACAAGTAAATTTATGCAGTGAAATCAACACTTAGGGTGAAAATCCCTGTGTACTTATGATGTTGCTGTCCTATCAGTATTTGTTGGGTATCCTTTATTTTTCAAGACAGCAGCACAGCGACGTGTCATTGAGCCAACCAGTGTTTGGAGCTCTTCCTTCTTTATTATGTGGTGCCATGAGACAATTATAGCCTCAATTAATTGTCTTTTATTGGATGGACGCCTCAGATGTACCAGTTTTTTCAAACTGAACCACAAATGTTCTATGGGGTTCATGTCTGGGCTGTTCCCTGGCCATCCCAGCACCTGTATGTCATTCTCCGTGAACCACTGTTTGCATATCCGTGCAGTGTGGCAGGGAGCTGAATCCTGATGGGAAAAAAATGAGGCATTATCTGGGAAAAGATCCCTGATAGAAGGTAGAAGTTTTGGTTGTAGGATGGTGTTGATGTACTTTCTGCTGGTCAGTGTGCCATCTATGACATAAAGGCGGCCTACAGCATCTGTTGTCATACATGCCCAGATCATAACACTTGTAGGATGGTGTCAGTGTGCCATCTATGACATAACGGCGGCCTACAGCATCTGCTGTCATACATGCCCAGATCATAACACTTGTAGGATTCTTTGTTGTCGCTTGAATGCAATCTGGATGTACCGCTCCCCCGATATTTTCTCCCATCACTGCCTAATATGGATATCTTAGTTTCGTCACTCCATATCACTTGTTTCCACTGACCTTCTGTCCATGCAATGTGTTCTTTTGCCCACTGTATTAGTTTCTGCCGCTGCTTTTTATTCAGCAATGGCTTTTTTCGGGGAATCCTACCTTTTAGGCCAACCTCCGTTAGTCTTCTCCGTACCGTTCTTGCACTGACAAAAACACCAGTTGCACTCAGGTCACTGCTAATGGCCGCAGATGACATCCATCTGTCCCTGACACAAATTCGTTTTATTCTCCTATCATCAACAGCTGTTGTGCACTTTTTCCGGTGTTTTGTATAGATTGTGTTTCCTGATAGCGTGAACAAAACTTTCGTACTCCTGATGTTGTCACATTCCCACCAATTTCTCTTGCGCAATTGCTGCATACGAAAGACCATTTTCACTTAACACCACAATCCTGGATCACGTCGCTGTGCTGCTGTCTTGAAAAATAAAGGATACCCAACGAAATACTGATAGGACAGTAAAATCATAAGTACACAGGGATTTTCACCCTAAGTGTTGTTTTCACGGCATAACTTCCCTTGTAATGCAAATATTTGACCTCTGTTTATTGTGTTGAATTCAGCATTACATTTCCTTTCATTTGATATATGAATCATTGCACTGTGTGAAGTGTAACAGTTTTTATAAGCATTCGAAGTTGAAAAACATTCACATTTCAAAATGTGTCCGCAATTTTGGCCACCAGTGTGTACCCAAAACATTGCTGTATAGTACCCGCAGGTTCTCGACGCTGATCCCAGTTCATAGTAAATCCCCGAATTTTTCTTGAAAGTGAGAATTTAGAAAAAAAAAAGAACTTTCGTTAAATAAATTAGTGGTTAGCGGCTCTTGTTGCCCCCAGTGATGCAGATGGTTCAGTTATCGGGGGCATCTGATATCGCTGCAGGTATAGTCCTTATTGCACTGTTTGCTTACAGCTGGCTGTATGTTTCCCACATAAATGTAATGATTGTACGACACAGAGTAAACACACCACCGCCCACTGTGTAACGAGGGCAGGGAGGCGCCTGCACTCGCACATATACTGTTCCGCTGGTCAGCATAAGACCAGCTGGCATAGCATGCTGGGATCTGTAGTTCTACTGTACAGCAGCTGAAGATTTAATTTCCACGTCCGACATAATTGCTGGCAGGGCATGCTGGTACTAGTAGTCCGCCACAAGTACTTATAAGGCTTCATTTGGGCAGAAAGTTGGTAAACACTCGGCAGTTAATTTGTTCCATTCTTCTTTGTTTCACTGGTGACGCAAATGAATCTCTTGCCGTCTGTTTTGTGTGATTAATGGGAGGCGACCGGGAACTGAGCTCCTGCTGGAGGCTGTGTGCAGGAACACCACAATTATAGTGTTTAATAAAGGGGTTTAAATAAAGCTGTATTGTGGCTATTTCTGGTGCCTAGTGTGAGATGTTACACATTGTGCATTGTGCACTTATTGTGTTATACATTGTGTAAGTGCTATGTACACTTCTCTTCCTCCTTTATATAGTGTCCGCCTGTTCTGCAGGGCTGTGCAATGAAATAATCCGTCTCTGCAGTCCGTGGCGCGGTGGAGCTTACAATCTAATTGCCTGATGGTAGGTGCGCAGAACCACTCTGGTCAATGTAGTCAGCGGCCTGGTAAGCTAGCAGTATGTCTGCCCCATGGGATGTAACCAGAGCACTCCCCTATAAAGTCCTCACCCAGTCCTCTAATACACTAACCTCCTCTGCCTCCACACTCCCACCCGCCCACCTCGCCCTGCCAGTGACCGCTCTCATCTTCCCAACATCGTCACCATCATCTCCGCACCTTGGTATCCCTCCCGCTGACTGATCCTGTCTGCTACGTCCATCACCGGGGGCTGGTCTTATAGTACTAGTGACTGTATTTCTACAGATGTGCACTTACTGACTGCCGTGTGTATATTGGTTTTATGTATTGTTGTTTGTACTGTACATTGTATTAGTCTGCATTCTAGCATCCTGCACCTGTCACAACCCGTGCAGTTCCTCTATCCTGCCCGGGGTGTCTCTCTCTGCTCTGGTGCTTCTAGCACACTCAGCTGATGCATCAAAGTGCTGAGATTAAGCAGTTTGTGCGTTAGAAGCACCAGAGCGGAGAGCGACACCCCAGGCTGGAAATAGGAACTGCACGGGTTCTAACAGGTGCAGGGGGCTAGAATGAAGACTATGGTATGCACCCTATAAATAAAGGGTAATAATGATGATAATAAAATATCTCTCTACTACTCCCGCTGTAATGCAGAATGTATATACATCCAGTCTGACTCCTGCTCAGGCTTCTGACTCCAAACCCTAAAACCATCGTCTGTCTCAGACAGAGCGGCTCTCCTAAGATGCTGAGGCCTCTGCAGCGGCAAAATAATTACCAGAAGCTCACTAGAGCACACCCAGAAAACAGTGCTGGGTCGCATCCTACTTATCTAATCACTCTCTCAGTGTTCCCCTCTCTGGGTCTCTGCTGTATGTGACACTGTGACTGCTCTCTCCTCATACAGACACTACATCCCCAGGTCCTCAGGTCACTGTCCTATCCTGTGTCTCATCCTACTTATCTAATCACTCTCTGTGTTCCCCTCTCTGCGTCTCTGCTATATGTGACGCTGTGACCGCTCTCTCCTCATACAGACACTACATCCCCAGGTCCTCAGGTCACTGTCCTATCCTGTGTCTCATCCTAGTTATCTAATCACTCTCTCAGTGTTCCCCTCTCTGGGTCTCTCTGCTGTATGTGACACTGTGACTGCTCTCTCCTCATACAGACACTTCATCTCCAGGTCTTCAGGTCACTGTCCTATCCTGTATCTCATCCTACTTATCTAATCACTCTCTGTGTTCCTGCTGTATGTGACACTGTGACTGCTCTCTCCTCATACAGACACTACATCCCCAGGTCCTCAGGTCACTGTCCTATCCTGTGTCTCATCCTACTTATCTAATCATTCTCTCAGTGCTCCCCTCTCTGGGTCTCTGCTGTATGTGACACTGTGACTGCTCTCTCCTCATACAGACACTACATCCCCAGGTCCTCAGGTCACTGTCCTATCCTGTGTCTCATCCTACTTATCTAATCACTCTCTGTGTTCCCCTCTCTGGGTATCTCTGCTGTATGTGACACTGTGACCGCTCTCTCCTCATACAGACACTACATCCTCAGGTCCTCAGGTCACTGTCCTATCCTGTGTCTCATCCTACTTATCTAATCACTCTCTGTGTTCCCCTCTCTGGGTATCTCTGCTGTATGTGACACTGTGACCGCTCTCTCCTCATACAGACATTACATCCCCAGGTCCTCAGGTCACTGTCCTATCCTGTGTCTCATCCTACTTATCTAATCACTCTCTCTGTGTTCCCCTCTCTGGGTCTCTGCTGTATGTGATACTGTGACTGCTCTCTCCTCATACAGACACTACATCCCCAGGTCCTCAGGTCACTGTCCTATCCTGTGTCTCATCCTACTTATCTAATCACTCTCTGTGTTCCCCTCTCTGGGTCTCTGCTGTATTGTGACACTGTGACTGCTCTCTCCTCATACAGACACTACACCCCCAGGTCCTCAGGTCACTGTCCTATCCTGTATCTCATCCTACTTATCTAATCACTCTCTGTGTTCCTGCTGTATGTGACACTGTGACTGCTCTCTCCTCATACAGACACTACACCCCCAGGTCCTCAGGTCACTAACCTATCCTGTGTCTCATCCTACTTATCTAATCACTCTCTGTGTTCCCCTCTCTGGGTCTCTGCTGTATGTGACACTGTGACTGCTCTCTCCTCATACAGACACTTCATCTCCAGGTCCTCAGGTCACTGTCCTATCCTGTGTCTCATCCTACTTATCTAATCACTCTCTGTGTTCCCCTCTCTGCGTCTCTGCTGTATGTGACACTGTGACCGCTCTCTCCTCATACAGACACTACATCCCCAGGTCCTCAGGTCACTGTCCTATCCTGTGTCTCATCCTACTTATCTAATCACTCTCTGTGTTCCCCTCTCTGGGTCTCTGCTGTATGTGACACTGTGACTGCTCTCTCCTCATACAGACACTTCATCTCCAGGTCCTCAGGTCACTGTCCTATCCTGTGTCTCATCCTACTTATCTAATCACTCTCTCTGTGTTCCCCTCTCTGGGTCTCTCTGCTGTATGTGACACTGTGACTGCTCTCTCCTCATACAGACACTACATCCCCAGGTCCTCAGGTCACTGTCCTATCCTGTGTCTCATCCTACTTATCTAATCACTCTCTGTGTTCCCCTCTCTGGGTCTCTCTGCTGTATGTGACATTGTGACTGCTCTCTCCTCATACAGACACTACATCCTCAGGTCACTGTCCTATCCTGTGTCTCATCCTACTTATCTAATCACTCTCTGTGTTCCCCTCTCTGGGTATCTCTGCTGTATGTGACACTGTGACCGCTCTCTCCTCATACAGACACTACATCCTCAGGTCCTCAGGTCACTGTCCTATCCTGTGTCTCATCCTACTTATCTAATCACTCTCTGTGTTCCCCTCTCTGGGTATCTCTGCTGTATGTGACACTGTGACCGCTCTCTCCTCATACAGACACTACATCCCCAGGTCCTCAGGTCACTGTCCTATCCTGTGTCTCATCCTACTTATCTAATCACTCTCTCTGTGTTCCCCTCTCTGGGTCTCTGCTGTATGTGATACTGTGACTGCTCTCTCCTCATACAGACACTACATCCCCAGGTCCTCAGGTCACTGTCCTATCCTGTGTCTCATCCTACTTATCTAATCACTCTCTGTGTTCCCCTCTCTGGGTCTCTGCTGTATTGTGACACTGTGACTGCTCTCTCCTCATACAGACACTACACCCCCAGGTCCTCAGGTCACTGTCCTATCCTGTATCTCATCCTACTTATCTAATCACTCTCTGTGTTCCTGCTGTATGTGACACTGTGACTGCTCTCTCCTCATACAGACACTACACCCCCAGGTCCTCAGGTCACTAACCTATCCTGTGTCTCATCCTACTTATCTAATCACTCTCTGTGTTCCCCTCTCTGGGTCTCTGCTGTATGTGACACTGTGACTGCTCTCTCCTCATACAGACACTTCATCTCCAGGTCCTCAGGTCACTGTCCTATCCTGTGTCTCATCCTACTTATCTAATCACTCTCTGTGTTCCCCTCTCTGCGTCTCTGCTGTATGTGACACTGTGACCGCTCTCTCCTCATACAGACACTTCATCTCCAGGTCCTCAGGTCACTGTCCTATCCTGTGTCTCATCCTACTTATCTAATCACTCTCAGTGTTCCCCTCTCTGGGTCTCTGCTGTATGTGACACTGTGACTGCTCTCTCCTCATACAGACACTACATCCCCAGGTCCTCAGGTCACTGTCCTATCCTGTGTCTCATCCTACTTATCTAATCACTCTCTGTGTTCCCCTCTCTGGGTCTCTCTGCTGTATGTGACATTGTGACTGCTCTCTCCTCATACAGACACTACATCCTCAGGTCACTGTCCTATCCTGTGTCTCATCCTACTTATCTAATCACTCTCTGTGTTCCCCTCTCTGGGTCTCTGCTGTATTGTGACACTGTGACTGCTCTCTCCTCATACAGACACTACACCCCCAGGTCCTCAGGTCACTGTCCTATCCTGTGTCTCATCCTACTTATCTAATCACTCTCTGTGTTCCCCTCTCTGTGTTCCTGCTGTATGTGACACTGTGACTGCTCTCTCCTCATACAGACATTACATCCCCAGGTCCTCAGGTCACTAACCTATCCTGTGTCTCATCCTACTTATCTAATCACTCTCTGTGTTCCCCTCTCTGGGTCTCTCTGCTGTATGTGACACTGTGACTGCTCTCTCCTCATACAGACACTACATCCCCAGGTCCTCAGGTCACTGTCCTATCCTGTGTCTCATCCTACTTATCTAATCACTCTCTGTGTTCCCCTCTCTGGGTCTCTCTGCTGTATGTGACACTGTGACAGCTCTCTCCTCTGTCGAATATGATCAGTAGCTATATCTAATGAATTGAGTTCTTTCTTGGTCACCCTCATGGCTTTGTCTGTTATAATCTACATATAATCATGTGAAGGAAAGCGACACTGTACACCAATGTGTATGTAACCACAAGCATCACCTCTCTCTCTGCTTTTATTTAACAAACAGACTCCTATTTATAGGCTTCAAGTAACACATCTGTTATTCATTATGTGCAGTGAAACTGATGAGCTGGCAGTCTCAAGACTTCCTAAGATTTGAATAACATTCCCATATATGTACATATGCTTTTCTGTGTATGTGACATGCTCTGTACAATGAATTAACCCTCTCCTGTCCTGTATGTTTGCTTTCAATTAATACGTGGCATACTTTAAAACAAAATGGCTTCTTATAGGATACAAAATGGCTTCTATACCTCCACATTTTCCCTCCTTTTTATTCATATCTTACATACTATTGTCTTTCTAGCTTACCTAGCCATGGCCCACCCCCTACGTATTTGGTCCCTACTTCACACAACAAGTTATCCCTCCTAACGAGGTAGCTGCATGGGGGAGTACCCATTCAAGACCACATAGGCGATGAGTCCCTCAGTTCCTATACTCCTGTATATTCTTTTCATCCATATTCTTGTAAAAACCTTCAATTATTGCCATACATTATTCACATAAGTCTTTGCCAAGCAATGGTTCTCTTGTCTTTCAAATTGCACAGAATTTCTGGGTGTGTTCATGTAGCAGGATCTTTGATATTTCTTTAGACGCTTTAAACCTAGAACCGTAATCAAGTGTAATTATTTTTCTTATTAGCCATTTATCTATCCTGACAATCAGGTAAATGATTACTAGGTATGTCAATCCTTTAGCTATTCACATGAGAATACCTGAAAACTATTCTTCTGTACCCTTGAACCAATTTGACAGATTCAACCGTGTAAACCGTCCATTACTATCAATATTATACTCCTGGATCATTATGCATCTTCCTAAACTTGTCTTTCAATTTCTTAACTTTCTCCAAGTGTACATGTATCGGGTCAGATAAATTATCAGCTATATAATTACAGCAAACAGGTCTCACTATTTTACACATACTTCCCTGTGTAGCTGTGAGATACTCATGGATCAGCCTAAACTGTCCCAAATCCTTCACCTGGAATTTCAATTCATTAGTAATTATTTCAAACACATCAAATATTCTATCTGTAACAGTATTACATAGTCTGGCTAAAGCTTCTAGATTGTGACCATTCTTTACACTAGGTCTGGATATTGATAAAACTAGAAACAAAACTATAACAAGAACGAAGCATAGTATACAGTACATCCTCACAAGCCTTTGTCTGGCTTAGGGCCTATATAAATATATATCTACTCATAACTTCAAATTACTCCAACTCCCCTTGTATGAAAAGATCTTGCAGTGTGAGGCGAATCCAAATTTTCTTTTCTGCCGCCTTTACTGCCATCGGAGTAGTTAGGAGAACTTGATAAGGACCTTGTATCTGGGTCCTAGGACTTTTCCTTAGATGCTTCTTTATCACGACCCAATCACCTGGTTGCAGTTTGTAGGTGCTGAAATCTGAACTGGGATCTAGAACATAAGAGAACACCTGGTGGTGGACTTTGGTTGGTTTCTATTATATATGCATCACATATTGAATCAAGTCACCATGCTCATATTGTCACTCTTGTAGGAAGTCACATCTTGTTCTAACAGCTATACTAAATAGTATTCCATAAGATATCATCCTACGTTTCACACTGGGAATGTTCTTGACTAACAATTATATTAAAAATAAACATTCTAACAAACTATTCATAGTTCAATTTGAGTGTATAGTTCAGTCTTTACACATTATCATTGCTTTGGGGTCTATTTATTCTCAGATTCTCCAAGATACATTCTAAAAATGTTTTCAATAAAATTTGTACCTTTTTGTCACTCTCTATTACCTCAAGTACTTCACATGTACAAATGACTTTTATTTTCCTGTTGTTCTTTTGTGTTTGCTACCTTGCAAAACCATAATCAATTTGACAACAGGTCAGAGCACAGAACATACCCAACACTTAACCAACTACAGTCAGGTGCATAAATATTGGGACATTGACAGAATTTTCATATTTTGGCCTCTATTCACCACCACAATGGCTTTGAGATGAAACAAACAAGATGTGCTTTAACTGAAGACTTTCAGATTTAATTTGAGGGTAATTACATCCAATTCAGGTGAACGGTGTAGGAATTACAACGGTTTCTATATGTACCTCCCACTTTTTAAGGGGCCAAAAGTAATGGGACTATCAACTCAAAAGCGATGGACAGGTGTGGGCTATTCATTTGTTATTTCATTATCAATTAAGCAGGTAAAAGGTCTGGAGTTGATTCTAGGTGTGACATTTGCATTTGGAATCAGTTGCTGTCGACTCTCAATATGAGATCCAAAGAGCTGTCACTATCCGTGAAGCAAGCCATCATTAGGCTGAAAAATCAAAACAAACCCATCAGAGATAGCAAAAACATTAGGTGTGGCCAAATCAACTGTTTGGAACATTCTTAAAAAGAAAACGCACCGGAGAGCTCAGCAACACCAAAAGACCCGGAAGACCACGGAAAACAACTGTGGTGGATGACAGAAGAATTATTTCCCTGGTGAAGAAAAACCCCTTCACAACAGTTGGCCAAATCAAGAACACTCTCCAGGAGGTAGGTGTATATGTGTCAAAGTCAAAAATCAAGAGAAGACTTCACAAGAGTGAATATAGAGTGTTCACCTCAAGATGTAAACCATTGGTGAGCCTCAAAAACAGGAAGACCAGATTAGAGTTTGCCAAACAACATAAAAAAAGCCATTACAGTTCTGGAACAGCATCCTATGGACAGATGAGACAAAGATCAACTTGTACCGGAGTGATGGGAAGAGAAGAGTATGGAGAAGGAAAGAAATTGCTCATGATCCAAAACATACCACCTCATCAGTGAAGCATGGTGGTGGTAGTGTCATGGCATGGGCATGTATGGCTGCCAATGGAACTGGTTCCCTTGTATTTATTGATGATGTGACTGCTGACAAAAGCAGCAGAATGAATTATGAAGTGTTTCGGGCAATATTATATGCTCATATTCAGTCAAATGCTTCAGAACTCATTGGACGGCGCTTCACAGTGCAGATGGACAATGACCTGAAGCATACTGCAAAAGCAACCATAGAGTTTTTTTAAGGCTAAAAAGTGGAATGTTATGCAATGGCCAAGTCAATCCCCTGACCTGAATCCGATTGAGCATGCATTTCACTTGATGAAGACAAAACTGAAGGAAAAATGCCCCAAGAACAAGCAGGAACTGAAGACATTTGCAGTAGAGGCCTGGCAGAGCATCACCAGGGATGAAACCCAGCGTCTGGTGATGTCTATGCGTTCCAGACTTCAGGCTGTAATTGCCTGCAAAGGATTTGCAACAAAGTATTAAAAAGTGAAAGTTAGATTTAGGGTTGTTTTAGTTTGTCCCATTACTTTTGGCCCCTTAAAAAGTGGGAGGCACATATAGAAACCGTTGTAATTCCTACACAGTTCACCTGATTTGGATGTAATTACCCTCAAATTAAATCTGAAAGTCTGCAGGTAAAGCACATCTTGTTTGTTTCATCTCAAAGCCATTGTGGTGGTGAATAGAGGCCAAAATATGAAAATTCTGTCAATGTCCCAATATTTATGCACCTGACTGTATATCAGATCAATCTTTAGTTTCTGGAAGGAATAACATCGGTGAGGTACTCCTTTCTTTCTTCTTCTAGTACCGTGATCACTTTTCCTGGGCTGTGCAACGATTAGGGATAGGCTTATGCAGCCTAACTGAAGCCTGGGGCTATCCAGTGCTTCTTGGCTATTTTACCATAGCATCTCTAAACTGATGAGTGCTTCCATGAAGTATCTGGGCTCAGACTGGGAACAGTGCACGTGGCAGACAGAGGTGGTGCTCAACCATCCATCCATCACCTGAATTCGTGCACCTAGTCTTTTCCAAGTTATTACTTCTTTCTCTGAGGAACCTGTAACTGCAACTTTTAACGAAATCGGGTTCAATGTTTCCGGCGTTTCCGGTCACCAATATCAAGTAGGTATTTTACTGCAGCCTATTTGGCCAACTTGGTTAGCTGGAGCAGTTCCTCTTCTGGGGTATTTTCTCTGATGTGCGCTTTTGACCTCCTTATTGTCGGCATTTGAAAAGCAGCAAACAAAAAATCTAATACAATCTATGTATAATTTACAATAACATGACCGGTCAGAAAAGATTTTATTTGTGAAAAATAAAGAAAAGTAATCATCATAATTTTCATCTTCCTGTGTCTCACTAGTCTCCTGTGGTTGCTAGATGAACTTACACATATCTGCAATAGGGATGTGCAGGCTCGGATCAGCTCGGACCCTCCCAATTTGCATATGCTGCTAGTGTTTCTCTCATGGAATACATGAGAAACGAAGTGACATCTGGATTCAGGGTCTGATTCAGAGCCGGACGCTATTTGCAGTCGCTCGTTCAGAAAAAGGGGGTGGCTATTCAAATGAAATGTTTGCTCTTTGCGGTCTGTTGCCGCCTCTGTCTGAACGAGCGAACAAAACATGCGGTCGTTTTTTTGAAAAATACGCCCCCTGGCTGCTCGCATCATACGTCATGTCCGCTATTTAATAGATATTAATCTAGTACATCGAACAGCGTATGAACTGTTCAATATTCTTGTGGCTGGTTTTTCCTACCGCTATATTGCGGTAAAACAACCAGGTGACGTGGTCAATGACGCTGCTGTATTAATTATGCACACCCATAAAACGCCCGTTTTGACCTTTAAGCACGCCTGCGTTCTGAATTCCACTCCCCGTTTTCAAGCACCTTCCCCTGCTACCACCCACATACGCCTCCTCCTGTCACTCAAAATAGCAGGCACGCGCTATATAGCGAACAAACGATTTTCGGCTGCACTGACTGGTTCGCGCATGCGTATTACAATCCGTACGCATGCGCAGATGTGCGAACATCGCTCAGAACGAGCGAACGGCCGCTTACGAGTGGCTCTGAATGAGGCCCTCAATCTTAACTAACTGCTGTAATGTGGCAGAACTAGCGCCAGAGCTATGTTCCGTTTAAATTCCTGTTGTTCTGTGAATATCAATGATCCCTGCTGCCTTTCAACTTTAAGTACATCAATATGCGATAGGACCTAAAAATTCCTCTCAATTGTTTAAATGTTTTTAGTACAGGCACTTTTTGTATGACTTGTTTTAATTCCTCCTGTGTCCAGATACACCCTCTCGGCCAAGCCAGCCTGGGGCTTTGGACCAAGAATTATTTCTGTTTGTCTTACTTATTCCTAATATTCTTTATTATTGATCTGAGGGCCTGATTCAGAGCCGCTCGTAAGCGGCCACTCGTTCGCTACGAGCGATGGTCGCACATCTGCGCATGCGTATGGGTCGTAATGCGCATGTGCCAACCTGTCATTGCGGTCGGAAATCGTGCGCTCGTAAAACAGCGAGGGCCTGCTAATTTGAGTGACAGAATGAGGCGTTTGTGGGTGGTAACAGGGGAAGGTGCTTGATAACGGGGAGTGGAGATCCGAACGCAGGCGTGCCAAACGGTCAAAACGGGCGTTTAATGGGTGTGCATAATTAACAAAGCAGCATCATCGACCACGTCACTTGTTTGTCTTTTATCCTGAACTGCTCGCAGTGATTGCGGGAAGTAAAACCTACCACAAGCACTGCGAGCAGTTCAGACGCCTTTCGATGTACTCGATTAATCTAATAAATAGCGGAGTTGACGTATGATGCAAACGGCCAAGGGGCGTCTTTACAAAATAGCGAGCGCATGTTTCGGACGCTCGCTCAGACATAGAGGCGTCAACAGACCGCAAAGAGTGAGCGCTCAATTTAAATATCCAGCACCTTTTTCTGAACGAGCGTCCGCAAATAGCGTCCGGCTCTGAATCAGGCCCTGAGTACCTTTACCAAATCAGTCAGAAGCATACAAAAACGTCTGGCATGTTTTAAGTAGTGTCAGTGTAATTCTAGTTGCATGCCTGTAAACAAAATTAGTTACAACATCCTGATATGTCCAAAGGGTGATAGTACCTATCAGTCCATCAATCCCTTGATCTGTGGCTTTTTTTTTAGAATTACAGTTTGTCTCTGTATTCTCTTGATGTCACAAGTTACAGAAACTATATCAGTTTTCCTAGAAAATATCAAAGAAAGCATTTTGTCATTAATGCAGTGGTTCCCAAATTGTGTGCCGTGGCACCCTGGGGTGCCTCAGGGCACTTGCAGGGTGTCACGACTAGGGTTTCTCGGCATGGTGGTCGACGGGTATTACCTGTGAGGTCACTGTGGCGGGGGGGCGTCTGGCGGTGGTGCTGGTGTGTGGCGAGGGGCATTGGCTGTGCGTGGCTCCTCGTGGGCATGCTGTCACATTGGGCTGGTGAGGCCTGGCAGTTCCGTTCTGTTTGGCATGGGCGCCGCCATCTTGCCTCCGGCCATGTGATTTGCTCGCCCAATCCTGATTTGTCACATGCTCTCTCTGGCCAGTCACGGCACAGCACTTGGTATTTAGGGAGGTTCAGAGCCTCACTTCATTGCCAGTGCAATGTGTTTCTCGGCATAGCTGAGAGAGAGTTCCCTGTGCTCACCACCTGTTACCTGTGATACGCTACCTGCCTGCCTGCTTGTCTGCTCCAACCCCGCTGGACTACCCAACATCCTCCATTACCTTCCCCTTGCCTGAGTACCTGAGTCCTGCTGTTCACCCTGCACCTTGCCTCCACTGACACTCTAATGGAGAATGCAGACTGAGGAAGAAATATCCAGCAATCAGTCACCACCTGGACAGTTCCCATTGTCTGCCACTACCTGGACTTTTTCTATTTAACCAGTCACTACCTGGACATTTTCCATTGCCTGTCACTAACTGGACTTTCCTATTTGCCTCACTACAGCTCCCAAATGCACTTTAGTGCTATACCCGGACTTTCTGTTTTACCACATTCATGTCTGTTAAGCCACTCATTAAAAACTCCACATTTACTTTTAAACCTGCTTCAGTGTCTGCTCCTATTACCACCCCGGGTCCACAACAAAACCAGAATCTCACAGTTTGCACTGGCCCCATGGATCCGGCCACTGAACAGAAAACTGGAGTAGATTTATTTTGTTGCATTGCTGGCCTTCTGGAAAAACTGGAAACCATACAGCACCAAATGGCTCAGTTTCTGCAAGAAATGTCTAAATGACAGGATAATCTGCAAACCTCCTTATCCACCTCTGGGGTACCAGCAACTACACCCGCTTTTATGTCCGGGAATACAGGAAGCAGGGCATCTCTCTCCCCACTTACATCTCCCTATGCCAAGCAAGTTCGACGGCAACCCTAAGCTCTGTCACGGATTCCTGAATCAGTGCGATATACATTTCACCCTACAGCCTGATAATTTTCCCACTGCAAGAACCAAAGTGGCTTACATCGTCTCCCTGTTGTCAGGCTCAGCCTTGGATTGTGCTTTCCCACTCTGGGAGCGTTCAGATTCTCTGTTGGATAACTACACTGACTTTGTGACATCATTCAGGAGGATTTTTGATGAGCCTGGACGTACTCTATTAGCCTCATCTAGTATTATGACACTGAAACAACGAACCCGTCCTGTATGCCGTACAGTTTCAGATTTTAGCATCCAAACTCAAGTGGAATGAGGAAGCCCTCACCTCAGGTTTTTGGCATGGGCTTTCTGATCGACTAAAGGATGATTTGGTCACCCGTGACCTTCCTGTTAACCTAAACTATATGATTTCCCTCTGTAATAAGATTGACCTACGCTTCAGAGAACGTCGGGCTGAAAAGCACAGAACTGACCGGCAAAGGTCATCTACTACCCGTCCAACCCCTCCTTCTACAGATTAAGAGCCAATGCAGGTGAATCATACCCATCTCTCCGAAGAGGAACGTCAGAGAAGAATATTAAAAAACCTCTGCCTATACTGTGGAGAAGCGGGTCACCTAGTGGTCTCCTGTTCCCGAAAATCGGGAAACGCCCGCTCCTACCTGACTCTGGGGACATCGAGTTAGGAATTATAAGCCCGTCCCCAAATTCTAAAGATTTCGTGTTGATCTTAGCCATAGATCTCAAGTCAAAACCTGTCTTCGTTACTGCTCTACTAGATTCTGGAGCAGCCGGAAATTTTATAACCTCCAGCTTAGTGGACAAACTACAGATTTTTTTGTTCAGCCCTCCATCATGCGATTTGACTGCCGTAGATGGTCGGCCTCTGGCTAATGGAGTCGTCACCAAAGAGACTCAACCAGTACTAGTCCGTATCGGAGCACTCCATTCTGAGTCTTTAAAGTTCTTAGTGATACCTGAGGCGTCTCATGACGTCATTTTAGGACTACCCTGGTTACGCCTGCACAATCCTAGGATAGACTGCTGTTCTATGCAAATTCTTTCATGGGGAGCTGGCTTTCAGAAATCCTGTCTTCCCAAGATACGACCTGTAAGGAAAACAGCTTCAGTAATATCTCCATCATCAATTCCTAAGGAGTATCAAATGTTTACTGATGTCTTGGCCCAGGGTTGCCCTGAAAAAAATGCTGATACCCTAGGGCGCCGTGATTTGAAAAAGGTTGGGAACCACTGTATTAATGCATTCAAAATCAATCCTTTTTCCAATCTTGCAATGCCAATTTTTTTATTTATGGGCGTCCTCACTCGCACTAACACCTTAACCCTTTCAATTCCTGCACAACTTCTCCACGCACCATCATTCACATATGTCACATCTGATCAACATAATTGATCCAAACAACTCTACTTTCTCATAAGTTCATTCGACTCTCTGTTATCACATCCACATGGGCCCATTTCATTCATTCATTCATTTCATTCACAAGCAAACATTCAGTTTCAGCACGGCAGCCATTTTCTGGGACATCCTGCATTCCATTGTCCGCAAAACAACTCTATCACAGCATGCCTTCACAATACAAAATTCAGTATACATTTTAAGAAGAAAAGAAAAACAAAACACTAGTTATATAAAACGCAACATTCCTCTGCAGTGATAATTAAGTAAGTGGGCATCTGAGGGTCATTTCTATATTCTTATTCACGTTTTATTACATTTCTCAATCGGATCTTTCAGTGTGTCATCTCGGTTATATTTATTAACATAGCCTCTGCTTCTCCTCACAAATCATTCTGTGATGTTTAAACAAGTCAGTCTCTGGGGTGTCAGCCTTTTGTAAATACTTTCATCAAATGTCCTGCTTTATGATTCCCATAAAGCTTCTTTATCACCTGAGTGTCATAACTCTCAGGCATCGGCTTACTATCGCCGTTTTCCAATGCTATAACAGTCCCTTGTATAGCTGAATCAAAATCCCTTATGACTCAAGTATCGGGCCTAATGGCCTTCCTCTTTTTAGAGGTGGTTATTCCCGTGCATAATATCAAATGTTTATCTATAGGCTGACAGCCACGCACTGACTCTTCCTGGTCAATTATTAACACTATTGGATGTAACTGTCCTTTTCTGTTCCTTCAGACACTTAATGAAAAACACATTTCTGTAAATGTATCCAATCCTAGTACCCATCTGGCGTACTTTTCTAAATCTAATGGAATTTCATGGCATTTTATTTCATAAACAAATCACTGTGTGGGGCCCTCTTCTAAGGTTAAACCAGTGAGTATTATCAAAGTAACTTTAAAAACACAATTAGGACAGGTTTGTTACATAACAAACAGACAAACAAGACTTTAAACATTTACCTATCATTCACTGAACATATAACAGATTATAACATTTTTAAATAACACCTTTAGGATGAAATACCCAAGGATTGATTCCAGCAGGACATAACATCAGCTGCAATGGGGATACAGGTGCCAGGGGAGCAAAAACATTTGTTTTTACTCACCTGGGAAATTGTCCTGGCAACTCCATCCCCAGAACATGATCTCATGTCTGTCCAATGGTCAATATTGCTGGGCATCTTGGTGGGACCTCCATGTTGTCGAATATGATCACTAGCTATATCTAATGAATTGAGTTCTTTCTTGGTCACCCTCAAGGCTTTGCCTGTTATAATCTACATATAATCATGTGAAGGAAAGAGTCACTGGACATGAATGTGTATGTAACTACAAGCATCTCCTCTCTCTCTGCTTTATTTCACAAACAGACTCATATTTATAGGCTTCAAGTAACACATCTGTTATTCATTATGTGCAGTGAAACTGATGAGCTGGCAGTCTCAAGACTTCCTAAGATTTGAATAACATTCCCATATATGTACATATGCTTTTCTGTGTATGTGACATGCTCTGTACAATGAATTAACCCTCTCCTGTCCTGTACATTTACTTTAAATTAATACGTGGCATACTTTAAAACAAAATGGCTTCTTATAGGATACAAAATGGCTTCTATACTTCCACACCTCATACAGACACTACATCCCCAGGTCCTCAGGTCACTGTCCTATCCTGTGTCTCATCCTACTTATCTAATCACTCTGTGTTCCCCTCTCTGGGTCTCCCTGCTGTATGTGACACTGTGACTGCTCTCTCCTCATACAGACCCTACATCCCCAGGTCCTCAGGTCACTGTCCTATCCTGTGTCTCATCCTACTTATCTAATCACTCTCTGTGTTCCCCTCTCTGGGTCTCTCTGCTGCATGTGACAATGGGGGAGATGTATTATAGCAGCACTTAACGTGCCGCTATAATGTTTCCTGCTTCGCCTTTTTACCGAGGCGAAGCAGGAAGAACTAACGATTAGATGTATTAACATAGATCTAGAAAGCGCTTCTGACCAGGTTCTTAGGGCACTGTCCTATCCTGGGTCCCACAATACTTCTATCGCTCTGTCAGTGTTCCCTTCCCTGCATCCAGCTGCTCTGTGCTGCCTCTATCAGTCTGAGATCACAAAGCTCAGTGTTAGGTCCTCTGTACTTTATTATCTATACCACATCTTTTGGGTTTCCAGTATGCAGATGACTCCCAAATCTCCCGATCCTCTCTAGATCTCTTACCAGCCGTGTTGTCTGCATTACTGACTGTCTTTCTGCCCTTTCATGTTGGATTTCATCTCACCACCTCAAACCTAATGTTTCAAAAATAAAGCGAATAATAGGCCTGATTCAGAGATGGACGGAATTGCAGAGCGGCACACAAGCAACTGTGCAATTCCGTCCCATCTAAAATGCAAATGCAGCAGGAGGTGTCTGTACGAAACAGACACATGTAGGAAACAGACACCTCCTTTCTGCATCTGCGATCCCAGCGCTGCGACCGAGGTCACAGCCTGGGTGGTTGACCCTTTGGCCAGGCTGCAGTAGCTGAAGCTTATCGCAGCCTGACCAGGTCCTGGAAGCTTGCGAGGCCAGGAAATCTGTATCCATCAACGCAAACCCTGGCCTCGTCCCTCCCGGAAACGGAACAACACCGCTGCCCAGGAACGCCCCCGCTTCTCTGTCAATCAGGCTGGGAGGCACTGCAAGCAGACTCGCGGATGGAGGGCTGCACGTGCGTAGTACACATCCTACCTATGTGCAGTCCTCTAACAATCGGAGATGTGCGCTAACCATCGGGTTAGCGTACGTATCAGAGTCAGGCGCAATATTCCCACCTCCCAGTAGTTACTGACCTGACAATAAAACCCCACCACTCATTCCCGTTGCTCCTCCTGACTCTGAACTGTCCTTTGTTCCCAACATTCTATCTGTATCCAAATCCTGTTACATTCATGTAAGAGACATATCCAGCAGACGCCTGTCTCTTACACATCACGCTGCAAATACTCTAATTCTGAGTAGAACGCAAGAAGCAACTGCAGCAGCGTCTATTGGAGGTCGCCCACCTGCGAGGTTACAGAAATGGCATAAACTTCTTTCCATGTGTACATCTATGCGGCCAAATGCGCCTGGGCTGAGAAGCCCAATCAGTGCCTGTGCACGCAGTAATACCGACTGTTGCGCCCTTATACACCACTATCGAAAGTTACACCATTCCAACGACAGGTGCAGTGTCTCTGGCTGACCACGGCCTCCTATGTTTTGCGTTTTTTCATCTGGAAACGCAGCCGCTTGCAGTAATACAACCGCAGCACTCCCATAATACCCCTACTGAACGGCCCATTTTTGCGCGCATTTCTCGACAACGCCTATCACTTTTCTACCACCTTTGTGATACCGTTTAAATCTATCAGAACAGCGCCTTCGTGCGCACACTCTGTTGTAGGGGATTTCAGAACTTTTGCGCATTTGCAAATCGTTGCTCTACTGCGTGAACTACAACATTACGTGCAGATTAGGACATATCTCCCGCTGTGATTATTACAGTAGTCTCCTTACTGGTTTTCCGCTGTGACAGTGATTACATTAGTTGTCTGTATTTTACTGACTTCAATACAAAATGAGTTCTACTAACATACCAACATACCAGGCCATTATCAAGACTACTGCAATATACTGTACATCTCTGCGCAGTACTTGCGTCTCCCACCCACACGCATCACCTGCTCCTAGTCACAGCTACAGGGCTGTATTCTGGCAGCGCTCACTCTATGGAACTCTCTTCCTTACACAACACGACTTTCCTCTAGTCTCCAAACCTTCCAGCGTTCCCTGAGAACTCCCCTCCTCAGACAGCTTTTCATATTCCTAAATCACCTTCCGAAACTCCCCTAGGCTATTCTACCCTTCTATTCTAATTATGCTCTCCTCCTGTTCTATTCTACCTGGTTATCACCCTTCTATCCTATTCTACTCTAATACCCCCCATTCTCCACCATCACCTCTACTATCCCTAACTACACCCCTCTATTCTACTGAAATACCCCTCCTCCCCACTGCCTCTATTCTACCTGACTACACCCCTCTATTCTATTCTACTCAAATACTCCCCTCCACCACCTCTATTCTATTCTACCTGACTACACCCCTCTATTCTACTGAAATACACCCCTCTTTCCCACCACCTCTATTCTACCTGACTACACCCCTCTATTCTATTCTACTCAAATACCCCCCTCTTCCCTGCCAACATCACTTCTATACTATTACGCCTGACTACACAGATCATTCAGACTTAAGCTGAGTACACACTGTACAATTACCTGTCGGTCATTAACTATATAACAGATGACTGTATATTGTGTACATGCGTACATTCTCCTTTTAGCTCCGATAAATCTGTCTCATCGCATGATCACATCTTCTATGTTCATAAGATGCGATAAATATGGTGACTATCGATACCTCATTTAAACCTCTAAGAGCAATCCTGCCTATACCATCTAAATCCTGCCTAAACCTTCTAAATTTGTTGCATTCTAGTTTAATGAGTCTCACAGTAAATAATGCCTTCAGACTTTGACTGTGTTTCCGAAGCACAAAAAGTTATTATTCAACATAAAAACAGATGGTTACACGCTTTGATCTAAAGACAATTAGCGCAAATAAATCATACAGACCCAAGGTACAGTTGTTATATACGCACGCGCTCTGGTCCCAGATACCGGCATCCACAATAGAAACCTCCGTCAACAGCACAGCAAGAAGACTCTCGACTGAGGTCAGAGAGCGCACATATACACTCTTACAGGAATAGGCAATACAATAGGACAGATTGGCATGATTCCATTGGTTCTCTGTCACGAGTACATTTTAATGTTTTAACTCTCTATAGTCCATAGTTCGCAGATGCATGTTCCGATCTTCTCACCGATAGTACCGGGAATCTGTGGAGACACAGTGGATCAGTACAACACCAGACACGGTCTGCTTACCATGTACTAAACCTTAGTTGTCAAATAATTTTTATTACACAACATTAATAATCACTGAATAAACCTTGAATATTATCCTTTAATACTAGGGAACCTTTCATGTAAGTGTGCAGTGTGTAAGTATTGGGGAATTGGGAAAAGACGCTAATTAGCGTTGTGTGACTATGTGTTTGTGGAGTATGCTATGGTGCGTGTCTTGCAGGGATAATTAGTTCATATGTTTTAGCGACTGTATTTATGTGGTGAGGACTTTTAACTTCTTTCTATTGCTTGGGAATCGCACGACGCTAAATAATAGCATCGCCGTATGTACTTATAGTGGCGAGTTTCACTAAAATGTCGCTTGGCAGCCAGTCGCAAAATGGCGTCTCATTGCCATTCGCAAGATGGCGTCGCCCTGATCTAATTTTAAACAGATCCTGTCTCAGCCAATTATCCGGCTTCGACATGACGGTATTGTAAACATTTGGCAGTGTGTATGCGTTGCCGACTGATCTGCCGACAGATGTTCAGATCGCTCTGGGCGTGCTGATGTAATTCTGCGCAGTGTGTACAAGGACACGATCTTTCCTTCCGACCGACAGGAGAGAGAAATCGGAGGATCGTAAGAAATTGTGTGCGCCTCACTATCGGAATTGTTCCTCACAATGACAAATTCAGAGTTTGTCGATCTGAAATAAAAAATTGTTCAGTGTGTACCCATCTTTACATTAATTGTCTTTCTATACTCAATCTTCCATATTGACCTGAAAATGACATTTAGTGTGTCTGGCTCATGGAGCCCACTAAACAGATTTCTCCATAGCAATCTGATTTCCCCATATGCAGTGTGTGGTACTTGTTCTACTATATCCTACAGATCAGGGGTATCCAACATGTGGCCCGTGATCTGTTGTGGAGCTACACATCCCAGCATGGCCTGCTCCAGGTTAGCATACCCTAATATGAAAGCTCTGGAAGGGCATGCTGGGATGTGTAGTTCCACAACAGCTGGAGTGCCACATGTTGAACACCCATGCTTTAGATTTTGAGCAACGCCTTTTTAAGACCTTGGCCCTCATTCAGAGCCGCACGCTATTTGCGGTCGTTCGTTTAAAATCAAGGGGTGGCTATTTAAATGATCCGTACGCACATTGCAGTGTGTTCACACCTCTAAGTCTGAACGAACGAGCAAAACATACGCTCGTTTATTTGTTAAAAACGCCCCCTGGCCGCACGCATCCTACGTCATGTCCGCTATTTATTAGATTAATCGAGTACATCGACCAGCGTATGAACTGCTCGCTATTCTTGTGGTTGGTGTTTGCTACCACAAATTTGCGTGCAGTTCTGGCTATAAAATAACCCAGTAACGTGGTCAATGACGCTGCTGTTTTAAATATACACACCCATAAAACGCCCGTTTTGACCTTTAAGCACGCCTGCGTTCGGATCTCCACTCCCCATTTTCAAGCACCTTCCCCTGTTACCACCCACATACGCCTCATTCTGTCACTCAAAATAGCAGGCACTCGCTATATAGCGTACAAAGGATTTTCGGCCGCACTGACTGGTTCGCGCATGCGTACTAAAAAGCGTACGCATGCGCAGATGTGCAAACATCGCTCGGAACGAGCGTACTGCCGCTAACGAGCGGCTCTGAATGAGGGCCCTTGTTAATATCCAGTCGAGATAAACTAAGGGGAACTTGAATAGTCTGTGTTTGCGAATAAATGCCGGTGCGTGGGCCGTCTTGCCGTAAACGAAAATGTAAAGCAGTGACTGGTTAGTTACATCCAGTATCAAAACCGCTGAAAGATCTGCATTGTTATAAACTCGTACCCTATTACATTCCTCTGTCCAGAGTGTTAGCACAGTCTGTGTACATCCGATGGTAATTACAGGCCGCTGCTATAGCCAATTCCCCCCCCCCCTCCCCCGCTGCAAAGTCAGGCGGAAGGAACTTGCAAACGCTCCTTTTCATTAATAGTAACACACGAGGGTTAGTGCAACGTCCTAATGGTAGACTAGAAAAGGGGGCGCTTCAAATAGAGAGCGGGAGACCCTGAGATAGCTGCAGTGGATACAGATGTGTCCTCATACACCTAGCCATGTGACGCAGGACGCACAGCGTGACTGAGACGCGTCTTATGTGCATCGCAGACGCAGCAAAACACCACTCACCGTGTATTAGAGACGCTGGGCTGTGACTTTAACCGATCAGCAATTAGATTTAAACCCGTGCAAAGTCGCAGATGAAGCACAACGAAACTCTGCGTGAGAAAAAGCCGCGACCGCTGCATCGTTCCCCTCCTTACACAGATTCAGACCCGGTCGCAAACAGATGTGTATATATGTCGCACATCATATTGAGTGTACGCCAGCAATGTAGTTTTGTCGCTCCCACTTTTATTTATGCGAGTAAGATGCACATTTTGAGCGCTAGATGTTCGGTGTGGCCGAGGTGCCCGTGACCTGGCGTGTCGAGAGGGGCTTTTTTGTCTCGACTTGAGCAAAAAATGTATGAGGCCACCACTGTATCTGGAATCAAACGGAAAACCAGAAGCTTTCTGAGGTAACAGGGTGACCTCCTTCTCAGAAATGATTAGCGGGAAGCAAAGGGCAAACCAGAAGCTTTCTGAGGTAACAGGGTGACCTCCTTCTCAGAAATGATTAGCGGGAAGCAAAGGGCAAACCAGAAGCTTTCTGAGGTAACAGGGTGACCTCCTTCTCAGAAATGATTAGCGGGAAGCAAAGGGCAAACCAGAAGCTTTCTGAGGTAACAGGGTGACCTCCTTCTCAGAAATGATTAGCGGGAAGCAAAGGGCAAACCAGAAGCTTTCTGAGGTAACAGGGTGACCTCCTTCTCAGAAATGATTAGCGGGAAGCAAAGGGCAAACCAGAAGCTTTCTGAGGTAACAGGGTGACCTCCGTCTCAGAAATGATTAGCAGGAAGCAAAGGGCAAACCAGAAGCTTTCTGAGGTAACAGGGTGACCTCCGTCTCAGAAATGATTAGCAGGAAGCAAAGGGCAAACCAGAAGCTTTCTGAGGTAACGGGGTGACCTCCGTCTCAGAAATGATTAGCAGGAATCAAATGGCAAAGCAGAGGCTTTCTGAGGTAACAGGGTGACCTCCATCTCAGAAGTGATTAACAGGAATCAAATGGCAAACCAGAAGCTTTCTGAGGTAACATTGTGACCTCCGTCTCAGAAATGATTATCAGGAAGCAAAGGGCAAACCAGAGGCAGTCAGACACCCAGAGACATGGCGGGGAGACCAGCGCTGTGTCCCAGTATTGATTCTTCATGTTGCTCTCCTGTATGCGAGTCAGTCAGCCTGGACTTTACCCAGAGATACACAACGTGTGTGAACAGTGATAATCCCCTGATAACATTAATCAGACTTCCAGTAGGTTCATTGCTGGTGAGTTACTATAGATGGTTGTCAGTCAGATTCACACCTGTCAGAATTAATTTCCTGTCTGTCACAACAAGAAGACACAGGGAAGTGCAGAGAGAGAGAGAGAGCGGTAGACATTGTGTACGCTTGTCAGCCTCTAATTTCAGATCCCCGACCCCTATTAGAGGGACAATGGCCTGTATGCATGACGTGACCGATGGGCCTGTGTCATGTAGCTGTATGCTCGCTGTAACTATAGGTTGTCAGCCGCTGAGAAAGGAATCTATGTTGTCAGGTCTGAGGTGACATGACAACGTCAGGACAATATAGTGATATTAATTGCCCCTCCTGTAGGCATCATGCCAGACCCCTGAGGGGTGAAGGGTAAATATTCTCTGCGGTTGGTGTGTGTCAGGGATTGGGGATGAGCTGTTGTGGTGCATTGAAGTTTGGGGTTCCTGTGTGTGTGTGTGGGGGGGGGATTGAGGTTAGAGGTGTTAGCCAATTAAGAACACCTCAAACCTCAATTTCTCACCCGTTGTCCCCCCATATGTAACCCACGTGCCACGCTACAGTAGCCCAACTATAAATGGTCTCCGCAGAGTACTGCGCAATTGTGGCACTATATAAATACTATATAAATACAGAATAATAAAAACAACCGTGTTTGTCTTTGCAGATAGCAGCAAGCTGCTGAGGGACCCACACGCCATCAACTACGGGACCCTCCCCGTCTGGACGCCCCCGTCCTGTATGGTGAGTATTCCCTGCTCCCCCTTGGTGTGACCCTGGCGGGATACAGCTATCTCTCTCCCTCATGCCCTGATTCTTCCTGGCAGGAGTTCTGTGGGTACCGGAGGGTAAAATGGCAGACCGTTATCTGCTACATCTTCTGCGCCCTGACCCTGGGGCTGCTGTTCATCATCTTCCACTGGAAGCCGCGGCTGTACTTGCTCGCCACGCATCGACGCTGCCACCTGGCGGTAGCAGACAAGATCTTCATTAAGGTGAGCGGGCAATCTCTGCCTGTGCCCAGGGTCATCTCTCATCCGTCCGGTTGTGCCTTCGTTACTTTTCCTCGTTTTGTGACTGTTGGATGTTTATATTAAACCGTTTTATGACGCGTTTTCCCGCCTGTTACAGAATGTACCGCTGCAGGACGTGGATTTTAACACATTTTATCCGAATTTTTTATATTTATTCAGATTTTTTTTTCTCTGACAAAAGTGCAATTTAATATTTTTGAAAAGTGGATGCAAACAAGCCCCATTACATTCAAGATAATCTCTTTTACGTCAAACATTTTGCATCGGCCGTAAATGCACTATGAAATCGAACTGGTTTGCTTGGAGCTTTGTGACTGTAATATGTATGTGATTATGATAAAGGAAACCGATAAAACATATGTTTAAAACAAAGGGCCTGATTCAGACCCGGACGCTATCCGCAGTGCGCTCGCTATTGCCAATGGTTGCTAATTTGCGCATGCGTTCGCAGATCCCTCGCTCATACAGCAAAGCCAGCCCAGCAGTGAGTGACAGGAGAGACCGTTTGTGGGTGGTAACAGGGGCAGTCCAGTAAAAACGGGGGAGTGGAGGTGTGAACGCAGGCGTGCCCGAGTGTTTCAACGCCGTTTTAGAGGCGTGCATAATTAACAGGCAGCATCATAGTACACGTCACCAGCCATTTTTTTACTCTCTTTTCCTCGCAATGTTGGCGGTTGAAAAAAGCTACCACAAGCGCTGTGTTCACATCCGATAGTGGTCGATGTACCAATGCGTTCACAATATTCCAGGAGATGACGTGGGGCAGTGGGCGTCTCTGCATTCGCTTAGGGAAGTCTGCGTACATCGTGCAGGTAAGATGGGCGTGCTTATGCCTTGGCAAGCAATCTCTCCCCGCCGCGCCACTTTTCAAATATTTGCATACGCAGCGAGCGTACGCTCATAGCGACCGGGTCTGAATCAGGCCCAAAATGCGTGGTGTGTGCAGAACATGCAGTTATATAGGAGACTGAAACGCGTCGTAACATTTTATGTTTAGTTTACTAGAATTCCTGCTGATTCTGTCTCCTCCCCCAAAGGGGGTGGGATGAAAAGGGGGTGGGATGAAATGGATAAATATGTACATAAATGACAGCAGCTTTTACAGAACAATTGGCTATATAACGAAATACATGGAAATATTCTAATATTAATTGGAAAATCTTGGGGATGAAAAAATGTTTATTCTGATGCCACAATCATTGTGTAATAACAACCAAGTGAAGACTTCTCGGTTCCTACCTAGACCGGGAATAGACCTGGTAACAGTCTCACAAATGGAGATTTCCAAACCCGATACCTGTAATTTGTATTTCCCTGTGTAACCTGTGGCTGTAATGATTTGTACTGGAATCTGCCAATGGTTCCGGGTTACCGTCTAACGTTGCTGCTCTGTTTTATGGTTCCAGGACACGTTCGGACAGACGTGCATTGTGGACGTGCAGGTAGAACATGGCGTCGATCCCGGGTACAGTAATTTTTCGCTTACACTGTCTGGGTTTGATTTTTTTATTATTATTGGGATCGCAGTTTTCTGATATTTTTTTTGTTCCTCCGGTTTGGGTCTTCCCACCGGTTCCGAGGTCCAGTTGTGTCTGCCCTAATCCTGCTTCTCTCTCCTGCAGCCTGCATCTCGAGGCCATGGAACGCCTGGGCACGGTGGTGGGTGGCAGTGTGGCTCTCAGCTTGGGGGAAGAAGAAGAGTTTAAGGACACCATCCGGTTGCACTACAAGGAAGAGGTGAGGCTCCGGGGAAACCCGCTGCCATGCTTTACCCAAGCGCTCTTCAGCGTTTCAAACTAGCTTTACTAGGGCTTCAATCAAAACCGTATATTTCCGAGAAGTGCTGTGTACAATCTCCAATCCTGCTGTACGGCACTGGGGACAGGTGTGTGAGAGGGGCTCAATTAGAGGGGACGCGGAATGGACAGCGATATTATTGGGAGGGATTGCTGTAGGCCAACCTCTGTCATTACAAGTATTCAGTGACGTCCTGTAATAATTATATGGATGGGAGAAGGACCTCGTGGCATAAAGAGGTTTTTATGAGGATTCCGTTTTCTACTGTTAACCAGTATCGGGCAGATCTGATTGGTTAGTTTGGCCATTTTCAGTAGATGCGAACATAGGTTTTACCAAGATACACAGTTACGTACTTGCTCTTTCTTACTCTATTCCAAATTCTGACTCTGGCTCACGATGTCCGACAATCAAAACAACCAGTTATTGGGTGACTGTCCTGCCCGGGGCCATGATCTATCACAGATCCAGACGTTCGCTGTTCGAGACGGAACCGATGGATCCGCCAGCGCATTACCTGTTTAGTTCACTCATGGCTATTGTTATTTAACAGTTAAGGTACGGATGTGTAATCCTCTTCTCTACCTTGCAGAAAAATGTACTGCGATACTTTGTGTTTGAAGGGATGCGCTACATTTGGAGCGATCGCTCAATGGACTTCATCAAGGTCAGGTAAGACGACCCCCACACTTCTCAGCCTGATGTGTTAAACCCGGACGTGGTAGGAGGATTGTTTGCCGCTGTTAGTACGTGGAGCTTGTAGTAAAGTGACGGGGCTGGAGGTGTGATCAGTAATCTGTTTTTATTTATCTCTGCACGCAGTTCGCTAAATGACGGATTAGTCTGTGGTGAGATTAAGAAATACAAGTCTGGGCTGAGTCAGGCTGACCATGATAATAGGTGAGTATTCATTATAACTCTGACTGCTCTACCAGCAGTGTACACCAGGGGGCAGCACCTCGTCACATATTGTATCCTCAAAAGAATAAACATTTCTGCTGTAATATGTTTGCAATATGTATGGCATTTATCTCCCAGTTATTCTCTAATAGATGTTCTAGTCTTTTCTATTTTCGCTTAGTCGCCAAATCCTCTTATAACATAAAACCACCACTAGGAGTCCTATGGTTATTGCTGCAATTGGTGACTGGTAATCGCTGCATATTTCAGTGTATGATCGGTACCATCGATGAGTTGGGCGGTCGAATCTTCCATCGGACGTGCTGCTCATCGGATGGGATGATGGCATGCGGAATAGTTACATTAGACAAATGGCGATATATCACACGGTCGTACAGTGTGTACTGCGATGTATCGTTATATGTCCGGTCACCTGGTCGTCCGGGTGTGTACACTGCTTACAAAATACCTGGTATTAGTGATGTGTGTTAGATTACGGGCGGCACCAAGGCTCTTTGTCACCGCTACTGACCACGCAGCACGGTCACCATGAGCTGAGGAAACTGGAGTGAGACAGACATGCTGGTTTATATGCCGCTTACTTATAGGCAGTGAAAGCACTTTGGACCTCATTCAGAGTCTGTCATAAGCGGCCGCTCGGTCGTACGCATCCGATGTTTCCAAACCAAGCATGCGTACGGTTAGTTGTGCGCATGTGCGTACGAGGCTTTGCGATCCAAAATGCTGTAGATCGTACGGCTTACGAGCAGGAAGTGGCTTCCGGGAGTTGATTGACATGAAAGGCCGTTTGTGGGTGGTGACGGGGGTGGTGGTCTGAAAACGCAGGCGTGGCTCAGCGTTTTCAGGGCGTTTTAGGGGCGTACATAAATTTCCTGCTACGACCGACATAGAAGGTCGGAAGTAGTAAAACGTCACTCTGCGAGCAGGTTAGAGGCCTGGCTGATCGTACAGCTTGAGGTTGGGTACGTGCTCTCGCAAGCACCAGAGTACAGTCGATACTATCGAATGTGATTGATGTCAGGATTGATGTTTCTATTTTGAGCCACACAATGCAAGCAGCTAATAATCGTTTGTTGTAGCTAATAACACTGCTAATTGGCTTGTAATTGATTCAGCTGCGTTAGCATTAGAGAATAATAAGAATAATATTTCAGGGGGTTGGCTTATTCTATGCGTTTTTTTGTTAATTTTTGATGTAATTTGCACAACACAAGCGGCCGCAACCATCAGAAGAAAATTAACATACAGCGACTGACAACGATCGACTCGATCGCTAGCTGCTATCACTCGCTGGCTAGAGGAGGTGCATTGTTCACGTATGGGCGTCACTTTGGTTGTGATCGACCGGCCGTGCGATTGCTTCCTTTTTCAGTTTCTCGGTCGTTAGGCGTATGACCGAGCGGCCGCTTACGACCGACTCTGAATGAGCTCCTTTGTCCTCTCCTATATACGGCCAGTGGGATGACTCACTGTCTCCATTTCTCATTCCGCACAGGAAGATCATTTATGGTCAGAATGAGATCGACGTCCCTGTGAAATCCTACTTGCAGCTACTAATCGGGGAGGTGAGTGTGGTAGTCACCCAGGGATTGATTCGCAGTTGCAGGCTCTGCCGATGTTTTCACAGTTGAGCGGTTATCATCCACCTGCACATGCGTCATGGTACATTACCGTAGCCGCTCCTAGCGACTATCTATTCTCAGTGTGATTGACAGTCAGGGAGCGTTTGGGTGGGAGGTAAAGAGTGCAGGCGTGTCGCCACCGTTTGGAAGGCGTGACGCACCATGTTTATGCGACTCTGCACGCAGGGAATATGGCTCCGACATCTCCGTTCCCGTGGGCATTCTGCGGGCCCACAGGCTCTCTCAGGACTGCGACAATCAAATAATCTGCGACCGATGCTGCAACATTTTGCGCAGATGCTGCGACACTTTGCGCCGATGCTTGGATACTGGCAAAGCCACAGGTGGCCACTTGAATACATCTCACAGGCTGCTGCGACATTTCCGTACCTGCGTAAACATAAGCGACGGCATTAGCGTACAATTCTGATCGGGTCCTGTGAACAGAGCAATGGCGGCCTCTGGTACTGGCCATTGCCGTCGAGCGTAGACGTCACATGATGGCCGTATAGCACAGATGTATTATCCCTCCTAGAGACTATGCGTCATTCTCGCTCTCTCCCCGCAGGTCCTGAACCCGTTCTACATCTTCCAGGTGTTTAGCATAGTCTTGTGGCTGTGCGATAATTATTACTACTACGCTGTTTGCATCCTTGTGATATCGATCATCTCTATCGTGGTCTCGCTGTATGAAACCAGGAAGGTGAGAGGCCAAATCCCCTGTGTCCGACTTCTCACTGTTCTCTATAGGGATCGGGCTAGATCACGTACAACGTCTGTAATGATATGCTGGATTCAGGCATTTTACTGGTTATCTGAACCTGTGCCACCCATAATGCATTGCTCAGGCACGATGCAACTGTCCTGTATCTCTTCCCACAGCAAAGCGTAACCCTGAGCAACATGGTGAAGATGGTGATGAGCCTGAGAGTGCGGCGGGCAGGGGGAGGTGAGACCATACCAATATTGGCTACATTATAGAGATGAGTGCTTAGTCTTCATCATAGAGCAGCAAAGGAAGGAGGATTATACTACGTTGTGAGACTCTGCTTCTTCTCCATCACGCTGCTTCTTCTCCATCACGCTGCTTCTTCTGCATCAGGCTGCTCCTTCTCCATCACGCTACTCCTTCTCCATCGGGCTGCTCCTTCTCCATCACGCTGCTTCTTCTCCATCACGCTGCTCCTTCTCCATCACGCTGCTCCTTCTTCTGTATCACCCTGCTCTTTCTTCTGCATCACGCTGCTCCTTCTTCTGCATCACGCTGCTCCTTCTTCTGTATCACCCTGCTCCTTCTTCTGCATCACGCTGCTCCTTCTTCTCCATCACGCTGCTCCTTCTTCTCCATCACGCTGCTCCTTCTTCTCCATCACGCTGCTCCTTCTTCTGCATCACGCTGCTCCTTCTTCTGCATCACGCTGCTCCTTCCTTCTGCATCACACTGCTCCTTCTTCTCCATCACGCTGCTCCTTCTTCTGCATCACGCTGCTCCTTCTTCTCCATCACGCTGCTCCTTCTTCTCCATCACGCTGCTCCTTCTTCTCCATCACCCTGCTCCTTCTTCTCCATCACGCTGCTCCTTCTTCTCCATCACGCTGCTCCTTCTTCTCCATCACGCTGCTCCTTCTTCTCCATCACGCTGCTCCTTTTTCTGCATCACGCTGCTCCTTCTTCTCCATCACGCTGCTCCTTCTTCTCCATCACGCTGCTCCTTCTTCTGCATCACGCTGCTCCTTCTGCATCACGCTGCTCCTTCTGCAACACGCTGCTCCTTCTTCTGCATCACGCTGCTCCTTCTTCTCCATCACGCTACTCCTTCTTCTCCATCACGCTGCTCCTTCTCCTTCACGCTGCTCCTTCTCCATCACGCTCCTTCTCCTGCACCACGCTCCTTCTCCATCTCGCTGCTCCTTCTCCATCACGCTGCTCCTTCTCCACCACGCTGCTTCTTCTCCATCACGCTGCTTCTTCTGCACTACGCTGCTTCTTCTCCATCACGCTGCTCCTTCTCCACCACGCTGCTCCTTCTCCATCACGCTGCTTCTTCTGCACCACGCTCCTTCTCCATCACGCTGCTCCTTCTCCATCACGCTGCTCCTTCTCCACCACGCTGCTTCTTCTCCATCACGCTGCTTCTTCTGCACCACGCTGCTTCTTCTCCATCACGCTGCTCCTTCTCCTTCACGCTGCTCCTTCTCCATCACGCTGCTTCTTCTGCACCACGCTCCTTCTCCATCACGCTGCTCCTTCTCCATCACGCTGCTCCTTCTCCACCACGCTGCTCCTTCTCCACCACGCTGCTTCTTCTCCATCACGCTGCTTCTTCTGCACTACGCTGCTCCTTCTCCACCACGCTGCTCCTTCTCCACCACGCTGCTCCTTCTCCATCACGCTGCTTCTTCTCCATCACGCTGCTTCTTCTGCACCACGCTGCTTCTTCTCCATCACGCTGCTCCTTCTCCATCACGCTGCTCCTTCTCCATCACGCTGCTCCTTCTCCACCACGCTGCTCCTTCTTCTCCATCACGCTGCTCCTTCCTTCTGCATCACGCTGCTCCTTCCTTCTGCATCACGCTGCTCCTTCCTTCTGCATCACGCTGCTGCTTCTTCTGTATCACGCTGCTCCTTCCTTCTGCATCACGCTGCTCCTTCTGCATCACGCTGCTCCTTCTTCTGCATCACGCTGCTCCTTCTTCTGCATCACGCTGCTCCTTCTTCTGCATCACGCTGCTCCTTCTGCATCACGCTGCATAATGGAGTCGCTTGTTTTGTGTGTTCAGTTTCCGGGAGGGGTCACCAGTCTGTTTTATGCCGTTTCAGAGGAGCTACTGGTCAGTTCTCTGGACCTGGTCCCCGGTGATTGCATCCTCCTGCCACCAGAGGGCATGTTTATGCCATGTGACGCCGCCCTGCTGTCCGGAGAGTGTATAGTGAACGAGAGCATGCTGACAGGTGTGTGCTCCGGGTATATGACAGAGCAGCCTAAAGGTTGTTTCTTTGTAATACTCAAGTGATGCTAATATTTGCATAGAGTCCTGTGACCCATTCTGTATGTCTTAGGGGAGAGTGTGCCTGAAATGAAGACCCCATTACCGGATGGCCCTCACGCAGCCGACACTGTTTATTCCACGGACGCACATCACCGCCACACGCTGTTCGGTGGAACCCAAGTTATCCAAGCGAAAAGCTACCTGGAGGATGAGGTCATCGCGGTAGTAGTGAAGACAGGTATCACATGACCATTTGATACTGCAGAGTGGTCAGGAGATGCAGGGGCCAAGTGTGCATAGTATCGTGGGTCTACCCTCCCGTCCCCTCGCTGGGTCTCTGGCTGTGGTATAAGAGATAGACAGTAACTAGTTAGACACCAGATGTTAGACAGTGAATAGTTCGACAGGGACAAAAGTCAGACACACTAAAGTTAGACATGTAAAAAGGTCGACAGGGTCAAAAGGTCGACATGAGAATGGGCGACACTTTTTTTTATTTATTTTTTTGTTAGCCCTAGTCTTCACCCTAACCGTAACCAGGGGGCTAAGTGCCTAACCCTAAATAAATAAATAAAAAGTCGACCATTTTCGTGTCGACCTTTTGTAACCGTCTAATGGTGCATACACATGGTGAGATTTTCTGTCAGATCTGAACGATAACGATTTTAAAAATCCTTCAATCATTAATATCTGAAAGAAAATCTGACGTGTGACTGCAGTGATGAACGATGCACGTTCCCGATGGTCCGATAACGATATCTGATATCTGATGTGACTGCAGCGATGAACGATGCGCGTTCCCGATGGTCCGATAACGATATCTGATGTGTCTGCAGCGATGAACGATGCGCGTTCCCGATGGTCCGATAACGATATCTGACATCTGATGTGTTTGCAGTCAGATTTGGTCAATTTCAGTCATTTTAATGCAGTCAAAAATCGTTTAATCGTTCAAATCGTTATAAAAATCGTTCAATTGTTCATGTGACAAATCTGACCATGTGTATGCGCCATAACGTTAGTGTCTGACTTTTTTCCCTGTCTAACTACTCACTGTCTACAGTAACTTCTGGTGTCTATCTAGACCAGGGGTGGCCAGACTTTTGGATCTACTTTTAAAACCTTTTGTGATCTACCGAGTCAAAAACGGGGGCGTGGTATGCAATAAAAGGGTGTGTGCTAGGGATGTGGGGGCCCGTCCTGGCAAAATCACACATAGTATCCCCAATTCAAATTATTCCACACAACAGCACAATCTTATTCACATTACACCACATAGTAGTGTCCCTTATTCACGTTACGACACACAGTAGTGCCCCTTATACACAATGTCCACAGTAGTGCCCCATATGCACTGCCCATTGTAGTAGTGCCCCATATGCACTGCCCATTGTAGTAGTGCCCCATATGCAATGCCCCCAGTAGTAGTGCTCTTTATGCAATGCCCCCAGTAGTTGTGCCCATTATGCAGTTCCCCTGTAGTTGTGACATTATGCAATGCCCCCAGTAGTGGCCTTTATGCAGTGCCCCCATTAGTGCCCCAGTAGTGCCCTTTATGCAGTGCCCCTTATACAGTGCCCCATTAGTTTCCTTTATGCAGTGCCCTTTATGCAGTGCCCCCAGTTGTGCCCCCATTAGTGCCCTTTATGCAGTGCCCCCGTTGAGGCCTTTATGCAGTGCCCCCCGTTGTTCCCTTTATGCAGTGCCCTTAATGCAGTGTCCCCCTGTTGAGCCCTTTATACAGTGCCCCCAGTAATACCCCTGTGCATTACTTGCCTGGCCAGCGTAGTCATCCGCTGGCTGGGCGCGTAGTCTCTTCACATCGCGGGAGACGCGGATGACGTCACCCACGCTCCCGCGCAATGCATCACTGAGACCGCTGGCCTATGAAGCGATCAGAGGCTTCTTTAGTCTCTGATCACTTCAGAGACCAACATTCCCAGGAACTGCAGCAGGTTGGTCGCGATCTACCGGCGGGAGCTCTACCGGTAGATCGCGATCAACCTTTTGGCCGGCCCTGACCTAGACTAATTACTGTCTATCTATAGTCGGGAACCCCGCTGCATTTGGGGGGCATTGAGGCAGGTGATTACCCTGTTCTACAACTCTGGCTGGCTAAGGTCTTCTGTTGTCCCATTGGCAGTGTTTGTGGCATTTGCTGGGGCTTAGAGAAGTTCTTGTAATAACCGGGACCTACTTTGGATGCTCCCAGTCCCACCTGACTCCACGCACAGGGGTGGGCACTGTGACATGGGTGCGGCTGACAGCCATGTGCAGGTTGGCCGCATCCAGCGCTGAGGAAAAGGGGCAGGTAATGAGCAGAGAACAATCTCTCTTGTTCCCCCCCCCCCCCACCTCCCTATATAGTGAATAGATTAACGTAGGCACCAGATATGGTGCTGCATGTTAGACTTGGCACCAGGTATAGCTCTGCATGTTAGACTTGGCACCAGGTATAGCTCTGCATGTTAGACTTGGTTCCAGGTATGGCTCTGCGTGTTAGACTTGGTTCCAGGTATGGCTCTGCATGTTAGACTTGGCACCAGGTATGGCTCTGCATGTTAGACTTGGCACCAGGTATGGCTCTGCATGTTAGACTTGGTTCCAGGTATGGCTCTGCATGTTAGACTTGGTTCCAGGTATGGTTCCGCGTGTTAGACTTGGCACCAGGTATGGCTCTGCGTGTTAGACTTGGCACCAGGTATGGCTCTGCATGTTAGACTTGGCACCAGGTATGGCTCTGCATGTTAGACTTGGTTCCAGGTATGGCTCCGCGTGTTAGACTTGGCACCAGGTATGGCTCTGCGTGTTAGACTTGGCACCAGGTATGGCTCTGCGTGTTAGACTTGGCACCAGGTATGGCTCTGCATGTTAGACTTGGCACCAGGTATGGCTCTGCATGTTAGACTTGGTTCCAGGTATGGCTCCGCGTGTTAGACTTGGCACCAGGTATGGCTCTGCATGTTAGACTTGGTTCCAGGTATGGCTCCGCGTGTTAGACTTGGTTCCAGGTATGGCTCCGCGTGTTAGATTTGGCACCAGGTACGACTGGCTCTGCATGTTAGACTTGGTTCCAGGTATGGCTCCGCGTGTTAGACTTGGTTCCAGGTATGGCTCCGCGTGTTAGATTTGGCACCAGGTACGACTGGCTCTGCATGTTAGACTTGGTTCCAGGTATGGCTCTGCATGTTAGACTTGGCACCAGGTATGGCTCTGCATGTTAGACTTGGCACCAGGTATGGCTCTGCATGTTAGACTTGGTTCCAGGTATGGCTCCGCGTGCTAGACTTGGTTCCAGGTATGGCTCTGCGTGTTAGATTTGGCACCATGTACGACTGGCTCTGCATGTTGGACTTGGCACCTAGATGGCGCCAGATATTCCTTGCCATCAGTTTACCTTATGCTACACTTTTTATTTTACCACCAAACAGTGGACCTGATTCAGAGCCGCTTGCTCGCGCTGTGCATTCGCAAGCGGCCCAATGCTCTGCGTACGCACGTGCGCACGCTTCGTTCTGCGCGTGCGCGAACTACTCACTGCGATCGCACCCCTCTCGCTCGCCCAGCAAACTCAGCCCAGGGTAATGAGTGACAGGAGAGGCCGTTTGTGGGTGGTAACAGGGGCAGGACACTAATAACGGGGGGTTGGCGATGCGAACGCAGGCGTGCCAGAGAGTTTCCACGCCGTTTTAGAGGCGTGCATAATTAACTGGCAGCGTCATAGTACACGTCACTTGCCTTTTTTTACACTGATTTCCTCGCAATGCTTGCGGTAGGGTAAAGCTGCCTCAAGCGCTGCGTTACCATCCGATGGTGCTCGATGTATCACTTCGTGGAGATGACGTGGGCGGCTCTGCCTGTGCGATTGGGCGTACGCATACACAAAGTGGCCGCTCGCTAAGACATGGTGGGCGTGCTTATGCCTTGGCGAGCGTCGCTTCCTGTGGCGTCACTTTGACAAATTTGCGTACGCAGATAGCAAACGGGTCTGAATCAGGCCCAGTGTCTGTAATATTTTCCGTTATAGAATAGTTTAATGCACTTTTACTGACGCTGTTGGACTTGGAACCTATTTTCTTCAGCATTGTCTCCTATCTCCAGGTTTCTGCACAGTCAAAGGGAATCTGATCAGCTCGATCCTGCACCCCAAGCCAATCCAGTTCAAGTTTTACCGTGACGCCCTCATGTTTGTGCTCATTCTGGCTGTGTTCGGTGAGGATACGGCTCGCTTGTGAATTTATCTAAAATAGGTTAATCCAGGGGAACTGATTCACCACTGATTCTTCTGTCATATGATTAATTAAAAACAAAAAAGAATATAAAAATGTAAAGTAGACATTGTAAGATCACAGTGGGGGGAATTCAATTCAACGCGATGTTGAATAGCCGCGGGAGGGAGCTCCGGCAGCTATTCAATTCACCGCACTGTTTGGGCGCGCTAAGTATTTCTTCTCGACCCCTCGACCCCCCCCCCCCCCCCCCTGGGAATGCGAGGCGAAATCCAACCAAAGTGCCGGGCGCGCAGCTGTTTTTCTGCTTAGCGCAGCGCTAACAGCCGCGCGTCCGGCACTTTGGTCAGAGAATGCCAGTTAACGCGCCTTAACACCCTTGTCAAGGTGCGATAGGCGCGATAACCGGCATTCTCCGACCACACAGCGCACTGAATTGAATCGCCCCCAGTATGTCCTAATCACCTTGTAATGTGTAGATAGTGGACCCATCATAAATTGTCTCAACACTAAAACGTGCTGCTCCATGACTAATTTGTGTTGGCATATGGAAGGCTTTGCAGATGTCTGCAGCTAGCTGTTGTTTGAGGTGGGGGTCAGTTGTTCACGGTAAGCCGCTGGTTGGGTTGTCCGTGCCGAACTGCTGGGTGGGGGTTGGTTCTTCATGGCAAGTCGCTGGGAGGGAATTTGGAGCTTCATGGCAAGCCACTGGGTTGGGGTTGGTTCTCCTTGGTGAACAGCTGGGTTGGGGTTGGTTCTCCATGGCTAGTCGATAGGTGGGGATTCGTTTTCTATGGTGAGCTGTTGAGTGGGTGTTAGTTGTCGATGGTGAGACTCTGAGTGGGGGTCAGTTGTCCGCGGCGAGCCGCTAAGTAGGGGTCAGTTGTCCACGGCGAGCCGCTAAGTAGGGGTCAGTTGTCCATGGTGGGCTGCTGGGTGATTAGTCCTATCACTCTAAGGCCACCTTATGGGAAATCTATGGTAAGGTCAGGGACAACCATCATTGGTCGTATGTCCAACCTCTCTTTCCTTTCCAGCCGCCATGGGGACCATCTATAGCATTGTCATTCATATCATACATAAGGTAAGTTGTGTCCACCATCCGGATGACTCTATATGTTCCCTCTTCACATTTCCATCTGTCTGACTGGTTCTGTGTTTGTCTCCCGGTCAGGTTACTGCATCTAAGATTGTTATTTTAGCCCTCGATGTTATAACGATTATTGTACCACCGGCTCTCCCGGCTGCCATGACGGTTGGCACCATCTACGCTCAAAACCGGCTGAAGAAACATGGAATCTTCTGCATCAGTCCGCCACGAATAAACGTTAGCGGCAAGCTAAAGATGGTGTGCTTCGATAAGGTACAATGTCGTATATCATTTAGATTTTTTAATAAACGCTGAAATATCGTACAGGCGCTAAGCCGCGGAGATCCCTCCAATGTTCTGTATGTCGGCCAAGCAACTCGTAACGCTCACTTTATTCGTATGGCAAGATCTCATTCGCTTGTTTGAGTTGTTCATTTTTCCTCTGGTTTAGTCTACAGTACATGGCTGAGGCCGTTATACGGATTTATCACCCAGTACTCAGTCTTAAATCACTAATGTACCATCTGATAATCACTTTACAGTTGTATCATTAAGTAAATTATCATTCACACGTATAATACAGAGTGAACTGTAAAGAACAATTCTAAATCTCTTCCATGTGTTAGGTCCTGTTCCATAGGTTAAGTATACCTCGTTTATTCATCCGCATATTATTTATTTTGCTACGAATACCCAATATAATTATAGCGCCAGTGCTGTAGTGTAGGGGAGATATATGTGATCATATAGCGACATGACCTGACCACGCAGAAAGTGACTGAGCCCCACTCACGCCCCCGCAAGTCACGTTATCGGCGCATTTCTGAAACTTTTTGAACTCCGGACAGTCTTCACCTACTTCTCTTTAGGCTAAATTAAGTTTTATTGGACATCGGAAATCTGACGATGAATACAGGGTCGCAGTGATAGAGAGAGGGTTATTGGCCATGCAGTAGATAGGCGGTGCGTACCTGCGCTCACACCTGTTAGTGTCGGCGATGCGCGCACGTTTGCTCAGTGGCTTCTGGGACGGTGCCGTGAACCGTCCGCGATAAGACTTCTCCGATGCATCAAGTGTAATTGTTGTGTAGCTATGTGGCGCTGATCCCGTGACGTGACTGTAGGAAGGCTTCACTGCTCTTTTAACCCTGAGTTTTATAGGTTGTAAAGACTTGTGGAGGTCGGTGGCGAATGGCGATTTGGTCTCCACCAGTTCTCTCATCCGTTCATTCATGAAAGTTCTTCCCTTCCATGGTGCCTCCCAGACAGGTACCCTAACTGAAGAAGGTCTGGATGTGTGGGGGGTTGTACCTTTGGAGAGCGGCAGCTTCCTTCCAATCACCCATGATCCTCGTTCTCTGCCAGATGGACACTTGCTCTACTCGCTCGCCGCCTGCCATTCCGTCACCCTGCTGAACGGGCAATCCATCGGCGACCTCATGGATCTGAAGATGGTGGAGTCTACCGGCTGGGTGAGTCCTATGACCGGTTCCCCGCCGTCTGGGTCACCGTGTAGCTCAATGTTTTTCCTTCAGTGGTTATTATTCCGATTTGTAATTGGCTAAATTCAAAGTTTATCTGCTTTCTGAGTCTGTACCCGGCTGCTCCTCTTTTACGCTGCCTTAAACCCTTTCTACTCCTTTGCAGGTCCTGGAAGACGGAGATGTGGATCCGCAGCAGAGACAAAGCTTTGGGACCAAGGTGCTGTTGGTGCTGAAGCCGCCCAGTGTAGATGAGCAGCCTCATGGGCCGGTAAGTACCGTGCGATCTGATCCGTCTCTCCCCTGCAGCCTGAGTGGTTACGGCTTTATCCTCTCCTCTAACCTGTGTCTTCATTGCCCCCCTAGAAAAATCAGACGAATGTGGGGGTCCTACAGAGGTTCCCCTTTTCCTCCAACCTACAGCGGATGAGTGTCATAGCCAAAGTCCCTGGAGACTGCCCCTCAGAGCTGTACATGAAGGGGGCTCCTGAGATGGTCGCCAGCCTGTGCAAGAACGAGACGGGTGAGCCGGAGAGCGCCGAGCACATGTGACTGTCTGCACCCACGTGGGACTGTCAGGGACCCTTGCTCAGGGATAGCGTACTGTAGGTGGCCGTACTTTTTTAAATCACTGACCGGTTCCATAATTGCGGGCGATCGGTGATGTCTTAAGGCCGCTGGGCTGTGAGTGGGAAACGTTTTTGTCACAATCTCTTGCTGACCATTTATTAAGGGTAATGGGGGGATTTTATTCCTTCACTGACGCGTCACTTACAACTAGCAAACAGCTATGTGAGTGTATATTGACGATGGGGGCCCGAAACCGCTGCCGAGGTGTTTTTGTGCCTCGTGTCAGGAGTATAAAAAGCTGAATCTGTTTTTTCATGCATGTCAGTAAATGTTATTAGTGTTTGGTGATTTGAGGGGAATTCAAAGGGTCTATGAAAGGTTCTTAGGGCTATATTTACTAAGGGTCAATTATAATCGATATTGATCGATTGAAATTCGATCAGCATCGATGTTGTGTTTCTGGGCCTAGATCATACATTTACTAACAGACAATTTTTTTTTATATGTCTGATTCAGCCCAGGAAACACAACATCGATTTTAAATTGATTAAAATCAACCTTTATTAAATTGACCCCCTTATTGTCCATAGACTTAACAATAAGTTATTTATTAGTCTTCCTTACTCGGTTATCAGTAAATTGTAATGGTGTGATACTCATCACTGAGCCGATGAGGATGAGGGGTGGTGCGGATACTAACGGGTTAATCCTAGCTGGCTCTCTCACTGTAGCACCAGACGCCCCGTAGCTGGTAAATGTCGCCATCTGCTGGCACTGGAAGTGATTGTAGTTTGATGTGTGTTGTATGCTGTTGTGGTCTGTGTATTAGAGGAACAACCTATTGATGTGTTTTTGTGGCGTTTACCCCAGTACCGCCTGACTTCTCCGCGATGCTGCGTCAGTACACACAGGACGGGTACCGGGTGCTGGGATTTGCCCATAAAACGCTGCAGGCGGCCAAAACCTTTGAAGAGGCGCAGTCCGTCACCAGGTATGTTTACCCGACTGTATGAACACCTCCTTTTATTTTCATTAGCTCCCGCGTTATATTATACAGTATTTAATCTGGGATTATGGGCTTTGTAAATCTGTAATATTCGCATTATTTCTCCATGTGTTGAAGTTACCCCCTTATGGTGATTATTAGTGTCTCAGCAAGGTAGGTCTTCAGAGCCCCAAATTGGGGTGACGTCATTTCTGCAGCAGCTGATTCACCAAACATGGAGTACGTCTGCTCGATAGCGACCCATTCTCCATATGGACCCTGATGCTTATGGACCAGTATATTTTTTGCTTGGTTCTTTTACGGCGAAGATCCATATTATCCCCCCTTTGTTCCATATGTAGAGAGTCTG
This sequence comes from Taudactylus pleione, assembly GCA_031769625.1. Classification (NCBI taxonomy): domain Eukaryota; kingdom Metazoa; phylum Chordata; class Amphibia; order Anura; family Myobatrachidae; genus Taudactylus; species Taudactylus pleione. Next base: position 2,334,519 of record JAUIMM010001331.1, read on the forward strand.
CAGAACGTGACCTGACTTTCCTGGGGTTCCTGGTGATGAGGAACGTCCTGAAGCCAGAGACTGCACCAGTCATCTATGCCCTGAGAAAAGCCAATATCCGAACAGTCATGGTGACAGGTGAGTGAGTCTCTGGCGACGTCCGGGACTGGCCAACATTTCTGAACGGCTGAGTGATGTTGGGTGCTCATGAGTTTGTCCTACATGACCAGTCTGCTTCCCTCCCTAGGAGATAACATGCTGACCGCAGTGAATGTCGCCAAGAGCTGCCACCTGCTGGAGCCCACGGAAAAACTCTACTTTGTGAACGCGTCTCCTCCCATCCACAATAGCTCGGCCACCCTGAAATTCATCCCATCCGAGCCGATGGCAGGAGAGCAGATTAGAGAGGTGAACCCTTGTTTTTATCCCCGTTGTTTGTTATGCCAGTGTATAAACCCAGATAACCAGATCTGAGGTCAGGGGGAGCCATCACGTTGCTTAGAACAGATAAGCACCCGGTTGTAACTCTTCTTATCAGTAAAGGTGCCAGGTATAAGCCTGTCCGCCTTGTTGGCTGCATAGATCCAACGTTATGATCAGTAATTTTCAGAGGGGACTGTTGGAAAACGTCAGTCGAACAATGGCTGGAGAGCGGCCATGGTCTGAAAGCGCAAATTTCGTCCCGTGGCATGCGACCTGGTCACCAGTAGCCGGCTCTGCCTTCGTTCAGGGCACCTTGTAGGGCAACTATGACTACGAATCCTACTGCTAATGGGTTTATGCGTATAGTGTTGTATTAAGTTGTGACTGAACGAATTTGCTGAAAGATTATTATTAGCCCTGAATCGAGCTTGTACCATGAGCAGAAGCTATTTTTCCTTTCAGGGTTTTTTTTGAATGTTGTTGCCTGCCCAATATATATCAGGGTGCAAATTGTAGGACACACTCCTCTTCCAAAATGGCAAAAATATGAAATCTGCTATAAGGATTAGGTCTGGGGCAATCTCGCAGGATGTCAGTCAATGGATAGACCATGTAAATGTCCACAGTGTCTAGGTACCAACTGGTAGACGGGCAATAGGTCAACAGGTACAAAAGTTCGACATGGTCTAAAGGTAGACATTGGAATGGTCCACACTTTTATTGTTTTTGTTTTGTTTTTTAGGGTTGGGGTTAGACACTTACCGGAGAGTTAGAGTTAGGCTCTAGAATGGACAGTTAGGGTTAGGCACCAGATGGGAGGGTTAGGCACTTACCGGAGAGTTAGGGTTAGGATATAGAAGGGACAGTTAGGGTTAGGCACTTACCGGAGAGTTAGGGTTAGGCTCTAGAAGGGATGGTTAGGGTTAGGCACCAGATGGGAGGGTTAGGCTCTAGAAGGGACGGTTAGGGTTAGGCACCAGATGGGAGGGTTAGGCTCTAGAAGGGACGGTTAGGGTTAGGCACCAGATGGGAGGGTTAGGCTCTAGAAGGGACGGTTAGGGTTAGGCACCAGATGGGAGGGTTAGGCACTTACCGGAGAGTTAGGGTCTAGAAGGGAAAGTTAGGGTTAGGCACTTAACGGAGAGTTAGTGGTAAGGTCTAGAAGGGATGGTTAGGGTTAGGCACCAGATGGGAAAGTTAGGATTAGGCTGTAGAAGGGACGGTTAGGGTTAGGTACCAGATGGGAGGGTTAGACTCTACAAGGGAGGGTTAGGGTTAGCCTGTAGAAGGGACGGTTAGGGTTAGGCACCAGATGGGGAGAGTTAGGATTAGGCTGTAGAAGGGACAGTTAGGGTTAGGCACCAGATGGGAGGGTTAGGATTAGGCTCTAGAAAGGACGGTTAGGGTTAGGCACCAGATGGGAGGATTAGGCACTACAAGGCAGGGTTAGGTTGTAGAAGGGACGGTTAGGGTTAGGCACCAGATGGGAGGGTTAGGATTAGGCTGTATCAGGGACGGTTGGGGTTAGGCACCAGATGGGAGGGTTAGGATTAGGCTGTAGAATGGACGGTTAGGGTTAGGCACCAGATGGGAGGGTTAGGGTTAGGCTCTAGAAGGGACGGTTAGGGTTAGGCTGTAGAAGGTATGGTTAGGGTTAGGCACCAGATGGGAGAGTTAGGGTTAGGCTGTAGAAGGGAGGATTAGGGTGAAGATTAGGGTTAGAAAAAAAACAAAGTGTCGACCATTTTTGCGTTAACCATTCCAATGTTGACGTTTTGTACCTGTCGATCTTCATCCATAACGACCCTATTGTGTAGCGACCCTTTTGAACCTGTCGACTTATTGCCTGTCTTATCAGTTGGTGTCGATCTTTTGAATGTCTATCTAAATAGTGCAGATCTTTTAACGCACACCCAGTCTCACAGTGACCCGGAGCTAATGTCTGTATTATTTCTCAGTCTCATTACTCTCCTTTCGTTGCCAGTACGTGTCCTCATGGTGTCCGGCCATAATGTTGTGATCTCCGGTTTCCCTGATACAGGGGCTGTACCAGCAGGGAGGAGCGTTCCTGGATAGAGGTCTTTACTGTTTTGCCATGAATGGAAAATCATTTGCCGCGCTGTCTGATTACTACCCCGACCTGCTACCCAAAGTAAGACGACTGTTTGTTCTTTCTGTGGTTTGTTACATTACTTTATAAAAGAGCACTGGCGCCATGCTGCCTTTTGGCTGAAATGCGGTGCTTCCGTGTGCTGTCTTTCCAGCGCTGCTTGTCAGCAGCAGAGGGCAGCGCCTAATATGCATGCCAGGCTTCTCCGTCCCTTCTGACCAATCATTTTTCTTAGGCGCTCATCTACCCAAATACTGTATATAAACCATAACCACAATAAGATCAAGGGCCTGATTCAGAAGTGCGCACTATTCATTTGCCGCGGATGCGATTTTCTTACAGATTTGCATTTGCAGAAATATGCAAATGCCAGTTTAAGCGTTCCCCTTGTGCTGTAACGCACGACTGCGCAAACCCTGCGATGCCCACTTTGCTTATCTGAGCAATGCCCAAGTCCGCTGGTGGATCCGATCTCTCCGCCATCGGTTGGAACATCGATTTCTGGAGCAGCCCCCGGCTAGTGCTGAGTCTTCCTTTTAACGTTATCAAAATATGGCCACTGTGGCTGTGATGCTGGGAAAGAGAACGCAGCCGTACGCCCATGACGCGCCCTCTTTTGCATTGACTTCAAGTCACCTCCCAGTTTCCGCCCTGAAACGCCCATGAATCACAGATGCCGCCTCTAATCATAGCGATGTCGTACGCAAAAGCATACGCCATCGCACATCTAGGGTCGCGCATGCGCGGCAAGGGTTTCCGGGACTTTTCTCGCATACACAGTATTAAAATATCGCTCAACTGCGCAGATATCGGCGCTGCGCCCATCTATGAATCAGACCATAAGTGACAACGATTTTCGAATGTATTTGTTCATAATGTAAAAAGTTTAGAATCCATGTTCTTGTCTGATTTCGGATTCTCTGTTAGTTATATATTTTTCTGCATGTATGTAGTATGTATGTAGTAGTGTGATGTGCGTGTGTAATGCTAATATTAACCAGACCATTTGGGAGTGGCCAGCTCTGTGCGGATCACGTTAAGCGTGAGTTACTCTTCAGGGCGTCAGATTTCTAAGTGCCATCATCTCTCAATTTCCAGATTCTCATCCATGCCACCGTATTCGCCCGGATGTCGCCGGACCAGAAAACTCAGCTGGTGCGCAGTTTCCAGGATCTGAAGTAGGTCTGCGTTCTATAGCGCCGTGGTTCTAGCGTCTTTGAGTTATCAACACCGGTTTTAAAATACAATTCTTTAAAAAAAAATAAAAAATAATCCCTCTATAAGATGAAATTTCCCCTCAGCGTGGTGATACTACTGCCCCTCCCCTCTGTGTGGTGCGACTACTGCCCCTCCCCTCTGTGTGGTGCGACTACTGCCCCTCCCCTCTGTGTGGTGTGACTACTGCCCCTCCCCTCTGTGTGGTGCTACTACTGCCCCTCCCCTCTGTGTGGTGCGACTACTGCCCCTCCCCTGTGTGGTGCGACTACTGCCCCTCCCTTCTGTGTGGTGCGACTACTGCCCCTCCCCTCTGTGTGGTGCGACTACTGCCCCTCCCCTCTGTGTGGTGCGACTACTGCCCCTCCCCTCTGTGTGGTGCGACTACTGCCCCTCCCCTCTGTGTGGTGCTACTACTGCCCCTCCCCTCTGTGTGGTGCTACTACTGCCCCTCTCCTCTGTGTGGTGCTACTACTGCCCCTCCCCTCTGTGTGGTGCTACTACTGCCCCTCCCCTCTGTGTGGTGCTACTACTGCCCCTCCCCTCTGTGTGGTGCTACTACTGCCCCTCCCCTCTGTGTGGTGCTACTACTGCCCCTCCCCTCTGTGTGGTGCTACTACTATCCTCCCCTCTGCGTGGTGATACTACTGCCCCTGAGACCCCTTCCTTTGCGTTCTAGGAGCGTTGTGCTCTAATGAATGAATGCTGAGGATTTGCAGATAACGCGCGGCCTATCGTATTGTATATGTTATCTATCCCTACCCATGTGCTAATGATGTGCTCTCATCCCTGGTGGTCTTCCAGTTACTGTGTTGGGATGTGCGGGGATGGAGCCAATGACTGTGGGGCGTTAAAGGCAGCTGATGTGGGAATTTCTCTGTCTGACACCGAAGCCTCGGTCGCTTCTCCGTTCACCTCCAAGCTGAGTAACATCGAGTGTGTCCCCATAGTCATTCGGTCAGTAGATACCGGACATTTCCTATTATTCTATTTTATGTGCTCTCGTTGTCATTTGGCTCCTTTATCTCCTGACTGACCGATGTTTTTGGCTTTGCAGAGAGGGCCGCTGCTCTTTGGAGACTTCGTTTGAGGTGTTTAAGTACATGGCGATGTACAGCTTGACGCAGTTTATATCCGTGCTCATCCTGTATACGGTGAGTGATGCCGCCATGGTGACGGGGGAATGCACGGCCTTGTTAGCAAAACACATAGATCTTTTTATTATTTATCCTGCTTGTTTTTGCTGCAACTGCGGTCCCATGGGCAGTTTCCGTCTCTGCCAGAGTTGCCATAGAAACCTACCATAGGCCTCCCCTGATTGGTGCTTTTCAATAAAGTTTTTATCAGATCTACTTTGATCTTCATGATGAAGCTCTTATTTGGAAATGCACTGAGCCATCGTGGGCCCTTTCCCAGACAGTTTTCATTTTGATATGAGTTTTAATACTTTAATTATACACAGATGGGCTCCAATCAAAGAATTATGTCACCTCTAATGGCTGCAGGGTTTTCTGTGTGTTTCAGCATTCGGGTGACTTGTGCGATCCGTTATTGTACATGTATTCGGAGGTACGGCTGCGTGCGTCGGCCTGTCCTGTTTATGACTGTTGTTCTGTAGTCAGATTGATGCTGTATCTTCTCCTTCACCAGGTGGGCACTAATCTGGGCGACTTCCAGTTCCTCTACATCGACCTGGTAATTACCACCACAGTGGCCATTTTAATGGGGAGAACCGGCCCGGCCAGCGACCTGGGGTCAAAATGCCCACTTGGTACACTGATCAGCATCTCGGTCCTGGGGAGTCTTATATTTCAGACCAGTCTCATTCTCGCGGTCCAGCTGGTCTCCTACTTCCTCACTACCTCACAGCCGTGGTACGTACCTCGTTCCCGCCACGCCCACTCGCGCACGCCGCTCCGCCTGTAACGTCTTCTCTTCCGTTATCCACTGCAGGTCACGATGTTGGGATTTCCCTGTGTTTGAACATGCAAAATAATGAGTAATCCAGCTAGTTAGATCCATGTGTTATATACAGATGGCGTTAATGGCGCTCGGCTAGACGCTACGGTCACATAATTGTCCTTTTACCTTTAAGCGTTTGTGAATGTTAGTAGTGACCTTTACGCCATCGTATAATGCCTGTAAATGTGAGCCGTTAAATGTGCTCGAATGAGGCCCTTACAGACTATATTATATTTGTATTATTGCATTGTTTGTGTATGTAGCAATTCACACCATAGATATAAGTAGATTATTTAGGGATCCATCTCTCTCTCTCAGTAAATGCCCTTTGTCCCTCCAGGTTTGTCCCGGTTAATATGACCAGCCCATTACTGAAAAACTTGCCAAACTACGCCGACACGGCTGTGTTCTATGTGTCCGGCCTCCAGTATCTGATCCTCGCAGTCGTCATGTCTAAGGGTTATCCCTTCCGAAAGCCGCTCTACACCAACGGTAAGCAGCAGATTAACTCTACAGAGGCGCCTGTTTTCCTTACCCCATGTATGCCGAGCCGGCATGTGCTTACCCCCAAGAGCTTGCGCTCTCTTAATTGAGTTAAGGAGTCAAGGAGCCGGATCGCTTCTGAGAGAGCTGTTTTCTGATGTCCGCACTGTGTGCCCGCTTATAAAGTCAGCGCCATTTGCTCACATGACTCACAATTTTACAGTCCCGCCCTCCTGTGTCATGTGACTAATTCATTATGTAAACCTGTAAATAAAAATATTTACAGAATTAGCTGTGTTTGTGATATATATACTGTGTGTATGTGTGTGTATATATATATATATATATATATATATATATATTTATATTTATATTATTATACACACAGCGGGTAAAACAAGCATTGAACGCATCAACCTTCTTCTCAGCAACATCCCATGCAATCCACACATGCGAAGAAATCACACCATAGATGTCCATACATTAAGTTATGTGTAATAATGTGAAATGACAGAGGGATAAAGTATTGAACACGTTTACTGAAATGTATTTAATACTTCGTACAAAAGCCTTTGTTGGTAATGACAGCTTCAAGACGCCCCCTGTATGGAGAAACTACTCGTATGCATTGTTCAGGTGTGATTTTGGCCCATTCTTCCACACACAGGGCCTGATTCAGAGCCGGACGCTCTGACAAGAGCGCTCGCTCTGAATCAGGGCGTTTTTTTTTTTTTTTTGCGAAGCGGCCTCTTGGACGCTCGCAAAGCTGTAGGTTACCACCCACAGCTATAGTGAGCGTCCATGATGATGGTCGCTATGGTCAAGACCATCGGGCTTGCGACGAGACCCTTGCGGTAGGGTCTCGTTGACCGCATGCCCTGGAGTGATTTTGGCTCTATCAGAGTCAAAATCACTCCCACTGACATCACTAGTGATGTCAGTGGGGCCGGACCCAGACGCCTCCGACTGGGCAGCCACGCCCCCGGCACGCCCACGCTCACACACCATGGACAGCACGCCCCCTTTGGTGCGAGACCCATAACGATGGCTTCCCCGTCGTTATTCGGGTCTCGCGCATGCGCACGACGGAGGCGCTTCCGTCGTGAGCATGCGCATTTGGGCAACATCGACCCGCTTGTGAGCGCTCAGCGCTCGCGAGCGGGTCTGAATCAGGCCCACAGTCTTCATATCCTGAAGGTTCCGCGGCCTCTTCTATGAACTCTGATCTTTAGTTCTTTCCATAGATTTTCAATTGGATTCAGGTCAGGTGATTGGCTGTGATTGGCTGGGCCATTCTAGCAGCGTTATTTTCTTTCTCTGAAACCAATTGAGAGTGTCCTTGTCTGTGTGTTTGGGATCATTGTCTTGCTGTAATGTCCGCCCTCGTTTCATCTTCAGCATCCTGGTAGATGACAGCAGATTTTTATCAATAATGTCTGAATACATTTCTACTTCAGGGTCCATAGGGTATCCACAGGATACCTTGGGGTATAGGTGTGACGTCAGTCGCAGGGCACCAAAGAGTTAAGCTTTCAGCCTCCCAGGATGCACTAGGTCCCCCTCCTATACCCCGCCCCCGGGCCAAGGCACCTCAGTTTAGTTTGGTGCCCGGCCGGAGTCGGGTGCACCTGTTGGAGTGGGGGCTAGAAGAGCCCCTGAAGCTTATTCTTCATGCAGCTGTGGCTGCACAACTGGATGTACAGCATGGACAGTCAGTCCTGACGTCCATGCTGTCTTCCCTACACCCCGCCGGTACCAGAACGCCGGTACTGATCCGGGGATGCTGGTGGGCGTCTGGGGTCACAGCTAGCGGTGACCCCAGATGCTCCGGACCATGGCCGGATTCAAGGGGGACAGAGGTAAGCAGCGGGGTCCCGCGGTGGGTCCCCGCTGATCACATGGTCCTAAGTCCCCAGGCAGGGGGCTCCCTGGGGACTGGCTGCAGCGTGGAGCCAGGCGACCAACCTGCGCTTCCACTACCCCCTGGGACAGCGGACCGCAGCAGAGCGGTAGCGCTGCGGCGTCCCAGGGGTTAAATGCATGCCAGGGGAGCGCGCCTTCCCTGTCTCACAGCCGGCGCCTCCCCCGCTGCACACAGCCCTCTCTGCATGCTGCCGACTGGTCCTGTGGCAGCGCTCCTCCCCCAGGCCAGCCTCCTCTCTGCTCCTCGGCGGCCATCTTCTCCAGAACGCATGGTGAACGCTGCTGGAAGCGCTGGACGGAAGCATCGTGGTCTGGGTCCCCCCGCATACCTCTCCTCCGCTGTGGTCAGGTCTGTGTATGCAGCGCTGTGTCCTATCAGGCCCTGTGTCTGTGTAGTTGAGTGATCAGCGCTGTTAGTGCAGGAATTGTTATTTCTCTGCATTGTATGTGACTGTGCTAGCGCTGCTGCCTGTAATCTTTTCTTCATCTAAACTGTCAGCTTTATTACTGTCCCTGTTCTTTCTGCTAAAGCCCTTGCGGTGCGGTGCTGCAGGGTGGTCTCTCGCCTATTTAATACTTAATTGGTGAGAGAGGTCACATACGTGGTGCCATCATGTCTGAAAGTGATTTTCCCCTCCGGCTACAGTGTACCACGTGCAAAGTACCGTTAGCGGAGGGGGAGGGTAGCGCGGAGGGCCTTTGCCGGCAGTGTTTGTCCATGGCGCGGCCTATTACGGTTACAGCACCGGTACAGGAGCCGCCCTGGGCTTGTTTCGCTCAGGCGTTAACAGCTTTAGTGGGCCAGTTAGCTCCGCAGCCCGCGTTTACTCCGATGGGTTTGTCCCAGCAGTCTGTGGTGTCGTCACCCATGCAGGGGTTCCCACGACAATTGGTGGTACCCCACAGTCTCCCTATTTCCCAGCTCCCGGGTTCTCAGGAGCCAGCGTGGGTTAACTCCCTGACGAGTTCTGTACAGCACTTGTCGGATGTGTTGCAAGGGGAGTCTGTGATGCGGTCTCATAAAAGGCCGGTGGCGTCTCTGTCCGCTCCTTATGAGGATGACGAAGGGACGTCTGATGATGGGGAGATTCTAGATCCTTACGATCAGGAACCTCTCCATACTAAGGACGCTGATGCTAAGTCCAAAGTATATATTCCTGGACTTATTCGGGCGGTCCGCACAGCCTTGGTGATTGAGGACGAAGTTCCCCCAGCGGCTAAATCTAAGTATGCCTTTTTCAAAGATGTGAAGGGCGATGCCACAGTCTTTCCTCTTTCGGGTCAGTTGGTGGACCATTTAGAGGAGGCGTGGAAACAACCTGGCAAAAGATACCAGCCGCAGAGACGCCTGGCGGTGGCTTATCCGTTCGCGGATAATTATTTTGCGAAGTGGGAATCCCCTCCACAGGTGGATTCTCACGTGACCCGTCTTGTCCGTAGTGCCACATTGCCGATGCCATCCATGTCCTCCCTTAAGGATGCTACGGACCGCAAGGTAGAAATCTGCCTGAAGTCCGCTTATTCCCTTGCAGGGGGGGCAGCACGGCCGGCTATGGCCATTTGCTGGGTTGCCAGAGCGATGGAGCGCTGGGCGGATTCATTAGAGGCTTCTTTTGAATCCGACTGTCCGGCCGATCAGGCGGAGTTGATTGGCAATCTCCGTGATTCGGCCACCTACATCAACGAGGCGGCTCTAGACATTAGTACTCTGGTGTCTAGAATTTCTTCAGCAGCGGTAGCTGCTCGTCGCACCTTGTGGCTGCGATCCTGGAAGGCGGACGCAGATTCCAAGAAAGGTCTGGAAGCGTTGCCGTTTACCGGAGAAGTTCTCTTCGGTCCGGATCTGGATAAGATTGTGGCCACGCTGGCGGCAGCCAAATCTGCCTGTCTCCCGTCGGCCGCTGCTCCTTCTGGTTCGGGACCATTGTCCTTTCGGTCATCTAGGGACCAGGGCAGGCCCAAACCACAGTCGTTTCCTCGACAGGCTGGCCCTAAGAAATCGGTCAAGCCCCGGAAGCAGGCATGGAGTACCAGACGTCCGGCCCCCAAGCCAGATGACAAGCCTGCGGCCTGACGGTCCGGGCCTCCCTTTGGGGGATCCCAGGGTGGGAGGCCGCCTGCTACAGTTCGCCCAGTGTTGGTCGACCACTACGACAGACACTTGGGTTCTGGAGGTGGTTTCTCACGGATACGCCCTCTCCTTCCGGCACAGACCCCCGGCTCGCTTCTTCACCACGGGTCTCCCATCAGACCGGAACAAGGCTACGGAGCTGCGGAAGGTATTGCACACTATGCTCCAGGCTGGAGTTATAGTGGCGGTTCCATTCTCCCAGAGGGGCCAGGGTTTCTATTCAAATCTATTTTTGGTACAGAAACCCAATGGGTCATATCGTCCGATTCTCAACCTCAAAGCACTCAACAAGTCTTTGCGGGTCCCGAAGTTTCGGATGGAGACCCTACGGTCCATCATTCTGGCGCTGGAACCTGGGGACTACTTGGTGTCATTGGACATACAGGACGCTTACCTGCATGTCCCTATTCTTTGGCGCCATCAACAGTTCCTCAGGTTCGCAATCAGCAGCGACCACTTCCAGTTTCGGGCGTTACCTTTTGGCCTGGCAACAGCACCACGTGTTTTCACCAAGGTGATGGCGGTCATGGCGGCTTCTCTGCGGCTGCAGGGAGTCCGCATGTTGCCGTATTTGGACGACCTGTTATTGGTGGCAGGATCTCCAGAGCTCCTGTTACGCCACTTGGACCTGACCATTGCACTGCTGCAACGGCACGGCTGGCTAATCAACTGGCAGAAGTCCACTCTAATCCCGTCTCGGAGGATTCTGCATCTTGGAGCCTTATTGGACTCGGGACAGCAAAGGATCTTCGTGACGGAGGACAAGATCTCTGCTTTACAGTCAAGGGTGCGCAGTTGTCTGCACAGCCGCCGGGTGTCCTTACACTCGGCGATGAGGTTACTGGGCTCCATGGTGTCGGTGTTCGACATGGTGGAATACGCCCAGTTTCACTCCAGACCTCTGCAGCACCTGATCCTGTCCAAGTGGAACGGGCTGACTCAGTCTCTGAAGTCCCAGACGATTGTGCTCACCCAGGAGGTTCGCCTGTCCCTTACGTGGTGGTTACAGACGACCCACCTCAACAAGGGACGTCCGTTCTGGGTTCCAAATTGGGTCCTGTTGACAACGGACGCCAGTCTTCGGGGCTGGGGAGCAGTTTCGGGTCCACACTTGTTCCAGGGCAGGTGGACGCCGACAGAAGCGGAGCTTCCAATAAATATCTTGGAACTCCGTGCGGTCTTCAATGCTCTCCAGCAGGCACAGCGGTTTCTCCAGGGTCGCCCGGTGCAGGTCCAGTCGGACAACGCTACCACCGTGGCCTACATAAACAGGCAAGGAGGAACTCGCAGTCGGGCGGCTCTCGTAGAGGTCTCTCGGATCCTGGTTTGGGCGGAGCGCAATCTTCCGGCCATATCAGCGGTCTTCATCCCGGGAGTGCTCAATTGGGAGGCGGACTTTCTAAGTCGCCAGGACGTTCATCCGGGGGAATGGTCCCTGCACCCGGACGTTTTTCAACTACTGGTGGACAGGTGGGGTCTTCCAGAAATCGACCTCATGGCGTCCCGGCACAACAACAAGTTGCCGGTGTACGGGTCTCGCACAAGAGACGAAGGGGCGTCTCTGGTGGATGCTCTGTCCGTCCGGTGGACGTTCCGGTTCGCATACCTGTTCCCTCCGGTCTCCCTTCTTCCACGGGTAATCCGGAAATTCAAACAGGAAGGAGGGACGCTCCTGTTGATAGCTCCCGCGTGGCCCAGACGGCACTGGTTCTCAGACCTTCAGGGTCTGTCCGTGGACATTCCTCTGCGGTTGCCGCTACGACCGGACCTTCTGTCTCAGGGTCCTTGCCTTCACCCGGACCTGACTCGGCTGTCTTTGACGGCGTGGCTGTTGAGACGGCCATGCTGAGGTCCCGGGGGTTTTCCAGCTCTGTGGTGCGTACCATGTTGCGAGCTCGGAAACCGTCTTCCGCGAGGATATACCATCGCGTGTGGCATACGTTCTTCCAGTGGTGTCGACCGAGAGGTTATGCACCGCGGGAGTTTCGTCTGTCTCGGATTCTCGCCTTCCTGCAAGCGGGACTAGATCATGGGCTTCGCCTTGCTTCTTTGAAGGTACAGGTTTCGGCCCTATCTGTCTGGTTTCACCGTAGGATTGCTACAATCCCGGATGTGCGCACCTTTATGCAGGGTGTTCTCCGCATTCAGCCGCCCTTTGTTCCACCTGTGGCGCCTTGGGATTTGGCTGTGGTCCTGAGGGCTCTCCAAGGACCGCCGTTTGAACCACTGGGCTCAGTGGATCTTAAATGGCTAACAGCTAAGACTGTTTTCCTTCTGGCCATTGCTTCGGCCAGACGTGTTTCTGAGTTAGGGGCTCTTTCTTGTAGACCCCCTTTCTTGGTTTTTTATGGGAACAGGGCAGTGCTCCGCACTCGGCCCGAGTTTCTTCCCAAAGTTGTTTCCCAGTTTCATATTAACGAGGAAATAGTTGTTCCGGCCTTTAACTCACCGGGTCTTTCCGTGGGTGAGGCCTCTTTGGATGTTGTGCGGGCCTTAAGGACTTATGTTGACCGCACTTCTTCGTTTAGGAAGTCGGACGCTTTGTTTGTCCTCTTTGGCTTCCGTAAAAAGGGTTGGCCTGCTTCAAAGCAAACTTTGGCAGCCTGGATCCGTATGGCTATTTCTGAAGCTTATCTTCATGAAGGCCTACCGGTCCTTCCTTCTCTGAAGGCTCATTCCACTAGGTCTGTGGGTCCTTCGTGGGCAGCTCGACGTGGTGCCTCGGCAGTTCAGATCTGCAAGGCTGCTACGTGGTCTTCTGTCCATACCTTCGTGAGGTATTACAGGTTTGACACCTTCGCCTCTCAGGATGCTTCCTTCGGGCGGCGGATTCTCCTTTCTGCACAGGAGCGTCCCCACCCTTAATGGATACTGCTTTGGGACATCCCCAAGGTATCCTGTGGATACCCTATGGACCCTGAAGTAGAAAATATGAGATATGGTAAGAACTTACCCTTGTTATCTCTATTTCTACGAAGTCCATAGGGTTCCACAGGACTCCCGCCCTGTCGCACCTGTGCTGCAGATGGGCTTTGCTCTGGTCACCGGTTTTCCGTCTCCCTCTGGTGAGAATGTGATTCTTGTATGTGTCCAGATCTTTGTTCTCTCTCTTCCTTCTCCTCCTCCGGCCTATGGCTTGGTAACTAACTGAGGTGCCTTGGCCCGGGGGCGGGGTATAGGAGGGGGACCTAGTGCATCCTGGGAGGCTGAAAGCTTAACTCTTTGGTGCCCTGCGACTGACGTCACACCTATACCCCAAGGTATCCTGTGGAACCCTATGGACTTCGTAGAAATAGAGATAACAAGGGTAAGTTCTTACCATATCTCATATTTTTTCCATTCATCATTCAGTTATATGAAGTATGTCAGTACCGTATGCTGAAAAACAGACCCACGCCATGATGGTCTCACCTCCAAACGTCACTGTTGGTATGGTGTTATTGGGGTGATGTGCAGTGCCATTTCTCCTCCAAACATGGTGTGTATTATGGCGTCCAAAGAGTTACATTTTGGTCTCACCTGACCAGACTATAGTCTCCCAGTATTTCACAGGCTTGTCCAAATATTGTGCAACAAGCTTTAAACGAGCTTCAACATGCTTTTGAGTCTTGCGTGGTGAGCGTGCATACAGGCCATGGCAGTTAAGGGCATTACTTATTGTTTTCTTTGAAACAATTGTACCTGCTAATTCCAGATCTGTCTGAAGCTCTCCACAAGTGGTCCTTGGCTCCTGGACAACTCTTCTGATAATTCTTTTCACTCCTCTGTCAGAAATCTTGCGAGGAGCACCTGGCCATGGCCGGTTTATGGTGAAATGATGATCTTTCCACTTCCGAATTATGGCCCCAACAGTGCTCACTGGAACATTCAGAAGTTTAGAAATCCTTCTCTAACCAATGCCATCAGTATGTTTTGCAACAATAAGGTTGCAAAGGTCTTGAGAGAGCTCTTTGCTTTTACCCATCATAAGACGCTTCTTGTGTGACACCTTGGTAATGAGAAACCTTTTTATAGACCATCAGTTGGGACTGAACCAGCTTATATTAATTTGCACGGTCAAGGGGCAGGATTGCTTTCTAATTACTGATAGATTTCAGCTGGTGTCTTGGCTTTCCATGCCTTTTTGCACCTCCCTTTATTCAGGTGTTCAATACTTTTTCCCTGTGTCATCTCACATTATTATACATAACTTGCATGGGTTGTTGCTGACATTTGGTGAAAATGTCATTACAATAGCCCTATTACAAATATATTTACTGAGAAAAATGTGGATGTGTTCAAATAAACCGTCTGCGTATCCATAATACTTGACCCTCGCAAAGTGCCATGATATATGTGGGAATCGATTTGGCATACAAAATGTATCATAAACCGTCGTATCCACATTGACGGGACTTCTAATTCAGAGGGCGTTTTCTATTACTTGTTATCCATGAGGTCTGCAACAATTTTATGATTGAAATTTACCAGAGTTCTTTATGGGCATATGTTCAATAATATGTCATACTACTTGTGTCTTTTCTCATTTCAATTTTTTATTTATTTTTTTATTTATGTTAGTTTTTATGGTATGTTAATATACATATTCTCATAGATTCATATTGTGACACCATCTGACAGTTACGACGGTTTCCAATACATTTTCTATGTCAATCGATTCCCACATATATCATGGCACTTTGAGAGGGTCAAGTATTAGTGGATGCACAGACTGTTTACTTTCATTTATATGGTTTTAATGACTCGCAGAACTTTTGTAATCCACGAGTGTCCCGGTTTAAAGGGATAACATGGTGAGTGTATGTATGTATATATATATATATATATATATATAATATATTTGCTTTTGCGTCGAGTTTACACTAGAGCCCCCATCTGATGTCTCTCCATGTCTGTTAATGTTCCTGCGCAGTTCTCTTCCTGATCGCCCTGATCGTGCTGCTCGCCATGATGCTGTGGATCATCTTCTACCCGCTGAGGTTCATGGTGACCCTACTGGACCTGAAACTTATCAGTGATTTAGACTTCAAGTTTGTGCTGATTGGAATTGTCGCTGTGAACTTCATAGCCGCCATCATCATAGAGGTGAGTGATCTCGCAGTCAGGAGGGAGCCGGGAATGGTTGCCCTGTGCGCCCGACGTGCTCAGTAAGGCTATTAGTGGGTCATTGGATGTCACTATATTAACTTAATTCTATCAGCGGACAAGAACTCCTGATAATGGATAAAAAGGTTCAAACATGTCACCATTTCTCCAGCGCGAGATGAAAGTGGCATGGGGCATACGGTGAAGCCGATGGCTGTATATTCTGTGGTCTCTCTGACTCCCACTTACTGAGCATTCACGTCTCTGATGCAAAGTTTGCTCCATGTTTAAGTTCCCTCTGCATGTTCTGGGGTCAGGATGGTGTGACATAGATGGGATTGTCTCACACGGTTCCTTCCCTGGGGTCAGGATGGTGTGACATAGATGGAAATGTCTACGGTGGGTTCCCTCTCTGCATGTTCTGGGGTCAGGATGGTGTGACATAGATGGGATTGTCTCGCATGGTTCCCTCCCTGGGGTCAGGATGGTGTGACATAGATGGGATTGTCTCGCATGGTTCCCTCCCTGGGGTCAGGATGGTGTGACATAGATGGGATTGTCTCACATGGTTCCCTCCCTGGGGTCAGGATGGTGTGACATAGATGGGATTGTCTCACACGGTTCCCTCCCTGGGGTCAGGATGGTGTGACATAGATGGGATTGTCTAAGGTGGGTTCCCTCTCTGTGGTCAGGATAGTGTGACATAGATGGGATTGTCTCACACGGTTCCCTCTCTGCATGTTCTGGGGTCAGGATGGTGTGACATAGATGGGATTGTCTCACACGGTTCCCTCCCTGGTGTCAGGATGGTGTGACATAGATGGAAATGTCTATGGTGGGTTCCCTCTCTGCATGTTCTGGGGTCAGGATGGTGTGACATAGATGGGATTGTCTCGCATGGTTCCCTCCCTGGGGTCAGGATGGTGTGACATAGATGGGATTGTCTCACATGGTTCCCTCCCTGGGGTCAGGATGGTGTGACATAGATGGGATTGTCTCACACGGTTCCCTCCCTGGGGTCAGGATGATGTGACATAGATGGGATTGTCTAAGGTGGGTTCCCTCTCTGTGGTCAGGATAGTGTGACATAGATGGGATTGTCTCACACGGTTCCCTCTCTGCATGTTCTGTGGTTAGGATGGTGTGACAGATGGGATTGTCTCACGCGGTTCCCTCTCTGGGGTCAGTATGGTGTGACATAGATGGGATTGTCTAAGGTGGGTTCCCTCTCTGGGGTCAGTATGGTGTGACATAGATGGGATTGTCTAAGGTGGGTTCCCTCTCTGGGGTCAGTATGGTGTGACATAGATGGGATTGTCTAAGGTGGGTTACCACTCTGGGGTCAGGATGGTGTGACATAGATGGGATTGTCTCACGTGGTTCCCTCTCTGGGGTCAGGATGGTGTGACATAGATGGGATTGTCTCACATGGTTCCCTCTCTGGGGTCAGGATGGTGTGACATAGATGGGATTGTCTAAGGTGGGTTCCCTCTCTGGGGTCAGGACGGTGTGACATAGATGGGATTGTCTCCTACTGTTCCTTCTCTGTGGTCAGAATGGTGTGACATAGATGGGACTGTCTACGGTGGGTTCCCTCTCTGGGGTCAGGATGGTGTGACATAGATGGGATTGTCTCACACGGTTCCCTCCCTGGGATCAGGATGGTGTGACATAGATGAAATTGTCTCACATGGTTCCCTCCCTGGAATCAGGATGGTGTGACATAGATGGGATTGTCTCACATGGGTCCCTCTCTGGGGTCAGTATGGTGTGACATAGATGGGATTGTCTCGCATGGTTCCCTCCCTGGGGTCAGGATGGTGTGACATAGATGGGATTGTCTCACATGGTTCCCTCCCTGGGGTCAGGATGGTGTGACATAGATGGGATTGTCTCACACGGTTCCCTCCCTGGGGTCAGGATGATGTGACATAGATGGGATTGTCTAAGGTGGGTTCCCTCTCTGTGGTCAGGATAGTGTGACATAGATGGGATTGTCTCACACGGTTCCCTCTCTGCATGTTCTGTGGTTAGGATGGTGTGACAGATGGGATTGTCTCACGCGGTTCCCTCTCTGGGGTCAGTATGGTGTGACATAGATGGGATTGTCTAAGGTGGGTTCCCTCTCTGGGGTCAGTATGGTGTGACATAGATGGGATTGTCTAAGGTGGGTTCCCTCTCTGGGGTCAGTATGGTGTGACATAGATGGGATTGTCTAAGGTGGGTTACCACTCTGGGGTCAGGATGGTGTGACATAGATGGGATTGTCTCACGTGGTTCCCTCTCTGGGGTCAGGATGGTGTGACATAGATGGGATTGTCTCACATGGTTCCCTCTCTGGGGTCAGTATGGTGTGACATAGATGGGATTGTCTAAGGTGGGTTCCCTCTCTGGGGTCAGGACGGTGTGACATAGATGGGATTGTCTCCTACTGTTCCTTCTCTGTGGTCAGAATGGTGTGACATAGATGGGACTGTCTACGGTGGGTTCCCTCTCTGGGGTCAGGATGGTGTGACATAGATGGGATTGTCTCACACGGTTCCCTCCCTGGGATCAGGATGGTGTGACATAGATGAAATTGTCTCACATGGTTCCCTCCCTGGAATCAGGATGGTGTGACATAGATGGGATTGTCTCACATGGGTCCCTCTCTGGGGTCAGTATGGTGTGACATAGATGGGATTGTCTAAGGTGGGTTCCCTCCCTGGGATCAGGATGGTGTGACATAGATGGGATTGTCTCCTACTGTTCCTTCTCTGTGGTCAGAATGGTATGACATAGATGGGATTGTCTCACGTGATGTTAGGTTGCTTTGTTTCCATCAAGCAATGCCAGAAGGGTGGAAAACTTAATTTCAACCAGTCAGGCCAGACTGCTATGAATTCAGGGAATCAGTATGTTATACCGCCGGCCGATGGTTCAAATACCGACAGCGGAAGCACGACAGGGGTGAAGATCCCCAAGCTAAAAAAAGTAAGTACAGTAAAACTAACCCTATTCTACCCCCTAACCCTCCTTTAGGGGTGCCTAACCCTAACCTCCCTCCTAAGTGCCTAAACCTAAGCCACCCCTTCCCCGCAGCCTAAACCTAAGTATCCCGGGGGGGTGCCTAACCCTAACCGCCCCCTGGGGGAGCCTATCCCTAACTCCCCTTCGCTTAACCCTCTCGGGGGGCTGCCTAACCCGAAGTTCCCCCTGGGAGCCCCTGACCTAACCCTACTACCCCTCATGGCTGTCCACGCACGGCACCCAGCTTACCTTCGATCGGTATGCCGGGTGTCGGGCTCCCTTCTTAGGTCTAATGACAGGCGTCGGGATTTCGACGCCTGTCATTAGTACCTTGCTGGGTTTTGACAGTCGGGAAGCTCGTGGTCGGTATTGCGACCGTCGGCTTCCTGACTGCATCCTGAATTCAGTGCTCTAAGCCTGACATTGTGATGTCATCAACGGCCATATATAATCTCTTCTTGCTGGCCATTACTGGGGAATAGTGGGGTCTCCGGTGAGCCGGGATCTCAGCTTTGTCAGCGTTGTTAAGATGTCTAAGTAACAATTTGTTGTACTATTGAGATATTGGTATTTTTGGGAGGTTAAATAGCCGAAGTCTGGACCCTCTAGAACTCCCAATCTCCTAACCTCTGACCTTAATCCAGATAATTGTAACCAGTTGCGACTCCAGAGGTGGGGCTGCAGTACAGTCCAAAATTCAAGTAGGGGAGTCACACCAACTGCCACTGAGTCCCAGCCAGCGATAATTAGCAGCGTTTGGAGTGGCAGTTGGGTGTGTTGCAGACCCACCTCTGCAGCCACCACTGTTTGTAACTCTAGGGCAATCCTGTTAATTATTTATTGGAGTGCCTAGGCTGGTTCACATCTGCAGCAGGTTCCAGGTACACCTGGATGCATCTTGCACAACAGAGAGAGCCCCTAGTACCACCTACCCAAGGACATTTACCTGTGCTTCCACCACATAAAGGCTGCTGGAACTGGCCATGGAGTAAGTTTGGCTAGAGCTGATTGACCTCTGATTTACCCTGGTCTCGGTCCCAAATCTTTGCATAGCTTGGGATGAATTGTAAATATTCTCCATAAATAAATTAGATGGTGGAGATGGTATAATTAGAGTCTTGTGATAGGGTTCAAAGGCCCTCACAGGCGGTTAGTTTCCTCCTCACATCTAATAATATGTTCCTATTTGGAGATCATGTCTAGCTTGTAACTCTTGGCAGAATTCAGAGGAGGGGGCGATACAAACTCTCCGTCTATCAGATGTCCGTAGCCCCATTGCACCATAAACTCCCCAGGTTCCAGTCCAGGTAGAAATTCTGACTTGAGACGGACAGGAAGAGATGGATTTTGATGTTCTTAATCTTGCCCAGCAATGGGGGGGGAAGGGTCCAATCATGGGGAGGAGATAGATGAGGTAGTTTAGGTATGAAAGGTATAATATTGTTAGAGACACTTAAAACATGCGGGATGAGTTGTGTAATGGTTTCAGAAATTACAGAACCAGCGATTGTCGATAAAATGATGCCGGGTCCGCAGTCTCTGAACCGATTGCATAACTCCCATGATCTACAATAGCAGCCATTGGTGGAAAACGGTCATCGAGTCCAGTCTGGTATTCTTGTCTGGTTATATTTGGAAATGAAGGGAAAATTTGACGATTCCTTCAGACCTCCTCCAGCCCACACATATGTACGAACCTGCTTTTGTAGCTCGGTAATATACCGGAGACGTATACCCATAGGGGAGTGTTTGCAAAAGATAGAAGCTTTGGGGAAGGCTTTGGGGATATGCTGAGTATGTGTCACTCTCCTTTGCCACCCAGATCATGATGTAGTTTGGCCAAAACGTCATATTTGTAGGCATTGGAATAAATCTACTTTTAGGTAGTTTCCATTTTTCCTGACTCTTGGCAAACAACGTTGGAGCAATGATGGAGCAGGTTGCCGTAGGTTTGGTCTTTGTTCAAGCTTGAAGAGCGCAGTTTTGGGATTGAGTCTGATTCCTGGAAACCAGAGGCTCAGTGGTCGGTGCAGACGTCCGCAGTGAAAAGGGCGCATCTAACCCCATTACAAGGGGAGAATGGATCCAAAAGACAAGAACGTTGGCAAAGAGCCATACCGGATTTGCAAGTAGTAGCCATTACAACCATAGATAGTCCTGTAAACTAGGTAACCTAAAATCCTGGCCCCCTTTAGGCAGCCGGTGTCAGGGCAGTGGAGAGGATTTTGCATTTAATAATCGTGCAGCAGGATTTGTATTACAGGTTTTGTCTGTTTTATGTTATTATTAGTTCTGGGTGATTAGATTGTACAATTTTTTCCCCCCGGTCATACTGTGAGCACAGCCTGTGCCGCTCTACCCTCCATACATCCCGTCAGCCGGCCGCAGTTTGTGTTAGGTCCCTGTGATCTGTGATTGTGTCCTGGGCTGCAGATCGCTCGTAGCACCTGGCGCCAGATGTGTTTGTTACAGTCTACGGCTCGTTTATCATGCGCTTTTTACAGACCCTGCCCGCTCAGGCATGTTCCAATGTCACAGACCTGCCTGGGGCACACATCCAGGGCTGCTGAGGTTCCCTTTCTGAATTTCTGAAGGCACGGCTCAGTGGCTAAGTGCACGGACGGAAAACCCAGGACACTGAGATACTTGCCGGCTCCTTGGAACCTTTGTCTGTCTGTCCCAGTTAATAACATTACATTTTAGGACAAGTGAACAGGGAAACTGCTTGAAAAACTCTGAAAAGCACTGTGTAAAGTTCCATGCACTATACAGTAACTTTATCCCGCTCTCTTGCAGGCTGCCCTGGACCACGGCTACTTAAACTGCCTGCGGAAGCTGAGGAGGAAGAACGAATCCAAGAAAGCTTACAAGAGACTACAGCAATACCTGCAGGGGCAACACTCGTGGCCCCCCATAAATCAGACTCTCTACCCCAGCCAGGTCAAGCCGTCCAGGTAGCAGGACACGTGAGACCTTTTCTTCTATGAGACTCGCCGTTGGGCTGCAGGAGGGCAATTTAATTACTGAGAACATGGAAAATGTTGCGTTTAAACTATTTTTAACCCCGGAAAGATAAATAAATTACACCGAATACAAAGCCAAGAAATAAACCTTGTATCGCTCAGGATCGGAGTCGCATCCAGGGAAGCTTCGTCCTAACGTGACCCAGGCACGGAGACTCCAGAGATCATGGCAAAGCCCTGAAGGCTTCAGTGACTCACATGCTGTAAGGATCCTGATCTGCAATGTGATACACAACAGACGCCTTGTAATAACGCTAAACAGGACGTTCCGGTCCCTGGTCGCTGTACGAGGGCAGCAGTAGCACATCAGCGCCAAAATCTATAGCTAGGTGCATAAAACACACACACTGGTACTAATAACACTGGCATTTATAGCAGAGTAATTAATAATCCCATCACAGATCAGTTACTGCCACAATGTCTGTGTTCCACTATTAGGTGTGTCCCTTCCGTGCTTTCTGCTGTCTGCGTCCAAAGGACGCACAATATAAACTTCATCTGCACACTTGAAGGATGTTATCCCAGCCTGCGTACTTGATAACCATTTATTCCCAGAGAATCTTAATTGGGTCACTGACCTCATTGTTTTTTATTTTTGTAACGAACATTAATTTATAGCTACCATGGCTTTCTGCAAACTGGGCGTAGAAGGGGTAGTTTACAATGAACGTTGGCAGGAAGAATGTACAGTGGCAGATTGTCATTGCAGTGTCCTATAAACTGCACAGAGGGGGCGGGAATATTCCTATTATCACTGTAGGTCACTAGTTACACTCCAACCTCGTCTAAACCTTGGAAGATAAAGTTATTTCTACATATATATAAGCCAGAAGAGCGACACTGGAATTGTGTTTTTTAATTGTGATTATTTCTGAATTTTCTGACACAATGCAACAAGTTTACAGGATGTTTAAGGACTGAAACCGTTCACATCTCCGATATATCTAACCCTGATATTTGTGATGGAAACAACTGTAGAATGCCAGAGAGAAACATGCGGGTCTTTTTTTTTTTTTCTAATTTTTTTATTTCTTTTATATTTAAATGTATTTGTGTAGTTATGTGGCAAAGCTCTGCAGTTATTTGCACTATGTTGGTTTAAATCCAGACAATCTCGCACCTTTAGCGAAACCCGTGAATTTACAATCTCTGCACCCCTGTAGGAAGATAATATTTACACTTTAGACATTTGCCGTAACCAGGGCAATTAGACACTTTTGTTTTATGGTCAAACTTACAGCACATCAATGAAAACTGATTCTGTAGGTTACTTTGCACCTATTGCTATAGGATCTGTTACCCATAAACCACAAAAAGCACTTTACAGAGACTGCACAGTCGCCATGTACCTAGAGCTGCAGAGATTTCTATCTCATTTAAACCATGTACTACAATGTGAAGTTACACCCTGTAGTAAGCACTATCGGCCACTAGGTGTCGCTGTGTTTGCTGTATAAAAAGGGGGGGGGGCAATTAATGGGCCTCTCCAGGGTAGAGTGCACCCCTGTCCAATCATTTACCTGATTGGATGCCTGTATACCATGCTGCTTGCTTCTGGTTCCGTTCCCCCCTTTCCAGTTCGTAGTAGAGTGCAAACTGAAGGGGAGAAGACGGATTCAGCGGCATTCTGGTAGTATAAAAATGACCTAGAGACGCTGTTACATAGTGGATTTAGGAGGTCGTTAATGTCCTGTATATTATATTACTTTGCCCTGGGTTAGCCCCTTATAATAACACCCCAATCTGGTGCTTGGGGTCTGGGGAGATCAGTATCGGGGGGGTGGGGGGATATGATCATATGGGCGTTGGGAGGAGTTTATATTCTGGGTGTTATAGGTGTGATCGGTTTTGGCCCTAGTAATGGAGAACGTGGCTTAGTAGGTGCCGTCAGTCACAGGGCATCTGATACTGGTGCTGCCACTTAGACATAGACATCTGTAATATCTTCAAAGCAATTGTGTCGCAGTTATATGGTGGATAACGCTGCTTAGTAAACCTGGCCCACACCAGTATCCTCCATGGTACAATAACCAGTGACGATTTGCTTTGCATGAAACAAAAAAAAGCTCTTTAAAGACCAGATGAGCCCTTTTTCACCAGGCACAAAATAGAGCTAAAATAATAAAAACATTAAGGAAAATAATCTATGAAATGATTTATATATGCCAAAGACTGGGCCACCATGTGATCTTGTCACTGAATAAAATTATATTTTTACCTTGCATTTTCCTACTTGGTCTTTTTGGGGCGATAATGCGGCACGGGGGTCCGGCGCTGCGGACTCTGAGACGCCATGTAAACAAATTATGATGCCTGGAGAGCTGATTTTTCTGGAGTGTTCGATTTTGGTACCTTTTGTACAAGGTGCAGACGCCATATAACGCACGCTGTCGCTGGCTAAATGCTACGGAAAGTGACTAATAAGCTCAAATATCAAAGCATGGCATTCTGGGATATGGTAGGTTGTGACCACAACAAGAAGGCTGCAAAACAATCTTAGTTTTATGAAGCTTTAATCTTATATGCTGTGTCCCTCCCCATTGCCGTATACTGGACAAATGATTATATAACAAGAGATATGGTAAGAACTTACCTTTGTTATCTCTGTTTCTACGAAGTCCATAGGGTCCACAGGGTTGACCTTGGGGTATAGCTGGATCTGGATCCACGGGCACCACGCAGTTAAAGCTTTTGCTGCTCCCAGGATGCACTTGGGTCCATCCTCCCCTATACCCCGCCCCCGAGCCACAGGCACCTCAGTTGGTAAGCAGCCAAGGCCGGAGGAGGAGACTAAACAGAGAGAAGGAAGACTGGAACACACAAGAAACCATACTCACAGAAATGGGAGACGGAAAACCGGTGACCAGCCACACAGCCCATATGAAGCCAGGTGCGTCAGGGCGGGCGCCCTGTGGACCCTATGGACTTTGTAGAAACAGATAACAAAGGTAAGTTATTACCATATCTCTTGTTTTCTACTTCAGGGTCCACAGGGTTGACCTTGGGGATGTCCCAAAGCAGTTCAACTAAGGGCGGGGACGCTCCTGTGCAGAAAGGAGAACCCGGCGCCCGAAGGATGCATCCTGAGAAGCAAAGGTGTCAAACGCATAGAAGCTCAAAAACGTCTGAATGGAAGACCAGGTGGCCGCCTTACCTAGCTGAACAGCAGAGGCGCCACGTCTAGCCGCCCAAGATGGACCCACAGAACGAGTGGAATGAGCCTTAACAGAGGCTGGAACAGGTAAACCCTTCTGTGCATAAGCCTCACAAATAACAGAACAAAGCCAACGGGCTAACGTTTGTTTGTTGGCAGGACAACCCCTCTTGTGAAAACCAAAGAGGACAAACAAAGAATCAGACTTCCTAACGGAAGCAGTCCGGTCCACATAAATTCTGAGAGCACGGACTACATCCAAGGAGGCCTCACCAGCTGAAAGATCAGGTGACTGAAAAGCTGGCACAACAAGTTCCTGATTGATGTGGAACTTCGAAACCACTTTAGGCAAAAACTCAGGACGAGTGCGAAGCACAGCCCTGTCCTGGTGAAAAATCAGAAAAGGGGGACGACAGGAAAGCACCCCCAATTCTGACACCCTCCTGGCAGAAGCAATTGGCAGGAGAAAAACAGTCTTAAACGTTAACCACTTGAGTTCTACCGACTCAAGAGGCTCAAAAGGAGGACCCTGCAGGACCCGAAGAACCACCACCAAGTCCCAAGGAGGCACGAAGGGAGGCTGGATTCTGAGAACACCTTGGAAAAAAGTGGGAACATCTGGCAGTGTAGCGATCCTTCGTTGGAACCACACAGACAGCGCGGACACATGAACCTTCAGGGAGGCAAGACGTAAACCTAGGTCCAAGCCTGATTGCAGAAATTCCAAGATCCTAGAAACTCTGTACACCTGAGGATCATAGTTTCTGGACTCACCCCACTGAAAGTAAGTGCGCCACACCCTGTGGTAAATCCGTGCGGAAGCAGGCTTGCGTGCCCTGAGCATGGTACTAATAACCGAACGCGAGAAGCCCCGAGACCTTAAGACGGCTGTCTCAAGAGCCACACCGTCAAAGACAGCCGACCCAGATCCGGGTAAAGGCAGGGCCCTTGAGACAATAGGTCCTGACACTGAGGAAGAAGGTACGGAGCGTCGATGGAGAGGCTCCTCAGATCGGAGTACCAAGGACGTCTGGGCCACGCTGGAGCACCAGCGTGCCGCCGTCCTGCTTGAATTTCCTCAGGACCTGAGGTAGCAGGGATATCGGAGGAAACAGATACGCCAGTTGAAACGTCCATTTCACCGACAGTGTGTCTACCAGACTTGCGCCTGTGTCTCTTGTCCTTGACCCGTACACGGGTAACTTGTGATTGTGACGGGAGGCCATCAAGTCCAGCTCCGGCAGCCCCCATCTGTCCACGAGTAGCTGAAACACCTCTGGGTGAAGCGACCATTCCCCGGGATGCACGTCGTGATGGCTGAGGAAGTCCGCCTCCCAATTGAGGACTCCTGGGATGAAGACCGCCGAGATTGCTGGAATGTGGCACTCCGCCCAAGCAAGGATGCGAGACGCCTCTGACATCGCAGCCCGACTGTGAGTTCCTCTCTGGTGGGTGATGTACGCCACCGTGGTGGCGTTGTCTGATTGAACTTGAACCGCCCTTCCTTGAAGAGCGGTGCCGGACGACTGCAGGGCCCTGTACACAGCTCGCAGTTCCAGGATGGTGATGGGGAGAAGTGCTTCCACAGTCCAACGTCCCTGAAGTGACAACGAGCCTGTCACTGCCCCCCAACCCCAGAGACTGGCATCTGTTGTGAGCAGGACCCAGTCCGGGATCCAAAAGGGGCGCCCCTTGACTAGATGAGCTGTCTGAAGCCACCAAGCCAAAGACTGCCGAACCTCCGGGGACAACACCAGCATCTGAGACCGGATCCGGTGAGGTAACCCATTCCATTCCGATAGAATCAGTCCCTGCAGGGGCCTGGAATGGAACTGGGCAAATTCCACCATGTCGAATGCCGACACCATGGACCCCAGAACTCTTATTGCCGAATGGACCGACAGGCTGCAACTGCTCAGGCAACTGTGTATCCGCAGCTGTAGGGAGGAGACCTTTTCCGGAGTCAGGAAGATCCTTTGCTGACGAGAATCTAGCAGGGCTCCCAAATGAACTATCCGCTGTGATGGAATCAGGGAGGACTTTCTCCAATTTATCAACCACCCGTGCGCTTGCAGACAAGCGATCGTCAGGTGGAGATGTTGAAACAGTACCTCCGGAGAGCTTGCCAGCAAAAGGAGGTCGTCCAGGTACAGCAGCAGCCGTACATTCTGGCTCCGAAGATGTGTGGCCATGATCGCCATCACTTTGGTGAATACCCTCGGTGCCGTGGAGAGGCCAAAGGGTAGCACCCGAAGCTGGTAGTGATGATGTAGGATAGCGAACCTCAGATACCGCTGGTGTGAAGGTGCTATCGGTACATGGAGGTAGGCGTCCTGGATATCCAGGGAGACCATGTAATCCCCAGGTTCCATCGCCAGAATGATGGAACGTAACGTTTCCAGCCTGAATTTGGGAACTCTGAGGAATTTGTTCAGAGACTTCAAATTGAGGATAGGGCGATGAGAACCATTCGGTTTCTGCACCAGAAACAGCAGAGTATTACCCCGTCCCTCGTTGTGACTGAGGAACGGGAACAATGACCCCTGCTTTCAGCAAGGACTCTATAGCTTCCTGAATCTGCAAAGTTTTCTCCTGAGAAGGACTCGTGCAGAAAAACTGGTGGGGCGGTCCGTGCCGAAAAGACAGGGTGTACCCCTGGGAGACCACTTCTCGAACCCAGGCATCCGTGGTGATATTGTGCCAGCACTGGGCAAATTGAAGAAGTCGGCCTCCCACTCTGGGGTCCCCAAGAGGGAGGCCCGTCCCATCAGGCAGAAGGTTTATCTTCCTGCTTGGAAGAAGGGTGCCTGGTACTCCAGGCCTGCTTCTTGGGCTTAGAGGCGGTCTTGGTCGCCGACTGCCTCGGGAAGGACTGACCTTTGGCCTTACCCTGGACCCGAAAGGCGGAGCTCCTCAACCTTAGCAGGTGCTGAAGCCGAAGGGAGGAAGGCTGAATTAGATTTAGCCAGAGTATCCACTATTTTGTCCAAGTCTGGACCAAATAGCAACTCCCCATTAAAAGGTAAGGCCTCCAGGCCCTTTTTAGAGTCTGCGTCAGCTCTCCAGGACCGCAGCCACAAGGACCGATGAGCAGACACAGCTGCAGCCGAAACCCTAGAGGTCAGCAGGCTGGCATCTAACGATGCTTCCCCAATATAGGAAGCAGCATCTCTCATCTGTCCTATTAACGCTCTCTGGATATCCGGAGCATCGTCTGGAAAAGTATCCTCTAAAGCGTTGGCCCAGCTCTCAACGGCTTTGACCACCCAAGAGATGGCCATGGATGGACGGGCCACTGCCCCAGAGAGAGAGTAGATAGACTTTAAACAAGTCTCCACTTTCCTGGCCGTGGGATCCTTCAAAGAGGAGATAGACGGTAATGGCAATGTAGCGCTTTTAATTAAGCGGGTGACATGGGAATCAACCGCAGGTGGGGTTTCCCATTTCCTGCAATGAGCCTCAGGAAAAGGATAGTTGGATGCCAACCGTTTCTGTGGTTGGAATCTCTTACTGGGTGACTGCCAGGCCCCCGCCATATGATCTGTCAACTGGTCAGACAGGGGAAAAACATTCAAAGTTACCTTTGCCTCTTTAAAATTAGGATACTTCGACCTAGGAGCCGGTGCATCCTCCTCTACATGAAGGATGGCCCGCACCGCCCTAACCAATGCCGGCACATTAATGGAGGACTTAGTCTCCACCTCCTGGGCCATGGCATCCGAGTCAGTGTCCTCATGTACTTCTCCATCTGAAGACACGTCCGTGTCCGTTAACTGCGCAGCCAGTGAAGCTGTAATGAGGCGCTTGGACTCCTTTGGGGGCATGTCATTTTGTAACATCGACTGAAAAGCCGAAGACGAGGCCGCAAGACTCTGAACAGAGCTGGAGAGTACATCCACCCAGGGTGGAGGAACCGCCTGAGAATACCCCTGAAAGGGCACCATGGACTGCTGCGTCACTGAGGGAGACTGTACATACACAGGCAACCCCGAATAAGGACCCACAGTCTGAGACCCGGGGGGAGACTGCAATAAATGCGGAAAACCCGGGGAATGGGGGATGGTAGACTGGGGCAACGCCCTAGTAGGGACTGCAGTTGGGACCGCTAAACGGTCCGCGATTGACGCCAGCATCTGCAAAAACATCGCCCAAGGAGGATCTTGCGCCGTAGGGGGTTTAGAGGGGCCAGGCACTAGCTGGCACCGCCCGCACAGACCATCCTGTGATAAATCCTCCCTATCAACCACTGCAGAACAGCGTCTGCAGGAAAACAACACAGGAGCCACGGAGAGCTCAATCTCCTCATCAGACACGACACAGTAAATTTTCAATAAATATGTATCACCGAGAAGAGGTAAGGCGTATATAACACCTGCGCACTCCCAAGTATGCAACACAAACAGCCCACAATCTGGTACTGAGTAGCACACCGCTGTATGTGACGGACCTCACAAATACTGTTTTATAGAATACCCCTTTTCCACCAAAATTACGGGTCTGACCCGGAGTTGGAACAGGGTTCCTATCCGGATCAGACCCGGAATTTAGCCGGCGCCAACTCGGGATATTCCCGAGTCGGCGCCGCTCACACCGCAGTCGGGTCTGCATAGACCTGGTTTTTCCGGCGTGAAAGTGGACACTTGGAGATGACGTCATCTCCAAGCGCCACTGAAGCCGCAACAATCATCCGGCTTGCGGCTCACTCCAGGTCATCAAGACCCGGAGTGCGCTGTACACACAGCAGGGTTTCACGGGCTACGCCCGTGTTAAACCCTGCTATTTATCTGGGTTGGATTGCCGGGTCACTCGACCCGGCGATCCAACCTTCTCCCCTTTTACACCAGGGAGCTGCACTGGGTATACCCTGCGATAACCCGGGATTTAGCTCCGGTGTAAAAGGGGTATAAGTGAGGTTACAGAAAAACACCCCTCCCCCACACACCTGTGGGCCGTAGGAGAAGGAAAGGGATAGTGATAAGATGACAGTAAGTAGAAATTAGCACAGACAGCAGCACTAGCAAAAGTCACATACCATGCAGGAAGTTATACTCACTGCACCTTCAGCTACAATCAACCTCCAAACTTCAGTGTCTGGGAGGGCTATAGCGCTGCGAACGCTGTCCTTTTGCAGGGGAGAGGTACACAGGGGGACCGGTCTATGCACCACCTGGGAGATCTGCGTTTGCCACGAGAAGATGGCCGCCGGAGAGCTCTGAGGAGGAG
The DNA here is from genome assembly GCA_031769625.1 of Taudactylus pleione. Taxonomy (NCBI): domain Eukaryota; kingdom Metazoa; phylum Chordata; class Amphibia; order Anura; family Myobatrachidae; genus Taudactylus; species Taudactylus pleione. The sequence goes on from JAUIMM010001331.1 coordinate 2,364,239, forward strand.
TGGCCATAGGAGGAACAGCCCAGTGACGCCAGCACGCATGAGAGAAGGCGCGCTGGGCTGAGGGGAGGAGCCGCTAAACCAGGGAAGGCTGCCTCCCCTGGCTAGTGATTAACCCCAGGTACGCTCGTTCCCTTCCAGCAATTATTCCCTGGTGGTCCAGCGGTCATGCGGGGTATTCCTAAAGAGGGGGAGCCCGCCGCCGCTACTAGCGCCGCCGGTCTGTCCCCAGAGACCGGCGGTGAGAGACTGCCTTTTTCCTCGCGGGCAACGCGATGCGCTGCCTGCGGCTTACCTGTCCCCGTGACTCCGGCAGCAGTCTGTGGGAGGTCCCGGAGCCCTGCTAGTACTGACTCCGGGGTCCCGCTGCGATCCCCAAATCAGTACTGGTGTCGCAGCGCCAGCGGGGTTGTTGGAGCGGTAGCGTGGACGTCCAGATGGACAGTCTGATGCTGCCGCTCTGAAGAAATAAATATAAATAAAATCTTCATTTAAAAAATAAAAAATAAGCTTAGAGTCTGCATATGCAGCCCCACTGTGCCAGGGTGACCCGACTCCGGCCGGGCACCAACTAAAACTGAGATGCCTCTGGCTTGGGGGCAAGGTATAGCGGAGGATGGACCCAAGTGCATCTTGGGAGCAGCAAAAGCTTTAACTGCGTGGTGCCCGTGGATCCAGATCCAGCTATACCCCAAGGTCAACCCTGTGGACCCCCTATGGACCCTGAAGTAGAAAAATAGTTTTTCTTAATTATGCAGTGCATTCTGTTTGTCACTAGGTGGCACTGCATCGCTTGTAAGTTCATTTCATTGCAGGTTACTTATAGCTGAGGACACAGTAACAGGTATGGTCTGCAAATAATCGGAACATGATTAAATAGTTATATGCAGCCACGCTATATACCCAGGATAGTTTTGCACCTTATAAGAAGCAATTTATTTATATGTTAAATTCTATTTGTCAACTAAATATGTTCATTTTTATCTTATTTTCTAGAAATGTACCCAGTAGTATACAGAGAATTTACTAGGCAGAGTGTGCTGGCCAGCTGAGCTTGCAATCTAATCTTTAGTTGGATGCACAGAAACAAATTTGTGTGTGTGTGTGTGTGTGTGTGTGTGTGTGTGTGTGTGTGTGTGTGTGTGTGTGCGCACCATTTCACATACCTTTCGGTTTTCAGTCCATATTTGGGGACCTCCAAAAGGCCGGAGCTTGCAATGAAGCACGCTGAGCTGCCCCAAAACGTGGGTGTAATTGGTTCAGGGCTTGTTGCATCCTGATTTGACTTGATAAATGATGGAAGGTGTGATATAATGTTGCAGTGAGATAGACATGTCAATCAGTGTGGCTAATACTTAATGTAGGATTGATAAGTATAGGAGACGAGGGATAATCTCTCTAATTAGACCTGAAGGAGGGCAGTGACTTATCGTGGTCACGGACAATTACTGGGGTTCTGCACCAAGAAGAGCATTTATACATTTGTGGCAACACCTTGTTGAGAAAGCCACAAGTCCTGGTCATTATGTATTTTACTAGGATCTAATTCAGTAATGATACATCCCGGACCAGTCTACTGCTTCAGCCAATGGCGAGTCTGCATTGGGTTTACTGTGGCCGGTGTATTTGGTAGGTCTGATGTTAGGGTGCTGGCAGATGGCACAGGAATGGGGGGAGTTCATAGCCCCAGGCTGGTCATGGCCACTAGCCAACTGTCCAAATGGTCACGATCTAAATTGGACTAAGACCTTTCACCTTCTGCAGAAAAAAGTCCCTTCCTACCAGTGTATGCACCGTGTTTTCTCGTGCAACAGCACAGGCGGTCATCACATGGGGCACTTTAAGTGTTTCACCCCCCCCTAATCTTGCCCCAACCCTCAGCAGTCTATTGTTTGTTTAGGAGCACGTGTGTACTATGTAGCAGACAAGGGGTACTGCTGTATGTCAGGAGGACATGTTAACAGATCATGAAACTCCATGTACTAGACGTGAATACATCTGTGCTTCCCCATGTTTTTCATTATGGAAGTGTAAGCGTTGGCCGTATGGTTAGATATCGCCATGTAGGGTAGATGACGGTCTCAGGAGCACTGGGCAACTTCTTCTGGCTCATTGACCTTCGGTTGGACAATGTTTTTCCAGAGTTAATGCCTAAGTCACAAAAAGTATCTAGAAAATTTATCTCAGAGATAGTGAGAACAATAACACAGAGTAATGAGCTGGTTATGTTACCAATGAAGGAGATAGTTGAGGATGGTTAAGCAAAGGTGGATATATCCATAAGAAAATGTGTGCAAGTTCTTTTGAAGGTAGAAAATCTAATAAGGGCAGAACCATTCTGCCAGAACAATAGGCCGAGACTGCGAGCTCTTCCATTTGAGGAGATCAGGGGCTAGAGGCCAGAAGATAAGATGGAGGAAGAAGTGGAGAATTGGACCAGACTGAGACCTGGAGGTGCGAGAAGAGAACCAGCCAAGACCCCATGGAAGGCCTATGAGATGCAGGTTCTGAGGAACACCCATGAGGGTTGTTGGGGATTCGTACATCTCCTGTTCACTATAAACCAGTTCTAAGCTATGACTCCTCCATAGGTTCCTTCTCTCCGTGTGGGATTTTCCCCCGTCCGTCTCTGTCTGTAGGAAGACTCTCTCTGGGCCATACCTGCTATTTTCATTTAAAACTAAACAGATCTGTTGATAAATTTGGATGCAGAAGGTGTGGCGTATATATGGCAAGTCCACCATCCACGGGACACGTCCCTGCTTCACCCACCAATTCTAAGAAGAGGTCCAGGTAACGGCCAACAAAGTGAATTTCTAATATTGTAGGTATCTGATCAGTCAATAAATAACAGCAGAAGAGAAAGTTGGCTTTTCAGGTCCTCTCTCATCTGTGCCGCATTTTTATAAACAGTCTGTTTGTAGCGAGCGCAGCTGGCAGTCAGGTCTCTGTGTCCTTTCGTCTCGGAGCCTGGAGCACGTAGAGAGATTTCTGGGAGACAGAATTCCTTGCAGGGGATGATGTAACTCAGGTATGTGAGAGGAAAGGGTGAGGGCGACTTTTCCCGTCACCTGTTGGCCATAAACTGAGGGAAAAACATGCTCCCCACAGCGCCACAGCAGGTCTTTGTGTCTCACAGTGACCTCAGCTGCTCAAACCCCCCCATCCCCAGATCCTTCAGCCCCTGATATTCGCCTACCACCCAGACACAAGGGGTAGATTTACTAAGGCTTCTAAAACTGACCAGCAGTGATGTTGCCCATGTTACTGATGAATCTTACAGTATGTTTTAAATAAACACTATAAATTATTATAGACTCTCTCATGCCAATCAGATTGTAGCTATCATTTCTTTATTGCATTCTTGAAAATGATAGACAGAATCTGGTTGCTGTGGGCAACACCACCATCTGTCTGTTTCTAGAAGCTTTAGTAAAACTACCGCAAGGATGGCATAGTCATGGGGTTTAAAGCAGAACCAAGAACCTTCTGCTCTTTTGGAACAATAAGCCCGATCTCCGTCTGGCAGAGCATGCTGAGATTTGTAGTTCCACAACAACTGAGAGCCACAGGTAGCTTAAATCTTTCCTAAAAATTCTTCCATTAATAACTGCTCCAGGTGGCATAGAAATTGGTGACCTAACTACAGTCACTGCAGTCCAGCATGTGCTATGGGGTAACAGAAATGCATTTGTGCTATTTTAATTTATTATTTTTTTATGTTGTCATTTTGTATAATGTTTATGTTGTTGTCATTTTGTATAATGTTTATGTTTTTTCCAGAGAGTTTGAATTTGAATGTGCAGTCGCTTTGTTCAGAGACCGTCTTGTAGCCGGCTGACTTGCTGAAACATGTAATGTAAGCTTAGATCACACGTGCTCTCTGGATGACTGGAATCCTCTATGGGAGATCACCCACAGTGCTGGCTGCAAGGCTCACCCACTCCTCCACCCCAGGAGGGGTGCTCTCCACACATCAACCAGCAGCTGTTTATGGCGACTTCTGGGCCCAAACAATCTACAACACCCAATACATTATTGGAGCCCAGTGTCGCAGATATCAAATCATCCGTCACCAAAAATCTGTGCGTCAAAGCTGACAATCCGGGTCTTTGTTATCAATTTATTGTTACAGAATTGTAAAGTGCGGGCATTGGGCCTGATTCAGAGCCGCTCGTAAGCGGCCGCTCGTTCGTTCCGAGCGATGTTCGCACATCTGCGCATGCGTATGGGTATTAGTACGCATGCGCGAACCAGTCAGTGCGGCCAGAAATGGTGTGCTCGCAATATAGCGAATGCCTGCTATTTTGAGTGACAGGATGAGGCGTTTGTGGGTGGTAACAGGGGAAGGTGCTTGAAAACGGGGAGTGGAGATCAGAACGCAGGCGTGCTTAAAGGTCAAAACGAGCGTTTTAAGGGTGTGCATAATTAATACAGCAGCGTCATTGACCACGTCAGTTGGGTGTCTTTTAGCCAGAACTGCTCGCAATATTGCGATAGGAAAAAACAACCACAAGAATAGCGAGCAGTTCATACACTGTTCGATGTACTCGATTAATCTAATAAATAGCGGACATGATGTATGGTGCGAGCGGCCAGGGGGCGTTTTGTACAAAAAAACGTCCGCATGTTTTGTTCGCTCGTTCAGATATGGAGGTGTCTACAGACCGCAAAGAGCGAACGTTTAATTTAAATAGCCACCCCCTTTGTCTGAACGAGCGAGCGCAAATAGCGTCCGGGTCTGAATCAGACCCATTGTACAGAGCATTTTTAGCAAACACGTTTCCAGAAGAATTAGAACCCCAGGCAGAAGAGCTTGCAATCTAACAAACATCTTCTGAAAGATTAGAGGTTCCTTGGATCGCATTCGGTCATCTGTGATATTAGCGCCTATGGGTGATGGTATCATCGCATCATCCAGCGCAATACTGGTCTCAGGGTGTTGAGGTGATGGTTAACGTGCGTTGCGCAGTCCTGTACTTAGGTCATATTTAGCACTAATGATGTCCTATGCATTGTGACACGAGCACCCAACATATTTTGTCCAACACTTTATCCTCCATTACTGTATTTTACGAGGACAGATCTGTTAGCAAGGAAAGAAAAAAAATATATATATATATTTAAAAAAAATCAAACGCAGTAAAATTATCAAAAAATATTTCACGGATATTACACCCCCTGGTATTAAAGCCATGATGGTGAGGTTATTACTCTCAGTGCTGGTTATGGTATTTATTAGTCATGGCAGGCTCAGCCTTTCCCCACCTGTTTGTACAGCGCTGCGGAACCTCTTGGCGCTGAATAAGTAATAACCTGAATGTAATGTTTGCCTGGCTTTGGCTCTTCACATGAGATTTGCACAGAGACAAACAGACTTCATCTAGATGCGGCTCTGAGCTGTCTTATTAATGTGCCTCCTTTTATGTGTAACGTTTCCTGTGTTTGCCATAGAGAGCTCGGCGCCTGTCAGACCCACCTGCACCTACCTGCAGGACCCGACTTGCCTCCTCAGCTCCCCTGGGTAAACTTGCACATTGCTGTGCGTGTGTTACTGGTGAGTATATCCCCTTCAAGTTCACTCAGGTTTATTGTAGTAACGACGTCCTTATGTTCTGCCCGATGCCTAATATGAGGGTTTTCTACCTTCTGACAGATTTTCTATCCTAACTATATTACTTTGTAAGGACAATGAGATATTCCACCATGTTGGATGGACCTGTTTATTGGGAGTTTGTGGCTGATATTTTAAGAACAATGCTGGTATTGACATTAGTTATTACTTGACTCGAGGTTCTGTTCTCCCACCCCCCAATCCCCAGGGCTGGATGCTGAACACTTGCAACCAGGTCGAAGGTGGCCCAGAGCGCATGCGCACGATGGAGCCGGCTCCGTTGTGCGCATGCGCGAGACCCGGATAGCGACGGGCAATCCGTCGCTCCGGGTCTCGCACCAAAGGGTGCGTGCTGTCGATGTTGAGTGACAGCACGCCCCCTTTGGTGGGTGGGCCGGGGGGGGGGATGGTTGCCCAAACAGGCCTTCCCATGAGAACGCCTACCATTTGGGGCCGGCCCCACTGACATCACAAGTGATGTCAGTGGAGAGATTCCGGCTCTGTTAGAGCCGAAATCTCTCTGGGGCTTGCGGCCACGAGACCCTATCACAAGGGTCTCGTCGCAAGCCCGATGGTCGCGATGGTCTTGACCATCGCGACCATCATCATGGCCGCTCTAAAAAAAAACAAAAAAACACCAGCCCTGATTCAGAGCGAGCGGCTCTGAATCAGGCCATATATTCTTTTGGGCAGTGTACTGTTGTGGAGTTTATATAATGATGAGGACCTGCTTTTAGTCTTTATTATTACGCAGAGCTTTAGAAAGATAATGCACCGCACCTTTATTATTGTTATAGTGTTTTATATATATATGGCGCCCAAGGGATTATGTGTAAAATGACATGGAGAGAACACAAAGAGGAGAGGAACAGAACAGTAGTAGGTTACAGTAAACCAGGAGGGAGATGATAAGGGGCGCAGATGGCAGTGGCTTCCAAGAGACAAAGGGCCGGATCTAGGAAATATTACAGGCGTAAGAGGACATATGAGGAGAAGCGGGTGGATAACACTTGGACTTGAGAAATGGTGGAGAGGGATCCACATGGTGACATGGTTCCGTAGGAGGGCTTATTGGTGGATCCACATGGTGATGCGGTTCCGTAGGAGGGCTTATTGGTGGATCCACATGGTGATGTGATTCAGAAGCTGGGCTTACTGGTGGATCCACATGGTGATGTGGTTCAGTAGCTGTGCTTATTGGTGGATCCACATGGTGACGCGGTTCCGTAGGAGGTCTTATTGGTGGATCCACATGGTGAACTGGTTCAGTAGCACTGCTTATTGGTGGATCCACATGATGACGTCGTTCAGTAGCACTGCTTATTGGTGGATCCACATGACATGGTTCAGTAGCACTGCTTATCGGTGGATCCACATAACATGGTCCAGTAGCAGTGCTTATTGGTGGATCCACATGGTGACTCGGGTCTGTAGGAGGGCTTATTAAAGGATCCAGATGGTGACGCAGTTCAGTAGCACTGCTTATTGGTGGATCCACATGGTGACGCATTCTGTAGGAGGGCTTATTGGTGGATCCAGATGGTGATGCGGTTCAGTAGCAGTGCTTATTGGTGGATCCAGATGGTGACATGGTTCAGTAGCTGTGCTTATCGGTGGATCCACAAACTATCTTGCTCCCTTGTGCATGTGCACGAGTGTATCATCAATAGCTCAAACCATTGAATGGTTTAGAAATGATGGTTACATGCCATTGTAATACATGTAGCAATGGCGGCCAATCCATAGCCACTCTTCGGATGGACATCCCTATCTTTGTCTGTAATATTTGGGTCTGTTGGTGCAGCAGGAAGATGGTGGCTCATGTACCTCCCAACTTTGCAGCTCTTTGTAATCAGGATTTGTGACAACCTTGAGAGCGGGTATGATCATGTCACAATGGAGGAGTGAATGGCACTTCAGCAGTGAATGTGAATGGACTATTTATTTCTAGGGTTGACCATCGACTGCTCTGCTGTCGATGGTTTTAAACAAGCAGTTAGAAACTATTGACTGAGTCATTGATGGTTTAACCTTGAATAGACCGCGCCTGGCATTAGCTATCGGGACTCCACCACCAATGTACACTATAGGCGACCTATCACTGATGGTAAAACTATAAAACTATTACCAGTGCCATCAGTCCATCGATGGTTGCTAATCATCACTGGTAAATGGCCAACGCTATTCATCTCAACTGTCTGACCCATGGGTAAAAGGTGCCTGAGGCCAGGTTGGTGGAACAGAACCTATACTTTGTTACTGCCCCACCTCAATAGAACATCACGCTCCTCCCAGGCCTATAGTGGTGATCTGTGATCGCATAAACCCTTGTCTTTTACACAAATAATGAACCCCTGTCCAACCCCCCACCCCTGCAGAGCGGATATGTCCCTATCCTGTGATGATATCTCTGTAGAGGTCAGTCAGTGACTAATGCGGTGGCAGCAACGTACCATATGTATCACATCAGGGGAGGGGGATCTCTGTTTGCATATACAATAGAGTAGAGAAGTATCTAAGAAATGTTCTTAGAATAACTCATGGAGGCAGAGAGGAGACAGGATTCATACATTGTAGTCAGGTGACATGAGGACCATACAATAGCCGCCTAGCACAGCCAGGATGATTCTTATATTTGCCAAACACTGTCAGTATGTACAATGGATGACTTCCCACCTCAAGCCTCCGTAGATCCAGTGACTTTCCATGTAATGTGTCAGTAAGTACAGTGACTTCCTGTGTAGCATGTCAGTAAGTACAATAGACGACTTCCCATGTAATGTGTCAGTAAGACAAATTGAGACTTCTCATGTAATGCATCACTAAGTAGAATAGATGACTTCCCATGTAATGTGTCAGTAAGTACTGTGGATGTCTTCCCATGTAATGTGTCAGTAAGTACTATGGGCATCTTCCCATGTAATGTGTCAGTAAGTACTATGTGCATCTTCCCATGTAATGTGTCAGTAAGTACTATGTGCATCTTCCCATGTAATGTGTCAGTAAGTACTATGGGCATCTTCCCATGTAATGTGTCAGTAAGTTATATGGGCGTCTTCCCATGTAATGTGTCAGTAAGTACTGTGGATGTCTTCCCATGTAATGTGTCAGAAAGTACTATGGGCGTCTTCCCATGTAATGTGTCAGTAAGTACTATGGGCATCTTCCCATGTAATGTGTCAGTAAGTACTATGGGCATCTTCCCATGTAATGTGTCAGTAAGTACTATGGGCGTCTTCCCATGTAATGTGTCAGTAAGTACTATGGATGACTTCCCATGTAATGTGTCAGTAAGACAAATTGAGACTTCTCATGTAATGCATCACTAAGTAGAATAGATGTCTTCCCATGTAATGTGTCAGTAAGTACTATGGGCGTCTTCCCATGTAATGTGTCAGTAAGCATTATGGATGACTTCCCATGTAATATGTCAGTAAGTACTATGGATGACTTCCCATGTAATGTGTCAGTAAGACAAATTGAGACTTCTCATGTAATGCATCACTAAGTAGAATAGATGACTTCCCATGTAATGTGTCAGTAAGTACTATGGGCGTCTTCCCATGTAATGTGTCAGTAAGTAGTATGGATGACTTCCCATGTGTTGTGTCAGTAAGTACTATGGATGACTTCCCATGTGTTGTCAGTAAGTACTATGGATGACTTCCCGTGTGTTGTGTCAGTAAGTACTATGGGTGACTTCCCATGTAATGTGTCAGTAAGTACTATGGGCGTCTTCCCATGTAATGTATCAGTAAGTACTATGGATGACTTCCCATGTAATGTGTCAGTAAGTACTATGGATGACTTCCCATGTGTCAGTAAGTACTATAGATGACTTCCCATGTGTTGTGTCAGTAAGTACTATGGATGACTTCCCATGTAATGTATCAGTAAGTACTATGGATGACTTCCCATGTAATGTGTCAGTAAGTACTATGGATGACGTCCCATGTAATGTGTCAGTAAGTAGTATGGATGACTTCCCATGTGTTGTGTCAGTAAGTACTATGGATGACTTCCCATGTAATGTGTCAGTAAGTACTATGGGCGTCTTCCCATGTAATGTGTCAGTAAGTACTAAGGATGACTTCCCATGTGTTGTGTCAGTAAGTACTATGGATGACTTCCTGTGTAATGTGTCAGTAAGTACTATGGATGACTTCCCATGTAATGTGTCAGTAAGTACTATGGATGACTTCCCATGTAATGTATCAGTAAGTACTATGGATGACTTCCCATGTAATGTGTCAGTAAGTACTGTGGATGACGTCCCATGTAATGTGTCAGTAAGTACTATGGATGACTTCCCATGTAATGTATCAGTAAGTACTGTGGATGACTTCCCATGTAATGCGTCAGTAAGTACTATGGATGACTTCCCATGTAATGTGTCAGTAAGTACTGTGGATGACGTCCCATGTAATGTGTCAGTAAGTACTATGGATGACTTCCCATGTAATGTATCAGTAAGTACTATGGATGACTTCCCATGTAATGTATCAGTAAGTACTGTGGATGACTTCCCATGTAATGCGTCAGTAAGTACTATGGATGACTTCCCATGTAATGTATCAGTAAGTACTATGGATGACTTCCCATGTAATGTGTCAGTAAGTACTATGGATGACTTCCCATGTAATGTATCAGTAAGTACTATGGATGACTTCCCATGTAATGTGTCAGTAAGTACTGTGGATGACGTCCCATGTAATGTGTCAGTAAGTACTATGGATGACTTCCCATGTAATGTATCAGTAAGTACTATGGATGACTTCCCATGTAATGTATCAGTAAGTACTGTGGATGACTTCCCATGTAATGCGTCAGTAAGTACTATGGATGACTTTCCATGCAATGTGTCAGTAGGTACCTTGGATGACAGTAAGTATAATAACTGAGGGTACATCACACTGTATAAAATTTGGCACGCATCTCAGTGGTTACTGATGTATGTAAAACTGCATGTGATTCCCAGACTTATAGGGGAGCATTCACAGGGAGTTAGAGGGACATCTCTAGTGTGTGTGTGTATGTGTGTATGTGTGTATGTATGTATGTATGCACACACACTCCTTAGTCTGTTCCAGAGATGCAAGTGTTAACCCCTGGTCCTCAGCGTGAGGCTGAGTGTAACTGAACTCTGTTTCTTTAGGACCCAGTGGAGCTGCTGAGCCTGGATGTAGGGATCTGTCCCCCTTTGAGAGCCTCAGACAGAGGACAGCAAGAGACTGCAAGACACATCCAGAGAGAGAGAGAGAGAGAGAGAGAGAGAGAGACAGCCAGGACCCTGCATCACTCCCTCTGTTCTGCATACTGGTGAGTGATAATCACCCCCCACAGACTGCAGTCAGCCCCCCACATCCTTCCACAGGGTAACTGCAGGGTTCCCTCCACGGGGTGCTGGTTGGGGAGCCTGGGGGCACTAATATCATCAGATATTACTAGTATATAGCTACTCAGTATGAAGATATTAGTAAATAACACACACACACACATATATATATATATAGCTATTCAGTATATATTCAGGATACAGTCAGTATACAGTCATTGTACCTCACCTCGCAGCAGGTAAAGTGTCTCTGACCCCTCAGGGTGACCTGCAGGGAATACAGGACGGTAACGTGTAGAGTCCGTGATTTATCCTCTATGGGAAAAGCATCCGGCACTCACCTAAAGTTACTGTGACACTATAGCAGCTCCCACACTGCGGCCACATCCCCAGGTGCTGACTCCATGTATCCCTGAGTGATCGCACTGACTGCTCCTCCATGTATCCCTGAGTGATCGCACTGACTGCTCCTCCATGTATCCCTGAGTGATCGCACTGACTGCTCCTCCATGTATCCCTGAGTGATCGCACTGACTGCTCCTCCATGTATCCCTGAGTGATCGCACTGACTGCTCCTCCATGTATCCCTGAGTGATCGCACTGACTGCTCCTCCATGTATCCCTGAGTGATCGCACTGACTGCTCCTCCATGTATCCCTGAGTGATCGCACTGACTGCTCCTCCATGTATCCCTGAGTGATCGCACTGACTGCTCCTCCATGTATCCCTGAGTGATCGCACTGACTGCTCCTCCATGTATCCCTGAGTGATCGCACTGACTGCTCCTCCATGTATCCCTGAGTGATCGCACTGACTGCTCCTCCATGTATCCCTGAGTGATCGCACTGACTGCTCCTCCATGTATCCCTGAGTGATCGCACTGACTGCTCCTCCATGTATCCCTGAGTGATCGCACTGACTGCTCCTCCATGTATCCCTGAGTGATCGCACTGACTGCTCCTCCATGTATCCCTGAGTGATCGCACTGACTGCTCCTCCATGTATCCCTGAGTGATCGCACTGACTGCTCCTCCATGTATCCCTGAGTGATCGCACTGACTGCTCCTCCATGTATCCCTGAGTGATCGCACTGACTGCTCTCTGCCTGGTCCTGGGAATGGCTGTAAGAATGAAACATTACACCCCCTGCAAAGTGTGTTGTACTATAGTGTGTGTGTTGTGTGTTGTAATATAAAAGTGTGTTGTAATATAATCTGTATATTGCATGTGTATATATATTGATAAAATACACACATACACGTAGTATATATGTGTGTGTGTGTGTGTGTGTGTTTATATATATATTGTATATGTGTGTGAACACGGCAGCACTGAGCATTGTTTCGTGCAACGTTTTACCTTCAATTGCATCTTATTCAAAGCGATGTGAATAGGACACACAGGCAATTACAATGACATGAGGCACGCCTGTATTCTGTGTGCGCGCTGCGGCTGGATGTGCATGCCAAATGCTACGTTACAGTGTCACAGCCACTGACAGTCACAATCACAGCCACTGACAGTCACAATCACAGCCACTGACAGTCACAGTCACAATTACAGCCGCTGACAGTCACAGCCACAGTCACAATCACAGCCGCTGACAGTCACAATCACAGCCGCTGACAGTCGCAGCCGCTGACACAGCCACTAACACAGTCACAATCACAGCCACTGACAGTCGCAGCCACAGTCACAATCACAGCCGCTGACAGTCGCAGCCACAGTCACAATCACAGCCACTGACAGTCGCAGCCACAGTCACAATCGCAGCCACAATCACAGCCGCTGACAGTCGCAGCCACAGTCACAATCACAGCCACTGACAGTCGCAGTCACAATCACAGCCGCTGACAGTCACAGTTACAATCACAGCCGCTGACAGTCACAATCACAATCACAGCCGCTGACACAGCCACAATCACAGCCACTAACACAGTCACAATCACAGCCACTCGCAGCCACAGTCACAATCACAGCAGCTGACACAGTCACAATCACAGCCACTGACAGTCGCAGCCACAGTCACAATCACAGCCGCTGACACAGCCACAACCACTAACACAGTCACAATCACAGCCACTGACATTCGCAGGCACAATCACAGCCACTGACAGTCGCAGCCACAGTCACAATCACAGCCGCTGACAGTCGCAGCCACAGTCACAATCACAGCCACAGTCACAATCACAGCCGCTGACAGTCGCAGCCACAGTCACAATCACAGCCACTGACAGTCGCAGCCACAGTCACAGCCACTGACAGTCGCAGCCACAGTCACAATCACAGCCGCTGACAGAGCCACAATCACAGCCACTAACACAGCCACAATCATAGCCACTGACACAGTCACAATCACAGTCGCAGCCACTGACACAGCCACAATCCCAGCTGCTGACACAGCCAGTCACAGCCGCTGACACAGCCACAATCCCAGCTGCTGACACAGCCAGTCACAGCCGCTGACACATTCACATCTGCTGACACAGCCACAGTTTACAGCCGCTGACAGTCGCAGCTGCTAACACAGGCACAGTCGCAGCCGCTGACAGTCACAGCCACAATCAGTCGCTGACACAGTCGCAGCCGTTGACACAGCCACAGTCCCAGCCGCTGACAGTCACAGCTGCTGACACAGCCAGTCACAGCTGCTAGCACATTCACATCCGCTGACACAGCCACAATCACAGCCACAGTTTACAGCCGCTGACAGTCACAGCCACAATCTCAGCCACTGACATAGTCACAGACACAGTCGCAGCCGCTGACACAGCCACAGTCGCTGACACAGCCACAGTCGCAGACACTGTAACGTAGCATTTTGCATGGGTGTCCTGTGGCTCCTGGCAGCAGATATTGGGGTTTCTTGGTCACCTTTCCAGCAGTATTAGCTATTTATAAATGCATTGTGCCTTTCTGTATATTTAGTTTATTACACACAGGCGATGAGGGGTTAATCTCCGTGTCTCCCCTCTGATGTAATAATTGTGTCGTTTCATGGTGTAAGTGTCTTTTGAATGGATTATTTACTCACTCCTCTATTATATATTATATATACCGGGGGGGGGGTTCCCCACTCCTGTAGCACCCTTTCCTGCTGTGGCCCCTAACCTTAGCTTTGTGGGGCCCCAGGGATGTAGCGCCTGGCTCTGTGTCTGCACAGCTGGCCGCAGGCTGGGAACGCAGACCTGGCTGAGGTAGGCACAGACAGGGGGAGGAGGTGGGGGGGTCTCCATACACTGCACCCCCTCCCTCCAGCTCCTTAGTACCAGTAAGTAGGTTGTAATTAGAGTGTTTGATTTTTGGCTGCAGACCAGGACAAGAAACACAAACTTGCTGTCTAGTTCCCCCTCTCTCACACATGGAAACGTATAAAGGGGATTCAGGGGGGGAGGATGGGAGTGGTCCCTGGGGGGGAGGCTGTCCTGTTTTTGGATGCTTGTGGAGGAGTGGGCTAGAGGGGGGATGTTGATGAATCCCAGATGTTTCCATACTGTATGAACATTGCAGACTGAGTAGAACAAAGGCATTCTTTATTATATGAGGGTGCAGGCTGTGCTGGGGCTGATTACTATCACAGCTGTACATCACCTTTATCCTGGGAGACCGGGGGTGTAATAATAACCGGGTGACAAACTTGCTTTATGGAGCTTCTCCAACAGCTGACAGGATTCCCAGCACCTCTTAATTTACCTCTATATAGTGACATACCTATAACAGCTGGGATATAGGGGGGGGGGTAGCTGTCAGTCACTCACTACGGAGGCTTTGTACACCCTGGGGGGGCTTCCTGTAGCATGGTGCCATGCAGACAGTTCATTATGGTAATACCTATAGGCCATGTAATGGAGTTATCACATTAATCTGTGGCCGGTGAGAATACACACCCTGCAGTGCTTAGTAAACGCTCCGTATATGCTGCATAGTGGACTGTTCCCGAATTCCAGGGATAACAGTGGTTGTACAGCCTTAGCTATGCTTCCTATTATCCCGCCTCCATAGTAGGGGCAGCCTCCTGTCTGATCCTGTCTTCCAATATTTATTGGTGAGAGGATTTTAAATGCAAAGAAATTCCGCTGCAATCGTATCCAGTATACATAACATAATGGGGGGTTGTAGTACCCCAACATGTCTATGTGATGCGCTCTCAGAAGTGTCTAATAGCAGTGCCCCTGGAGATGATATAAGCACTGGTACACACATGGGGGGACTCCGGGAGACCAGTCTGGCGCTGATGATGCAACTCACAGTGAATTGTGTGATCATGGATCACACTGCACAATGGCGCAAATCATGGCGGCGTACAGCTGGGGAGCGTGGCCATGATGTTACGTTCACGGCTCCACGTTGTGTGGCCAACTCTTATGTTCGATGGGTTCATACCTCATGGTGACGTTAACTGTAGGAAGTTGCGCTAAGTTGCCTCTGTTTGTATTGTCTGGGAAACGGGGCGTCCATTGCTGACGGCTGACCCCCAAAGGCAAAACAGGGTTTCACTTAGTGTGACAACATAATCTAATGCCCTCCAAGGGGTGGAGACTGTGCAGTTAGGAGGGGGCGATGCCAAGGAAACTTTTTTGGCTATGTGAAACGTTGTCATTAGCTGCCCCCTGGTGGCACCGATCTGAGGCTGGGACGTCTTGTGCGCTATTGAGATGCACTTTATATGGTGCAGCTGGTTTATATGCGCACAGCAGATCATGCGGTTACAGATTAAGGCCCGTATTCAATTAGTCTCGCACCCGCGATACTTTTTCGCCTGCCAGAATTTTCGCCTACATCGCGTATTTTAGCTGCGGAAACTTATCGTGCGCATACCCGCGATTCGCCCTATTCAATTCCAAAAGACTCGAAAACGGAGATACGCGATGTCAGAACAGGTGAAAAGTGGTGTCGGAAACGGGGAAATCAACCTGACACCCCCTAAAAAGATGCAGAAACATTGGGGATCAATGTAGTAGTGCCCGATTAGCCCTAATGAAACATTTTGGGGTACTTAGGTGCGCACAATTGCCTCTATTTAGCGTCTTTGCACAAATGGTGAAGAATGGCGTAAAGATTTATTATTAGGAGAAAAGAAGTAGTTCAGGTAAATTTGGGGTACCTGAAAATGGGTGCAAGCATATTTAAAAGTTGCTAAAGTGAAGTTATAAGAAACATAAATAACGCACCTTCAGCAATCACCTGCAATCCAAAAAAACGCCTCACCCGTACTTGCAGACCCCCCCAAAAGTCTTTTTCGGTACTTTTTAAGTTTGTACCCCCACTTTGCACTTTTTCGGCCCCTTTTTCAAAGTGCTCTTTTGGGGTGTTCCTCACTTTTTGTTTTAGGGGTCTTTTGACGCAGATATCTTTTGGGGGGCTGGTTTCCCCACTTTTGCACCCCTAAGTAGCGATTTTGCACTTTTTTTCGCCACCTATTTATAGGTGAATCTTTTTCGCCTATTGCATTGCGTTTCCGCCTGGTGAAAAGTCGCAATCGGCGATACTTTTTCGCGTGTCTGAGTGTCTTAACGCCGTTTCAGAGGCGTGCATAATTAATACGGCGCGTCATAGTACACGTCACTTAGTTGTTTTACACACTGTAGCACTCGCAGTGCTTGTGATAGGGTATGGTCAGCCACAAGTGCTGCGATTGCATCCGATGGTACTCGATGTTACCGATGGTTGCATACACTTCCTGGAGATGACGTGCATAAGTGGGCGTCTTAATACAGACTAGTGGGCGTTTAAATACACCCTGCGATCACACGCCAAGCCATAGGGGGGGTACTAATGCCTTGCCGTGCGATCGGCTGCCTTTGCCGGATTTGCATACGCTGGGTGCGTGCGAACGCATCTAGCGAGCTAATCTGAATCGAGCCGTTTGCGCCAAGTGGTTTCAGGTTTATCCGCCAGCCTGGCGCAGACCGTATTCTAGGGGTATTTCCCAGGCGCGTCATAGTACACGTCACTTGGTTGTTTTACACACTGTAGCACTCGCAGTGCTTGTGATAGGGTATGGTCAGCCACAAGTGCTGCGATTGCATCCGATGGTACTCGATGTTACCGATGGTTGCATACACTTCCTGGAGATGACGTGCATAAGTGGGCGTCTTAATACAGACTAGTGGGCGTTTAAATACACCCTGCGATCACACGCCAAGCCATAGGGGGGGTACTAATGCCTTGCCGTGCGATTGGCTGCCTTTGCCGGATTTGCATACGCTGGGTGCGTGCGAACGCATCTAGCAAGCTAATCTGAATCGAGCCGTTTGCGCCAAGTGGTTTCAGGTTTATCCGCCAGCCTGGCGCAGACCGTATTCTAGGGGTATTTCCCAGGAATGGGATGTGGTGGGCGCCTGGATATATACAGGGAAGGCCAATAGGCCCCTTAGGCATGTAAAGACGCGGGAAGATTTCTGGCTCCTAATTTTATGTTTGTTGTAAAGGAACCTAATTGTGCTGCCGATTTCCTCACTTCTATCACCCAAAAAAGACCAAACCTACTGCAGTTTGCATCCTGCATTGCACAGTGCTATGTACTATTAGTATATTGTCTCTCTGAGGCTGCATGTCGCTGGATCTCGCTGTAACTGCGCTGCGAGGGGGGGGGGGGCTTTTCTCTCCTTGCAGAGATATGGGGGCTGCGGGCCAGGTTTGGCTGATATCCAGCTACCTCATAATAACCCAGATTGCTACATTCCTGTCTCATAATTAAGTTATGTCTACTGACTGCTGACACGTGATTGCTGACAAGCCAGACTCTTAGATTGTAAGCTCCTCTGGGCGCACCTCACTTGTGTTTCCTGATCTCTAGCTTGTTATAAAGCACCATGCAAATACGAGGTGCAATGTGTTACAGGGTTACTGCTAGCAGCCATTCATAAATATAGATATAAAACTTTTCTAACCTCATCATAACAGAGGACGTTTACTATGAGAATGGGACCATTAGGATCAATGCTCAGCAGGCTTCCTGCCTGTACTCCATACAATACTGTCATCAGATTGTAAATCAAGGAAACAAGCAGTGGCAGCACAGTCACTACAGTATGGGTCAGTATATGGCAGCACAGTCACTACAGTATGGGTCAGTATATGGCAGCACAGTCACTACAGTATGGGTCAGTATATGGCAGCACAGTCACTACAGTATGGGTCAGTATAGGGAAGCACAGTCACTACAGTATGGGCCAGTATGTGGCAGCACAGGCACTACAGTATGGGTCAGTATGTGGCAGCACAGTCACTACAGTATGGGTCAGTATGTGGCAGCACAGTCACTACAGTACGGGTCAGTATGTGGCAGCACAGTCACTACAGTATGGGTCAGTATGTGGCAGCACATTCACTACAGTATGGGTCAATATGTGGCAGCACCGTCACTACATTATGGGTCAGTATGTGGCAGCGCAGTCACTACGGTATGGGTCAGTATGTGGCAGCGCAGTCACTACATTATGGGTCAGTATGTGGCAGCGCAGTCACTACAGTATGGGTCAGTATGTGGCAGCACAGTCACTACAGTATGGGTCAGTATGTGGCAGCACAGTCACTACAGTATGGGTCAGTATGTGGCAGCGCAGTCACTACATTATGGGTCAGTATGTGGCAGCGCAGTCACTACAGTATGGGTCAGTATATGGCTGCACAGTCACTACAGTATGGGTCAGTATAGGGCTGCACAGTCACTACAGTATGGGTCAGTATAGGGCAGCACAGTCACTACAGTATGGGTCAGTATAGGGCAGCACAGTCACTACAGTATGGGTCAGTATAGGGCAGCACAGTCACTACAGTATGGGTCAGTATAGGGCAGCACAGTCACTACAGTATGGGTCAGTATAGGGCAGCACAGTCACTACAGTATGGGTCAGTATAGGGCTGCATAGGCACTACAGTATGGGTCAGTATAGGGCAGCACAGTCACTACAGTATGGGTCAGTATAGGGCTGCATAGGCACTACAGTATGGGTCAGTATATGGCTGCACAGTCACTACAGTATGGGTCAGTATAGGGCTGCACAGTCACTACAGTATGGGTCAGTATAGGGCAGCACAGTCACTACAGTATGGGTCAGTATAGGGCAGCACAGTCACTACAGTATGGGTCAGTATAGGGCAGCACAGTCACTACAGTATGGGTCAGTATAGGGCAGCACAGTCACTACAGTATGGGTCAGTATAGGGCAGCACAGTCACTACAGTATGGGTCAGTATAGGGCTGCATAGGCACTCTGTATCAGCATGGGTCGGTATATGGCAGCGCTATCACTATGTATAAGCATGGGTAGCTATATGGCAGCGCTGTCACTATGTATAAGCATAGGTAGGTATATGGGAGTGCAGTCACTATGTATCAGTATGGGTAGGTATATGGCAGTACAGTCACTATGTATCAGCATTAGTCAGTAAAGCTGTGGCCAAAAGTTGTGAGAATGACACAAGTATTGGTTGTCACAAAGTTTGCTGCTTCAGTGTTATTAGACCTCTATGTCAGATGTTACTATGGTATACTGAGGTAACATTACAGCATTACATAAGTGTCAGATGTTGCTATGGTATACTGAGGTAACATTACAGCATTACATAAGTGTCAGATGTTACTATGGTATACTGAGGTAACATTACAGCATTACATAAGTGTCAGATGTTACTATGGTATACTGAGGTAACATTACAGCATTACATAAGTGTCAGATGTTACTATGATATACTGAGGTAACATTACAGCATTTCATAAGTGTCAGAGGCTTTTATTGACATTTACATTAAGTTTATGCAGAGAGTGAATATTTGCAGTGTTGACCCATCTTTTCCAAGACCTCTGCAATTCGCCCTGACATGCTGTCACTCACCTTCTGGGCCACATACTGACTGATGGCCGCCCATTCTTGCCTAATCAATGCTTGGAGTTTGTCAGAATTTGTGGGTTTGTTTGTACACCCGCCTCTTGAGGAATGACCACAAGTTCTCAATGGGATTAAGGTCTGGGGAGTTTCCTGGCCATGGACCCAAAGTTTTGTTCCCTGAGCCACTTAGTTATCACTTTTGCCTTATGGAAAGGTGCTCCATCATGCTGGAAAAGGCATTGTTCATCACCAAACTGTTCTTGGATGGTTGGGAGAAGTTGCTCTTGGAGGATGTTTTGGTACCATTCTTTATTCTTGGCTGTGTTCTTAGGCAAAATTGTGAGTGAGCCCACTCCCTTGGCTGAGAAGCAGCCCCACACATGAATGGTCTCAGGATGCTTTACTGTTGGCATGACACCCGACTGATGGTAGCGCTCACCTTTCCTTCTCAGGACAAGCGTATTTCCAGATGCCCCAAACAATCTGAAAGGGGATTCATCAGAGAAAATAACTTTACCCCAGTCCTCAGCAGTCCAATCCCTGTACCTTTTGCAGAATATCAGTCTGTCCCTGATGTTTTTCCTGGAGAGAAGTGGCTTCTTTGCTGCCCTTCTTGACACCAGGCCATCCTCCAAAAGTGTTTGCCTCACTGTGCGTGCAAATGCACTCACACTAGCCTGCTGCCATTCCTGAGCAAGCTCTGCACTGCTGGTGCCCCGATCCCGCAGCTGAAGGAGATGGTCCTGGCGCTTGCTGGACGTTCTTGGGGGCGCCCTGAAGCTTTCTTCACAACTATTGAACCTCTCTCCTTGAAGTTCTTGATGATCTGATAAATGGTTAAGTTAGGTGCAATCTTACTAGCAGCAATATCCTTGCCTGTGAAGCCCTTTTTGTGCAAAGCAATGATGACTGCACATGTTTCCTTGCAGGTAACCATGGTTAACAGAGGAAGAACAATGATTTCAATCTCCACCCTCCTTTTAAAGCAGGGATGGGGAACCTCAGGCTCGGGGGCCATATAAGACCCGCAAAATCATTTGGTCTGGCCCTCGGAGCTTTTTTCTGCTAGCCTCATCTGGCTGCAGGGTGCCTAGAATGGCACCCTGCAGACAGAATCTATGCAGCAGGGCCGCCTGGAGCGTCCTTAGGACACTACAAATGGTCACAATGCTGCCCTTACAGCTCCTGTAATCACCGGCGATTGTGGCCCGCCCCGTTTAACATCACATGAATGGGGCGTGGCCTGCACCAGGCCCGCAAATAATGTAATATATATCACAAATGGCCCTCGGCAGAAAAAAGGTTCCCCACCCCTGTTTTAAAGCTTCCAGTCTGTTGTTCTAACTCAATCAGCATGACAGAGTGATCTCCAGCCTTGTCCTCGTCAACACTCACCTGTGTTAACGAGAGAATCACTGACCTGATGTCAGCTGGTCCTTTTGTGGCAGGGCTGAAATGCAGTGGAAATGTTGTTTTTGGGATTAAGTTCATTGTCATGGCAAAGAGGGACTTTGCAATTCATCTGGTCACTCTTCATGACATTCTGGAGTATATGCAAATTGCCATCATCAAAACTGAAGCAGCAGACTTTGTGAAAACCAATGCTTCTGTCATTCTCAAAACTTTTGGCCATGGCTGTATATGGCAGCACAGTCACTATGTATCAGTATGGGTCAGTATATGGCAGCACAGTCACTATGTATCAGTATGAATCAGTATATGGCAGCATGTACACTATGTATCACTATGGGTCAGTATTTGGCAGTACAGATACTATCATTATGGGTAAGTATATGGCAGCACAGTCACTATGTATCAGTATGAGTCAGTATATGGCAGCATATATACTATATCACTATGGGTCAGTATTTGGCAGTACAGATACTATCATTATGGGTCAGTATATGGCAGCACAGTCACTATGTATCAGTATGAGTCCGTATATGGCAGCATATACACTATGTATCACTATGGGTCAGTATTTGGCAGTACAGATACTATCATTATGGGTCAGTATACAGCAGTACATTCATTACAGTCTTTCTGCCAGTCAGTCGCTGTGAGAGACCGGTGGTTGCAGCCATGTGCACTAATTTACCCCCCACTGTCCTTGGGCAAATTTCCCAGGTTCTCCACACTTCAAAGAGAATTTGCAGGATTCATCCCTTGAAATGAGGGAATGATTTAAGGACAAATGAAGTGGATTATAATTTATAAAGCGATGGGGGGTATCATTGTGTATAGTAGGCAGAATGGAAGTCTTACCTTACTGACTGTCCTGTGTACCCCATGCTCTGTAATGTTCTGTCCCTTCCTGCACTGAATAAAGCAATGGGGGTATCATTGTGTATAGCAGGAGGAATGGAAGTCTTACCTTACTGACTGTCCTCCTGTGTACCCCACGCTCTCTAATGTTCGGTCCCTTCCTGCACTGAATAAAGCAATGGAGGTATCATTGTGTATAGCAGGAGGAATGGAAGTCTTACCTTACTGACTGTCCTCCTGTGTACCCCACGCTGTAATGTTCTGTCCCTTCCTGCACTGAATAAAGTGATGGGGGGTATCATTGTGTATAGCAGGAGGAATGGAAGTCTTACCTTACTGACTGTCCTCCTGTGTACCCCACGCTCTGTAATGTTCTATCCCTTTCTGCACTGAATAAAGTGGTGGATGAGGCTTAGTTAGGGCCACAATAAGTCACTGATATACAGTATCTTACAATAAATGATAAATAGGTTTTCTTTACACATGACTGAATCAGCAAAGGAAATAGGGGATTACCCTGTGTAAGGGGAGCAGAGGACGCCTGTGAGAGTAGTTTCTTATAATGACCGGATGTGCCATAGCGGTCTGTGTAACCGGAGGTGCCATAGCGCTCTGTGTAACCGGATGTGCCATAGCGCTCTGTGTAACCGGATGTGCCATAGGGCTCTGTGTACCTGGATGTGCCATAGCGCTCTGTGTAACCGGATGTGCCATAGGGCTCTGTGTACCTGGATGTGCCATAGCGCTCTGTGTAACCGGATGTGCGATAGGGCTCTGTGTACCTGGATGTGCCATAGCGCTCTGTGTAACCGGATATGCCATAGCGCTCTGTGTAACCGGATGTGCCATAGGGCTCTGTGTACCTGGATGTGCCATAGCGCTCTGTGTAACCGGATGTGCGATAGGGCTCTGTGTACCTGGATGTGCCATAGCGCTCTGTGTAACCGGATATGCCATAGTGCTCTGTGTAAACGGATGTGCCATAGGGTTCAGTGTAACCGGATGTGCCATAGGGTTCTCTGTAACTGGATGTGCCATAGGGTTCTGTGTTGTGCCATAGGGCTCTGTGTATCTGCATGTGCCATAGGGTTCAGTGTAACCGGATGTGCCATAGGGATCTGTGTAACTGCATGTGCCATAGCGCTCTGTGTAAACGGATGTGCCATAGGGTTCAGTGTAACCGGATGTGCCATAGGGTTCTCTGTAACTGGATGTGCCATAGGGTTCTGTGTTGTGCCATAGGGCTCTGTGTATCTGCATGTGCCATAGGGTTCAGTGTAACTGCATGTGCCATAGGGATCTGTGTAACTGCATGTGCCATAGCGCTCTGTGTAACGCATGTGCCATAGGGTTCTGTGTAACCGGATGTGCCATAGGGTTCTGTGTTGTGCCATAGGGCTCTGTGTAGCCGGATGTGCCATAGGGCTCTGTGTAGCCGGATGTGCCATAGGGATCTGTGTAACTGGATGTGCCATAGGGCTCTGTGTAACTGGATGTGCCATAGGGTTCTGTGTAACCGGATGTGCCATAGGGTTCTGTGTTGTGCCATAGGGCTCTGTGTAGCCGGATGTGCCATAGGGCTCTGTGTAGCCGGATGTGCCATAGGGCTCTGTGTAGCCGGATGTGCCATAGGGCTCTGTGTAGCCGGATGTGCCATAGGGTTCTGTGTAACTGGATGTGCCATAGGGTTCTGTGTAACCGGATGTGCCATAGGGATCTGTGTAACTGGATGTGCCATAGGGATCTTTGTAACTACATGTGCCATAGCGCTCTGTGTAACGCATGTGCCATAGGGATCTGTGTAGCCGGACATGCCATAGATCTATGTAGAGGAAATGAGGAGAATAAACGCTGCTCCATGGGTGCGATGGTCGGTAATTATTGTGATGTTTGTGTATTGCAGGCACGTCCGGGATCACTATAACCATGCGCTCTGTGTGTTTCCTCATCTTCTGTGCCCATGGTAAGTAATTAGAACGTAATGGTTCATCCTGAGCTCTGCTACCAAGATGACCCCAAAATGTCTACCAGCCACCACTGTGTGTGTGATTTACTCTTCACTTCTCACTGCATTATCTATTATTATCCATCCTCTCTCTGACAGTGTACACATCTCTCTGCTCCTCACCCCCGGGACTCCATCCTCTCTGACAGTGTACACATCTCTCTGCTCCTCACCACCGGGACTCCATCCTCTCTCTGACAGTGTACACATCTCTCTGCTCCTCACCACCGGGACTCCATCCTCTCTCTGACAGTGTACACATCTCTCTGCTCCTCACCACCGGGACTCCATCCTCTCTCTGACAGTGTACATATCTCTCTGCTCCTCACCACCGGGACTCCATCCTCTCTCTGACAGTGTACACATCTCTCTGCTCCTCCCCCCGGGACTCCATCCTCTCTCTGACAGTGTACATATCTCTCTGCTCCTCCCCCCCGGGACTCCATCCTCCCTCTGACAGTGTACACATCTCTCTGCTCCTCACCCCCGGGACTCCATCCTCTCTCTGACTGCTCCTCCCCCCCGGGAATCCATCCTCCCTCTGACAGTGTACACATCTCCCTGCTCCTCCCCCCCCCCCCCCCCGGTACTCCATCCTCTCTCTGACAGTGTACACATCTCCCTGCTCCTCCCCCCCCCCCCCCCCGGTACTCCATCCTCTCTCTGACAGTGTACACATCTCTCCGCCCCTCACCTCTGGGACTCCATTCTCTGACAGTGTACATATCTCTCTCACAAACAAAAGTAGGCGCTAGACTAATTCCACCTCAGTGGACTGAGAGAAAAGTCTGGAGTGGATAGAGGACCAGGGGATTGATTAATTTAAAGCAGCCGTCATAGAATGGAGGAATCTGGAACCTCCCAACAGTGACCAAAAACTCTGTCTCATGAAGAAGCCGCTGATATTTACAAGGCGGAGAAACGCGTAGAGAGAAGGAAGTGAGACCACAAGCCGGCTAAAGTGGGTCACCAAACATCCTATACGGAGGATAAGCAGTAAACGCTACACGCTGCTCACCGACGGGTGTATGCACCGGAGCCAATTTGTTTCCTCCGTGTACTGATACGGAGCCACTGCTTAAGAGAGCTAAGTGAGGAGTACGGCAGGATTCATGACCATAATGGGACTGTGAGTGAAAAATCCTCTAAAGCATTTATGCTTAAATGTGCACATTTTTTTCCAAATATATATATATTTTTTCATCTTCACTCCCCGATACCTCAAACAGAGTATTTGCGGCTGTGTGGTCTACATGGAATAGGAGCGGCTCTGCCTATATAAATAAAGAACAACCACATGCTCCAAGCTGAATTATTAATTAAGCCCAACGCTAAGGGCTAAATATTTTAACTTTTTTTTAGATTATTACTGGACATTGCTAGTCCTTTTTCATATTCACACTGTGCCTATAGGTTGAACTATGCTGAATATTGGTGTTCTAATCAACACTCTTCCACAGGTGTGAGAGTGATTGATTTATACTTAGGCTTCATGGACTATTCAAGAGTCATTCACTAACGACATAATTCAAGGATATTGTTATTGTGTATATGTTAGCATAATTACTTTGTGTGTATTGCTACATTACTCATATGTTATCCTATAGATCAGTTTTTCTGCACAGTGCAGATTTTATACAAGTATATCCTTAACAATTATTGTCCATTCTTAATTTATTTAATGTTTTAGGTCTATCAATTGTTATTATTAATCATTAGATAATTATTGTCCTGTATTTTTGTTTCACTTATTAAATTTTGGTTCTGTGTTCAATTTTAATTTTATATTGTGGTCTTCTTACATCAATTTATTAATACTTATAGCGCCTGTCATTTTCTACTCTCTACATATCTCTCTGACTGCTCCTCACTCCCGGGACTACATCCTCTCTCTGACAGTGTACATATCTCTCTGCTCCTCATCCCCAGGACTCCATCCTCTCTCTGACAGTGTACACATCTCTCTGACTACTCCTCACCCCCGGGGCTCCATCCTCCCTCTGACAGTATACACATCTCCCTGCTCCAATTCCCCCCTGCCCCCCCCCCAGTACTCCATCCTCTCTCTGACAGTGTACACATCTCTCCGCTCCTCACCTCTGGGACTCCACCCTCTGACGTGTACATATCTCTCTGACTGCTCCTCACCCCCGGGACTCCATCCTCTCTCTGACAGTGTACATATCTCTCTGACTGCTCCTCACCCCCGGGACTCCATCCTCTCTCTGACAGTGTACATATCTCTCTGACTGCTACTCACCCCCGGGGCTCCATCCTCCCTCTGACAGTGTACACATCTCTCCGCTCCTCACCTCTGGGACTCCACCCTCTGACAGTGTACACATCTCTCTGACTGCTCCTCACCCCCGGGACTCCATCCTCTCTCTGACAGTGTACACATCTTTCTGACTACTCCTCACCCCCGGGGCTCCATCCTCTCTCTAACAGTATACACATCTCCCTGCTCCCCCCCCCCCAGTACTCCATCCTCTCTCTGACAGTGTACACATCTCTCCGCTCCTCACCTCTGGGACTCCACCCTCTGACAGTGTACATATCTCTCTGACTGCTCCTCACCCCCGGGACTCCATCCTCTCTCTGACAGTGTACATATCTCTCTGACTGCTACTCACCCCCGGGGCTCCATCCTCCCTCTGACAGTGTACACATCTCTCTGACTACTCCTCACCCCCGGGGCTCCATCCTCCCTCTGACAGTATACACATCTCCCTGCTCCCCCCCCCCCCCAGTACTCCATCCTCTCTCTGACAGTGTACACATCTCTCCGCTCCTCACCTCTGGGACTCCACCCTCTGACAGTGTACATATCTCTCTGACTGCTCCTCACCCCCGGGACTCCATCCTCTCTCTGACAGTGTACATATCTCTCTGACTGCTACTCACCCCCGGGGCTCCATCCTCCCTCTGACAGTGTACACATCTCTCCGCTCCTCACCTCTGGGACTCCACCCTCTGACAGTGTACATATCTCTCTGACTGCTCCTCACCCCCGGGACTCCATCCTCTCTCTGACAGTGTACACATCTCTCGGACTACTCCTCACCCCCGGGGCTCCATCCTCTCTCTGACAGTGTACACATCTCTCCGCTCCTCACCTCTGGGACTCCACCCTCTGACAGTGTACATATCTCTCTGACTGCTCCTCACCCCCGGGACTCCATCCTCTCTCTGACAGTGTACATATCTCTCTGACTGCTACTCACCCCCGGGGCTCCATCCTCCCTCTGACAGTGTACACATCTCTCCGCTCCTCACCTCTGGGACTCCACCCTCTGACAGTGTACATATCTCTCTGACTGCTCCTCACCCCCGGGACTCCATCCTCTCTCTGACAGTGTACATATCTCTCTGACTGCTACTCACCCCCGGGGCTCCATCCTCTCTCTGACAGTGTACACATCTCTCCGCTCCTCACCTCTGGGACTCCACCCTCTGACAGTGTACATATCTCTCTGACTGCTCCTCACCCCCGGGACTCCATCCTCTCTCTGACAGTGTACATATCTCTCTGACTGCTACTCACCCCTAGGATTCCATCCTCTCTCTGACTGCTCCTCACCCCCGAGACTCCATCCTCCCTCTGACAGTGTACACATCTCCCTGCTCCCCCCCCCCAGGACTCCATCCTCTCTCTGACAGTGTACACATCTCTCTGACTACTCCTCACCCCCGGGGCTCCATCCTCCCTCTGACAGTGTACATATCTCCCTGCTCCCCCCCCCCGGTACTCCATCCTCTCTCTGACAGTGTACATATCTCTCTGCTCCTCATCCCCAGGACTCCATCCTCTCTCTGACAGTGTACACATCTCTCTGCTCCTCACCCCCAGGACTCCATCCTCTCTCTGACAGTGTACACATCTCTCTGACTGCTCCTCACCCTCGGGACTCCATCCTCTCTCTGACAGTGTACACATCTCTCTGCTCCTCACCCCCGGGACTCCATCCTCTCTCTGACAGTGTACACATCTCTCTGCTCCTCACCCCCGGGACTCCATCCTCTCTCTGACAGTGTACACATCTCACCGCTCCTCACTTCTGGGACTCCACCCTCTGACAGTGTACACATCTCTCTGACTACTCCTCACCCCCGGGGCTCCATCCTCCCTCTGACAGTGTACATATCTCCCTGCTCCCCCCCCCCCCGGTACTCCATCCTCTCTCTGACAGTGTACATATCTCTCTGCTCCTCACCCCCAGGACTCCATCCTCTCTCTGACAGTGTACACATATCTCTGACTGCTCCTCACCCTCGGGACTCCATCCTCTCTCTGACAGTGTACACATCTCTCTGCTCCTCACCCCCGGGACTCCATCCTCTCTCTGACAGTGTACATATCTCTCTGCTCCTCACCCCCGGGACTCCATCCTCTCTCTGACAGTGTACACATCTGACTGCTCCTCACTCCTGGGACTCCATCCTCTCTCTGACAGTGTACACATCTCTCTGCTCCTCACCCCCGGGACTCCATCCTCTCTCTGACAGTGTACACATCTCTCTGCTCCTCACCCCCAGGACTCCATCCTCTCTCTGACAGTGAACACATCTCTCTGCTCCTCACCCCCGGGACTCCATCCTCTCTCTGACAGTGTACACATCTCACCGCTCCTCACTTCTGGGACTCCACCCTCTGACAGTGTACACATCTCTCTGACTACTCCTCACCCCCGGGGCTCCATCCTCCCTCTGACAGTGTACATATCTCCCTGCTCCCCCCCCCCCCGGTACTCCATCCTCTCTCTGACAGTGTACATATCTCTCTGCTCCTCACCCCCAGGACTCCATCCTCTCTCTGACAGTGTACACATATCTCTGACTGCTCCTCACCCTCGGGACTCCATCCTCTCTCTGACAGTGTACACATCTCTCTGCTCCTCACCCCCGGGACTCCATCCTCTCTCTGACAGTGTACATATCTCTCTGCTCCTCACCCCCGGGACTCCATCCTCTCTCTGACAGTGTACACATCTGACTGCTCCTCACTCCTGGGACTCCATCCTCTCTCTGACAGTGTACACATCTCTCTGCTCCTCACCCCCGGGACTCCATCCTCTCTCTGACAGTGTACACATCTCTCTGCTCCTCACCCCCAGGACTCCATCCTCTCTCTGACAGTGAACACATCTCTCTGCTCCTCACCCCCGGGACTCCATCCTCTCTCTGACAGTGTACATATCTCTCTGCTCCTCACCCCCGGGACTCCATCCTCTCTCTGACAGTGTACACATCTCTCTGCTCCTCACCCCCGGGACTCCATCCTCTCTCTGACAGTGTACATATCTCTCTGACTACTCCTCACCCCCGGGACTCCATCCACTCTCTGACAGTGTACACATCTCTCTGACTGCTCCTCACCACTAGAACATTGGTATTCTGCGGAAAACGCTGTTTCCTCTTATCCTCCGCCGCATTTCAGCCTCCATCACCTCTCAGCCTCCATCACCGGTCTCCTGTCTATGACGCTGAATCTAGGCCCGGCCTCATATGTGCTGTCTGATATACTCTCTTTCTATTGCAGGGCTCTTGGCCCAGCAGCAGCCGTTTGACCCTGCGTATGACACCCCTACAGGTGAGGTTACACAGCCAGAGCTCAGCACTTCTCAGGCATATTACAGATATTTGTCAGGTTTTCCTACAATGAAGGAACCTTTTGAACTTTGTGTAAGAGGAGAGAACATGATGTCATAACTGTTATGATGATGTCATTCTTACTGGTGTTTTCCCTTTATCTTACAGATGCTCCGTATTACTATGATTATGACGGTAAGGGACAGATGTGTGTGCACTTACAGCAAGACTCTGCCATCTAAGACCGTAATCCCCCCTGTGCCAGACCCCCAGTAGGACCCTTCTCCGCTTGTCCTAAAAACAACATTCTGTGTCTTCTCATGTCCTAATTTTCCCTAATAACCTGTAAATGTACAAAAATATACAGTTATGTGAATAGGCTTGTCATTAGATCGTGTATGTTGGGGAAATTCGAGCGTAAGCTCCACTGTCATAGGGATTGATGGGAATGAATAAACATCCTGAGCTACGCTGCAGAACATAGCGGCACCACAGATAAAGGCCAATAATAAAATATTGTTTTCAAGGCAGTTTTAACATAAACCTTGATTAGCGACTGCTTGCCCCCTGGAGGTCTGTGTATGTAACACGCATGTTTCTACATTAATAAGTGCATTACTGCCCACTGGGCGTGCACTATACAGAGGTCAGTAATCCTTCTATCCCAGGCCTATAATTATATTGAGGGCGGGACGCCCTGCAGAGTGGCGTCTGTATTAGCGATTGCGCTTGTGGGGACAGGATACCGCGCGGAATAGCGCAGACTACTGTGTATTCTATGGAGACGCTTCCTGTTCTGTATCCTCTGGACATCCAGCTGATCTTCTAATTGATGCATCTATGCATGACCGTGTTGTCCTACGTTGTGTGTATCTAACTTTGCCCTCGATGTATATATTGATTATTGGAAATCTTTGCAGAGCAATCTCTGGGGCCACAGCAGCCAAATCAGCAGATCCAGACGGGGTTCCACGTCCTGACTCAGCCGGAAGTTCACCAGCAAAGAGATCCGTTCCAATACGTCCCCCAGCAGCAACAACAGACCCAACAGGAGGTTATGCCAGTCCCGACCTTCGGTGAGACTCTGCGTAACCATCAGGAAGAGTCGCGCAACTTACGTATTTCATATTCTGTAACTGTATGTGATTGATATACAACCTCTGCTGGAAACAGTGAGCTCTGGAAACTTATTAATAAGAAAGTTATTCATGATTGGCTTTAGGGCTATAATGGTGCAGTGTCTGTATGATATTACCAGGAATAATGCTTTACTTAATGTTTCTGCAAGAACAATAGGTCCCAGGTGCTTTGTGCATTATGATCGCTGGCCTATAACTGTTCCATCACGTTCCACAGTATAAGCCTATAACTGTTCCATTACGTTCCACAGTATAAGCCTGTAACCGTTCCGTCACGTTCCACAGTATAAGCCTGTAACCGTTCCGTCACGTTCCACAGTATATGCCTGTAACCGTTCCGTCACGTTCCACAGTATAAGCCTGTAACCGTTCCGTCACGTTCCACAGTATAAGCCTGTAACCGTTCCGTCACGTTCCACAGTATAAGCCTGTAACCGTTCCGTCGCGTTCCACAGTATATGCCTGTAACCGTTCCGTCGCGTTCCACTGTATAAGCCTGTAACCGTTCCGTCACGTTCCACTGTATAAGCCTGTAACCGTTCCGTCACGTTCCACTGTATATGCCTGTAACCGTTCCGTCACGTTCCACAGTATAAGCCTATAACCGTTCCGTCACGTTCCACAGTATAAGCATATAACCGTTCCGTCACGTTCCACAGTATATGCCTATAACCGTTCCGTCACGTTCCACAGTATATGCCTATAACCGTTCCGTCACGTTCCACAGTATATGCCTGTAACCGTTCCGTCACGTTCCACAGTATATGCCTGTAACCGTTCCGTCACGTTCCACTGTATATGCCTGTAACCGTTCCATCAAGTTCCACAGTATAAGCCTGTAATGGTTCCATCACGTTCCACTGTATATGCCTGTAACCGTTCCGTCACGTTCCACAGTATATGCCTGTAACCGTTCCGTCATGTTCCATGGTATATGCCTGTAACGGTTCTGTCATGTTCTAACAACCCTGTATTTCCCTCTTTTAGATACTTATCAAACTGAACCAACAGAACCGGGGCCCCTGGGTAAGTATCACACTGCTGACTGTAATTATAACAATCTATAGGTCAGGCTGGGACGTATATATTACTCAATGATTGTTTTTTCCTGGTACTTAGCTGCGTGTGATGGGGAATTGGTTACTGTCCTGTATAATGAATTATAATTGTCTGTATTACATTGGTTGTACAGTGCTGTGTATACCTGTGTTTCCCGTACAGATTGCCGCGAGGAGCAGTACCCCTGTACACGCCTATACTCTGTGCATAAACCCTGCAAGCAGTGTCTGCAAGGGATCTGCCTCTACAGGTAGGTGGCGCTCTTGCGCTCTCATTAGCTGGTTCCTATGGCAAATGTTCCACTTTTCAGACTATATTTCCAGTAGTAAAGCACTACGTCTAATTCATCCCTCTGACACAGTAAATGTGACGTTTAATTCATCCCTCTGACACAGAAAATGTGACGTCTAATTCATCCCTCTGACACAGTAAATGTGACGTCTAATTCATCCCTCTGACACAGTAAATGTGACGTCTAATTCATCCCTCTGACCAGACACAGAAAATGTGATGTCTAATTCATCCCTCTGACCAGACACAGTAAATGTGACGTCTAATTCATCCCTCTGATCAGACACAGAAAATGTGACGTCTAATTCATCCCTCTGACCAGACACAGAAAATGTGACGTCTAATTCATCCCTCTGACCAGACACAGTAAATGTGACGTCTAATTCATCCCTCTGATCAGACACAGTAAATGTGACGTCTAATTCATCCCTCTGATCAGACACAGAAAATGTGACGTCTAATTCATCCCTCTGACACAGTAAATGTGACGTCTAATTCATCCCTCTGACACAGTAAATGTGACGTCTAATTCATCCCTCTGACCAGACACAGAAAATGTGACGTCTAATTCATCCCTCTGACCAGACACAGTAAATGTGACGTCTAATTCATCCCTCTGATCAGACACAGAAAATGTGACGTCTAATTCATCCCTCTGACCAGACACAGTAAATGTGACGTCTAATTCATCCCTCTGATCAGACACAGAAAATGTGACGTCTAATTCATCCCTCTGACCAGACACAGAAAATGTGACGTCTAATTCATCCCTCTGACACAGAAAATGTGACGTCTAATTCATCCCTCTGACACTGTGACATCTAATTCATCCCTCTGACCAGACACAGAAAATGTGACGTCTAATTCATCCCTCTGACCAGACACAAAAAATGTGACGTCTAATTCATCCCTCTGACACAGAAAATGTGACGTCTAATTCATCCCTCTGACCAGACACAGTAAATGTGACGTCTAATTCATCCCTCTGATCAGACACAGAAAATGTGACGTCTAATTCATCCCTCTGACCAGACACAGTAAATGTGACGTCTAATTCATCCCTCTGATCAGACACAGAAAATGTGACGTCTAATTCATCCCTCTGACCAGACACAGAAAATGTGACGTCTAATTCATCCCTCTGACACAGAAAATGTGACGTCTAATTCATCCCTCTGACACTGTGACGTCTAATTCATCCCTCTGACCAGACACAGAAAATGTGACGTCTAATTCATCCCTCTGACCAGACACAGAAAATGACATCTAATTCATCCCTCTGACCAGACACAGAAAATGTGACGTCTAATTCATCCCTCTGACCAGACACAGAAAATGTGACGTCTAATTCATCCCTCTGACACAGAAAATGTGACGTCTAATTCATCCCTCTCACCAGACACAGAAAATGTGACGTCTAATTCATCCCTCTCACCAGACACAGAAAATGTGACGTCTAATTCATCCCTCTGACCAGACACAGAAAATGTGACGTCTAATTCATCCCTCTGATCAGACACAGAAAATGTGACATCTAATTCATCCCTCTGACCAGACACAGAAAATGTGACGTCTAATTCATCCCTCTGATCAGACACAGAAAATGTGACGTCTAATTCATCCCTCTGACACAGAAAATGTGACGTCTAATTCATCCCTCTGACACAGTAAATGTGACGTCTAATTCATCCCTCTGACACAGAAAATGTGACGTCTAATTCATCCCTCTGACAGTCACAGAAAATGTGATGTCTAATTCATCCCTCTGACAGTCACAGAAAATGTGACGTCTAATTCATCCCTCTGACACAGAAAATGTGACGTCTAATTCATCCCTCTGACACAGAAAATGTGACGTCTAATTCATCCCTCTGACCAGACACAGAAAATGTGACGTCTAATTCATCCCTCTGATCAGACACAGAAAATGTGACGTCTAATTCATCCCTCTGATCAGACACAGAAAATGTGACGTCTAATTCATCCCTCTGACACAGAAAATGTGACGTCTAATTCATCCCTCTGACCAGACACAGAAAATGTGACGTCTAATTCATCCCTCTGATCAGACACAGAAAATGTGACGTCTAATTCATCCCTCTGATCAGACACAGAAAATGTGACGTCTAATTCATCCCTCTGACACAGAAAATGTGACGTCTAATTCATCCCTCTGACCAGACACAGAAAATGTGACGTCTAATTCATCCCTCTCACCAGACACAGAAAATGCGACGTCTAATTCATCCCTCTGACAGTCACAGAAAATGTGACATCTAATTCATCCCTCTGACCAGACACAGAAAATGCGACGTCTAATTCATCCCTCTCACCAGACACAGAAAATGCGACGTCTAATTCATCCCTCTGACACAGAAAATGTGACGTCTAATTCATCCCTCTGACCAGACACAGAAAATGTGACGTCTAATTCATCCCTCTGATCAGACACAGAAAATGTGACGTCTAATTCATCCCTCTGATCAGACACAGAAAATGTGACGTCTAATTCATCCCTCTGACACAGAAAATGTGACGTCTAATTCATCCCTCTGACCAGACACAGAAAATGTGACGTCTAATTCATCCCTCTCACCAGACACAGAAAATGTGACGTCTAATTCATCCCTCTGACACAGAAAATGTGACGTCTAATTCATCCCTCTCACCAGACACAGAAAATGCGACGTCTAATTCATCCCTCTGACAGTCACAGAAAATGTGACGTCTAATTCATCCCTCTGACCAGACACAGAAAATGTGACGTCTAATTCATCCCTCTCACCAGACACAGAAAATGTGACGTCTAATTCATCCCTCTCACCAGACACAGAAAATGTGACGTCTAATTCATCCCTCTGACACAGAAAATGTGACGTCTAATTCATCCCTCTGACACAGAAAATGTGACGTCTAATTCATCCCTCTGACCAGACACAGAAAATGTGACGTCTAATTCATCCCTCTGATCAGACACAGAAAATGTGACGTCTAATTCATCCCTCTGATCAGACACAGAAAATGTGACGTCTAATTCATCCCTCTGACACAGAAAATGTGACGTCTAATTCATCCCTCTGACCAGACACAGAAAATGTGACGTCTAATTCATCCCTCTGACACAGAAAATGTGACGTCTAATTCATCCCTCTCACCAGACACAGAAAATGCGACGTCTAATTCATCTCTCTGACACAGAAAATGTGACGTCTAATTCATCCCTCTGACCAGACACAGAAAATGTGACGTCTAATTCATCCCTCTGATCAGACACAGAAAATGTGACGTCTAATTCATCCCTCTGATCAGACACAGAAAATGTGACGTCTAATTCATCCCTCTGACCAGACACAGAAAATGTGACGTCTAATTCATCCCTCTGACCAGACACAGAAAATGTGACGTCTAATTCATCCCTCTGACACAGAAAATGTGACGTCTAATTCATCCCTCTGACCAGACACAGAAAATGTGACGTCTAATTCATCCCTCTCACCAGACACAGAAAATGTGACGTCTAATTCATCCCTCTGACACAGAAAATGTGACGTCTAATTCATCCCTCTGACCAGACACAGAAAATGTGACGTCTAATTCATCCCTCTGACACAGAAAATGTGACGTCTAATTCATCCCTCTGACACAGAAAATGTGACGTCTAATTCATCTCTCTGACACAGAAAATGTGACGTCTAATTCATCCCTCTGACCAGACACAGAAAATGTGACGTCTAATTCATCCCTCTGATCAGACACAGAAAATGTGACGTCTAATTCATCCCTCTGATCAGACACAGAAAATGTGACGTCTAATTCATCCCTCTGACACAGAAAATGTGACGTCTAATTCATCCCTCTCACCAGACACAGAAAATGCGACGTCTAATTCATCCCTCTGACAGTCACAGAAAATGTGACATCTAATTGATCCCTCTGACCAGACACAGAAAATGTGACGTCTAATTCATCCCTCTGACACAGAAAATGTGACGTCTAATTCATCCCTCTCACCAGACACAGAAAATGTGACGTCTAATTCATCCCTCTCACCAGACACAGAAAATGCGACGTCTAATTCATCCCTCTGACACAGAAAATGTGACGTCTAATTCATCCCTCTGACACAGAAAATGTGACGTCTAATTCATCCCTCTGACACAGAAAATGTGACGTCTAATTCATCCCTCTGACCAGACACAGAAAATGTGACGTCTAATTCATCCCTCTGATCAGACACAGAAAATGTGACGTCTAATTCATCCCTCTCACCAGACACAGAAAATGCGACGTCTAATTCATCCCTCTGACAGTCACAGAAAATGTGACATCTAATTCATCCCTCTGACCAGACACAGAAAATGCGACGTCTAATTCATCCCTCTCACCAGACACAGAAAATGCGACGTCTAATTCATCCCTCTGACACAGAAAATGTGACGTCTAATTCATCCCTCTGACCAGACACAGAAAATGTGACGTCTAATTCATCCCTCTGATCAGACACAGAAAATGTGACGTCTAATTCATCCCTCTGATCAGACACAGAAAATGTGACGTCTAATTCATCCCTCTGACACAGAAAATGTGACGTCTAATTCATCCCTCTGACCAGACACAGAAAATGTGACGTCTAATTCATCCCTCTGACACAGAAAATGTGACGTCTAATTCATCCCTCTCACCAGACACAGAAAATGCGACGTCTAATTCATCTCTCTGACACAGAAAATGTGACGTCTAATTCATCCCTCTGACCAGACACAGAAAATGTGACGTCTAATTCATCCCTCTGATCAGACACAGAAAATGTGACGTCTAATTCATCCCTCTGATCAGACACAGAAAATGTGACGTCTAATTCATCCCTCTGACCAGACACAGAAAATGTGACGTCTAATTCATCCCTCTGACCAGACACAGAAAATGTGACGTCTAATTCATCCCTCTGACACAGAAAATGTGACGTCTAATTCATCCCTCTGACCAGACACAGAAAATGTGACGTCTAATTCATCCCTCTGACACAGAAAATGTGACGTCTAATTCATCCCTCTGACCAGACACAGAAAATGTGACGTCTAATTCATCCCTCTCACCAGACACAGAAAATGTGACGTCTAATTCATCCCTCTGACACAGAAAATGTGACGTCTAATTCATCCCTCTGACCAGACACAGAAAATGTGACGTCTAATTCATCCCTCTGACACAGAAAATGTGACGTCTAATTCATCCCTCTGACACAGAAAATGTGACGTCTAATTCATCTCTCTGACACAGAAAATGTGACGTCTAATTCATCCCTCTGACCAGACACAGAAAATGTGACGTCTAATTCATCCCTCTGATCAGACACAGAAAATGTGACGTCTAATTCATCCCTCTGATCAGACACAGAAAATGTGACGTCTAATTCATCCCTCTGACACAGAAAATGTGACGTCTAATTCATCCCTCTCACCAGACACAGAAAATGCGACGTCTAATTCATCCCTCTGACAGTCACAGAAAATGTGACATCTAATTGATCCCTCTGACCAGACACAGAAAATGTGACGTCTAATTCATCCCTCTGACACAGAAAATGTGACGTCTAATTCATCCCTCTCACCAGACACAGAAAATGTGACGTCTAATTCATCCCTCTCACCAGACACAGAAAATGCGACGTCTAATTCATCCCTCTGACACAGAAAATGTGACGTCTAATTCATCCCTCTGACACAGAAAATGTGACGTCTAATTCATCCCTCTGACACAGAAAATGTGACGTCTAATTCATCCCTCTGACCAGACACAGAAAATGTGACGTCTAATTCATCCCTCTGATCAGACACAGAAAATGTGACGTCTAATTCATCCCTCTCACCAGACACAGAAAATGCGACGTCTAATTCATCCCTCTGACAGTCACAGAAAATGTGACATCTAATTCATCCCTCTGACCAGACACAGAAAATGCGACGTCTAATTCATCCCTCTCACCAGACACAGAAAATGCGACGTCTAATTCATCCCTCTGACACAGAAAATGTGACGTCTAATTCATCCCTCTCACCAGACACAGAAAATGCGACGTCTAATTCATCCCTCTGACAGTCACAGAAAATGTGACGTCTAATTCATCCCTCTGACCAGACACAGAAAATGTGACGTCTAATTCATCCCTCTGATCAGACACAGAAAATGTGACGTCTAATTCATCCCTCTGACACAGAAAATGTGACATCTAATTCATCCCTCTGACACAGAAAATGTGACGTCTAATTCATCCCTCTGACCAGACACAGAAAATGTGACGTCTAATTCATCCCTCTGACACAGAAAATGTGACATCTAATTCATCCCTCTGATCAGACACAGAATATGTGACGTCTAATTCATCCCTCTCACCAGACAGAAAATGCGACGTCTAATTCATCCCTCTGATCAGACACAGAAAATGTGACGTCTAATTCATCCCTCTCACCAGACACAGAAAATGCGACGTCTAATTCATCCCTCTGACAGTCACAGAAAATGTGACGTCTAATTCATCCCTCTGACCAGACACAGAAAATGTGACGTCTAATTCATCCCTCTGATCAGACACAGAAAATGTGACGTCTAATTCATCCCTCTGACACAGAAAATGTGACATCTAATTCATCCCTCTGACACAGAAAATGTGACGTCTAATTCATCCCTCTGACCAGACACAGAAAATGTGACGTCTAATTCATCCCTCTGACACAGAAAATGTGACATCTAATTCATCCCTCTGATCAGACACAGAATATGTGACGTCTAATTCATCCCTCTCACCAGACAGAAAATGCGACGTCTAATTCATCCCTCTGATCAGACACAGAAAATGTGACGTCTAATTCATCCCTCTGACACAGAAAATGTGACATCTAATTCATCCCTCTGATCAGACACAGAAAATGTGACGTCTAATTCATCCCTCTGACCAGACACAGAAAATGTGACGTCTAATTCATCCCTCTGACACAGAAAATGTGACGTCTAATTCATCCCTCTGACCAGACACAGAAAATGTGACGTCTAATTCATCCCTCTGACACAGAAAATGTGACATCTAATTCATCCCTCTGATCAGACACAGAAAATGTGACGTCTAATTCATCCCTCTCACCAGACACAGAAAATGTGACGTCTAATTCATCTCTCTGACACAGAAAATGTGATGTCTAATTCATCTCTCTGACACAGAAAATGTGACGTCTAATTCATCCCTCTCACCAGACACAGAAAATGTGACGTCTAATTCATCCCTCTCACCAGACACAGAAAATGTGACGTCTAATTCATCCCTCTGACACAGAAAATGTGACGTCTAATTCATCCCTCTGACACAGAAAATGTGATGTCTAATTCATCCCTCTCACCAGACACAGAAAATGTGACGTCTAATTCATCCCTCTGACACAGAAAATGTGACGTCTAATTCATCCCTCTGACACAGAAAATGTGACGTCTAATTCATCCCTCTGACACAGAAAATGTGACATCTAATTCATCCCTCTGATCAGACACAGAAAATGTGACGTCTAATTCATCCCTCTGATCAGACACAGAAAATGTGACGTCTAATTCATCCCTCTCACCAGACACAGAAAATGTGACGTCTAATTCATCCCTCTCACCAGACACAGAAAATGTGACGTCTAATTCATCCCTCTGACACAGTAAATGTGACGTCTAATTCATCCCTCTGACCAGACACAGAAAATGTGACGTCTAATTCATCCCTCTCACCAGACACAGAAAATGTGACGTCTAATTCATCCCTCTGACCAGACACAGAAAATGTGACGTCTAATTCATCCCTCTGACACAGAAAATGTGACGTCTAATTCATCCCTCTGACACAGAAAATGTGACGTCTAATTCATCCCTCTGACACAGAAAATGTGACGTCTAATTCATCCCTCTGACACAGAAAATGTGACGTCTAATTCATCCCTCTGACCAGACACAGAAAATGTGACATCTAATTCATCCCTCTGACCAGTCACAGAAAATGCGACGTCTAATACATCCCTCTGACCAGACACAGTAAATGTGACGTCTAATTCATCCCTCTGACACAGAAAATGTGACGTCTAATTCATCCCTCTGACACAGTAAATGTGACGTCTAATTCATCCCTCTGACACAGAAAATATGACGTCTAATTCATCCCTCTGACCAGACACAGAAAATGTGACGTCTAATTCATCCCTCTGACACAGAAAATGTGACGTCTAATTCATCCCTCTGACACAGTAAATGTGACGTCTAATTCATCCCTCTCACCAGACACAGAAAATGTGACGTCTAATTCATCCCTCTGACACAGAAAATGTGACGTCTAATTCATCCCTCTGACACAGAAAATGTGACATCTAATTCATCCCTCTGACCAGACACAGAAAATGTGACGTCTAATTCATCCCTCTGACACAGAAAATGTGACGTCTAATTCATCCCTCTGACCAGACACAGAAAATGTGACGTCTAATTCATCCCTCTGACCAGACACAGAAAATGTGACGTCTAATTCATCCCTCTGACCAGACACAGAAAATGTGACGTCTAATTCATCCCTCTGACCAGACACAGAAAATGTGATGTCTAATTCATCCCTCTGACCAGACACAGAAAATGTGACGTCTAATTCATCCCTCTTACACAGAAAATGTGACGTCTAATTCATCCCTCTGACCAGTCACAGAAAATGCGACGTCTAATTCATCCCTCTGACCAGACACAGAAAATGTGACGTCTAATTCATCCCTCTGACACAGAAAATGTGACGTCTAATTCATCCCTCTGATCAGACACAGAAAATGTGACGTCTAATTCATCCCTCTGACACAGAAAATGTGACGTCTAATTCATCCCTCTGACCAGTCACAGAAAATGCGACGTCTAATTCATCCCTCTGACCAGACACAGAAAATGTGACGTCTAATTCATCCCTCTGACACAGAAAATGTGACGTCTAATTCATCCCTCTGACACAGAAAATGTGACGTCTAATTCATCCCTCTGACCAGACACAGAAAATGTGACGTCTAATTCATCCCTCTGACCAGACACAGAAAATGTGACGTCTAATTCATCCCTCTGACCAGACACAGAAAATGTGACGTCTAATTCATCCCTCTGACCAGACACAGAAAATGTGACGTCTAATTCATCCCTCTGACACAGAAAATGTGATGTCTAATTCATCCCTCTGACACAGAAAATGTGACGTCTAATTCATCCCTCTGACCAGTCACAGAAAATGCGACGTCTAATTCATCCCTCTGACCAGACACAGAAAATGTGACGTCTAATTCATCCCTCTGACACAGAAAATGTGACGTCTAATTCATCCCTCTGACACAGTAAATGTGACGTCTAATTCATCCCTCTGACCAGACACAGAAAATGTGACGTCTAATTCATTCCTCTGACCAGACACAGAAAATGTGACGTCTAATTCATCCCTCTGACCAGACACAGAAAATGCGACGTCTAATTCATCCCTCTGACCAGACACAGAAAATGTGACGTCTAATTCATCCCTCTGACCAGTCACAGAAAATGCGACGTCTAATTCATCCCTCTGACCAGACACAGAAAATGTGACGTCTAATTCATCCCTCTGACACAGAAAATGTGACGTCTAATTCATCCCTCTGACACAGAAAATGTGACGTCTAATTCATCCCTCTGACCAGACACAGAAAATGTGACATCTAATTCATCCCTCTGACCAGACACAGAAAATGTGACGTCTAATTCATCCCTCTGACCAGACACAGAAAATGTGACGTCTAATTCATCCCTCTGACCAGACACAGAAAATGTGACGTCTAATTCATCCCTCTGACAGTCAATAACCAGATAACTTTTCCCTATTACCAAATGATGTTACTGTATCTTGTGTGGCGCCAATCCCTGAGGGCTGCGCTTGTGTTTTCCAGCCTACGGCGCATGTATGTGATAAACAAAGAAATCTGTGTACGTGTTGTATGTGCCCATGAGGAGCTCCTGAGAGGTGAGACCCTGCAATCTGCAATACACATTTTTTAATCCGTGTAACCTGCTAAGAAACATGTCCTATTATTTATGTTACACCCACCCTATAATCTGTATAACACGCTATGAAATGTGTCCTATTATCTATATTACACCCACTCTATAATATGTATAACACTGGCAAATAATGTACCTGTACACTTGCCCAAGGGCCACACGCGACTTGCACATGTTATGTGAGATGAGTTCTAGCACATGCCATACACACATCTATAGAAGACCCACACGTGGTTCATACATTTCCTCATGTTCTATGTAACACATGGCTTCATCTGCTAGGAAACATACAATTATGTCCATGTCCTATAGAGGCATGATCTGGTCTGCACCTCAGGACACGTGTGACACCTGCAGGCCGTGTAATAAGTATGAGGACAGCAGAGCCTGTGTCCTGGATATGTTACTTATTACGCTCCAGTTGTGTAACCATCGGATGACTAATGCCTGCAATATGTTACAGGGTCATTAGTCAGCG
Source organism: Taudactylus pleione (assembly GCA_031769625.1). Classification (NCBI taxonomy): domain Eukaryota; kingdom Metazoa; phylum Chordata; class Amphibia; order Anura; family Myobatrachidae; genus Taudactylus; species Taudactylus pleione. The sequence continues at coordinate 2,406,919 of JAUIMM010001331.1, forward strand.
ACCGCCCTGTACTGACTGTACAATGTAGGGACATTTATCTCACTGTAATCTGCTCCTTCTCCTCCCCAGCTGACCTCTGCCGGGATAAGTACCCACGCTGCGGGGTGGTGGCCTCCACTGGCATGTGCCATTCTGTGGGGGCTCAGTGCAGCAAGAGCTGTGGAGGCTGTTAGATGATCACCGTGCCGCCAGCGAGGAGACCCCCGCCACCAGAAGCTGCCCTGAACCCTCACTCGCAGTCAGTGTGATTACTGGAGGGGTGGGAGCCGATTAGTATTATTTTCCCCTTTATCTTACTGTTTTGTACTGTATGTGCCACACTGATGGGGCACTGTGGGCCGCTAGCCTTCTGCCCACTGTCTGAGGTATGATAGCCAGCCCAGCACACTGCACTGCTCCGCCATATCCTCTGCCTGGGACTGGTTTCCCCGGCGGCCGAGGGGGTCTGGGGCTCCGGTTATTGCAGCCAGTCGCCCGCCGTGAAGCGGGAATCTGCAGGAGGCCATTGTGTGTATGAATTTGGGTGCTAATGACCCCGCTGCGATCACGGCTGCTTTAATGTTCTTGAACTTGGCCTGGGGACCCGAGCTCCAGTCATCATGTACTGTATCATCTCTCTTCCTGCCTGGTCGTCCTCTTCATCTCTGTATTCTCTCATCCGTCTACTGCCTCCATGCCGGTCTATACACACTGGCCTTCACCATTCCTCCAGGCCTCCATCTTGCTGCCCTTTCTGGCCTCTATCGCTCAAGTCTTCTTCTGACTTCACATTATAGCTTTCCTGAATCATCACCTGCTTCACGTTATGGAATTTTATGTTTTACTTTTTTCTTTTTGTAATTTGTTTTGTATAAAAGATGAATAAAGTGCAGAATTTTACCCTGCGCTGTAGAGGGCGCCAGAGTGTGGTTCTCGAATGACTCTTGAGCACATGACAACATATAAAACTTAGGTCTGAAAGTGGGGTACAGCGCTGGGGGTTGCTGCTCTGGGCAGGGCCTCTGAGAGCGGGGATAGGGCCGGGTAGGGCCAAACCCAGGAGGCTTGCCCACGCTCTCACCTCCAAAAAATTTAATATATACTATATGTGGAGCTACATGGGGCGCTGTGTGGCACAGAACTGGGTATTTGTAGGAGCGGGTACCTGAGGTACCCTTTGGATCTGCTGTTCACATGTCACATGATCACCCTGGCTCCTGTGATAGGACGATTTCCCTGGGTCTGGGTGACGATTGCTGCACAAAAATATTATTGATTTGTACTATTGACAAATATGCATCATAGATTTATACCGTAATTTCTCATTATATTAAGTGACGGAGCGAATTAGAAGGTATTATACAACAAAAACACACATATACCCCTAACTGCTGAACCTAGAATATCTGTTATTTTATATATATTATATCATCAGAAGGGACGATTCCTAAGTTATTGGAGGTGGTGGTGGCACTATTTCCTTCCTATGAGCTCCACAATATCCGCCTGTAAATATTGTTAAATAACAGAGAGAAATAGCTCGTTACTCATGTTACAAAATAGAAGCTTTCATACAATGTCGTACACTAAGTTCTGCCATGTGACAGGTGACATCATAATCAACAATCGATTGATGTCACGTACAAGTTGAAGAGAGAGAGGTACGCGATAACCACTTTTCAGTAAGTTTTATGCTTATAAACGTAAATAAATCTTGAGGTTTTTCTCCACTGTCGGTTCTGCAAATGTAAAAAAAAAGTGTTTTATGTGACGGGGAAACATAGTTTAATGTTACAAGACTCGCGTTGTTTGTTGGAATGCTATGGTTTGAACTGAAAGGAGCGCCTTCGATTGGGGTGGGACACTATTTATTAAGAGTACTAGCAAATGTGCCTACATATCACAAGTAAGGAATTTTAGTAGGTTACACACGTTATTACCAATATAATTTTGTAATAGATTTAGGAGACGATAGTATAATCTCTGTATAATTAGATGATATCGGTCAGGTAGATAATTTCTTAATATATTTTGGTTGGATAAAATATATTTAATTGTTACACAAAAGAAAACCTGATTAGACCTTTCTCTATCTGTACTTGGCGAGCTCGACAGAACTAATCTATTAGCTGTTTTTATGGGGAACTAGTGGACAAAGTTGTTATAACATCGTTGAATTTGTATAGCAAACACATTCATGATACCGCTGTGAGTATAACATACAGAACAGCTGCAGTGTACAAAACGTACCGAAACCGAAAAATAAGAATCACAATATTGACACCACAATGTCAACAGGTAGAAAAATGTCGGCAGGGACATAATGTCGACATCTGTTTTAAGCCTAATCCTAAATTTTGTTATTGTTGACATTTGCAGAAGTTGAAATGTTGGGGGGTCTCCAAATTTACCATGCGGGTGTTGCCTTTTTAACTGTTGATATAACTACATCCATTATTTTCCAATATAATGTTGCTGGGTAGAATGGATCGGTCAAGTTATTGAATGGTACATGATTTGAATTATTGTAGTGAATAATTATATTTAATAAGAGAGGACATGTAATAACAGGATGATAAATAGGACTTTTGCAGTTACTGAACTGGTAGAATGATGATACATGTGACTGATTTGTTCAGGTTATTTTCTGTTGCAAGAAAGCAGAATGCAATAGATTGTTTAGGTTATTACAACTGCTGTGCAATGAATCTAAATAATGATATTGGGGTCTTGTACCAAGTGGTTACTTAATGTAGCGTTCACTTTATTTTATGTACAGTGGCAAACACTGTACAGCTAACCACTTGAACTTCAGTTAATTACAACCGGGCATCTGAGTCTCCAGCATTGAATTTGAAAAAAATAATGCACATTAATGAACTATGGGCCTGATTCAGCAAGGAACGCAATATAGCGTACGCACGCAGTTTCACTACGAATGTATGTTAATCCATAGCGATCGCAATGCTGCCGCACTACTACATAAGAACGCCCACTTCACCTACACGCACATCCATAATGTTTAGCAAGACTGCGAAAACATCGGTACAATCGAGTACCATCGCAGCCTCACGCACAATTAAGGCAGGTCAGACCTCACTCAGGAATTGCTTACTTCAGCGCACGCTATGAGGCTTCAAGCTGCGTATGGTATCGCAGTGGCTAATTTGTGCACGCCCATGCAACGCCGTTGAAACGCACTGGCACGCCTGTGTTTCCCTAACAACCCCCCAGTCAGCACCTACAAACGGCACTTCCTGCCAATCACTCTGCGATGGGTCCGCGTAGTCACTGCGATCGCAATGACTGGTTCGCGCACTGCGAAACATGCGCAGTACGCAACAATCGTCTGATTGCGTGCATATTAGCACCTGCGTTCCTTGGTGAATCAGGCCCTGTGTATTTATATCTCAGCTCTGAGAAGTAATGTAGTGGTCAGTGTAGAGTTGGGACACAAAGTTATGAGATGTGATGAAAGGCAGAGGGCAGGCTTATAACTGGTCATTAATGGGGGGTGTAGTGCTCTTATGATTATTAGTGCAGAATGGGAACATGTGTTGGCATGTGTGGGAAAAGCTTGTGGGCAAAATGTATAAAATTGAAAATCTGGGTGGGCAGGGATCATGTGAGTGAAAATTTGGTCCGCGGGGGTGGCGTGTGAGAGAAGGGCTAGTAGGCAGGGGGCTGATGGGAATGAGGGAACGTGCATGAAAAGCTGATGGGTGGGTTTAAGATAAGCTAGTATGCAGTGGAAAGTGTGACTAAAAAGCTGGTGGGTCGGGGGGGGGGGAATAATGCAAGTGAAACATTGGTGGGCAGGGGGCGTGATGAAAAATCTGGTGAGCAGAAGGTGGTATGTGGTAGAAGCTGATGGTGTATGAGAGAGGCTAGTAGGTAGGGGGCATGAGCGTTAAAAGCTGAAGGATAGGGGGTGACATCAAGAGAAAAGGGTGGGCAGTGGGGCATGCAAGTGGAAATCTGGTGGGCAGGAGTATGTGTGGGAAAAGCTGTTGGGCAGGAGCATGTGTGGGAAAAGCTAGAGGGCAAGGAGTGAATAGCTTATGGACAGGGTTATGTGAATGAATAGCTGGTGGGCAGTGATCGCATGTGAAAGAAAAGGGTGGGCAAGGGGGTATGTGAGAAAAGCTAGTAACCTCAATAATAATAATGAGATATAATCACTGATTGATTGTTCCTCTTAGAAATTGCTGTTAAATCTGGACCTTAATTACCAGATGTATCACCGAGTGATATTCTTGTTATCACTAGTTACTAATCTTAAATGGTGCTCCAACCAATTGGCTCCTGCCATGTGTTTGAAAAATGACAGTTAGGAGCTGATTGGTTGGAGCACCATTTAAGATTAGTAACGAGTGAAAATCTCACTCGTTAATAAATCTGGAGCTCCCAGCAGATTATAGATTATTATAAACGCCGGTAGCAGGTCACTGTCAGTAAGGGTGAGCAATGAGACACCAACTCCAGCTTATATCATTGTATTTTATTACTGGCCCCTTCTAGTCACAGTAAGTCTGGCACGTTGTAGAAAATCTCCAGCAAGGGCTCAGGGTGGAGCGGGAGCCGCCATGATTATCTCAATTTATATGATGGACCCAGTGCAGAAATCATGGAATGGCATCACAGAGTATATCAGCACCATGATACATTATACATGAGCAGGGGGTAGAATATAAAAACAGTAAGTGGCTGTGTTAGAGCAATAGACAATCCCCTTCCCCCAGTGTCACTCATGTATCTGCGTAGCCATACATGGGATAGCTGCAGTAACCAACAGCAACTAATCAGCAAATAGCTTCAGTACAGTGACGGATAACGGGGGGCCAGTTGCACCTTCATCTGTGGCCTCTTCTTTATTTACGGCCTCCTGGTAATGTTCTCTGAGAGCTGGGGCTGAAGCGCAGCGGAGATTAGAGCTGAGCGTAAGAGTTTACCCGGAGCGGCCGACGCCAATAACACAAGCTGAACTCGCACAGCGCGGGGAAGTGACGGGAAGGATTATTAGGGCAGGGTGATGAGATTAGTAGCGGATAGGGGAGTTTGGGAGACTTGCGGAATATGAGGGGTGTGTGGCCCACTGCTCAGGAGTGTATTAGGGCCAGAGGAAGGTGGGAAAGGCACTTTGGGTTAGTGGGGTTCTAAAGAACATGTGGGGGAGGGGGGAGTATGGTCTCCCTGATTGTACTGTTATAATTTATTATGGAGATTAAGGCTAAAGAGTGGCCTTAGGGAACTTTACAGGGCAGCCCATGGACTGGTCTAGCAGCAGGTAGACTAATTGAATAGCCTGATGGGATACTGTATATTTCAACCTCATATTAAATAACCCCCAAGTATTGTGCTCTTATCTGCCGCCACGTAGTGCTGAATATTGTATCATACAAACTAGTAATTGTGCTTCTATCAGCAACCTCCCATTGTTCTAGTACGGAGAGGTTGGGATGGGAGAGCGCAACGGATAATTGCTTCCTCCAGGCTGCTGAAAATCCAAACCCGTAAAGGCTGCAGGCTGTCACGGTACCAATGCTTTGTGGCTGCTAAGATCCATTACATCTGTGTCCATCGTCATTGTGTGTCTCCACCACCAGCTTCCCCAATGTCAGGGGGGCGTCACTAATCGGCAATGACCGTTAGCGATCAGCTAGCTGGTCTTATATTCGCCCTCCCGCACCGGCTTACTGGGATCAAATCACAGTTGTGTTTCTAGGGCCCTCCTGGATTGTGTTTCTCAGGATTTGTTACATTCAGTGCATATACAAGAGACGAGAACAGTGTTATAAAAAAGTGTAATACAAAAATATTGTAAATATAAAGGTCACAGGGCTCAGTGCCCTCCTGTGTCAGTAGCGGTGACTCCACCCTGCGCTTATAGCGGTCAGGGGAAGCGTACAATAAAAACAGTGACAAAGATCAGTCCGAGAGGTGGTGAAGCACCAGGAATGTGAGATCAGAGGAGTGACGGCACCTCTGGCTATTTCCCTGAGAGGAGTGACGGCTGGGAGTAGTGAGTCTGGCCCCGACACAGTTCCTGCTGCAGCTGCTCCTTCAGCGTAGAGATCTGCGTGAGACAAAGTCACTATGCTCAGTTATCAGCAGGTAATGTTGTACACAGATGTAAGGGAAAAAGCCCCCTCGTGCCCTGCTGTAATGCGCGATAGGAATGTGCGCATCTGCTGACGAGAAGCATCGCTGCAAAGTGGCGGCTTCTATCATTCATAAACCCCCCCCTTTCCTTCTAAACACTACTCAGGTCAGCTCCACCTAGGTCCTAAATGAGGCGAGACAGCGGTCACTTCATGGGTTACGACACTGGTACCATACATGCCTACCCTCCCGGTTTTCGCGGGAGGCTCCCGATTTTTCGGGTAACCCCCCGCACCCCCGGAAGGGTAGGCATTTCTCCCGCATTCTGCCCACTTCCTAGTGAAGTGGGCAGAATGAGGAGAATACCCGCGGGGATCGCCGGTCTCCGTGAAGGGGGCGGGGCTTAAGATGTGATTCTGCATGAATCACAGCATTTGGCGCCGCCCCCTATGTAAATTTTACCCAATCGTGGAGGGGGGAGGGGCTTAATGACGCGATTCGTTAGGCCCCGCCCCCATCGGCCCCCTGCTGCTTCTCTTACCCGGGCTTCTCCCGGGAAGAGATTCTGAAAGGTAGGTAAGTATGACTGGTACCTGTGCGTTTGCCCATATTGCCTTGTCCCACTGAATGTGGGGCTGAACAGGCTCTTGAGGAACCCACTAACCTGAGCACACAACTTCTGCAGTAACCAATATTGTTACCCCTAAGAGGCGCAGAAGGTCACAAACATGTTCTTTACGTTACATCTTTTTCTCTAACATCCAACTGGGGGACACTGGATACAGTGGGGTATAGAGTGGGGGGACAGGAGCTTGGGCACTTTAAATTTACCAACAAAAAAGTAATCACTTTCTATACCGCCCTGGCTACCTGGGGACTTTTGTTTTGTGACGTGCCCGCTGGAGATGGGCACTTGTTTCAGACTGCGGAGGTTCTCCCGTTGTGGGATTCCCTCCGTGAGCGACCCGGTCACTGCAGCTGCAGGTAGTGACTATGATCACTGTGACTCCACCGCTAATTAGGCCAGGCTCCCGGCTCAAAATGGGTTCTGGTCACGGTTCACCCTCGGCATGAGCAAGATAGATGAAGGGAGTTGGGAGCGGTGATGGAGAGGTGTCATGACATAAAGATGGTCAAGATGCCAGCCTTCTGTGCTGGGCCCTGGGAGGAGTTCTCATACCTACTTACCCCTACACCAAATGATCCTTTTATACATATAAGAGAGAAGTTAGACTTATAAGTATCAGTTCTCCACTGTCATTGAAGGTCTGCAGAGGTAAGGAGACACGGGCAGCTAACTCCCAAGCCCTGTGACAAGCAATTGGCATGAGAGGTAGGCTGCTCTCCTGGGTTCTCGTCTGAGGCTCTCTGAAATCAGGCATCGATGAAAGATCTGCTGCCCCTGCCCAGACAGCAGGGTACATGCATGTTCCAATCTGGGACAGACACCAGTTACGACCATGGCCCTTCGGCCTAGCCACAGCACCAAAGGTATTCACAGCGATCATTGCAGTTCTGGCTGCCCTTTTCATATCCAGGGGTCCTCTCTTACCCAGATGATCAGCTGATCAAGGCAAACTCTGGCTTTACTACCGGCCCATGTTCCGGAGACAGCCTGGACCTTGGAAACCCATGGACAAATTTTCAATTTCAAGAAATCTAACCTGACTCTCCAGTGGATGATCTTCCTGGGACTTCTGTTAGACACTCATCAGCCGAGGGTCTCTCACTACAGGAAAACCTTTCTTATTACGAGGTCTGACCAAGTCTCCGTTAGCTCACAGGCAAGTGTCAGTTCCCCAATACATGAACGTCCATGGAAATTTGGTATCCACCTTCGAGGTTGTTTCATTTAAGTGCATTCCAGACTGAACTAATCTTGAAAAATGACCAGGCAACTTTTCGGAGTGTCTTTAGTGAGTGTGTATGGCATTGCTCCTGACCGAGAGGCTACAATCTCAGCATGTTTCGCCCATTATTCATCTGAGACTAGAAGATAGTGATGATGAATGCCAGTTTGTACGGCTGGGTTACCTTCGCTCAGCAGTCCTTGGTTTAGAGTCTTTAGACAACAGTGGAGTCAAATGTGCTGGAGCTAAGAGATTTTTTTTTTTTCAATGCTCTGGTCGGTGGATGTCAGTACTTGAAAAGAAGGGCCATCAAGATACAGTCTAACAAAGCCTCACCACTGGCTTTCATAAATCACCAAGGGGGCATCAAGAATACCCTGGCAATGAGAGAGACCTGCAGGATCATGCATTGAGTGGAGCAAAACACACCAGCGATCACAACAGTTTTTATCCCTGAGATGGAAAATTGGGTAGCAGACTTCCTCAACAGATAAACTGATCAATTGTCCATTCATCTGGAGGTCTTTCAACAACTGGTGGACAGATGAGTCGACCAGATGTGGTCATAATGGCATCTCAGTTGAAATGCACGGTGGAGCACTTTTCCTCTCAGATGGGAGATCCGCAATGGTTTCTGGAAGATGACTTGTCAGTTCCTTGGATCTTGTATTTCATCGACCTGGTTCCTATGGTAGCGATGCTTCCGCAAGTGGTAAAAAAGCAGTGTGTGCTGACCATACTGGTAGCACTACACTGATCAGGACAGTCTTAGTACACAGACATTCTTAACATGGCAGATGGTCCGGCGTGTGGAATTTAGTCCTGTGAGTTAGAGTCTCCAGTTTCGAAACTCTCCTAGCTGTGGAGATGGGCCAACAGGAAGGCTAACTTCCATGTATGGATTTAAATACCACCAAATCCAATGGCACGAAAGGAGGGTGCTGCAAGGCTCTCAGGACCAAATCGAGATCCCAAGGAGCTATTGAAGAGATCTATGGTCCTGCATTTCTATCTCCCTCATGTGAAAAGCTCGGCACTTCAGGTAAAAGATTGTTTCCTGAAGAAAGGAAAACCCTCACAAGGGCTAAGACTTGAATCTTCAAACAGCAAGAGTTTAAAAACCCTCTTCCAGAAACAGCTGTAACCAGTCAAAACGAAAAGAAGACTTAGAAAATCCCTTTGCTTTACACCAGGTGGCTTCACAGATCGGGACTTGGAGACAGGCCCCATGGTGGGCCCTCTAGCATATCTAGAATGTCCTTGTTCCAAGATCTTCTGTTCCAGTCCAGTGCTACCAGAATCACCTAAAAGCCCTCTCTTTTACAGAAGCATCACTACCTGAAGGAAAAAGAAGATAAAATGGAAATTTCAAGGAACTAACACACCAGCATTGCCCTTATGGATTTCTCATCCTGGAGTAGGACAGCTCAAACTTTTGTTTCAACCGAGATACCATCATGCTGATCTGGTTGCCCCCATCAGTCCACCAGCTGTGGAAAGACCTCAGGATGGAGGGACCATTGCAGAGGTGAATAGTTTTTTTCTGTACCAAAAAGAAATCTGAAAAAAAAACCCAGTCCTGTCTGCTGTTCAGGGACTGGAATAACTAATCCTGCTGAAAGAATAGAACTGGATGGCTTCCCCAGGGCAAAGCATTTTGTTTTGTCTTCAGGAAGGCCAGTGGTGAAAAAGCACATGGGTAGAGAGATCTATGATGTAGCCTCAATTTATGAGGTCTTTCAGCATCTGTGGTGAAATCAAACAACTGAACCCAGAGAAGAAGCAGACAGGCCTCCAACACAGAAGTTCCTGGATGGGCATGCTGCCTGCTCATCAGCGAGCTTTTGAACTGCATCCAAGCCTTTTTATCTCTCTGCAGCCCCCTCCAGGGAACAGAAAACTGATCTCTGGGGTCTGACTACTAACTTTTTCATAGGGACAAAAGAAGCAAAACCTGACCCCTGAAAAGTATCCTCCTGATACCTGAGAAATTATCAGGACCTTATCACAGTACAGAAGGGACTCCAAAGTTCTAATTAACTCAATGCTGAGGCTGAAATTCTATCCCCAACGAGTCCCATATCAATGGCAGCTTCCTCCAGATACTCACAAGTTTCACCAGTGTTAGCAAATCTGATTTTGGTCTGTCAGAATCCAGACACTTTGTCCACTGCCCTAAGCTGAAGCTAAACTGGGTCAAAAGTAGGCCAAAGCCACGGAGTAAGAGAGGATTCAATTTTCCCACTTGTGTTATTCCAAGAAGAATCGGTGTTCAGAATGTTGGTGGTCTTACAATGGCAGATATGGGAAAATCCAATTTAGGTGGGAATTTCCATTGTGCTTTAAACTCATTAGGGAGAGGATAGAGAGACGGCAATGTGCAGATACCTGAAATTAGACTTAGTACTCGCTTTATTGAGAAGGACCTCCAACATGTGCTGACAGCGACCAGGTGCCTTGAGAGGTGATCCCTTACTGGGAGCTGGCTGCGGGCAGAAGAAGGTGCTACTGAAGTCAGTGAAGAAAAAAGTGTTACCTAAAACAATCAGAGTTTCGAGGTGATATAGAGGGGAGGGGGAGAGCCCAAGCTCCTGTTACTGCACTCTATACCCCGTTGTGTCCAGTGTCCCCTACTCGGATGCTAGAAAAACACAGTAACCTTATTAAACTGATTCTGAGTATCAGCAGCTTATCCCGAAAAACCAGATTGTATAACATCTGCCTGAAAGGGTCCATAAACACAGGATCATTTAAAAACCACGACTGCAATGGAAGGGAAGCGACTGGGTCTACCTGCTCCTCCAGCCCTTTAATGCGCTGGCGATGAGCTCTCTCTCTGGCATCCAGAGTCCGCTCGGCCTGGATCTGAGCATTGCGCAGCCTCTCTATCTCCATCTGTAGCTCCTGTCGGTGACGAGCCGCTGTCTCCATCAGACTCTGAGAGTGCGTCTGCTCCATGTCTGCTATCTGAGCCTGGACGGGAAGAGCGTACATGTGACCACAGCCGAAGCATTATACTAATCTACATGAGCAGGAGGCGGTGGGGACAGACAGAGGTAATGGGCAATAAGCTATGAAGACAGGACAGGAGCAATATTACACCAGGTGCTAAACTGGGGAGAGACGTGGAGAGTATGGGGGCAGCAAGAAGCAGGTTCCATCAGGGCAGGAACTTTTCGGGAGACAGCAAGCATTAGGGCAGGAAGAGGTCCTAGAAAGAAGTCTGTTTGGTTAGCAGGAGAGATGTAAAGGGCATGGGGGCAAGAAATTGTCATGAAGCAGGTATTTGTATGGATGCTATGAATGTGAAAGTCAGATGCAGGAGCAGCAAGCACTAGGGAAGGAAGTGTGTGTGGGGGAGAGTTAGGGATGAGACGGGAGGCAGTGTACGTTATGGCAGCATGGAGCAAGCAATGAGCATGGGGCCAGGAGCAGCAAGCACTAGAGAAGGAAGTGTGTGTGGGGGTGTTAGGGATGAGACAGGAGGCAGTGTACGTTATGGCAGCATAGAGCAAGCAATGAGCATGGGGCAAGGAGCAGCAAGCACTAGAGAAGGAAGTGTGTGTGGGGGTGTTAGGGATGAGACAGGAGGCAGTGTACGTTGTGGCAGCATGGAGGAAGCAATGAGCATGGGGCCAAGAGCAGCAAGCACTAGGGAAGGAAGTGTGTGTGGGGGTGTTAGGGATGAGACAGGAGGCAGTGTACGTTGTGGCAGCATGGAGCAAGCAATGAGCATGGGGCCAGGAGCAGCAAGCACTAGGGAAGGAAGTGTGTGTGGGGGTGTTAGGGATGAGACAGGAGGCAGTGTACGTTATGGCAGCATGGAGCAAGCAATGAGCATGGGGCCAGGAGCAGCAAGCACTAGGGAAGGAAGTGTGTGTGGGGGTGTTAGGGATGAGACAGGAGGCAGTGTACGTTATGGCAGCATGGAGCAAGCAATGAGCATGGGGCCAAGAGCAGCAAGCACTAGGGAAGGAAGTGTGTGTGGGGGTGTTAGGGATGAGACAGGAGGCAGTGTACGTTGTGGCAGCATGGAGCAAGCAATGAGCATGGGGCCAAGAGCAGCAAGCACTAGGGAAGGAAGTGTGTGTGGGGGTGTTAGGGATGAGACAGGAGGCAGTGTACGTTGTGGCAGCATGGAGCAAGCAATGAGCATGGGGCAAGGAGCAGCAAGCACTAGGGAAGGAAGTGTGTGTGGGGGTGTTAGGGATGAGACAGGAGGCAGTGTACGTTATGGCAGCATAGAGCAAGCAATGAGCATGGGGCAAGGAGCAGCAAGCACTAGAGAAGGAAGTGTGTGTGGGGGTGTTAGGGATGAGACAGGAGGCAGTGTACGTTGTGGCAGCATGGAGGAGCAATGAGCATGGGGCCAAGAGCAGCAAGCACTAGGGAAGGAAGTGTGTGTGGGGGTGTTAGGGATGAGACAGGAGGCAGTGTACGTTGTGGCAGCATGGAGGAAGCAATGAGCATGGGGCCAGGAGCAGCAAGCACTAGGGAAGGAAGTGTGTGTGGGGGTGTTAGGGATGAGACAGGAGGCAGTGTACGTTATGGCAGCATGGAGCAAGCAATGAGCATGGGGCCAGGAGCAGCAAGCACTAGGGAAGGAAGTGTGTGTGGGGGTGTTAGGGATGAGACAGGAGGCAGTGTACGTTATGGCAGCATGGAGCAAGCAATGAGCATGGGGCCAAGAGCAGCAAGCACTAGGGAAGGAAGTGTGTGTGGGGGTGTTAGGGATGAGACAGGAGGCAGTGTACGTTGTGGCAGCATGGAGCAAGCAATGAGCATGGGGCCAAGAGCAGCAAGCACTAGGGAAGGAAGTGTGTGTGGGGGTGTTAGGGATGAGACAGGAGGCAGTGTACGTTGTGGCAGCATGGAGCAAGCAATGAGCATGGGGCAAGGAGCAGCAAGCACCAGGGAAGGAAGTGTGTGTGGGGGTGTTAGGGATGAGACAGGAGGCAGTGTACGTTATGGCAGCATAGAGCAAGCAATGAGCATGGGGCAAGGAGCAGCAAGCACTAGAGAAGGAAGTGTGTGTGGGGGTGTTAGGGATGAGACAGGAGGCAGTGTACGTTGTGGCAGCATGGAGCAAGCAATGAGCATGGGGCAAGGAGCAGCAAGCACTAGGGAAGGAAGTGTGTGTGGGGGTGTTAGGGATGAGACAGGAGGCAGTGTACGTTATGGCAGCATAGAGCAAGCAATGAGCATGGGGCAAGGAGCAGCAAGCACTAGAGAAGGAAGTGTGTGTGGGGGTGTTAGGGATGAGACAGGAGGCAGTGTACGTTGTGGCAGCATGGAGGAAGCAATGAGCATGGGGCCAAGAGCAGCAAGCACTAGGGAAGGAAGTGTGTGTGGGGGTGTTAGGGATGAGACAGGAGGCAGTGTACGTTGTGGCAGCATGGAGGAAGCAATGAGCATGGGGCCAGGAGCAGCAAGCACTAGGGAAGGAAGTGTGTGTGGGGGTGTTAGGGATGAGACAGGAGGCAGTGTACGTTATGGCAGCATGGAGCAAGCAATGAGCATGGGGCCAGGAGCAGCAAGCACTAGGGAAGGAAGTGTGTGTGGGGGTGTTAGGGATGAGACAGGAGGCAGTGTACGTTATGGCAGCATGGAGCAAGCAATGAGCATGGGGCCAAGAGCAGCAAGCACTAGGGAAGGAAGTGTGTGTGGGGGTGTTAGGGATGAGACAGGAGGCAGTGTACGTTGTGGCAGCATGGAGCAAGCAATGAGCATGGGGCCAAGAGCAGCAAGCACTAGGGAAGGAAGTGTGTGTGGGGGTGTTAGGGATGAGACAGGAGGCAGTGTACGTTGTGGCAGCATGGAGCAAGCAATGAGCATGGGGCAAGGAGCAGCAAGCACTAGGGAAGGAAGTGTGTGTGGGGGTGTTAGGGATGAGACGGGAGGCAGTGTACGTTGTGGCAGCATGGAGCAAGCAATGAGCATGGGGCCAAGAGCAGCAAGCACTAGGGAAGGAAGTGGTGGTGGGGGTGTTAGGGATGAGACGGGAGGCAGTGTACGTTGTGGCAGCATGGAGGAAGCAATGAGCATGGGGCCAGGAGCAGCAAGCACTAGGGAAGGAAGTGTGTGTGGGGGTGTTAGGGATGAGACGGGAGGCAGTGTACGTTATGGCAGCATGGAGCAAGCAATGAGCATGGGGCCAGGAGCAGCAAGCACTAGGGAAGGAAGTGTGTGTGGGGGTGTTAGGGATGAGACAGGAGGCAGTGTACGTTATGGCAGCATGGAGCAAGCAATGAGCATGAGGCCAAGAGCAGCAAGCACTAGGGAAGGAAGTGTGTGTGGGGGTGTTAGGGATGAGACAGGAGGCAGTGTACGTTGTGGCAGCATGGAGCAAGCAATGAGCATGGGGCAAGGAGCAGCAAGCACTAGGGAAGGAAGTGTGTGTGGGGGTGTTAGGGATGAGACAGGAGGCAGTGTACGTTGTGGCAGCATGGAGGAAGCAATGAGCATGGGGCCAGGAGCAGCAAGCACTAGGGAAGGAAGTGTGTGTGGGGGTGTTAGGGATGAGACAGGAGGCAGTGTACGTTATGGCAGCATGGAGCAAGCAATGAGCATGAGGCCAAGAGCAGCAAGCACTAGGGAAGGAAGTGTGTGTGGGGGTGTTAGGGATGAGACAGGAGGCAGTGTACGTTGTGGCAGCATGGAGCAAGCAATGAGCATGCGGCAAGGAGCAGCAAGCACTAGGGAAGGAAGTGTGTGTGGGGGTGTTAGGGATGAGACAGGAGGCAGTGTACGTTGTGGCAGCATGGAGCAAGCAATGAGCATGGGGCAAGGAGCAGCAAGCACTAGGGAAGGAAGTGTGTGTGGGGGTGTTAGGGATGAGACAGGAGGCAGTGTACGTTATGGCAGCATGGAGCAAGCAATGAGCATGAGGCCAAGAGCAGCAAGCACTAGGGAAGGAAGTGTGTGTGGGGGTGTTAGGGATGAGACAGGAGGCAGTGTACGTTGTGGCAGCATGGAGCAAGCAATGAGCATGGGGCAAGGAGCAGCAAGCACTAGGGAAGGAAGTGTATGTGGGGGTGTTAGGGAAGAGACAGGAGGCAGTGTACGTTGTGGCAGCATGGAGGAAGCAATGAGCATGGGGCCAGGAGCAGCAAGCACTAGGGAAGGAAGTGTGTGTGGGGGTGTTAGGGATGAGACAGGAGGCAGTGTACGTTATGGCAGCATGGAGCAAGCAATGAGCATGGGGCCAAGAGCAGCAAGCACTAGGGAAGGAAGTGTGTGTGGGGGTGTTAGGGATGAGACAGGAGGCAGTGTACGTTGTGGCAGCATGGAGCAAGCAATGAGCATGGGGCAAGGAGCAGCAAGCACTAGGGAAGGAAGTGTATGTGGGGGTGTTAGGGATGAGACAGGAGGCAGTGTACGTTATGGCAGCATGGAGCAAGCAATGAGCATGGGGCCAGGAGCAGCAAGCACTAGGGAAGGAAGTGTGTGTGGGGGTGTTAGGGATGAGACAGGAGGCAGTGTACGTTGTGGCAGCATGGAGCAAGCAATGAGCATGGGGCAAGGAGCAGCAAGCACTAGGGAAGGAAGTGGTGGTGGGGGTGTTAGGGATGAGACGGGAGGCAGTGTACGTTGTGGCAGCATGGAGCAAGCAATGAGCATGGGGCAAGGAGCAGCAAGCACTAGGGAAGGAAGTGGTGGTGGGGGTGTTAGGGATGAGACGGGAGGCAGTGTACGTTGTGGCAGCATGGAGGAAGCAATGAGCATGGGGCCAGGAGCAGCAAGCACTAGGGAAGGAAGTGTGTGTGGGGGTGTTAGGGATGAGACGGGAGGCAGTGTACGTTATGGCAGCATGGAGCAAGCAATGAGCATGGGGCCAGGAGCAGCAAGCACTAGGGAAGGAAGTGTGTGTGGGGGTGTTAGGGATGAGACAGGAGGCAGTGTACGTTATGGCAGCATGGAGCAAGCAATGAGCATGAGGCCAAGAGCAGCAAGCACTAGGGAAGGAAGTGTGTGTGGGGGTGTTAGGGATGAGACAGGAGGCAGTGTACGTTGTGGCAGCATGGAGCAAGCAATGAGCATGGGGCAAGGAGCAGCAAGCACTAGGGAAGGAAGTGTGTGTGGGGGTGTTAGGGATGAGACAGGAGGCAGTGTACGTTGTGGCAGCATGGAGGAAGCAATGAGCATGGGGCCAGGAGCAGCAAGCACTAGGGAAGGAAGTGTGTGTGGGGGTGTTAGGGATGAGACAGGAGGCAGTGTACGTTATGGCAGCATGGAGCAAGCAATGAGCATGAGGCCAAGAGCAGCAAGCACTAGGGAAGGAAGTGTGTGTGGGGGTGTTAGGGATGAGACAGGAGGCAGTGTACGTTGTGGCAGCATGGAGCAAGCAATGAGCATGCGGCAAGGAGCAGCAAGCACTAGGGAAGGAAG
The DNA here is from genome assembly GCA_031769625.1 of Taudactylus pleione. Taxonomy (NCBI): domain Eukaryota; kingdom Metazoa; phylum Chordata; class Amphibia; order Anura; family Myobatrachidae; genus Taudactylus; species Taudactylus pleione. Next base: position 2,423,238 of record JAUIMM010001331.1, read on the forward strand.
TGTGTGTGGGGGTGTTAGGGATGAGACAGGAGGCAGTGTACGTTGTGGCAGCATGGAGCAAGCAATGAGCATGGGGCAAGGAGCAGCAAGCACTAGGGAAGGAAGTGTGTGTGGGGGTGTTAGGGATGAGACAGGAGGCAGTGTACGTTATGGCAGCATGGAGCAAGCAATGAGCATGAGGCCAAGAGCAGCAAGCACTAGGGAAGGAAGTGTGTGGGGGGGTGTTAGGGATGAGACAGGAGGCAGTGTACGTTGTGGCAGCATGGAGCAAGCAATGAGCATGGGGCAAGGAGCAGCAAGCACTAGGGAAGGAAGTGTATGTGGGGGTGTTAGGGAAGAGACAGGAGGCAGTGTACGTTGTGGCAGCATGGAGGAAGCAATGAGCATGGGGCCAGGAGCAGCAAGCACTAGGGAAGGAAGTGTGTGTGGGGGTGTTAGGGATGAGACAGGAGGCAGTGTACGTTATGGCAGCATGGAGCAAGCAATGAGCATGGGGCCAAGAGCAGCAAGCACTAGGGAAGGAAGTGTGTGTGGGGGTGTTAGGGATGAGACAGGAGGCAGTGTACGTTGTGGCAGCATGGAGCAAGCAATGAGCATGGGGCAAGGAGCAGCAAGCACTAGGGAAGGAAGTGTATGTGGGGGTGTTAGGGATGAGACAGGAGGCAGTGTACGTTATGGCAGCATGGAGCAAGCAATGAGCATGAGGCCAAGAGCAGCAAGCACTAGGGAAGGAAGTGTGTGTGGGGGTGTTAGGGATGAGACAGGAGGCAGTGTACGTTGTGGCAGCATGGAGCAAGCAATGAGCATGGGGCAAGGAGCAGCAAGCACTAGGGAAGGAAGTGTGTGTGGGGGTGTTAGGGATGAGACAGGAGGCAGTGTACGTTGTGGCAGCATGGAGGAAGCAATGAGCATGGGGCCAGGAGCAGCAAGCACTAGGGAAGGAAGTGTGTGTGGGGGTGTTAGGGATGAGACAGGAGGGAGTGTACGTTATGGCAGCATGGAGCAAGCAATGAGCATGGGGCCAAGAGCAGCAAGCACTAGGGAAGGAAGTGTGTGTGGGGGTGTTAGGGATGAGACAGGAGGCAGTGTACGTTGTGGCAGCATTGAGCAAGCAATGAGCATGGGGCCAGGAGCAGCAAGCACTAGGGAAGGAAGTGTGTGTGGGGGTGTTAGGGATGAGACAGGAGGCAGTGTACGTTATGGCAGCATGGGGCAAGGAGCAGCAAGCACTAGGGAAGGAAGTGTGTGTGTGGGGGTGTTAGAGAGGAGACGGGAGGCAGTGTGCGCTGTGGCAGCATGGAAGAAGCAATGAGCATGGGGCAAGGAGCAGCAAGTAGGCAGAATTGATGTAGAACAGTAGAGTTTTGGGGCAAGAAGCAGCGACAGTCAGGGTGTGATGTACATGTCGCTAAGGACACACAGATGATAGTAATAAAGGATTAGAGCTAATAATCAGGGTATGGGACACACAGAAGGTCAGGTTGCAGCTGCAGGACGCGCCTTAGCTCCAGGTCTTCTGAATAACATTACCGGCCCTCACTCACCAGGCTGAACGTGATCTTGCGCCTAACCCTGTATAACTGCACCTTCACAGGACAGCGGGGGTGGGGGAGAAAATACGCCATGAACCAATCACAAGGAAGACAGACCCCATCCAGCACCCAACCACACAAGCCCACCCCCTCCGTCACCGACACTGGGGCTTGGACTGACCGCTGAGGTCACAGTACTATATAGCTGCCTGACGCTACCTCCAGGAGCTGTACTTGTCTCTGAGCATCTGTCAGCTCCTGCTCTACCGTAGTCAGTGACCGATCCAGCCGCCCCTTTTCTGCAGACAGGCGCAGGGTATCCTCTGCGGTTTTCAGCTTCTCTCGCTCCACCTGCAAGAGGAGAAAGCGGGTACCTTTCTTGGCGGAGACATATACGTATACATAGGTATAGAAAACTACTCGTTGGTTGCCCACCTACCACGGTGCCCCGCAGAGCATCTCTGTAGCAGTTGGTTTCAGGACAAGATGATGGACAGCCAGGCACCCCAAGGTGTCACTAGATACAACATTCAGGATAGGGAACGTGGGTAGGAGAGTACCGGTGCTCTTACCTTATCGAGTGTTTTTCTGAGAGCATTCTTGTCCTTCTCTAGGCGGAGCGACGATCGCTCCACCTCTCGCTTCTCGGCCTCTAACTGAACCACCGCCCGCTGCATCCCGGCCAGGCGGTCTTGTAAGAGCTCTCTCTCTTCCTGCAGCTTCTGGAGGTTACGGAGTGAGACGCCCTCACTCTCCTGACGCTGACGCAAGAGCTGGTGGGCGAGAGATGTTCAAAATTTGGCAAAACGCAGAATGCCAAGCAGGGAAATAACATAGGCAAGAGGATAACTACAAGATCTGTGTTACACAGCCTTAAGGTATCAGTGAGGAACATTGATGAGCTATAGAGAAATGCACAGAGATGGACTGATACAATGGGTATACACACGCAAGCTCGTAGCTGCGTCTGGGGTCAGCGTAAAAGGGAAGGAAAGGGAAGGTGAACCTGGGGTCAGCATTGGACTGGTAGTAGTGGACAGGGAATGGTAGACAGGGGTCGGCATTAGACTGGTGGTAGTGGAAAGGGAAGGTGAATCTGGGGTCAGCATAGGACTGGTGGTAGTGGAAAGGGAAGGTGAACCTGGGGTCAGCATAGGACTGGTGGTAGTGGACAGGGAATGGTAGACAGGGGTCAGCATAGCAGCATAGGACTGGTGGTAGTGGACAGGGAATGGTAGACGGGGGTCGGCATTGGACTGGTGGTAGTGGAAAGGGAATGGTAGACAGGGGTCAGCATAGGACTGGTGGTAGTGGAAAGGGATTGGTAGACAGGGGTCAGCATAGGACTAGTGGTAGTGGAAATGGAAGTGTAGACAGGGGTCAGCATGGGACTGGTGGTAATGGAAAGGGAAGGTTAGTCTGGGGTCAACATAGGACTGCTGGTAGTGGGAAGGGTAGATGGGTCAGCATTGGACTGGTGGTAGTGGAAAGGGAAGGCGAGTCGGGGGACAGCATAGGACTGGTGGTAGTGGAAAGGGAAGGTGAGTCGGGGGCCAGCATAGGACTGGTGGTAGTGGAAAGGGAAGGTGAGTCGGGGACCAGCATAGGACTGGTGGTAGTGGGAAGGGTAGATGGGTCAGCATTGGACTGGTGGCAGTGGAAAGGGAAGGTGAGTCGGGTACCAGCATAGGACTGGTGGTAGTGGGAAGGGTAGATGAGTCGGGGGTCAGCATAGGACTAGTGGTAGTGGAAATGGAAGGGTAGACAGGGGTCAGCATGGGACTGGTGATAATGGAAAGGGAAGGTTAGTCTGGGGTCAACATAGGACTGCTGGTAGTGGGAAGGGTAGATGGGTCAGCATTGGACTGGTGGTAGTGGAAAGGGAAGGTGAGTCGGGGGCCAGCATAGGACTGGTGGTAGTGGAAAGGGAAGGCGAGTCGGGGGCCAGCATAGGACTGGTGGTAGTGGAAAGGGAAGGTGAGTCGGGGGCCAGCATAGGACTGGTGGTAGTGGAAAGGGAAGGTGAGTCGGGGGCCAGCATAGGACTGGTGGTAGTGGGAAGGGTAGATGGGTCAGCATTGGACTGGTGGTAGTTGAAAGGAAAGGTGAGTCGGGGGCCAGCATAGGACTGGTGGTAGTGGGAAGGGTAGATGGGTCAGTATTTGACTGGTGGTAGTGGAAAGGGAAGGTGAGTCGGGGGCCAGCATAGGACTGGTGGTAGTGGAAAGGGAAGGTGAGTCGGGGGCCAGCATAGGACTGGTGGTAGTGGAAAGGGAAGGTGAGTCGGGGGCCAGCATAGACTGGTGGTAGTGGAAAGGGAAGGGTAGACAGGGGTCAGCATGGGACTGGTGATAATGGAAAGGGAAGGTTAGTCTGGGGTCAACATAGGACTGCTGGTAGTGGGAAGGGTAGATGGGTCAGCATTGGACTGGTGGTAGTGGAAAGGGAAGGTGAGTCGGGGGCCAGCATAGGACTGGTGGTAGTGGAAAGGGAAGGCGAGTCGGGGGCCAGCATAGGACTGGTGGTAGTGGAAAGGGAAGGTGAGTCGGGGGCCAGCATAGGACTGGTGGTAGTGGAAAGGGAAGGTGAGTCGGGGGCCAGCATAGGACTGGTGGTAGTGGGAAGGGTAGATGGGTCAGCATTGGACTGGTGGTAGTTGAAAGGGAAGGTGAGTCGGGGGCCAGCATAGGACTGGTGGTAGTGGGAAGGGTAGATGGGTCAGTATTTGACTGGTGGTAGTGGAAAGGGAAGGTGAGTCGGGGGCCAGCATAGGACTGGTGGTAGTGGAAAGGGAAGGTGAGTCGGGGGCCAGCATAGGACTGGTGGTAGTGGAAAGGGAAGGTGAGTCGGGGGCCAGCATAGACTGGTGGTAGTGGAAAGGGAAGGTGAGTCGGGGGCCAGCATAAGACTGGTGGTAGTGGGAAGGGTAGACGGGTCAGCATTGGACTGGTGGTTGGGATAAGGGAGGGTATCGGCAAGAGATGATAACTGACCTCCTGTAGCTGCCGAATCTGTCCTTCCAGCTCCATGCGCCGCAATTCTCCCTCTGCCACCTCATCCCGTAGCTCCTGAATCTGCTCAATCAGTCCGGTGCTCTGCTTCTTGCCCTCCGACACTGCCAGTCGCGCAGCTTCCAGACGTTCCTGTGTATGGAGCAACCACTGTAACCGTTCATCATTTACAGAATACAACATCAATTTCTTCCGCGTAGAAGTTCCAAGTTCCGCTGCAGGACTGACCTGGAGGATGCGTCTCTCATGCTCGCTGCTGGTCAGTGTCTTCTGCAGTTGTCCGATCTTCTCGTGAGAGGCGCTGGAGCTGGAGTTACTCTCGGAGAGAGCACTGGACAGACTATGCACCTTCTCCTTTAAGGAAGTTTCATTCTCTTGCACCTTCCCGAGTGTCACATTCAGGCGATCTACGCAGATCTGGAGGGCGCTCACCTTCCCGTCACTTTCCGACAGCTGGGGAAAGAAGGACACGTTTCCTCTGACAATTACTCCAGGCATTAAACTGTCTGTAGGATCTTCGTGCTTCTGTCCAGAACAGTGTGTTCTGCCAATGTTGTACCATCTCCTGGATAATCTGCCGGGTAACTCCTATAATGGCGCCTATCTTGCCTTAAGAAGTATGTGTTAGGGCGAGGGGGTCATTTACCTGTCTCTGTAGGGCTTCTATGCGTTGCTGCATGGCCTGCATCTCTGTCTCCCGATCATCCAGCACCAGCCTGACCCTCTGCAGCTCCCCCTCCAGCCCTCGGCGGGACAGCTCCAGTTTTGTGTTTCGATTCTCAGCGGCATCAAGCACTTCCTTCAGGCGACGCTTGTCGCTGTCAAGTTTCGCTTCATTTGCTTTCATTTTATTGACCTTGTCCTGACACAAAATTGAGAGTACATTCGGTCAGTCATTGGTGATCGCCCTTGTACCTTCCATGCAGGGGAGGGGAGGGCAATAGATGGGAGATGACAGAGGGTCTCATTCAGACCCGCTCATGAGCGCTGTACGCTCGCAAGTGGGTCGATGGTGCCCAAGTGCGCATGCGCACGACGGAGGGAGCTCCGTCGTGCGCATGCGCAAGACCCGGCGAGCGACGGGGAAGCCGTTGTTCGAGGTCTCACACCAAAGGAGGCGTGCTGTCGATGGTGATTGACAGCACGCCCCCTTTGGTGGGCGTGCCGGGGGCGTGGCTGCCCAGACGGAGGCGTTCCCATGGGAACGCCTTTCCGTCTGGGTCCGGCCCCACTGACATCACTAGTGATGTCAGTGGGAGTGCTCTCCGCTCTGATGGAGCCAAAATCACTCCAGGGCTTGCCGCAACGAGACCCTACCACAAGGGTCTCGTCGCAAGCCCGATGGTCTTGACCATCGCGACCATCATCATGGATGCTTGCATAAGCTGTGTGTGGTAACCCACAACTATGCGAGCGTCCAAGAGGACGCTCCAATTTTAGGTAGGCCGGCCCTGATTCAGAGTGAGCGCTCTTGTCAGAGCGTCCGGCTCTGAATCAGCCCCGAGATTGCTTTGTGTCTGCTATGGTGTTAGCGGGTGACAGCGTCCCCCATTCCCTATGACTGATGGTATGAGCACCCTACAACACGAGGTTCCTGGCCAGAAAATGGCTTTATTATAAGTACATAAGTAATACGTGTCTGACGTGTGCTGCGCAGATCTACAGAACAGGCGCCATTAGTGTATTAGCCACTATATCAGCTGAATGTATCAGTGATTATCCAATAGGAGAACGTGAGCGGTATTATCCGTATTTATAAGACGCACACATGCGTACTCCATCATGAGCCGCACTACATCACAGTAAGAAAGAGCGTCAGATTTCCACTGGTAAGAAGGTTTCCGCCATGTGGCCGCTGTACATCGCAGCACTGTACGATTACCTGGGCCGCTCTGTGCTCATTCTCCGCTGCCTGAAGGCTGCGCTCCAGGCTGGACGCTTTCTCTAACGCCATCTTGCGCTCCCTCTCATAGCGACGCATGGTTTCCTCCTGCAGAATGAGCGCAGTCTGCACGTTGCCGAGTTTCCCATCCGCGCTGCGCCTCCCTGAACGTGAAAAGAAATGTGTGAGGAGGGCGACACCCTAAGCAGTACTCACTGAGTATAACGGCGGTCCCCCGTCACCCCTACTACTCAGCCACGTGCCTACCCCCTTCTCTATTACTCGGACCCATGAACCCCTAACGCCCCTAATACTCAGATCCATGCCCCCCCTTCATCCCTACTACTAGGACCCGTGACTCTCCTTTGCCCCTACTATTCAGACGCGTGCCCACCCCTTCTCCTCCATTAGTCGGACCCATGAACCCCTTTTGCCCCTACTACTCGGAGCCATACCCCTCTTAACCCCTACATCGCAGACCCATGACCCCCCTTCTCATCCCTACTACTTGGAGCCAAACACCGCACCCCTACATCCCTTCACCCCTACTATTCAAAGCCATACCACCCCCATCATCCCTACTACTTGGAGCCATACCCCATCCCTACAACTCAGAGCCATGCACACCCCCTTCACCCCTACTACTCAGACCTGTGCCCCAGCTTCATCTCTATTACTCGGAGCCATACCCCCTTCACCCCCACTACTCTGAGCCATGCCCCCCCCATCCCTACTATTTGGAGCCGTACCCCCCACCCCTACAACTCAGAGCAGTTCCCAGCCCCTTAGCCCCAACTACTCGGACTTGTGCCCCATCTTCACGCCTATGACTCAGAGTCATGCCCCCTTTCACGCCTATTACTTGGAGCCATACACCCTTCACCCCCTCCTACTCAGACCCATGACCCCTCATCACCCCACTACTCAAAGCCGTGCCCCCCTTCACTCCTACTACTCGGATCTGTTCCCCCCCTTCACCCCTACTACTCGGAACTGGGCATCCCTTCACCCCCACCATTCAAAGCCATACTCCCTTCACCCATATACTTGGAGCCATGCCCCCCTATACTAGGAGTAGTCTCACAACCTTCAGCCCCAAACGTCAATCTGTGCCCCACTTCCTCCCTTTTTGTGAAGCTGCTCCCCCTCACCCTCTCACTCTCACCCTCCTCAACCTCTGAGAGAACTTTCTGCAGCTGCTGAACCCGCGCGGCTGCTCCGTCTCGTTCGGCCTCCATCTCCACCAGCTGCCGAGATGCGGTTCCTAACTGTGTGCTCAGATCGTCCTTGGGATAGAAGGAAGGAAGAGTCAGCATCCTGGTGTAGCCAATGGAAACGTGAAGACAATTCATATTCCTGTATTACTTAGATTCAAGCCATTTAATAACATGTGTCTATATGATTTACTCCAAGTCTATACAACCACTGAGGGCTCGGACCTGGGCGATGCCTCCGCCCATACATACGGCAGTGCCCTGAACACTCGCACAGCTCCAGCATTAGGGAAGTAGACATGGAATAGTGTGTAAGCCCCTTACCATAGCATTGCTACACCCCCTGTAATGGTCCAAGTACAAGCTGTAATACATTAACTGGCCCTCAAGGGTCCCCAAATGCAGATATGTCCCTCGTACCCTCTCTCGCTGAGTGTCTCGCAGTTCCTGCAGGAAGTCACGTAAGGCAGCGCGAATCACCTCGGGGTCGATATCAGCGGACACCTGTTCCCCACGAGCGGGGGAAGCAGCACGCTCTGGAGTCTTACTGCGCTCAGGGCTGCCCGTACGCGGGATGGGGCTTCCACGCCCATCAGTGGTTGTGGTGTAAGTGTTGTCAAAGCCTGAGTGGGGGAAAAGGAAACGGTCACACACCAGTACTAAGAAATCATCATATGTCGCAGTGTGTTCTATACTCACCCTTCAGCGGGGAGAAAGACCTCCTGGGAGAGCCACTGCGCCCTCTTATGGCGGGACTCGGCGTGCGCCCAGCGCGACCAATCCCGAGCGTCCTTCGTAGCGCAGAGTGCAAGCTGCTGAGTTTAAATTCCATCTCCCTCTTCAGCCCCTCGAGGCGTGCCAGCTCCGCTTCCAGGCCATGCACGCGGCCCTCGCTGGCGCTCAGTCTGAGGCCTAGTTGGGCCGCTTCCTCTTGTGAGGCCAGAAGTTTCAGCTCGTGGTTGCGGGCATTGTCCAGCAGCTTTTTCTCATTACCGCGGGTTTCCTCCAGGTTACCCTGCAGCTCCTTCTCCCGCAGGCTGAAGTCGCCCTCTAGCTCAGACAGTTTCCTCTGCAGTGTGCTGAGCTGTGGGAGGAAGTGACATCAGTGAGCCACACCGTGCCTCGGTCAGAGAGAGGCATCTGTGATCACAGGAGCTCACCTCTTTCCTGGCAGCCTCCCGGCCACTCTCGGACTCCATGAGCTTCTGTTTCAAGGTGAAGCTGTCTCGGCGGGTCTCTTCCTCTCGCTGTTCACACATAGACAGGCGAGTCTGCAACTCTGCCATATCCCGGCCGCGCTTTGCACCCTCGTCATCCAGAACTTTCAGCTGTGACGTGTCAGAGAAATAAGGAAGGATGCAGATTGTGCAACGTAACTAGTGTCCCTACAACAGCTGTGGAACTACAAGTCCCAGGATCACTTGATGCATAACTCTCAGTAAAGCACAACATACGTCATCCAGGTACTAACCACTAACGCATGAACCCCCCATAAAGAGCCATCCCACCATCCTGGTGCCGCAGTATATATATATATACATATATCCGACACCTCCTGCTCACCTGTCGGCGCAGATCCTGCAGTTCCCTCCGTGCTTCCAGCCGCGACCTTTCCACCTCCCGCAGACTGCTGCGGAGGTCAACCGCCTCCTTCTCCGTGACTGCCCGAGCCTCCTCCATTACAGACAGCCTCTGCTCTCTCTCCTCATTACTGCGCTTCAAGCTACAAGCGTGGAGGTAAAGGTCACCGATACGGCCCAGGCACAAGCAATAGATTATATAATTACAATGAAATAACATTTGAAAAATAAAATGGACCAACAGAAGTGGAGATTGTCAAAAATTTTATATAAGGAGATATCAACTATACCAGTTGTTTTTATTATTACTTAAAATTATATATACTTAAAATATACATGAAAATCCCTTTACATGTTTTTCCCCAAGTATTGCAATTTCCTTAGGGAATGAATCACAGAGAGGAAAGGGAACAGATCACAGAGAGAGAGAAGGAAAGGGAAGGGATCACATAGAGGAAAGGGAACAGATCACAGAGAGAGAGAAGGAAAGGGAAGGGATCACATAGAGGAAAGGGAACAGATCGCAGAGAGAGAGAAGGAAAGGGAAGGGATCACATAGAGGAAAGGGAACAGATCACAGAGAGAGAGACGGAAAGGGATCACAGAGAGAAAAGGGAAGGGATCAGAGAGTGGAAAGGGAAGGGATCAGAGAGTGGAAAGGGAAGGGATCACAGAGTGGAATGGGAAGGGATCACAGAGTGGAAAGGGAAGGGATCACAGAGTGGAAAGGGAAGGGATCACAGAGTGGAAAGGGAAGGGATCACAGAGTGGAAAGGGAAGGGATCACAGAGTGGAAAGGGAAGGGATCACAGAGTGGAAAGGGATCACAGAGAGGAAAGGGATCACAGAGAGGAAAGGGAAGGGATCACAGAGAGGAAAGGGAAGGGATCACAGAGAGGAAAGGGAAGGGATCACAGAGAGGTAAGGGAAGGAATCAGAGAGTGGAAAGGGAAGGTATCACAGAGAGGAAAGGGAAGGGATCACAGAGAGGAAAGGGAAGGGATCAGAGAGTGGAAAGGGAAGGGATCAGAGAGTGGAATGGGAAGGGATCACAGAGAGGAAAGGGAAGGGATCACAGAGAGGAAAGGGAAAGGATCACAGAGAGGAAAGGGAAGGGATCACAGAGAGGAAAGGGAAGGGATCAGAGAGTGGAAAGGGAAGGGATCAGAGAGTGGAAAGGGAAGGGATCACAGAGTGGAAAGGGAAGGGATCAGAGAGTGGAAAGGGAACAGAGAGTGGAAAGGGAAGGGATCAGAGAGTGGAAAGGGAAGGGATCAGAGAGTGGAAAGGGAAGGGATCAGAGAGAGGAAAGGGAAGGGGTCAGAGAGAGGAAAGGGAAGGGGTCAGAGAGAGGAAAGGGAAGGGATCAGAGAGAAGAAAGGGAAGGGATCAGAGAGAGGGAAGGGATCACAGAGTGGAAAGGGAAGGGATCAGAGAGAGGAAAGGGATCACAGAGAGGAAAGGGAAGGGATCACAGAGTGGAAAGGGAAGGGATCAGAGAGAGGAAAAGGATCAGAGAGTGGAAAGGGAAGGGATCAGAGAGAGGAAAAGGATCAGAGAGTGGAAAGGGAAGGGATCACAGAGAGGAAAGTGGAGGCATCACAGAGAGGAAAGGGAAGGGATCACAGAGAGGAAAGGGAAGGGATCACAGAGTGGAAAGGGAAGGGATCACAGAGTGGAAAGGGAAGGGATCACAGAGTGGAAAGGGAAGGGATCACAGAGAGGAAAGGGAAGGGATCACAGACAGGAAAGGGAAAGGATCAGGAAGAGGAAAGGGAAAGGATCACAGAGAGGAAAGGGAAGGGATCACAGAGAGGAAAGGGAAGGGATCACAGAGTGGAAAGGGAAGGGATCACAGAGTGGAAAGGGAAGGGATCACAGAGTGGAAAGGGATCAGAGAGTGGAAAGGGAAGGGATCAGAGAGTGGAAAGGGAAGGGATCAGAGAGTGGAAAGGGAAGGGATCAGAGAGTGGAAAGGGAAGGGATCAGAGAGTGGAAAGGGAAGGGATCAGAGAGTGGAAAGGGAAGGGATCAGAAAGTGGAAAGGGAAGGGATCAGAGAGAGGAAAGGGAAGGGATCACAGAGTGGAAAGGAAAGGGATCAGAGAGAGGAAAGGGAAGGGATCACAGAGTGGAAAGGGAAGGGATCAGAGAGAGGAAAGGGAAGGGATCAGAGAGTGGAAAGGGAAGGGATCAGAGAAAGGAAAAGGATCAGAGAGTGGAAAGGGAAGGGATCACAGAGAGGAAAGGGGAGGCATCACAGAGAGGAAAGGGAAGGGATCACAGAGTGGAAAGGGAAGGGATCAGAGAGAGGGAAGGGATCACAGAGTGGAAAGGGAAGGGATCAGAGAGAGGAAAGGGATCACAGAGTGGAAAGGGAAGGGATCAGAGAGAGGAAAGGGAAGGGATCAGAGAGAGGAAAGGGAAGGGATCAGAGAGAGGAAAGGGAAGGGATCAGAGAGAGGAAAGGGAAGGGATCAGAGAGAGGAAAGGGAAGGGATCAGAGAGAGGAAAGGGATCACAGAGAGGAAAGGGAAGGGATCACAGAGTGGAAAGGGAAGGGATCAGAGAGTGGAAAGGGAAGTGATCAGAGAGTGGAAAGGGAAGGGATCAGAGAGAGGAAAAGGATCACAGAGTGGAAAGGGAAGGGATCACAGAGTGGAAAGGGAAGGGATCACAGAGTGGAAAGGGAAGGGATCACAGAGTGGGAAGGGATCACAGAGAGGAGAGGGAAGGGATCAGAGAGAGGAAAGGGAAGGGATCACAGAGTGGAAAGGGAAGGGATCAGAGAGAGGGAAGGGATCACAGAGTGGAAAGGGAAGGGATCAGAGAGAGAAAAGGGATCACAGAGAGGAAAGGGAAGTGATCAGAGAGTGGAAAGGGAAGGGATCAGAGAGAGGAAAAGGATCAGAGAGTGGAAAGGGAAGGGATCACAGAGTGGAAAGGGAAAGGATCACAGAGTGGAAAGGGAAAGGATCACAGAGTGGAAAGGGAAAGGATCACAGAGAGGAAAGCGAAGGGATCACAGAGAGGAAAGCGAAGGGATCACAGAGAGGAAAGGGAAGGGATCACAGAGAGGAAAGGGAAGGGATCACAGAGAGGAAAGGGAAGGGATCACAGAGAGGAAAAGGATCAGAGAGTGGAAAGGGAAGGGATCACAGAGAGGAAAGGGAAGGGATCACAGAGAGGAAATGGAAGGGATCACAGAGTGGAAAGGGAAGGGATCAGAGAGAGGAAAAAGGGATCACAGAGTGGAAAGGGAAGGGATCACAGAGAGGAAAGGGAAGGGATCACAGAGTGGAAAGGGAAGGGATCACAGAGAGGAATGGGAAAGGATCACAGAGAGGAAAGGGAAAGGATCACAGAGAGGAAAGGTAAAGGATCACAGAGAGGAAAGGGAAAGGATCACAGAGAGGAAAGCGAAGGGATCACAGAGAGGAAGAAAATCAACCAATAGGAGAGAGAGTACAATAGGTAAGTGACCAGCCTATTTTATAGTGAGCAAATCACAGCATTAGTGCAAATTCTACTAAATATGACAATTATTCCTTCTTTTCTCACTCAAATATAAAGGAAATAATGAACAGCGTTAAAAAGATGGAGTACCTAATGCGCTCGCTCTCAGCCCGGCGCACCGCTCCTCGCAGCTCCTCATTAGATTTCTGAAATGCTTCCTTCGCTTTGGATTCATCACCAAGAGATCGTCGTAGGTCCAGGATTTCCTTCCTGTGAACCTCCACTGACTCGTTACTATCTCGGACACGCCTGTGCGCCTCTATCAGCTCGCGCCGCAGCGCGTCCCTGGCGTCTTCCACCACACACAGCTGAGTCTTTAGTTCCTCCACCTAGGAGTGAACACAAAGGGCACTGTACATTTACCCATACACAATAAAGAATCAGATCTCCAGCTCACAAAGTAACTTATTTCCCTCTCACCTCCCGCAGAGCCGTCTCTCGCTGCTTCCCCAGATCTCGGATCTGCTCATGGAGACTCTTCAACTCTCTCTCATGAGACTCCAGTGATTCTTCAAACTGCGCCCGGAGACTCTTCATCTCTGAGTTGAGAGTGATGATTGTGCTCTGCGAAGATAGTGAAACACTGCGACATAATTCAAGTGCCTGAAAAGCCGAGACAGCCTCTTCCATTCCCAGTACATGCCACCACCCCCCGCATCAAATGGTATGTTCCGCAATAGTAGTAATATATTAGGCAGATAGCTCTGCAATCCATTGTCAATAATGCGCAGTGAAGATGGCAGCGTATCACGATTTAGCCTGATAGCAGGTGCCATAGAGATGGGTCACTCCGAAATCAACAGAAAATTTGGATTCTTACATACAATAATTTCAACTGTTTTGGGCAGATGGCTGATTACGCTTGTGGAGAAAACCCTACAAGGCAATGGACCACGTATGCCAACATGGGGCAGTCCTGGGTGGCGGTGGCACCGTTATGGTGTTGGGCGTTTTCAGCTGGCATGCATTAGAACTCCCGGCACATCTACAGACATCCGTTTGCCAGATTTGAACCTTATAGAACACGTGTGAGTGGCAGTTCAACGTGCCATCAATGGCAGGGTTCCACTACCCATCCAGCAGGCAAGGTGTACACTATCTACACAGTACTGCAGAGAGCATCAGGAGCCCATTCCCCGCAGGCTTGCTGCTGTTATGTACAGCGGAACCTACTCGTCACTAGCCAGGTGTCCCTGTATTTCTGGCACATGCGTATGAGCGTATGAACGTCCAACATCTTAGGCTAGGCATTCTAGTAAGTACATTAGGAATTTGCAGGTTCCGGATTACCTCACGATCCCACATTGCAGATCTTCCTTTGCTCCCATACAGGTGAGCACAAAAATCTGCATTTTTGCTGTGGGTACCGTATATGGCAAATAGCACCCCCCGCCTCGCTCCAACTGAATCAACCCCACACAGTAATTCCTTAATAAAGACATTGATGTTGCAGGAATCTACTTAGCTCCTATCTCCGTGCAGTTTAGCCTCCCAATACAGAAAGTGACTTTATCTGCCTCAAATTCACCTTATTCCCCCTTCTGCCTGTCCCCTGTGTGATAAAGGCTGGCAGGGGCAGGTCTATGGTCACCAGGGTGGATATTACATCATTGGAAGCTGCTCTGATGTCACTGGGGGTACGGGTCAGGTCATGCGGTGAAAACGGAGGACAGGGAGCAGGCAAATCCCAACCGCCAGATATGGGGTATACAGCCAGTACAGGGAAATATAATGTCTAACCCATGCATCCCGTGTACTGTGCATGATAAGGCATCCCCATAGCCAGCTGTTCTGATGTGTTCCTCCCAGGACCTCTCTGCTTCCCGTCACATGCATTCCCCCCATCTAGTACACAGACTCAGGTGCTCACCCGGTCCTGCTCCTGTCTGGTCTGGCTCTCCCGCTTGTGGCACTCCATCTCCAGGCTGTGAGCGGCCATCGTGTGCTGAAGGTTGTTTAGTTTCTCACTCAGAGACGCTTTCTCCGATTCTTTCAGTGACAGGGCCTGAAATATGTCCGTAAAAACAATATAAAATAAATGACTCAAAGCCCAATTCACGCACAGAACAAATATATTCATTTAGATCAACTAAGTTTAACCTGCTGTTATCAAATCCTGACATTGTCTTAGGGTAACTGACAGGAAGTCTGGTGAGCTTGGGACAGAAAGTTTCCCCCGTGCAGTGTAACTAACAGGATGTCAGATGAGCCTAGGACAGAAACTTTCCCCTGTGTAGTGTATCTGACAGGATATTGGTTGAGCCTAGGACAGAAAGTTTCCCTTATGTAGTGTATCTGAATGGAAGTCTAATGAGTCTGGGATAGAAAGTTTACCCCGTGCAGTGTTACTGACAGGAAGTCTGGTGAATCTGGGATAGAAAGTTTCCCCCGAGTAGTGTTACTGACAGGAAGTCTGGTGAATCTGGGATAGAAAGTTTCCCCCGAGTAGTGTTACTGACAGGAAGTCTGGTGAATCTGGGATAGAAAGTTTCCCCTGAGTAGTGTTACTGACAGGAAGTCTAATAAGTTCAGGACAGAAAGTTTCCCCCATGGATCATAATGCTCCTGTGTGAGGCTGATGGTTATGTAACAGGCTGATGGCGGTATCTATGTTGATCTCAGCGTAATGTTGCTGGCTGCCCTCACCTGCTGTTTCTCGCTCGCCGCCTGTAAGAGATTGTCATCTCGCTCCTGCTGCAGAGATGTTATTTCCTCGCTCATCTCCTCGCGCTCCATCTCGTACCGTGCCAGCAGCTCCTCGCGCTCCTGGGTCATTTGATGGACCAGATCTTCTTTCTCCGACTCCATCTCCAGATGCAAAGCGCCCTGCAACATATCACACTTCAGCGCACATCAACCAGCCTTCTATGTCCTGCCAACCAGCCTTCTATGTCCTGCCAAGCAGCCTTCTGTGTCCTGCCAAGCAGCCTTCTGTGTCCTGCCAAGCAGCCTTCTGTGTCCTGCCAACCAGCCTTATGTGTCCTGCCAACCAGCCTTATGTGTCCTGCCAACCAGCCTTATGTGTCCTGCCAAGCAGACTTATGTGTCCTGCCAAGCAGACTTATGTGTCCTGCCAAGCAGACTTATGTGTCCTGCCAAGCAGACTTATGTGTCCTGCCAAGCAGCCTTATGTGTCCTGCCAAGCAGCCTTATGTGTCCTGCCAAGCAGCCTTCTGTGTCCTGCCAAGCAGCCTTATGTGTCCTGCCAAGCAGCCTTCTGTGTCCTGCCAAGCAGCCTTATGTGTCCTGCCAAGCAGCCTTATGTGTCCTGCCAACCAGCCCTATATGTCCTGCCAACCAGCCCTATATGTCCTGCCAAGCAGCCTTATATGTCCTGCCAAGCAGCCTTATATGTCCTGCCAACCAGCCTTATATGTCCTGCCAACCAGCCTTATGTGTCCTGCCAAGCTGGTGTGATCTGCTGCTCTCCAGCTGTCGCAGAACAAACGATCCCTCAGGGCCAGCAGTGACTGAGCGCTCGCGGTATGCGTATGGTGACAGGACAAGTATTATGGGATATACGCAAGATGGCGGGAAAAGAAAGTTATGGATCGCAGGAAGGGAGTGTTAGGGAGCATCGGTGATACGTGGGGGGCAGGAAGGGAGTGTTACAGAGCACCGGTGATACGTGGGGGGGCGGGAAGGGAGTGTTAGGGAGCACCGGTGATACGTGGGGTTGCAGGAAGGAGTGTTATGGAGCACCGGTGATACCTGGGACGGCAGGAAGGGAGTGTTAGGGAGCACCGGTGATACCTGGGACGGCAGGATTAGAGTGTTACGAAGCACCGGTGATACGTGGGGCGGCAGGAAGGGAGTGTTAGGAAGCACCGGTGATACGCGGGGCGGCAGGAAGGGAGTGTTAGGGAGCACCGGTGATACCTGGGATGGCAGGATTAGAGTGTTACGAAGCACCGGTGATACGTGGGGCGGCAGGAAGGGAGTGTTAGGGAGCACCGGTAATACGTGGGGTGGCAGGAAAGGAGTGTTAGGGAGCATCGGTGATACGTGGGGGGCAGGAAGGGAGTGTTACGGAGCACCGGAGATACGTGGGGTTGCAGGAATGGAGTGTTATGGAGCACCGGTGATACGCGGGGCAGCAGGAAGTGAGTGTTACGGAGCACCGGTGATACATGGGGCGGCAGGAAAGGAGTGTTATGGAGCATCGGTGATACGTGGGGCGGCAGGAAGGGAGTGTTATGGAGCACCGGTGATACGTGGGGTTGCAGGAAAGGAGTGTTATGGAGCACCGGTGATACGTGGGGTGGCAGGAAAGGAGTGTTATGGAGCATCGGTGATACGTGGGGCGGCAGGAAGGGAGTATTATGGAGCATCGGTGATACGCGGGGCGGCAGGAAGGGAGTGTTACGGAGCACCGGTGATACATGGGGTTGCAGGAAAGGAGTGTTATGGAGCGCCTGTGACACATGGGGAGTTACATACCTTCTCCCTGAGTAGACGTTCCATGTCCTCCTCGTGTGCTTTCTGCTCATTCCTTAGGGTGATCTGAGCTTCCTTCTCCGTGTGGATCAGATGATGGTTTAGAGCCTCTTTGTCCCGCTCTAGTTTAGCGACTTCAGCCTCCATCTGTCTGCGCACAGAGCTGATCTCCGCTGCAGGAACAGGAGACAAACATTGGGTGACGATAAATCAGAGTGCGACACAATCATCATCATTATTATTATTATAGGGAACTGTGCAGCGATCTGCTCAGACAGGAACAGCATGCATATATACATAATGTAACCTGTGCCCATATATACATAATGTAACCTGTGCCCATATATACATAATGTAACCTGCGCCCATATATATATACGCCATGTAACCTGTGCCCATATATACATAATGTAACCTGTGCCCATATATACATAATGTAACCTGTGCCCATATATACATAATGTAACCTGTGCCCATATATACATAATGTAACCTGCGCCCATATATATATATACACGTCATGTAACCTGTGCCCATATATATACGTCATATAACCTGCGCCCATATATACATCATGTAACCTGTGCCCATATATATACGTCATATAACCTGCGCCCATATATACGTCATGTAACCTGTGCCCACATATACACGTCATAAAAAACTGCGCCCATATATATTTCTTATAACCTGCGCCCACATGTACGTCATGTAATCTGCGCCCATATATACATAATGTAACCTGTGCCCATATATACATGTCATATAACCTGCGCCCACATATACGTCATGTAACCTCCGCCCACATATACGTCATGTAACCTGCGCCCATATATACATAATGTAACCTGTGCCCATATATACACGTCACATAACCTGCGCCCATATATACATAATGTAACCTGTGCCCATATATATACGTCATATAACCTGTGCCCATATATACGTCATGTAACCTGTGCCCACATATACACGTCATATAAACTGCGCCCATATACATTTCATATAACCTGCGCCCACATGTACGTCATGTAACCTACGCCCACATGTACGTCTTGTAACCTGCGCCCACATGTACGTCATGTAACCTGCGCCCACATGTACGTCATGTAACCTGCGCCCACATGTACGTCATGTAACCTGCGCCCACATGTACGTCATGTAACCTGCGCCCACATGTACGTCATGTAACCTGCGCCCACATGTACGTCATGTAACCTGCGCCCATATATACACGTCACATAACCAGCGCCCATATATACGTCATGTAACCTGTGCCCACATATAGGTAATATAACCTGCGCCCACATATACATAATGTAACCTGTGCCCATATATACATAATGTAACCTGTGCCCATATATACATAATGTAACCTGTGCCCACATATAAGTCATGTAACCTGTGCCCACATATACGTCATGTATCCTGTGCCCACATATACGTCATGTATCCTGTGCCCACATATACGTCATGTATCCTGTGCCCACATATACGTCATGTATCCTGTGCCCACATATACGTCATGTAACCTGCGCCCACATGTACGTCATGTAACCTGCGCCCATATATACACGTCACATAACCTGCGCCCATATATACATCATGTAACCTGTGCCCACATATAGGTAATATAACCTGCGCCCACATATACATAATGTAACCTGTGCCCATATATACATAATGTAACCTGTGCCCATATATACATAATGTAACCTGTGCCCATATATACGTCATGTAACCTGTGCCCACATATAAGTCATGTATCCTGTGCCCATATATACGTCATGTAACCTGCGCCCATATATACATAATGTAACCTGTGCCCATATATATATACGTCATGTAACCTGTGCCCATATATACACGTCATGTAACCTGTGCCCATATATACACGTCATGTAACCTGTGCCCATATATACACGTCATGTAACCTGTGCCCATATATACACGTCATGTAACCTGTGCCCATATATATACGTCATGTAACCTGTGCCCATATATAAGTCATGTAACCTGTGCCCATATATATATACGTCATGTAACCTGCGCCCATATATACATAATGTAACCTGTGCCCATATATATATACGTCATGTAACCTGTGCCCATATATATACGTCATGTAACCTGTGCCCATATATATACGTCATGTAACCTGTGCACTTATATATACGTCATGTAACCTGTGCCCATATATATACGTCATGTAACCTGTGCCCATATATATATACGTCATGTAACCTGTGCCCATATATATATATATACACGTCATGTAACCTGTGCCCATAAATATACGTCATGTAACCTGTGCCCATATATATACGTCATGTAACCTGTGCCCATATATATACGTCATGTAACCTGTGCCCATATATATATATACGTCATGTAACCTGTGCCCATATATATACGTCATGTAACCTGTGCCCATATATATACGTCATGTAACCTGTGCCCACATATACGTCATGTAACCTGTGCCCACATATACGTCATGTAACCTGTGCCCACATATACGTAATGACTATATATGAAACAATGAAAATATTCCAAGAGTCCACTGTAATATAGGTACTCTATAGGGACAGTATAGTCCCTATAGAGTACCTATATTACAGTGCTGGTTCTACTAGAGAACATTAACAAGTCCTGGCTTGTCCCAATTAACAGCACCAAGTACCTACCATGCAGTGCAGTCCCTATTACAGAGGAGCACCAAGTACATACCTTGCAGTGCAGTCCCTATTACAGAGGAGAGCCAGGTACCTACCATGCAGGGCAGTCCCTATTACAGAGGAGAGCCAGGTACCTACCATGCAGTGCAGTCCCTATTACAGAGGAGAGCCAGGTACCTACCATGCAGGGCAGTCCCTATTACAGAGGAGAGCTAGGTACCTACCCATGCAGTGCAGTCCCTATTACAGAGGAGAGCTAGGTACATACCTTGCAGTGCAGTCCCTATTACAGAGGAAAGCTAGGTACCTACCCTGCAGTGCAGTCCCTATTACAGAGGAGAGCCAGGTACCTACCATGCAGTGCAGTCCCTATTACAGAGGAGAGCCAGGTACCTACCATGCAGTGCAGTCCCTATTATAGAGGAGAGCCAGGTACCTACCATGCAGTGCAGTCCCTATTACAGAGGAGAGCCAGGTACCTACCCTGCAGTGCAGTCCCTATTACAGTGGAGAGCCAGGTACCTACCCTGCAGTGCAGTCCCTATTACAGAGGAGAGCCGGGTACCTACCATGCAGTGCAGTCCCTATTACAGAGGAGAGCCAGGTACCTACCATGCAGTGCAGTCCCTATTACAGTGGAGAGCCAGGTACCTACCATGCAGTGCAGTCCCTATTACAGAGGAGAGCCAGGTACCTACCATGCAGTGCAGTCCCTATTATAGAGGAGAGCCAGGTACCTACCATGCAGTGCAGTCCCTATTACAGTGGAGAGCCAGGTACCTACCATGCAGTGCAGTCCCTATTACAGAGGAGAGCCGGGTACCTACCATGCAGTGCAGTCCCTATTACAGAGGAGAGCCAGGTACCTACCCTGCAGTGCAGTCCCCATTACAGAAGAGCACCAGGTACCTACCCTGCATTACAGTCCCTATTACAGAAGAGCACCAGGTACCTACCATGCAGTGCAGTCCCTATTACAGAGGAGAGCCAGGTACCTACCATGCAGTGCAGTCCCTATTACAGAGGAGAGCCAGGTACCTACCATGCAGTGCAGTCCCTATTACAGAGGAGAGCCAGGTACCTACCATGCAGTGCAGTCCCTATTACAGAAGAGCACCAGGTACCTACCATGCATTACAGTCCCTATTACAGAGGAGCGCCAGGTTCCTACCTTGCAGTGCAGTCCCTATTACAGAGGAGAGCCAGGTACCTACCCTGCAGTGCAGTCCCTATTACAGAGGAGCACCAGGTACCTACCATGCAGTGCAGTCCCTATTACAGAAGAGCACCAGGTACCTACCCTGCAGTGCAGTCCCTATTACAGGAGAGAGCTAGGTACCTACCATGCAGTGCAGTCCCTATTACAGAGGAGAGCCAGGTACCTACCATGCAGTACAGTACCTATTACAGAAGAGCACCAGGTACCTACCATGCAGTGCAGTCCCTATTACAGAAGAGAGCTAGGTACCTACCATGCAGTGCAGTCCCTATTACAGAGGAGAGCCAGGTACCTACCATGCAGTACAGTCCCTATTACAGAAGAGCACCAGGTACCTACCCTGCATTACAGTCCCTATTACAGAGGAGAGCTAGGTACCTACCATGCAGTGCAGTCCCTATTACAGAAGAGCACCAGGTACCTACCCTGCATTACAGTCCCTATTACAGAGGAGAGCCAGGTACCTACCATGCAGGGCAGTCCCTATTACAGAGGAGCACCAGGTACATACCATGCAGTGCAGTCCCTATTACAGAAGAGCACCAGGTACCTACCATGCAGTGCAGTCCCTATTACAGAGGAGAGCTAGGTACCTACCATGCAGTGCAGTCCCTATTACAGAGGAGCACTAGGTACCTACCATGCAGTGCAGTCCCTATTACAGAGGAGAGCTAGGTACCTACCATGAAGTGCAGTCCCTATTACAGAGGAGAGCCAGGTACCTACCATGCAGTGCAGTCCCTATTACAGAGGAGAGCCAGGTACCTACCATGCAGTGCAGTACCTATTACAGAGGAGCACCAGGTACATACCTTGCAGTGCAGTCCCTATTACAGAGGAGAGCCAGGTACCTACCATGCAGGGCAGTCCCTATTACAGAGGAGCACCAGGTACCTACCATGCAGTGCAGTCCCTATTACAGAGGAGAGCTAGGTACCTACCATGCAGTGCAGTCCCTATTACAGAGGAGCACCAGGTACCTACCATGCAGTGCAGTCCCTATTACAGAGGAGAGCTAGGTACCTACCATGCAGTGCAGTACCTATTACAGAGGAGAGCCAGGTACCTACCATGCAGTGCAGTCCCTATTACAGAGGAGAGCCAGGTACCTACCATGCAGTGCAGTCCCTATTACAGAGGAGAGCCAGGTACCTACCATGCAGTGCAGTCCCTATTACAGAAGAGCACCAGGTACCTACCATGCAGTACAGTCCCTATTACAGAAGAGCACCAGGTACCTACCATGCAGTGCAGTCCCTATTACAGATGAGAGCCAGGTACCTACCATGCAGTGCAGTCCCTATTACAGAGGAGAGCCAGGTACCTACCATGCAGTGCAGACCCTATTACAGAAGAGCACCAGGTACCTACCCTGCATTACAGTCCCTATTACAGAGGAGAGCTAGGTACCTACCATGCAGTGCAGTCCCTATTACAGAGGAGAGCCAGGTACCTACCCTGCATTACAGTCCCTATTACAGAGGAGAGCCAGGTACCTACCATGCAGTGCAGTCCCTATTACAGAGGAGAGCCAGGTACCTACCCTGCATTACAGTCCCTATTACAGAGGAGAGCTAGGTACCTACCATGCATTACAGTCCCTATTACAGAGGAGCGCTAGGTACCTACCATGCAGTACAGTCCCTATTACAGAGGAGAGCTAGGTACCTACCCTGCATTACAGTCCCTATTACAGAGGAGAGCTAGGTACCTACCATGCAGTGCAGTCCCTATTACAGAGGAGAGCTAGGTACCTACCATGCAGTGCAGTCCCTATTACAGAGGAGAGCTAGGTACCTACCATGTAGTGCAGTCCCTATTACAGAGGAGAGCCAGGTACCTACCATGCAGTGCAGTCCCTATTACAGAGGAGCGCCAGGTTCCTACCTTGCAGGGTCTCCTTTGCCAGCCGCAGACCCTGGTGCTCTGCCTCCAGCTGCTCCTTGCGGGATGTGATGTGTGTGAGATGCTGCTGAACATCAAACAGAGCCGTCTCCAGCGCTTCTTTCTCTGACCTATGGAGAGGGAGAGTGACTGGCATCCATATCCCTCAGCACACAGCCCGTCTCTCCCACAGAGCTCCCTTAGTGCCTCTACCATTCCCTGGGTGGCTGCTGCTGCTGTTATACAGGAACAGTAACCTGTGTTTAGTCTCCCTGCTGCCTAGTTACATGCTGTGTGCAACCAGCCCATTGTCAGCAGAGCACGTGTCATCATGTTAGATTCCTGATACTGCCCCCTACTGGCCAAGCATGCCTATTCCACAAGACAACTAGAATCATCACTTTCCTGGTTCTCTATTTAGTGATATGAGATTTCCCTGTATATAATACGGCAGGGATATAAGAGGCTCTCATTTCTAACCGAGAACTTCCGGTTCCCCCAGAAAGGCCAATATAATATTATGTTATTAAAATCATTCAACCCTAATAACCTCCGATCTCCTTACCTGAGTGCGGCTATTTCTTCTGACTGCGCCCGGTTCTCTCGCTCGCAGGCGGTGAGCTGCACCACCACGCTACCCTTATCTTTCATCAGAGCCTCCTTCTCTCTGGAGGCTCGTAGTAGGCTCTCGCTCTGCTGCTCCACCTCCTTACGGCTCTGCACCAGGTCTTCACTCAGGGAATTCCTCTGTCGTGTCACCTGCCGGACAGGGTAACAAGAATGAGCCCCAGACTTTACACGCCATCCTCTAACTGCCCCGTTCCTCACAGGCTTGTTCCTGGTGGGTTCTCCTCTCCCAGGTATAGAGGGTAAATAACTCGTCCCTGCTCCCCCTGTAATCCTTTACTCAGGTCTCCTCTCACCTGTTCTCCTCTCCCCATCATATCCAGTCTCCTGCCCAATCCCTGCTCCTAAGCCTCCTGTCCTCCTCACCCTGTATCCTGTCTCCCCACGAGTCCCTGCTGCCGAGCATCCTCTCACCTGTCCTCCTTAACCTGTCTCCGGTCTCCCCATAATCCCCTGCTCCCGAGCCTCCTCACCCTGAATCCGATTTCCCACAATCCCCTGCTCCTGAGCCTCCTCTCACCTGTCCTCCTCACCCTGTATCCTGTCTCCCCACAATCCCCTGCTCCCGAGCCTCCTCACCCTGAATCCAACTCCCCACAATCCCCTGCTCCTGAGCCTCCTCTCACCTGTCCTCCTCACCCTGTATCCTGTCTCCCCACAATCCCCTGCTCCCGAGCCTCCTCACCCTGAATCCGACTCCCCACAATCCCCTGCTCCTGAGCATCCTCTAACCTGTCCTCCTTACCCTGTCTCCGGTCTCCCCATAATCCCCTGCTACCGAGCCTCCTCTCGCCTGTCCTCCTCATCCTGTATCGGGTCTCCCCACAATCTCCTGCTCCTGAGCCTCCTCTCACCTGCCCTCCCCGCCCTGAATCCGGTCTCCCCACAATCCCCTGCTCCTGAGCCTCCTCTCACCTGTACTCCTCACCCTGTATCCGGTCTCCCCACAATCCCCTGCTCCTGGGCCTCCTCTCACCTGTCCTCCTCACCCTGTATCCGGTCTCCCCACAATCCCCTGCTCCTGAGCCTCCCCTTAGCTGTCCTCCTCACCCTGAATCCGGTCTCCACACAATCCCCTGCTCCTGAGCCTCCCCTCACCTGTCCTCCTCACCCTGTATCCGGTCTCCCCACAATCCCCTGCTCCTGAACCTCCCCTCAGCTGTCCTCCTCACCCTGAATCC
Source organism: Taudactylus pleione (assembly GCA_031769625.1). NCBI lineage: Eukaryota > Metazoa > Chordata > Amphibia > Anura > Myobatrachidae > Taudactylus > Taudactylus pleione. Next base: position 2,447,998 of record JAUIMM010001331.1, read on the forward strand.
GGTCTCCCCACAATCCCCTGCTCCTGAGCCTCCTCTCACCTGTCCTCCTCACCCTGAATCCGGTCTCCACACAATCCCCTGCTCATGAGCCTCCTCTCACCTGTCCCAGCTGTTCCTGAAAATGTGCTTTCTCCTTGCGCAGAGATTGAAGCTCCTGCAGCAGCTTTTCCCGGCTCTGCTCCATGGCCTGCAGGGAGTTATCCAGCCCAAAGCGCTCTGTGTCCAGCTCTAGTTTTTCCTGTTCCAGACGTACCAGCTCATCCCGAATTGAGGTCTTCTCCTGCTCCACCTCATGCTTCTGTCCCTGCAAGGAGGCCCTTTCCTCCTCCAACTGCAAGATTAAAGGGAATATTACATATAATTGTAGCCTGTATATACTTACACCTTCATGGGGTCCTGCAAAATCACTGCCATGCTCTCTCCTTCTCCCTGCTTCCACGGGGCTCCCTCTCTCCTCCTCCCTGCTGCCCACGGGGCTCCCTCTCTCCTTCTCCCTGCTTCCCACGGGGATCCCTCTCTCTTCCTCTCTGCTTCCCACGGGCTCTCTCTCTCCTCCCTGCTTCCCACAGGGCTCCCTCTCTCCTCCTCCCTGCTGCCCACGGGGCTCCCTCTCTCCTCCTCCCTGCTTCCCATGGGGATCCCTCTCTCTCCTCCCTGCTTCCCATGGGGCTCTCTCTCTCCTCCTCCCTGCTGCCCACGGGGCTCCCTTTCTCCTCCTCCCTGCTGCCCACGGGGCTCCCTTTCTCCTCCTCCCTGCTTCCCACAGGGCTCCCTCTCTCCTCCTCTGCTTCCCCAGGGCTCTCTCTCTCCTCCTCCCTGCTTCCCATGGGGCTCTCTCTCTCCTCCTCCCTGCTGCCCACGGGGCTCCCTCTCTCCTCCTCCCTGCTGCCCACGGGGCTCCCTCTCTACTCCTCCCTGCTGCCCACGGGGCTCCCTTTCTCCTCCTCCCTGCTGCCCACGGGGTTCCCCTTCATCCTCCTCCCTGCTTCCCACAGGGCTCCCTCTCTCCTCCTCTCTGCTTCCCACGGGCTCTCTCTCTCCTCCCTGCTTCCCCCAGGGCTCTCTCTCTCCTCCCTGCTTCCCATGGGGCTCTCTCTCTCTTCATCCCTGCTTCCCACGGGGCTCCCTCTCTCCTCCTCTCGGCTTCCCACAGGGCTCTCTCTCCTCCTCCATGCTTTCCACAGGGCTCTCTCTCCTCCTCCATGCTTTCCACGGGTATCTCTCTCATCCCTGCTTCCCACAGGGCTCTCTCTCCCTCTCCTCCCTGCTTCCCACAGGGCTCTCTCTCCTCCCTGCTTCCCACAGGGCTCTCTCTCTCTCCTCCCTGCTTCCATAGGTATTTCTCTCCTCCCTGCTTCCCACAGGGCTCTCTCTCCTCCTCCCTGCTCCCACAGGGCTCTCTCTCCTCCCCCCTGCTTCCCACAGGGCTCTCTCTCCTCCTCCCTGCTTCCCACAGGGCTCTCTCTCCTCCTCCCTGCTTCCCATGGGACTTACTCTCTCCTCTTCCCTGTTTTCCACAGAGCTCCCTCTCCTCTTGCCTGCTTCGCACTGGGCTCGCTCTCCTCCACCATGCTTCCCACAGGGCACGCTCTCCTCCACCCTACTTCCCATGGGACTCGTTCTCCTCCACCCTGTTTCCCATGGGACTCGCTCTCATCCTCCCTGATTCCTATGGGACTCCCTCTCCTCCTGCTTTTTTCCCACAAGGGCTCCCTCTCTCCTCCATGCTTTCCACGTGACTTCCTCTTCTTCTCCCTGCTTCCCAGGGGACTCGCTCTTCTGCTCCATGCTTCCCAGGGGCTCGCGCTCTCCTCCATCCTACTTTCCACGGGCGGGACTTCCTCTCCTTCTCCCTGCTTCCAACGAGGCTCGCTCTCCTCCTCCATGCTTCTCAGGGGCTTGTTCTCCTCCACCCTTTTTCCCATGGGACTCGTTCTCCTCCTCCCTGATTCCCACGGAGCCACCTCTCCTCCTGCTTTCTTCCTATGGGGCTCCATCTCCTACTCCCTGCTTCCCAAAAGGCCCCTCTCTCCTCCACCCTACTTCCCACGGGACTTCCTCTCCTCCCTGCTTCCAACGGGGCTCGCTCTCTTCCTCCATGCTTCCCAGGGGCTTGCTCTCCTCCACGCTACTTCCCACGGGGCTCGCTCTCCTCCAACCTGCTTCCCACGGGGATCGCTCTTTTCCTCCCTGCTTCCCACAGGACTCTCTCTTCTCCACCCTGCTTCTCAGGGGCTCACCCTCCTCCACCCTGCTTCCCATGGGGCTCTCTTCTACACCCTGCTTCCCATGGGGCTCTCTTCTCCACCCCACTTCCCACGAGGCTTGCTCTCCTCCTCCCTGCTTCCCACGGGGCTCGTTTTCCTCCTCCCTGATTCCCACGGGGCTCCCTCTCCTCCTGCTTTCTTTCAACAGGGCTCCCTCTCCTACTCCCTTCCCACGGGGCTCCCTCTTATACTCCCTGCTTCCCACAGGGCTCCCTCTCTCCTCCATGCTTCCCACAGGTCTCACTCTCCTCAGTTCTGGTTCCCACAGAGAGCTTGCCACAGGGCTCGTTCTCCTGCTTTCTGTTTCCCACGAGGCTCGTTCTTCTCCTCCCCCAAAGTCTTAATGACGCTCTCTATACTTATCTCAGAGTCTCTGGGGGATCTCTTTTCCTGTCAAGTCTCCATGGTCCCTCGCTGTCTGCTCTCCGTGGAGCTCTCTCCTTCCCGCCAAGTTTCCACAGGGCACTTTAACACCCCCACTGCCTCCTCCCCGGGGTCATGTCCTCACAGGGCCCTCTCTCTAATATCGCCAGGTCCTCACGGGACTCTCTTCTTCTCCTCAAGGTGCATTCTCCTCCCCACAAGCAGCAAACGGAGACGCGTCTCCATCTTGCTGACCTTTCTCTCCTCTACAGCTTCCTGGACTCTAACCTTTGCGCCAGCTGCCCATGGGGTTGCCTCTAAGATCCTAATGCCAGGTACTGCAGGCACCCCTACACCTGGCATGTCACAAGTTACACACCTCTACTAACCACACAGATCCCAAATCACACTGCAACAAAATCACAGAGACCTGGGCAATGAGTCTATGGAGTTCAGTCTTGTCCTGGGCCAGACTCTCGTTCAGTGCACTCATCTTGGATAAAGTGTCTCGCAGCGATGCCTCTTCCGTCCTCTGTCTGTTCTGTGCCAGCTCCAGTTCTGCCCGAATGGTTTCCGCCTGACGGGAGAGAGACGTTTATACTTTTCTGTGTCTACACTTCCTGACATAGTGAACAACCAATATAACATAATATAGGAGTCTCCTAAGTGGCAGGTCATAACCGGCCGTCTGGTCCCCCCTCCCACATGCTGCAGATGGAGAAAGATCTATGGACACGGATGATATCTGCATGTTTGTGTATGTTGCACATGTAATATTACATGGTTAGCCAGATACTCCATGTTATACTGCAGGGGGTGCCAGATACTGTATGCGATAATGCAGGGGGCGGAAGATTTTCCATGTAATACTGCAGGCGGTGCCAGAGACTCCATGCAATACTACACAGAGAGTCAGATGCTACATGTAATACTACACAAGGTGCCAGATACACCATGTAATACTACACGAGGTGCCAGATACCCCATGTAATACTACACGAGGTGCCAGATACCCCATGTAATACTGGAATTGGTATGATATGCCGGTGGCTGATGCATACGCCGGAAGCCCGATAGAGCAGGATCCCGACGGGTGGTAAGTACCTTAACCCCCCCCCTCCCCCTCTAACCCTCCCTTGGTGGTCCCTAACCCTAACCCCCCCTTCCCACACCCTAAACCTAACCCTCCCCAGGGGGTGCCTAACCCTAACCTCCCCCCAATGGTGCCTAACCCTAACCCCCCCTCCTCCTCCCGTATTTAACCCCAGCCCTTCCCAGGATGTGCCTAACCCTAACCTCTCCCCCAGGGGTCCGTAAACCTAACCCCCCTACCCGGGAGAAATTCTAATACTTACGGATCCTTACGTTCATGATGCCGTCTGTCTGCAATTTAAATGTATACCGCAATACTACACAGGGTGCTAGATACTCCATGCGATACTGCAGGGGGTGTCAGATACTCCATGCGATACTACACGGGGTGCAAGATACTACATGTACTACTGCAGGGGCTGCTAGATACTCCATGCAATACTACATGAAGTGTCAGGTACTCCATGTAAATTCTACACGGGGTGCCAGATACCCCATGTGACACTGCAGGGGGCTCCACATATTCCATGTAATATTACACAGAGTGTCAGATACTACAGGTATTACTACACGGGCTGCCAGATACTCCAAGTACTACTGCAGGAGGTGCCAGATACTCCACGTAATACTGCAGGGGACTCCACATACTCCATGTAATACTACACGAGGTGCCAGATACTACATGTATTACTACACAGGGTGCCAGATACTCCATGTAATACTACACGAGGTGCCAGCTACTCCATGTAATACTACACGAGGTGCCAGCTACTCCATGTATTACTACACAGGGTGCCAGATACTCCATGTATTACTACACAGGGTGCCAGATACTCCATGTATTACTACACAGGGTGCCAGATACTCCATGTATTATTACACGGGGTGCCAGATACTCCATGTAATACTACACGAGGTTCCAGATACTCCATGTAATACTACACAGGGTGCCAGATACTCCATGTATTACACAGGGTGCCAGATACTCCATGTAATACTACACGAGGTGCCAGATACTCCATGTAATACTACACGAGGTGCCAGATACTCCATGTAATACTACACAGGGTGCCAGATACTCCATGTAATACTACACAGGGTGCCAGATACTCCATGTAATACTACACAGGGTGCCAGATACTCCATGTAATACTACACAGGGTGCCAGATACTCCATGTAATACTACACAGGGTGCCAGATACTCCATGTAATACTACACAGGGTGCCAGATACTCCATATATTACTACACAGGGTGCCAGATACTCCATGTAATACTACACAGGGTGCCAGATACTCCATGTATTACACAGGGTGCCAGATACTCCATGTAATACTGCAGGGGGCTCCACATACTCCATGTAATACAATCCATGAACCACATGAGATGGTAATATCTGTAGAACTGCGTCAGAATTATTCCGCTCAGGAGATTTAACCAACAATATTCTGGCTTTACCATGGACAAAGTCACTAAGGGCCACGTTTTACATATTTCCATCCCTACAGGAGAGAGATCTGACCTTGGACAGAGCCTGGGAGACGTCGGCTTTCTCTGCCTCTAACACCTCCTTATCCAGGGTGGATTGGTGCAGAGACTCCTTCACCACGACCAGCTCCTTCCTGAGGGCGGAGAGCTTCCCTTCCAGCTGCTCCTGGGCTTTGTGTCTGAGGATCGGTAGGGTCACATCATAATATACAGGCCCAGGAGAGACTGCTCTGTGCCACACTACAGCCGTCTCCTGCCACGGTCTCTCATGTACGCCCCCGGACCGGCCACTGTCACCCCGAGTCATCACCCCTAACAAATCGCAACAATGCACAGTGTGCGGGCAACGCAACCACAGCGCTAACTTACACATTACAGATACATGGGAGACGTAACAAAAGCTGTGCGAGAGCGGCTGTAATGCTGTCTCTCTCCCCGTCTCATTGTGATATGCTGAGCTGTCTCTCTCCCCCTCTGTCTCAGTGTGATATACTGAGCAGTCTCTCTCCCCCTCCTTCTCAGTGTGCTATGCTGAGCAGTCTCTCTCCCCCTGTCTCAGTGTGATATGCTGAGCAGTCTCTCTCCCCCTCTGTCTCAGTGTGCTATACTGAGCAGTCTCTCTCCCCCTCTGTCTCAGTGTGATATGCTGAGCAGTCTCTCTCCCCCTCTGTCTCAGTGTGATATGCTGAGCAGTCTCTCTCCCCCTCCTTCTCAGTGTGCTATGCTGAGCAGTCTCTCTCCCCCTGTCTCAGTGTGATATGCTGAGCAGTCTCTCTCCCCCTCTGTCTCAGTGTGATATGCTGAGCAGTCTCTCTCCCCCTCTGTCTCAGTGTGATATGCTGAGCAGTCTCTCTCCCCCTCTGTCTCAGTGTGATATGCTGAGCAGTCTCTCTCCCCCTCTGTCTCAGTGTGATATGCTGAGCAGTCTCTCTCCCCCTCTGTCTCAGTGTGATATGCTGAGCAGTCTCTCCCCCTGTCTCAGTGTGATATGCTGAGCAGTCTCTCTCTCCCTGTCTCAGTGTGATATGCTGAGCAGTCTCTCTCCCCCTCTGTCTCAGTGTGATATGCTGAGCAGTCTCTCTCCCCCTCTGTCTCAGTGTGATATGCTGAGCAGTCTCTCTCCCCCTCTGTCTCAGTGTGATATGCTGAGCAGTCTCTCTCCCCCTCCTTCTCAGTGTGCTATGCTGAGCAGTCTCTCTCCCCCTGTCTCAGTGTGATATGCTGAGCAGTCTCTCTGCCCCTCTGTCTCAGTGTGATATGCTGAGCAGTCTCTCTCCCCCTCTGTCTCAGTGTGATATGCTGAGCAGTCTCTCTCCCCCTCTGTCTCAGTGTGATATGCTGAGCAGTCTCTCTCCCCCTCTGTCTCAGTGTGCTATACTGAGCAGTCTCTCTCCCCCTCCTTCTCAGTGTGATATGCTGAGCAGTCTCTCCCCGTCTCAGTGTGATATGCTGAGCAGTCTCTCTCCCCCTGTCTCAGTGTGATATGCTGAGCAGTCTCTCTCCCCCTCTGTCTCAGTGTGATATGCGGAGCAGTCTCTCTCCCCCTGTCTCAGTGTGATATGCTGAGCAGTCTCTCTCCCCCTCTGTCTCAGTGTGATATGCTGAGCAGTCTCTCTCCCCCTCTGTCTCAGTGTGATATGCTGAGCAGTCTTTCGCCCCCCCTGTCTCAGTGTGATATGCTGAGCTGTCTCTCTCCCCCTGTCTCAGTGTGATATACTGAGCAGTCTCTCTCCCCCTCTGTCTCAGTGTGCTATACTGAGCAGTCTCTCTCCCCCTGTCTCAGTGTGATATGCTGAGCAGTCTCTCTCCCCCTGTCTCAGTGTGATATGCTGAGCAGTCTCTCTCCCCCTCTGTCTCAGTGTGATATGCTGAGCAGTCTTTCGCCCCCCCTGTCTCAGTGTGATATGCTGAGCTGTCTCTCTCCCCCTCTGTCTCAGTGTGATATGCTGAGCTGTCTCTCTCCCCCTCCGTCTCAGTGTGATATGCTGAGCAGTCTCTCTCCCCCTCTGTCTCAGTGTGATATGTTGAGCAGTCTCTCTCCCCCTGTCTCAGTGTGATATGCTGAGCAGTCCCTTTCCCCCTCCTTCTCAGTGTGATATGCTGAGCAGTCTCTCTCCCCGTCTCAGTGTGATATGCTGAGCTGTCTCTCTCCCCCTCTGTCTCAGTGTGATATGCTGAGCTGTCTCTCTCCCCCTCTGTCTCAGTGTGATATACTGAGCAGTCTCTCTCCCCCTCTGTCTCAGTGTGATATACTGAGCAGTCTCTCTCCCCCTCCTTCTCAGTGTGATATGCTGAGCAGTCTCTCTCCCCCTCCTTCTCAGTGTGATATGCTGAGCAGTCTCTCTCCCCCTCCTTCTCAGTGTGATATGCTGAGCAGTCTCTCTCCCCCTCTGTCTCAGTGTGATATGCTGAGCAGTCTCTCTCCCCCTGTCTCAGTGTGATATGCTGAGCAGTCTCTCTCCCCCTCTGTCTCAGTGTGATATGCTGAGCTGTCTCTCTCCCCCTCTGTCTCAGTGTGATATGCTGAGCAGTCGCTCTCCCCCTCTGTCTCAGTGTGATATGCTGAGCAGTCCCTTTCCGCCTCTGTCTCAGTGTGATATGCTGAGCAGTCACTCTCCCCCTGTCTCAGTGTGTTATACTGAGCAGTCTCTCTCCCCCTCCTTCTCAGTGTGATATACTGAGCAGTCTCTCTCCCCCTCCTTCTCAGTGTGATATGCTGAGCAGTCTCTCTCCCCCTCCTTCTCAGTGTGATATGCTGAGCAGTCTCTCTCCCCCTCCTTCTCAGTGTGATATGCTGAGCAGTCTCTCTCCCCCTCTGTCTCAGTGTGATATGCTGAGCAGTCTCTCTCCCCCTGTCTCAGTGTGATATGCTGAGCAGTCTCTCTCCCCCTCTGTCTCAGTGTGATATGCTGAGCAGTCTCTCTCCCCCTCTGTCTCAGTGTGATATGCTGAGCAGTCGCTCTCCCCCTCTGTCTCAGTGTGATATGCTGAGCAGTCCCTTTCCGCCTCTGTCTCAGTGTGATATGCTGAGCAGTCCCTTTCCGCCTCTGTCTCAGTGTGATATGCTGAGCAGTCACTCTCCCCCTGTCTCAGTGTGTTATACTGAGCAGTCTCTCTCCCCCTCTGTCTCAGTGTGATATACTGAGCAGTCTCTCTCCCCCTCCTTCTCAGTGTGATATGCTGAGCAGTCTCTCTCCCCCTCCTTCTCAGTGTGATATGCTGAGCAGTCTCTCTCCCCCTCCTTCTCAGTGTGATATGCTGAGCAGTCTCTCTTCCCCTCTGTCTCAGTGTGATATGCTGAGCAGTCTCTCTCCCCCTGTCTCAGTGTGATATGCTGAGCAGTCTCTCTCCCCCTCTGTCTCAGTGTGATATGCTGAGCAGTCTCTCTCCCCCTCTGTCTCAGTGTGATATGCTGAGCAGTCGCTCTCCCCCTCTGTCTCAGTGTGATATGCTGAGCAGTCCCTTTCCGCCTCTGTCTCAGTGTGATATGCTGAGCAGTCACTCTCCCCCTGTCTCAGTGTGTTATACTGAGCAGTCTCTCTCCCCCTCCTTCTCAGTGTGATATGCTGAGCAGTCTCTCTCCCCCTCTGTCTCAGTGTGATATGCTGAGCAGTCTATCTCCCCCTCCTTCTCAGTGTGATATGCTGAGCAGTCTCTCTCCCCCTCTGTCTCAGTGTGCTATGCTGAGCAGTCCCTTTCCCCCTCTGTCTCAGTGTGATATGCTGAGCAGTCTCTCTCCCCCCAGTCTCAGTGTGATATGCTGAGCAGTCTCTCTCCCCCTCTGTCTCAGTGTGCTATGCTGAGCAGTCTCTCTCCCCCTGTCTCAGTGTGATATGCTGAGCAGTCTCTCTCCCCCTCTGTCTCAGTGTGCTATGCTGAGCAGTCTCTCCCCCTCTGTCTCAGTGTGATATGCTGAACAGTCTCTCTCCCCCTCTGTCTCAGTGTGATATGCTGAGCAGTCTCTCTCCCCCTCTGTCTCAGTGTGCTATACTGAGCAGTCTCTCTCCCCATCTCAGTGTGATATGCTGAGCAGTCTCTCTCCCCGTCTCAGTGTGCTATGCTGAGCAGTCTCTCTCCCCCTGTCTCAGTGTGATATGCTGAGCAGTCTCTCTCCCCCTCTGTCTCAGTGTGCTATGCTGAGCAGTCTCTCCCCCTCTGTCTCAGTGTGATATGCTGAACAGTCTCTCTCCCCCTCTGTCTCAGTGTGCTATGCTGAGCAGTCTCTCTCCCCCTCTGTCTCAGTGTGATATGCTGAGCAGTCTCTCTCCCCATCTCAGTGTGATATGCTGAGCAGTCTCTCTCCCCGTCTCAGTGTGATATGCTGAGCAGTCTCTCTCCCCCTGTCTCAGTGTGATATGCTGAGCAGTCTTTCTCCCCCCCTGTCTCAGTGTGATATGCTGAGCTGTCTCTCTCCCCCTCTGTCTCAGTGTGATATGCTGAGCTGTCTCTCTCCCCCTCTGTCTCAGTGTGATATGCTGAGCAGTCGCTCTCCCCCTCTGTCTCAGTGTGCTATGCTGGGCTGTCTCTCTCTCCCCTCCTTCTCAGTGTGATATGTTGAGCAGTCTCTCTCCCCCTCTGTACCAGTGTGATATGCTGAGCAGTCTCTCTCCCCCTCCTTCTCAGTGTGATATGCTGAGCAGTCTCTCTCCCCCTCCTTCTCAGTGTGATATGCTGAGCAGTCTCTCTCCCCCTCTGTCTCAGTGTGATATGCTGAGCAGTTTCTCTCCCCCTCCTTCTCAGTGTGATATGCTGAGCAGTCTCTCTCCCCCTCTGTCTCAGTGTGCTATGCTGAGCAGTCTCTCCCCCTCAGTCTCAGTGTGATATGCTGAGCAGTCTCTCTCCCCCTCTGTCTCAGTGTGATATGTTGAGCAGTCTCTCTCCCCCTCTGTCTCAGTGTGATATGTTGAGCAGTCTCTCTCCCCCTCTGTCTCAGTGTGATATGTTGAGCAGTCCCTTTCCCCCTCTGTCTCTGTGTGTTATGCTGAGCAGTCTCTTACCCTCTCTCCACCTCTCGCAGGGCCCGGTCACGATCCTGGCATGCGTCCTCCTTCTCCTCCTGTAGGATGTCTCTCTGACGCTGCTGGTCGCCGTTCGCTAGTTGTAGTTTTTCTGCCTCCTGACGCTGCGTCTCCAGCTGTTCCTGCAGATTCTGCGCGTTCCGCTCCAGTACATCCCGCTCACTGCAACACAGGGGCCCCAAACACTTAGAGCGGTGAGACGGAAGGACAGGGGGATAATGTTATGTTTATATCAGGTGCTTGCAGACCTCAGTGGGAATTACTGAATATTTCAGTTTTAAAGGGCACTTTTGCTGTGGGCTAAAATATGCAATAGCTGCAGTACTTTATTCTAGCACTAGGTGGTACCATATGATAAGGCTGCTCATTATAGATAGCGCACTGTGCATTGTATAAAGTCAGCTTTATTTATAGGGTGCAGATACCATTTTCCAGTGATCATGTTAACGTTTATTTTCTTAGCAGATACATAAAGCTTTTATATTACACTTAGAGGACCTGTGATGCAATGTGCACCGTTTTCAGCTGCTTGAACCTGCACAAGCCCCCTGTACAGTCCGTCTGTCTGTCTTTACCCGTTGACGTGTTCTAGGTTGCTGCGTAATCTGGAGATGCTGTGTTCTGCGTCGTCTCTGGCGATGGTGGAAGTGTCCGAATCTTGCTGTAGCTTCACTATCTTCTGCTCCAGGACCCTGCGATCATTCTCGCCGTCGTAGAGCTGCTTGCGCAGTGTCCCGACTGTTTCCTGTCCAGCCTCCAGTCGCCCACGCAGTTCCTACAAACATTCAATGCAGCACAAGTTACACCCCTGGGAAATTACCGGGTACCCCCGCCATCTGGATCAGCTGATAGGGAGACAGAAGGCTAAAAGCTAAATGTAATATATCCATTATCTAACAGCTGGAAATAGGATAACGTACTGCTAATGGGGTAGGCGATGTTAAATATTTAGACATAAATCTTCACCTGCACTTGTAGCTGTCTCCTCTGAAGGGCAGAATGCACCGCTGAGAGCGCGGAGTCTCGGAGTGCCGGGGAGAGGCTACGCCGCGGAGAGCTGCTGCGGTGTGGGGAGGAGCGGCGGATTGGAGAGGAAGTGCGTAGGCTGCTGGACAGGCCTCTGACGCTGAGCCCCGGGCCCTCACTCTCTATCAGCTCTAGTGTCCGGTCACTGGTGGACATCTGCAGGCCACTGTCCGTGTCGCTCAGCACAGCCTAGAGGATTAGTATCAGAAAAAAGGTTACTTATATGATGGAGGGATGAGTAGATGATGGGTACAGAGTACAATATGGAGAGAAGTGTCTGCTGCACAGGATCCGTGACACGTTACAGATAATACAGGACAAACTACTAAATTACACCAGCAATTATCAGACTGCGCCTTGAGCTAGAACTTTGTATATCATTTCCATATGAGTATGGCCACTAGGGGGGGGGCTCTTCTGTTGCAGATTAACCTCAGCCATAAAAGTAGAGTGACTAATAGCAGTTACTAGCATTTATAGCATGATCATCAACCCATATATCTATGATCAAAATTCTTTTAAAGAGAAAGGTGAGAGGCCTGGTGGGTTTTGGAGACACACATGAGAAAATGACCATTAGCAGAAATGTTGCTTGAATCAACGTGATTCGTCTATACTAATTGTTTGGTTTCTACTTAGATTGTTATGTCCTCAGTGCACAGAGTGATTGTTTGCCTGTCTCAGACCTGTGTGAGTTCTCGGAGGGTCTCCTGTAGGACTTCTTTCTCTGACTTCAGAACTTCCAACTCCTCTCCCACCAAAGCCACCTGTTCTTCCATCAGATTATTCTCCTGCAAGAACCAGAACATCTCTCATCTCTACAATAGATACCAAATATCTCATAACTCCATTGTGGCCCCCTCATATCCCACACAGTCATCGCAGGACACTACTATAATCTGAGACTGGACATCCCCATGTGGTCCCTCATATCCCACTCAGACATCTGAGACCCTTCTATAATCTGAGACTGGACATCCCCATGTGGTCCCTCATATCCCACTCCGATATCTCAGGGCCCTACTATAATCTGAGACTGGACATCCCCATGTGGCCCCTCATATCCCACTCAGACATCGCAGGACACTACTATAATCTGAGACTGGACATCCCCATGTAGTCCCTCATATCCCACTCAGACATCTGAGACCCTACTATAATCTGAGACTGGACATCCCCATGTAGTCCCTTATATCCCACTCAGACATCTGAGACCCTACTATAATCTGAGACTGGACATCCCCATGTAGTCCCTGATATCCCACTCAGATATCTGAGACCCTACTATAATCTGAGACTGGACATTCCCATGTGGTCCCTCTTATCCCACTCAGATATCTGAGACCCTACTATAATCTGAGACTGGACATCCCCATGTGGTCCCTCATATCCCACTCAGACATCTGAGACCCTACTATAATCTGAGACTAGACATCCCCATGTGGTCCCTCATATCCCACTCAGACATCTGAGACCCTACTATAAACTGAGACTGGACATCCCCATGTGGTCCCTCATATCCCACTCCGATATCTCAGGACCATACAATAATCAGAGACTCAGTCAAATTGATCATCACAGTCTGCTGGTGCGTCCTAGTCACATTGCATTGCGACAAACGCATTTACGGGCGAAAAAGACAGTAGGCGCTAGCAGAGTCGCATGGGACTTGGCGTGCCAAGACAGGCTGCTTAGTGCGACTGCAGTAACAGTGAATGAGGACAAATCTGTACCCTGAGACTAGACAGCCCCGTGCTGACAGTTCAGACATTTAAAAAATTCTCAAAAAGACCCGGATCCTGCAATAATATGAGGACCCTTACACTTCTCTAAGACTGATCTGGGGCCCATCAGAACACACAGACCACCACCTTCACTGATACAGGGTCCTGCTCACGTATGATAGACACAAGATCATTATCGAAGCTCCTCCAATTCTAGTCTGACACCCTGTACCTGCTTCTGCAGCTGTTTCATCTGCTGGTCTTTTTCCTTGTTCTCACTTTGCAGGCGCTCAACAGTCCTATTCAGTTCTGCTGCCCTTTAAGATAAAGAATAAGGGGGCATAGGTGGGTACTTGGAAGGGGTAGCCTGTGGCATAAAGATAAAACCAGATCACTGCACCAGCTGAGGCAGCTGGAGGTGCCAGGAACGCAGTCGAGGTGCAGATGGTGGCTCCAGGGCCACAGTTTGAGGCAGCTGGCAGCACCAGGTCCACAGTTGAGGCAGCTGGCAGCACCAGCCCACAGCCAGGAGTCAGTGTTTAGTACCCATGATGGTAACTTACCTGGCACTGAGCTCTGCTTTATCAGCATCATACGCAGCCTGTAACTGGATCATTTCTCGCACTTTATCCTTTAGCTGCTCTTCCATTTTGGCCAGCTGTAGAGTCTGCCTCTCCAATACAACCACCCCACTGTTCTCTGCCAGCCGCTGGGAACCACTGACACTCATGCAGGAGGCATGGAGGGAACGGCAGGACTGGGACAGCTCCTTCTGCATCAGCGAGAGGTCCCTGTACATAGGAGCAGGAGGGGAAATGTGCAGCTTTGGGTATTACACATTACTATAAAGTATAAACCTAATGCTTCTGTATAATGCAAGTACTGGCCAAATACCCCATCTAACGCTCCTCACTCATACTACAGGAGAGACACTGTACAGAGTAACAACAGATATAGCACATAGCTAGTACTGGCCAAATACCCCATCTAACGCTCCTCACTCATACTACAGGAGAGACACTGTACAGAGTAACAACAGATATAGCACATAGCTAGTACTGGCCAAATACCCCATCTAACGCTCCTCACTCATACTACAGGGGAGACACTGTACAGAGTAACAACAGATATAGCACATAGCTAGTACTGGCCAAATACCCCATCTAACGCTCCTCACTCATACTACAGGAGAGACACTGTACAGAGTAACAACAGATATAGCACATAGTTAGTACTGGCGAAATAACTCATCTAACGCTCCTCACTCATACTACAGGAGAGACACTGTACAGAGTAACAACAGATATAGCACATAGCTAGTAAGGTCAAATACCCAATCTAACGCTCCTCACTCATACTACAGGAGAGACACTGTACAGAGTAACACAGATATAGCACATGGATAGTACCGGCCAAATACCCTATCTAACGCTCCTCACTCATATTACAGGAGAGACACTGTACAGAGTAACAACAGATATAGCACATAGCTAGTAAGGCCAAATACCCCATCTAACGCTCCTCACTCATACTACAGGCGAGACGCTGTACAGAGTAACAACAGATATAGCACATAGCTTGTAAGGCCAAATACCCCATCTAACGCTCCTCACTCATATTACAGGAGAGACACTGTACAGAGTAACAACAGATATAGCACATAGCTTGTAAGGCCAAATACCCCATCTAACGCTCCTCACTCATACTACAGGCGAGACGCTGTACAGAGTAACAACAGATATAGCACATAGCTTGTAAGGCCAAATACCCCATCTAACGCTCCTCACTCATATTACAGGAGAGACACTGTACAGAGTAACAACAGATATAGCACATAGCTTGTAAGGCCAAATACCCCATCTAACGCTCCTCACTCATACTACAGGAGAGACACTGTACAGAGTAACAACAGATATAGCACATAGCTAGTAAGGCCAAATACCCCATCTAACGCTCCTCACTCATACTACAGGAGAGACACTGTACAGAGAAACAACAGATATAGCACATAGCTAGTACTGGCCAAATAATGCTCCTCACTCATACTACAGGGGAGACACTGTACAGAGTAACAACAGCTTTAGCACATGGATAGTACCGGCCAAATACCCTATCTAACGCTCCTCACTCATACTACAGGGGAGTCACTGTACAGAGTAACAACAGATATAGCACATAGCTAGTAAGGCCAAATACCCCATCTAACGCTCCTCACTCATACTACAGGGGAGACGCTGTACAGAGTAACAACAGATATAGCACATAGCTAGTAAGGCCAAATACCCCATCTAACGCTCCTCAATCATACTACAGGGGAGTCACTGTACAGAGTAACAACAGATATAGCACATGGATAGTACCGGCCAAATACCCCATCTAACGCTCCTCACTCATACTACAGGAGAGACACTGTACAGAGTAACATCAGATATAGCACATAGCTAGTACTGACCAAATACCCCATCTAATGCTCCTCACTCATACTACAGGAGAGACACTGTACAGAGTAACAACAGATATAGCACATAATTAGTACTGGCGAAATAACTCATCTAACGCTCCTCACTCATACTACAGGAGAGACACTGTACAGAGTAACAACAGATATAGCACATAGCTAGTACTGGCCAAATACCCCATCTAACGCTCCTCACTCATACTACAGGCGAGACACTGTACAGAGTAACAACAGATATAGCACATAGCTTGTAAGGCCAAATACCCCATCTAACGTTCCTCACTCATACTACAGGAGAGACACTGTACAGAGTAACAACAGATATAGCACATAGCTAGTAAGGTCAAATACCCAATCTAACGCTCCTCACTCATACTACAGGAGAGACACTGTACAGAGTAACAACAGATATAGCACATAGCTTGTAAGGCCAAATACCCCATCTAACGCTCCTCACTCATATTACAGGAGAGACACTGTACAGAGTAACAACAGATATAGCACATAGCTAGTAAGGCCAAATACCCCATCTAACGGTCCTCACTCATACTACAGGAGAGACACTGTACAGAGTAACAACAGATATAGCACATAGCTAGTACGGTCAAATACCCAATCTAACGCTCCTCACTCATACTACAGGGGAGACACTGTACAGAGTAACAACAGCTTTAGCACATGGATAGTACCGGCCAAATACCCCATCTAACGCTCCTCACTCATACTACAGGAGAGACACTGTACAGAGTAACAACAGATATAGCACATAGCTAGTAAGGCCAAATACCCCATCTAACGGTCCTCACTCATACTACAGGCGAGACACTGTACAGAGTAACAACAGATATAGCACATAGCTTGTAAGGTCAAATACCCCATCTAACGTTCCTCACTCATACTACAGGAGAGACACTGTACAGAGTAACAACAGATATAGCACATAGCTAGTAAGGTCAAATACCCAATCTAACGCTCCTCACTCATACTACAGGAGAGACACTGTACAGAGTAACAACAGATATAGCACATAGCTTGTAAGGCCAAATACCCCATCTAACACTCCTCACTCATACTACAGGGGAGTCACTGTACAGAGTAACAACAGATATAGCACATGGATAGTACCGTCCAAATACCCCATCTAACGCTCCTCACTCATACTACAGGAGAGACACTGTACAGAGTAACATCAGATATAGCACATAGCTAGTAAGGCCAAATACCCCATCTAACGCTCCTCACTCATACTACAGGGGAGACGCTGTACAGAGTAACAACAGATATAGCACATAGCTAGTACTGACCAAATACCCCATCTAATGCTCCTCACTCATACTACAGGGGAGACACTGTACAGAGTAACATCAGATATAGCACATAGCTAGTACTGGCCAAATACCCCATCTAATGCTCCTCACTCATACTACAGGAGAGACACTGTACCAGGGTAATAACAGATATAGCACATAGCTAGTAAGGCCAAATACCCCATCTAACGCTCCTCACTCATACTACAGGGGAGTCACTGTACCAGGGTAATAACAGATATAGCACATAGCTAGTAAGGCCAAATACCCCATCTAACGCTCCTCACTCATACTACAGGGGAGTCACTGTACCAGGGTAATAACAGATATAGCACATAGCTAGTAAGGCCAAATACCCCATCTAATGCTCCTCACTCATATTACAGGGCAGATACTGTACAGAGTAACAACAACCGCAAACGTTGATGGTGCGGCCGATGTTGCGTCAATGTTGGAGCGTTCACAATCGCCATTACAAATGCACAGACCCCGCAGCCTGAAAGTGGGAGTCTTACCACTCATACCCTCCATCGCACCGTCCATCACAAAGCGAAGGCTGAGGTTAGCATTTGCATATTCCTGCACCCGCTATTCTCAGAGCGTCTGCATTACCAACCATCTCTGTATCAGGCCCAGTGTCATACGAGCCTGTTTTAAATTATTCTTAAAGTACGCACAATATATGAGAGTCGCTACCATTTCACAACTGCTGCCATTTGTACTTATATACTGCGCTAATTAGCGCACCAAGGGTTTGGTTTGCATATGTGTAAGAATGCCCATCACATGGATCCATGGCACGAGAAATCATACCCACCTCTCCGTCATGGTCTTCATCTCGCTGAAATGTCTCCGGAATCCGACCACCTGTCTCCAGAGAGAGAGCAGCCGGCTGTGCTCGTTGCTGAAGTATGTGTTGAAGGACTGTAGGGGGCGATAAAGGCACTAAATACAATATATTCCTGTATGGGATCAGGATGGCAGCATACATGGGCAGCCAGACATAGATGTAATATTGAGGGATTTCTATATCATGGCTGCATTATTGCCACATCTCCCTATAGAGGTCTTTAGTAATTGAGAAGAATAATAATAATAATAGTAGTAAAATAATCATTATCCTAAACACAGAAAACCTCTTTCCCCTGTCCGAGCCTCTCACCTCCTCCTCTCGCCTCCACTCACTCTCGCGCTGCTCCAGCTCATCTCGAGCTTTGGTCCAATCAGCCGTCAGCTTGCGCAGATCCTCGCTCAGGGCCTGGTTGGCGGAGTTGGCCTGGTCCAGCTGCTCTCTCAGCATGGCATTGACCTGGGTCAGACTGGCACTTCTGTGGGCAAAGAATAGAAGGGGGGGGGGGCACAGACGTACGGAACATGATCTCTCTGGTAGATACAGCGGTCACTGCATTTTGATATTCCCGGGATAATGTAACTTTGAGCGACTTTTCCTGAGTGACTGCTATCGGCAGGTCTCTAATCTATGGTAACGAGCATTTTGGGGCTGTCCCTACCTCTGCTGCTCCTCCTCCAGGCGGATCAGCGCGTTCTCCAGCTCATTGCTGGTCTCTTCCTCCTGCCTCAGCCGGGAGTCCGTCAGCTCCAGGCGGCTCTGTCCAGGGAGAAACCAGGGACAGTTATTACACAGCACAGACTCATACACAGGGTGTCCATCTGAGTCATCGATCATTTTGTTACTACAATACAATAACTGCTAGTATCTGGGTGACGTTTGTTCTGCAGCGGCCTCCCTATCCAGCGCTGGCCACCAGCTTTCAGGGGACCATTCATGTGATGTAACGGAACTCTGGGTAAATGTGCTAAACACGCTACTTTTATCCATCATGATATGAGACTCACACTGAGGCGTTCGTGTTCCAGTTCCGTGGAGCGCTCCAGAAGCTGCTGTTCCACCTCCCCACATCTCTTCTTATACTGTAGGACCTAGAAGAGGACAACATTAGACGACAGCTGCCTCCTTCGCACTTATATATAATGCCCATGCAAGTATATAAAAGGTCCAGTGCAGCCACCAGCGGTCATCGTGCACTGCACCTACGGTAGATTCACCGCCACCGGCATATGCACAGTATTTCTAAGCCGCAGTTCATCTAGGCGAAGGAATTTGGGCTCTAGGGCATTTTAGTAAGGCTCAATTTCACTGCATTTAATTGGATTAGACCTAAATCATGGATTGAGAACTGGTCAAGGAGTAATCTAGTGCTATATTGTGTTTGTTCTGCTATTACATAGTACACAAGGCGTAATAAAGCTAACTTACAACACTGAAAGAGTCGGTGGTAGGCCTAGTATAAAGACTGGGTCTGAGATTGGGGGCTGTGGTCCAAGACTGGGATTAGGAACCAGAGCCAAAAGTGGTCAAGCGAGCTACTGACCAAGAGATGCCTAGTAATTCCTGACCCTTACTACAAATGTCCGGGACTGAGCTGAGCAGTCACAGGATCCAGCTGATGCAGCGATGTGACGACGAGTATACAGATGGTCCGCACAGCAGTGGGCTCGGCTGGTGAGTGCTAATCTGACTGATGTCACTGCGGCTCCATCAGAGGTGGTCACTTTGCATCATCTGGATCCTGTGGGATCCACGTAGTAATTCCCTATTCATTAGCAGCACACAGTACTAAGTCTATCACATCCAGTGCTTCATCTCCTCCAATGTGGGCCTGGGATTGTGCGCGTTAGTAATAAAGCCGCGTGGTTAGGGTCAGTTGTCTCCCTTCATTATGCAGCATTGGACAAAATATGAGATATGGTAAGAACTTACCCTTGTTATCTCTATTTCTACGAAGTCCATAGGGTTCCACAGGATACCTTGGGGGTATAGGTGTGACGTCAGTCGCAGGGCACCAAAGAGTTAAGCTTTCAGCCTCCCAGGATGCACTAGGTCCCCCTCCTATACCCCGCCCCCGGGCCAAGGCACCTCAGTTAGTTACCAAGCCATAGGCCGGAGGAGGAGAAGGAAGAGAGAGAACAAAGATCTGGACACATACAAGAATCACATTCTCACCAGAGGGAGACGGAAAACCGGTGACCAGAGCAAAGCCCATCTGCAGCACAGGTGCGACAGGGCGGGAGTCCTGTGGAACCCTATGGACTTCGTAGAAATAGAGATAACAAGGGTAAGTTCTTACCATATCTCATATTTTCTACTTCAGGGTCCATAGGGTATCCACAGGATACCTTGGGGATGTCCCAAAGCAGTATCCTTTAAGGGTGGGGACGCTCCTGTGCAGAAAGGAGAATCCGCCGCCCGAAGGAAGCATCCTGAGAGGCGAAGGTGTCAAACCTGTAATACCTCACGAAGGTATGGACAGAAGACCACGTAGCAGCCTTGCAGATCTGAACTGCCGAGGCACCACGTCGAGCTGCCCACGAAGGACCCACAGACCTAGTGGAATGAGCCTTCAGAGAAGGAGGGACCGGTAGGCCTTCATGAAGATAAGCTTCAGAAATAGCCATACGGATCCAGGCTGCCAAAGTTTGCTTTGAAGCAGGCCAACCCTTTTTACAGAAACCATAGAGGACAACAAAGCGTCCGACTTCCTAAACAAAGAAGTGCGGTCCACATAAGTCCTTAAGGCCCGCACAACATCCAAAGAGGCCTCACCCACGGAAAGACCCGGTGAGTTAAAGGCCGGAACAACTATTTCCTCGTTAACCTGAAACTGGGAAACAACTTTGGGAAGAAACTCGGGCCGAGTGCGGAGCACTGCCCTGTTCCCATGAAAAACCAAGAAAGGGGGTCTACAAGAAAGAGCCCCTAACTCAGAAACACGTCTGGCTGAAGCAACGGCCAGAAGGAAAACAGTCTTAGCTGTTAGCCATTTAATATCCACTGAGCCCAGTGGTTCAAACGGCGGTCCTTGGAGAGCCCTCAGGACCACAGCCAAATCCCAAGGCGCCACAGGTGGAACAAAGGGCGGCTGAATACGGAGAACACCTTGCATAAAGGTGCGCACATCCGGGATTGTAGCAATCCTACGGTGAAACCAGACAGATAGGGCCGAAACCTGTACCTTCAAAGAAGCAAGGCGAAGCCCATGATCTAGTCCCGCTTGCAGGAAGGCGAGAATCCGAGACAGACGAAACTCCCGCGGTGCATAACCTCTCGGTCGACACCACTGGAAGAACGTATGCCACACGCGATGGTATATCCTCGCGGAAGACGGTTTCCGAGCTCGTAACATGGTACGCACCACAGAGCTGGCAAACCCCCAGGACCTCAGCATGGCCGTCTCAACAGCCACGCCGCCAAAGACAGCCGAGTCAGGTCCGGGTGAAGACAAGGACCCTGAGACAGAAGGTCCGGTCGTAGCGGCAACCGCAGAGGACTGTCCACGGACAGACCCTGAAGGTCTGAGAACCAGTGCCGTCTGGGCCACGCGGGAGCTATCAACAGGAGCGTCCCTCCTTCCTGTTTGAATTTCCGGATTACCCGTGGAAGAAGGGAGACCGGAGGGAACAGGTATGCGAACCTGAACGTCCACCGGACGGACAGAGCATCCACCAGAGACGCCCCTTCGTCTCTTGTGCGAGACCCGTACACCGGCAACTTGTTGTTGTGCCGGGACGCCATGAGGTCGATTTCTGGAAGACCCCACCTGTCCACCAGTAGTTGAAAAACGTCCGGGTGCAGGGACCATTCCCCTGGATGAACGTCCTGGCGACTTAGAAAGTCCGCCTCCCAATTTAGTACTCCCGGGATGAAGACCGCTGATATGGCCGGAAGATTGCGCTCCGCCCAAACCAGGATCCGAGAGACCTCTACGAGAGCCGCCCGACTGCGAGTTCCTCCTTGCCTGTTTATGTAGGCCACGGTGGTAGCATTGTCCGACTGGACCTGCACCGGGTGACCCTGGAGAAACCGCTGTGCCTGCAGGAGAGCATTGAAGACCGCACGGAGTTCCAAGATATTTATTGGAAGCTCCGCTTCTGTCGGTGTCCACCTGCCCTAGAACAAGTGTGGACCCGAAACTGCTCCCCAGCCCCGAAGACTGGCGTCCGTTGTCAACAGGACCCAATTTGGAACCCAGAACGGACGTCCCTTGTTGAGGTGGGTCGTCTTTAACCACCACGCAAGGGACAGGCGAACCTCCGGGGTGAGCACAATCGTCTGGAACTTCAGAGACTGAGGCAGCCCGTTCCACTTGGACAGGATCAGGTGCTGCAGAGGTCTAGAGTGAAACTGGGCGTATTCCACCATGTCGAACACCGACACCATGGAGCCCAGTAACCTCATCGCCGAGTGTAAGGACACCCGGCGGCTGTGCAGACAACTGCGCACCCTTGACTGTAAAGCAGAGATCTTGTCCTCCGTCACGAAGATCCTTTGCTGTCCCGAGTCCAATAAGGCTCCAAGATGCAGAATCCTCCGAGACGGGATTAGAGTGGACTTCTGCCAGTTGATTAGCCAGCCGTGCCGTTGCAGCAGTGCAATGGTCAGGTCCAAGTGGTGTAACAGGAGCTCTGGAGATCCTGCCACCAATAACAGGTCGTCCAAGTACGGCAACATGCGGACTCCTTGCAGCCGCAGAGAAGCCGCCATGACCGCCATAGCGTCCTGTATGTCCAATGACACCATGTAGTCCCCAGGTTCCAGCGCCAGAATGATGGACCGTAGGGTCTCCATCCGAAACTTCGGGACCCGCAAAGACTTGTTGAGTGCTTTGAGGTTGAGAATCGGACGATATGACCCATTGGGTTTCTGTACCAAAAATAGATTTGAATAGAAACCCTGGCCCCTCTGGGAGAATGGAACAGGCACTATAACTCCAGCCTGGAGCATAGTGTGCAATACCTTCCGCAGCTCCGTAGCCTTGTTCCGGTCTGATGGTAGACCCGTGGTGAAGAATCGAGCCGGGGGTCTGTGCCGGAAGGAGAGGGCGTACCCGTGAGAGACCACCTCCAGAACCCAAGTGTCTGTCGTAGTGAACGACCAACACCGGGAGAACTGCAGCAGGCGGCCTCCCACCCTGGGATCCCCCAAGGGGAGACCCGGACCGTCAGGCCGCAGGCTTGTCATCTGGCTTGGGGGCCGGACGTCTGGTACTCCATGCCTGTTTCCGGGGCTTGACCGATTTCTTAGGGCTAGCCTGTCGAGGAAACGACTGTGGTTTGGGCCTGCCCTGGGCCCTAGGTGACCGAAAGGACGATGGTCCAGAACCAGAAGGAGCAGCGGCCGACGGGAGACAAGCAGATTTGGCTGCCGCCAGCGTGGCCACAATCTTATCCAGATCCGGACCGAAGAGAACTTCTCCGGTAAACGGCAACGCTTCCAGACCTTTCTTGGATCTGCGTCCGCCTTCCAGGATCGCAGCCACAAGGTGCGACGAGCAGCTACCGCTGCTGAAGAAATTCTAGACACCAGAGTACTAATGTCTAGAGCCGCTTGTTCGGCCGGACAGTCGGATTCAAAAGAAGCCTCTAATGAATCCGCCCAGCGCTCCATCGCTCTGGCAACCCAGCAAATGGCCATAGCCGGCCGTGCTGCCCCCCCCTGCAAGGGAATAAGCGGACTTCAGGCAGATTTCTACCTTGCGGTCCGTAGCATCCTTAAGGGAGGACATGGATGGCATCGGCAATGTGGCACTACGGACAAGACGGGTCACGTGAGAATCCACCTGTGGAGGGGATTCACACTTCGCAAAATAATTATCCGCGAACGGATAAGCCACCGCCAGGCGTCTCTGCGGCTGGTATCTTTTGCCAGGTTGTTTCCACGCCTCCTCTAAATGGTCCACCAACTGACCCGAAAGAGGAAAGACTGTGGCATCGCCCTTCACATCTTTGAAAAAGGCATACTTAGATTTAGCCGCTGGGGGAACTTCGTCCTCAATCACCAAGGCTGTGCGGACCGCCCGAATAAGTCCAGGAATATATACTTTGGACTTAGCATCAGCGTCCTTAGTATGGAAAGGTTCCTGATCGTAAGGATCCAGAATCTCCCCATCATCAGACGTCCCTTCGTCATCCTCATAAGGAGCGGACAGAGACGCCACCGGCCTTTTATGAGGCCGCATCACAGACTCCCCTTGCAACACATCCGACAAGTGCTGTAAAGAACTCGTCAGGGAGTTAACCCACGCTGGCTCCTGAGAACCCGGGAGCGGGGAAATAGGGAGACTGTGGGGTACCACCAATTGTCGTGGGAACCCCTGCATGGGTGACGACACCACAGACTGCTGGGACAAACCCATCGGAGTAAACGCGGGCTGCGGAGCTAACTGGCCCACTAAAGCTGTTAACGCCTGAGCGAAACAAGCCCAGGGCGGCTCCTGTACCGGTGCTGTAACCGTAATAGGCCGCGCCATGGACAAACACTGCCGGCAAAGGCCCTCCGCGCTACCCTCCCCCTCCGCTAACGGTACTTTGCACGTGGTACACTGTAGCCGGAGGGGAAAATCACTTTCAGACATGATGGCACCACGTATGTGACCTCTCTCACCAATTAAGTATTAAATAGGCGAGAGACCACCCTGCAGCACTGCACCGCAAGGGCTTTAGCAGAAAGAACAGGGACAGTAATAAAGCTGACAGTTTAGAGAAGAATAGTTACAGGCAGCGCTAGCACAGTCACATACAATGCAGAGAAATAACAATTCCTGCACTAACAGCGCTGATCACTCAACTACACAGACACAGGGCCTGGTAGGACACAGCGCTGCATACACAGACCTGAGCCACAGCGGAGGAGAGGTATGCGGGGGGACCCAGACCACGATGCTTCCTTCCAGACTTCCAGCAGCGTTCACCATGCGTTGCAGAGAAGATGGCCGCCGAGGAGCAGAGAGAAGCTGGCCTGGGGGAGGAGCGCTGACACAGGACCAGTCAGCACAGTGCAGAGAGGGCTGTGTGCAGCGGGGGAGGCGCCGGCTGTGAGACAGGGAAGGCGCGCTCCCCTGGCATGCATTTAACCCCTGGGACGCCGCAGCGCTACCGCTCTGCTGCGGTCCGCTGTCCCAGGGGGTAGTGGAAGAGCAGGTTGGTCGCCTGGCTCCACGCTGCAGCCAGTCCCCAGGGAGCCCCCTGCCTGGGGACTTAGGACCATGTGATCAGCGGGGACCCACCGCGGGACCCCGCTGCTTACCTCTGTCCCCCTTGAATCCGGCCATGGTCCGGAGCATCTGGGGTCACCGCTAGCTGTGACCCCAGACGCCCACCAGCATCCCCGGATCAGTACCGGCGTTCTGGTACCGGCGGGGTGTAGGGAAGACAGCATGGACGTCAGGACTGACTGTCCATGCTGTTCATCCAGATGTGCAGCCACAGCTGCATGAAGAAAAAGCTTCAGGGGCTTTCTAGCCCCCACTCCAACAGGTGCACCCGACTCCGGCCGGGCACCAAACTAAACTGAGGTGCCTTGGCCCGGGGGCGGGGTATAGGAGGGGGACCTAGTGCATCCTGGGAGGCTGAAAGCTTAACTCTTTGGTGCCCTGCGACTGACGTCACACCTATACCCCCAAGGTATCCTGTGGATACCCTATGGACCCTGAAGTAGAAAATAACATAATTCAGGAGCAAATCGGTGCAATCTACTGTAGAATCCAGCAGGATCCTATAAATCATTCTGGAGCTTCCAGACACAGTACAGGTTTACAGACATCATATACATGTGAAAAATGAAATAAGCATTTGCAGGAGAAAGCTGCGTCAGCCGCACGTGTATATAAATGTCCCCTCTGTGTGATCCTCTTCCATGTGCCCAGCAAATGCCCCATCTCAGTACAGGAACGCACCTTGGCTTGTAGTTTCTGCACGAGTTGGGCCTGCCGCTGCTGTCCCTCCTGGTAGGCCTGGAGCTTGCGTTTGTACGAGGCCTGCTCTTCTTCAAGACGTCGTCTGAGCTCCACATTCTGCTGCGCCAGGCTCCGCGTCTCCAGGGAATCTCTTTCGCGCTCACCGGTCTCCAGGCGCAGGGTCTGCTCAAGCTACAAGGAGCAAGAGATGGTCAGTCATCTACTATGTACTATCCGATCATGTACAAACCAGACAGTCTGACTATAATAACAATGGGTGATCGCTGTAACTGCAACAGGACAGACCGGCAGTCATCACTGATCACATAATTTATAACTGTAACAGGACAGGCTGACAGCCATTTATCACTAACAGGACAGACCGGCAGTCATCATTTATCAATGTAACAGGTCAGGCCAACAGTCATCATTTATCACTAACAAGACAGGTCGACAGTCATCACTGATCACTGTAACAGGATGACAATCATCATTTATCACTGTAACAGGAGAGACCGACAGACATTATTTATCACTATAACCTATCAGGCTGACAGTTATTTATTGGTGCATAAATACGAAATGTAACAAACAAACAAACAATCTGTCATAAAATTCTTAAGGTCCGTACACACTAGATGACGTGTTTACACCGCTATGTGACCGGCAAACCTCACCTCCCCGCCAACGGGCCGACATATCGGGTGGCCCCTACACACTGGTAGATTCGGTGCCAGGCATGTCGGCCACTGCCTCATCCCTCTGCACGGGGTCGTTAGTCGCCTGTATGTAAGGCCAACCTGACGACCCCACAGGAGCGCGCACCGCACAACATAGCGCGTACACACTGGATGATTGTAACGATTCGTCTTTCTGATCTGTCGGAATCGGGCAAATCGTTAAAAAAATCATCTAGTGTGTACCCAGATCTAGTCTGCAATGAAAATCTTAATTAATTTAACACAAATCTATGGGAAAGACAGGTAAAGGGAATCACATCAAACTATCCAAAATAAATGTACATGAATGGTCTATGCAGGGAAATAGCGGCATTCCCGCTGGCACAGGCAGCAGTGCCATAATGGTTTACTAGGAAACCATCACATGTACCCTGATTGTTGTATTATCAGACTTTATTGCTGTTACATGGAATCATAAATACAGATATTTCTTTTAGAAGTTTGCAGGAGACTTAGGAGCGGCCCAGCTATGAATGGAGCTGTACAGCAGGATACTCACCTTACTACCCTCACTCCAACCTATAGCGCTGGGTGCGGATCTTCCGGGCTCCTCCCACAACCAGCGGAGGGACTGGTCCAACTTGCACAATAATAAAGAGGTGCCGAGTCAGCTGATTGAAACATGGAACCCGGCAAACAGACAACACACAGTACAGCACAAGTCTGCCAGGCACAATGACAAACAGCAACTATAGACCAAGCTAGGCACACTGTACGGCACTGCCAGGTACACACATCCGCATTGGTGACAGAATCCAGCCCCCTCCGGCGCAGACAGTCCTCCAGCTGCAGTAAATAGACAGATTGTAATGCTAATAGTCCGTTACACAATTGCACCCCAGGGGAACCCAAAAGGCCCCCCAAAAACTTCCTATCTATTCAGTTATTGCCAAGTAGATACAAGGCCTGCAACAGTGAATAGTATGTAGTCAGGCACTACCTATAATGAGCCCCAGTGACCTCCTACGCCCCAGTGGCCAGTCACTCCTCCCTAATGAGCCCCAGTGATCAGATGTTCCCACCTCCTGCGCCCCAGTGACCAGTCACTTTCCTCTAATGCGCCCCAGTTTTCCCTCTAATTCACCCCAGTGACTACCTGCTCCTAAGTCCTGCACTCGAGTGGCCAGTCACTCCCCCCTAATGCGCCCCAGTTACCAGTCACTCCCCCCTAATGCGCCCCAGTGACAAGTCACTCCCCACTAATGCGCCCCAGTGACAAGTCACTCCCCCCTAATGCGCCCCAGTGACCAGTCACTCCCCCCTAATGCGCCCCAGTGACAAGTCACTCCCCCCTAATGCGCCCCAGTGACAAGTCACTCCCCCCTAATGCGCCCCAGTGACAAGTCACTCCCCCCTAATGCGCCCCAGTGACAAGTCACTCCCCACTAATGCGCCCCAGTGACAAGTCACTCCCCCCTAATGCGCCCCAGTGACAAGTCACTCCCCACTAATGCGCCCCAGTGACAAGTCACTCCTCCCTAATGCGCCCCAGTGACAAGTCACTCCCCCCTAATGCGCCCCAGTGACAAGTCACTCCCCCCTAATGCTCCCCAGTGACAAGTCACTCCCCCCTAATGCGCCTCAGGGACAAGTCACTCCCCCCTAATGCTCCCCAGTGACAAGTCACTCCCCCCTAATGCGCCTCAGTGAAAAGTCACTCCCCCCTAATGCGCCTCAGTGACAAGTCACTCCCCCTTAATGCGCCTCAGTGACAAGTCACTCCCCCCTAATGCGCCTCAGAGAACAGCCGCTCCCACCTCCTGTGCCCAGTGGCAAGTCACTTCCTACCTCCTGTGTACCAGTGGCTAGCCGCTCCCTTCCAAAGTGCCCAGTCTCACCCTTCATGCGCGCTGGTGGTCATCCTACCCCCAACTTCTGCACCCCAGAGGCCAGCCTCACCCTTCATGCTCTTCAGTGGCCAGTCTCACCCTTCCTACACCCCAGTGGCCAGCCTCACCCTTCATGCACCCCAGTGGCACACCTCACCCTTCATGCACCCAGTGGCAGGCTTCACCCTTCATGCTCTACAGTGGCACATCTCACCCTTCATACACCCCAGTGGCATACCTCACCCTTCATGCGCCTCAGTGACGGGCCTCACCCTTCATGCTCTACAGTGGCCAGTCTCACCCTTCATGCACCCAGTGGCAGGCTTCACCCTTCATGCTCTACAGTGGCATACCTCACCCTTCATGCGCCCCATTGACCAGCCTCACCCTTTATGCACCCCAATGGCCGGCCTCACCCTTCATGCGCCCCAGTGGCAGGCCTCACCCTTCATGCGCCCCAGTGGCAGGCCTCACCCTTCATGTGCCCCAGTGACCAGCCTCACCCTTTATGCACCCCAGTGGCCACCTCACCCTTCATGCACCCCAGTGGCCACCTCACCCTTCATGCACCCCAGTGGCAGGCCTCACCCTTCATACACCCCAGTGGCAGGCCTCACCCTTCATACACCCCAGTGGCAGGCCTCACCCTTCATACACCCCAGTGGCCGGCCTCACCCTTCATGCACCCCAGTGACCAGCCTCACCCTTCATGCACCCCGTCTCATTATCCCAATATTAGACTGTTAATACAGTAGTAAAAGACTGTCTGGGCTGGAGATCCCATAACTCTGAAGTGCTACATGTTGCTAGGAGACACAATGCACTACAATAGAAACACACACTGAATGCCCAGGACCCTGCTCTCTGCATTGTCCGGCCTGGCTGTGAAGTGGTTCATGATACAATACACGGGCACCTATTGAACACAGCCATTTGTTCTGTAGGAAATTGCCAGTGTTTCCATGGCAGCCTCAGTCTCTTCTCTCTCCCGCCTGTCCAAGTATTATACCTCCTTAATGCATCTCTCTATATCATATGCCTACTTGCCCGACGGACTCTCCTCCTGACATAGGCCCCAGCTTCCTCATCAGGGACAGTCGGGAGCTCTGCCTTGTCCTCCATCCTTACGAGAGCTTAGGAGATAACAATGAGTGAGAACAGGACCACTGTGATCTTATACAAAGCCCCCTTCCCTGGGTATGACAGCAGGCTCCGGGGTCAGGAGGAGAGACTGCAGCTCTCTAATGCCACAGCACTTTAATGCTGCTTGTAATGGAGGAATCATTCCATTATGGTGGAGGGATATAAAGGAGTTTTCCCCTGTGCTGGAGAGGAAACCTCTCTGCAGACCCCAGGCCAATGCACACAGATTAACCACAGGACACTGCTCCATTCAACTGGAAATGTGCCGAAAACTGAAGGTGTTTGCAAACGTCCTCCCCCTTTGATATGTACAGGTGGTACATCCCTCTTCATAAGCAAACTGCAATGCCGCTAGTGCAACCAAGACAAGGGAATGAGAGCACAGGACAGGAAATAGAACAAGGAGACATAAAGAGGTATATTTACTAAAGTACAGGTTTTTAGCAGTGGAGATGTTGCTCTTAGCAACCAATCAGATTCTAACTATTATCTTCTAGAAGGTGCTAGACAAATGATAACTAGAACCTGGTTGCTATGGGCAACATCCCCACTTCTAAAAACCCGCACTTTAGTAAATATACCCATAAGCATCAATAGAATGATGGAAGATTATTTTAATGACAATGTAGAAATTAACAAGTCACACAGTCCTTTTTATTACTGGGAGGTGGAAAAAAAATATGGAGCCTCTTGTACAAATTAGCTTTGCTTAAGCTGCCCACCCTCCAAGTGTGTACTCGGAAAGAGGGTTTAGCACAGCTGGGGACCTTGTGAGTAATTGGCTTAGGAGGTTATTTCCTCAAAATGTGGAGAAACTCATGGTCATAAAATCGAACTACAAATTCTATGAGGAAGACCTTTACCACCAAATGCTACAAAGTACAGAGACTTCTGTAATGGTGGATTCTAGTGGGGATGAGCTAATATTGTATGATGATATTAATAACACTGATGAGGGTGAGGATGATAATGACATCTTCCCACTTTAGAGATGATTAAAAAAGCTGTTAGCCGCCTTAAGCTCATTGTTAGCTTGTATTGTGGGGGCCCAAACAAACCAAGCACTTCAGCCACGAAAGTGCCAGTCCTTGCTGCTGAACTGCTTGGTTTGTTAAACTGTGCATGCCTTTTTAATATAGAACATAAGGGTGGGTGGAGGATCCAATGACAATTCTATCTTGCACCACTTTTCTTTTCATCATAGGCTGTATTTTGTGGGATTGTTGGTTACAGTCTTTTTTGCATAGACAAACATTTTTTATTGGTTATTGTTCTAATACATTTCTAATTTGCAACACATTTTTAACCAGAAATACTGTGGTGCCTCACAAAAAAATGTAAAGCATTCTGGAGGATATTTATTATTATTATTCAGTAATATGAACATGAACAAGATAAATTGTATTCTTTGAAGGTCTTTTCTCAGTTGCTGTAAAACAAGGCCACGTCTCAAATGAAATTTTCCCAATCAATCAATTGTTTACCTCTCTTCCACTACATACATACTCCACTTCCATTTCCTGATATAGTTCTTGATTAATGAAAACATTCTTTCTATGGGGTTGTATAGTTTATTAAACTGCCATTCTGTCTGCCACTGCTGTGCTGCAATGTTTCATAGATGTGCTATATTCTTTTAACCTGTCATGTGTTTGTGCCGCTGCTCTTTTGCTTAGTTTAACCAGCCAGTCTTTGGCCAATATTGGTGACAATATTGTGAGCTATGAGATGGTCAATACTGACTGGAAATTAATGTTATTGAGGTTAATAATACTGTAGGCACAAAAACAGGCCCAAATTACATAACTGTTCTTATGTCTTTTTTTTTATTTTTGAACCCAGATCCAAAACCAAAACAGGTTAGGGTGGTTTTGGCAAAACCCAAACAAGATGATGAATTAGAACCAAAACTCGAGGGCCTGCTAACATTTCTATGTACAACTTGGTTTTCTCGTAGAATAGTGTATACACGGATATAAAAGAACCCAGGCAACTAGTCCATTACACCAGGATGTGTGGTATATTATGTACAGCTGTACACACTGTTACACTGGTTTAGTCCAAGACATGAAGCGGAGCAGGGTCAGGCAGCTCACCGGCCGGTGACTGTCTTATGTACTACCACAACAATGCTGGTACTACAGTAACAAGGGCTCCTCTAAGATAACTATAGTGCTTCAGTGACTGACCCCAGGACTCCTCTAAGGTCAGTAGGGTGTTTGGTAAAGGCCACATGTAAGTAAAGGGGTATTAATGACAATGCAATACTAAATCAGTTTTATGTCAATACAAAACTAGTTATAGTTTCAGCATAGAACGCATTCTAATGACCAGTATGCAATGCATAAACTATTACGATGACCATCATGCAATATAGAGGGCATTCCTCTAAACCAGCTGTACAGCATTCAGGAGCCGTATTAAGGTCCAATGGGGCCCCAGGGAAGATACAGGGTTTGGGGCCCTTCATATACTTGCGTTTTGTAATCACAATGCCACCAAGTCTGCCTACCTCTATGCGCAGCCACTCGCGAGAGGCCCTGACAGTAATCCGGCCTCGCTAAGTCACTATAGGTTGTGTACAGTCCATCCCTTGTATGTAGCCTTGGAATGCTGAACACTTTAAATATTATTCTATTATTGCTATAGATAAATGTAAAGGCATTTCAAATACAGTGGTTTAATGCAGTAAACCCAATAAGAAAATGATTAAAGACGTAAGATTACCGTTTAATTGTTCCCATTTTTTACAAGAATAATTTTGCAAAGAAAATATCTGGCAATATGGAGTAAATAAAATGCTGATTAGGATGCAGAGCCAGTCATGTCAGTGATAGGCTCTGCAACTGTTACCTATAAAGTGTGATATTAATACTATATGGAGGTTTAAACAGGAGGAGGATCCTGCTAAACACTGGGCTATAGCAGAATGGCAATGTCAGCAATTTGTGGCTTGTGCATTAGGCAACGAGCTGAAACATGAAATAACCATCAACTGATATCACTAGCAAAGCTCGATTCCATCTGTAAGTTGGGGGGGGGGGGGCAATCTGACACCCAGATATGGAGAAACACCATATCCCACTTGCAGAACATTGTAAGATTCTTGGGAGCCAATCTGTCGTTGGGAATTGCTCCATCTTCTTACCTCTCCCTGCAAACAGGATCATGTAAGTGAGACTGTTCATTCATTTTTCCTTTTTTGTTTAGAGAAAATTATTTGCAGAAGACTATTTTTGTATGTCATTCTTGGTAATTGTTTTGTATAAACTTTAAGCATTGTAACTTTCTCATATTAAACTTCATTAAATAAGATTGGTCTCTGTGATCAAGAGTGTAGCTACCATTGGTGCAGTTGCTATGGGGCCCACAGCTGAGGGGGGCCTGTCTGCATTGTCTGTCCCAAATTGATATAAGAGTTTTTCAGCCACTGGGCAGTACACGGGGCTCTTACAAATGTTAAGAGGCCCACAAATTACTAGCTAGAGTTGTGCTATTATATCATGTACTTGCCGACTCACCTGAAACTCCAAAAAGAGCAATGTACAACAACCCCCCCTCCCCCCCACCCACTTCACTACATTTTGCAAATCATGCCATAAAGGCAACGCCCCCTACAGCAAGTATGATGTGTCACTTTTGTATAAATAAATAGATGACTCTTTAAATAGGTTTTTATTGTTTTTAATTTATTGTGTAATTAATGAAGTAGTGCTATGGGGGCCCCTTAATGCGAATCCATCTGCATGTGAAGTTCCCTGTTCTGCTCTTCTGAACATAAATGCCCAGCTCTGGGAGGAGCAGGGGGATCCTCCGGAGTTGATGACAGGTTTGTTGGGTCCTTCCTAAAGTTTGCTACATAGAACGGCAATTTCATGCTACGCCCCTGGTCTGTGACATCAGTCATTTCTGCTATAGGACGCAGGAGACACGGTGCTCAGCCTAAGGGACATTGCAGACATTTCTGATGTTAGAAGATAATTCCATCCAAAATATAAAAAATGTAGGAGTGAAGTAAAATAGATTAAAAGATACATGAACAATAACATTGTAGTTACCTGCACCCCTGCAATCCCCCAAATTAGCTTTTAGTCCAATGGCCTTAATAGTCCACAATAGCCTACAATACAGAAGGAGATATATACGGATAAACAGGCTATAGAGGAGGCCGGTGATCTCTGGGTGCCCTGAGTCCTCCTTCTCCAGTGTGTGGAAATTATTATATATTATCATAGTAACAAACGCTGACACTGATACTCACACTAATCACCATATGATGGACAGATGTCTCCTCTCCCTCTAGACGCGGAACGCTGTGATCAGTGTCAGCCTGCGAACGCCATGACTACTGTCCTGGGATCCTCAGCTATTAGTGCCGGGATCCTCAGCTATTAGTGCCTGGATCATGTGGGTCATCTGTCCATCTGTAACACGTAATGATACAACCAGCTCAGCTATTATTCCGGTTATCAATCTGCCACAGGCTGCTATGTATCATCTCAAACCAACTGTTATAGCAAATATCATATAAGATATAAAGCTAAATGTATAACACATCAGTGGCTATCTATCTGCGCTCTCTCTCTTTTCACATATATATAATATATGCAGAAAAGAAAAAGTAGATAGATGCAGACAAGTGTCGCAGAGATTATATTAAAATATAGAACATTCCTTTAGCACCTAGACAAATTACCTGAATAGCCGACCAATCTCTTTCCCGCGCTCTGGTGGTCTCGCTGCTGCCTCTGTGTAAATGCAGCTTCCTCCTTCCAACTCTCTTAAACCAGGCGTTCCTGTGGCCTGGTGATACTGCCGATGGCCTGCGATGTTGCTGCGGCTCTCTTCATCCACCAATTTCACACCAGCCGTTCCAGCGGTCTGTTGGTCTCATTATGGCCTGTGATGTAATGCAGGCGCTCTCCTCCCTCCACTCTCACACCAACCGTTCCTGCGGTCTGAGGGTCTTACTAAAGGCCTGTGATGTTATGGCGGCTTCCTCCACTCACACCAGCCGTTCCTGCGGTCTGGGGGTCTTACTAATGGCCTCAGATGTTATGGCGGGTCCCTCCTTCCTCTACTCACACCAGCCGTTCCTGCGGTCTGGGGGTCTTACTAATGGCCCCAGATGTTATGGCGGCTCCCTCCTTCCTCTACTCACACCAGCTGTTCCTGCGGTCTGGGGGTCTTACTAATGGCCTCAGATGTTATGGCGGCTCCCTCCTTCCTCTACTCACACCAGCCGTTCCTGCGGTCTGGGGGTCTTACTAATGGCCTGTGATGTTATGGCGGCTACCTCCTTCCTCCACTCACACCAGCCGTTCCTGCGGTCTGGGGGTCTTACTAATGGCCCCAGATGTTATGGCGGCTCCCTCCTTCCTCCACTCACACCAGCCGTTCCTGCGGTCTGGGGGTCTTAGCAATGGCCTGTGATGTTATGGCGGCTCCCACCGTCCTCCACTCACACCAGCTGTTACTGTGGTCTGGGGGTCTCATTGATGGCCCATGATGTAAAGCAGGCCACCTCCTCCCACCATTCTTACACCAGCAGCTCCCGCGGTCTGGGGGTCTCACCGATAGTCTGTGAGATCCCTGGGGCTCCCTCCTTACACCTGGCATACTACCGCTGCTGCACTTTGATGTTACAGGCAGCTGCCAGGCTCACCATTCCTCAGATAGACACTGGAGCACTATCCATGCACCTCCGTGTATGTCAGGGCTGGGATGTCTCAGTGCCTTTTCCAGATGTTCGGCCACATTGTTTAGGCGTCTCAATGACATGAGATCATGTGGAATAAATTCCGTTATGACTCCTATGAGTCTCACCAGGTCACTCGTCTCCATGTATATGGGCAGTTTCTTCACTGCCTCCAATAGCAGCTTCTTCATCAGATGTTTCCTTGCCAGGAGTTTATACAGGGACTCTCTATACTGGGGATCCCCCCAGCTGCTGCCGTCTAGCTGTCTGGTGTTACAGCCCAGGTGGGGTAAGCAGGTCTGGAGACAGGCAGCTGCAGCTGATGCCAGGTGTATGTTGGTGCTCTGCATCTTGGTGAGAAGGGGTATAAGCTGCTCCCTTACTATGGCGCTGATATCGCTGCCGGGGTAGCGCCTGTACCTCTTTATCAGCTCCCTGATTAGCTGCAGAGTGATCAGCTGGACGTCCTCGCTGGGAAAGTTGATGTATCTCAGTATACGGAGGAGGACTTTGTCATTTCCGTGGCAGCTTTTTCTGTCATCCATCTGCACTACGGCCATTAGTGCCCGTATCACTGCGGGCAGAACTATTGCCTTCTCTGCTTTCAATGTGCGCAGGAGCGCCTCCATGATGGTATTAGAGTGCTTCCTGGCCTCCTTTGGCGATGATCTTACGCCATTTATCACGCACTGTAAGGCTGTTAAGCGGATGTGATAATCACAGTTGGTCAGCGCTGTTAGTATGTCATTAATGATGATGGTATATAGTCCTCCAGACATACAGGCGGTGTATTTGAGGAGTTCCGCTGTGACTGTGAGACTAAGGAGCTTGTTAGGGAGGTTGCAGGACTTCAATACAGGCCGGAGCATCCTCAGCATGTCCTCAGCGCCTCCCATCGCTATAACTTTGCTCACTGAGCTTTCCACTGTCGCCTCTGCACTATAGGGCCCGTCCGGTGTTATGGGACTAAGGGGCTCGCTGGTGGTAGGTGACATTATGCGTGACAGCTGCAGTGACTGTGGAGGGCAGGAGTCCGTCTTCATGGAGGTTTGGATCTCACATACTGTGTAATCCATGTAATGACGGGATAATAGCACTAACACTCTGCTAGCTGCCTGCCAGTCCCTCTCTGCCTGTTCTGCCTGCACCATCAGTCTCACCACTAGGGGCAGGATGTTCTCTGTGAGTAAGGTGGCAGCGTCCTTCCTCACCTCTAGTATATGGGCATAGAATGCGCAGATCATGTCTGCATCTGCACCTGCTGCGTTCTTACTGAGCAGTGCTTGTGTATCATCCACTAAAGTCATCAGCTTCCCAGATGCCATATTACTGATGATTTCTGGCACACAGGACTTAATAACTGGTGCAAAAATAAGTTCAAGTAGATGGGACATTGTTACCGGTTCGTCGTAAGCCAAGTCGTAATCCGAAAGGTTATCAGTCGTATCCAAAGGTTCAGTTGCCGGGTCAGTCAAATTCAATATCTCAGGAACAAAGTACTGGAGAGCAAGTTGCTACCAAAATATGGCTCCTCCTGGCTGCCTCCTATATATAGGGCTGAGAGGATTCAATTCATCTCTGTGTTCATAATAGCCAGCTCCGTCTATGACATCATCTAGCCACACCCACATTACATCACACATGGCTGCCATGATTAAGGATCTGGTTATAACCGGTTTATGTAACATGGCTTTAGCCAAAGACCTTATAATCTAATATTAATATCTACATTAGGACCAGCAGGGACAAGTGTAGCCAATGTGACACGATATGTATTATTGGTGCATCACCCAGACTTAGCCCTCACCTGTGTTATGCTGACGCCAGGTCCGCAGGGAGAAATGCCAAGCTTTATATAGAATGGGGGAATGTGCGTGTTACTCTGTGTGTATAATCCCCTCCCATCCTATTCATCACTCCCCTTCCCCATACTACAGAGTGGGAGCTGCCGGTTGGAGCATTGGGGTCACATGATGACCAACACCTGGTCAGGGAACTGTCACTCACACGATAACTGGCTTTTTGTCTCGTATCTGACTTGTGACTCGCAGCAACTGGGCACGGACTCTCAGAAAGTGGCCGTCAATGCGACTACAGTGAGCGTGTTGTCGCAATGAAAGTACAGAGGTCTGGACATGTAATATATTTATAAAAGAAATAATATTGAAATATCAGCCTGCTGTATTTACGTTTGTTACAGAGTGCCGCGACTTGAGTTTTATATTATATATCTATCTATCTATATACAGTATATCTCTCTCTCTATATATATATATATACACATATATATACACACACACACACATCCCATTGGTCATAACTGTGAGAAGCATACCCATATTTTCAAATATAATACACAAAACCAGAGTGATGTAGTACATGACATAGAAGCACTTAAAACCACCACCACTTTGCCTGGATGACATTGTTGTATTTATTTCTTACACCTTCGTTAGCACTAAACAATACACACAAACACCCAACAGTAATTGCACTTCAGTAACCAACTTTATTCTGCAACATGAAACAGCCAAACTGACCTTTCCCACCTTTGTACATGACCTTGTACCTGCTCATACACCACAGCTGATTGGTCCTCAGAACGACGATTCCGATTGGCTGCTAGTAGCTGTTACTACAATCCACTTCTTGAATCTCAGGCATCTGTGCTTCTTTATCTGACTGAAAGTAGCATAACTTCCCTTGTAATGCAAATATTTCACCTCTGATTATTGTGTTGAATTCAGCATTAAATTTCCTTTCATTTGATATATGAATCATTGCACTGCGTGAAGTGTAACAGTTTTTATAAGCATTCAAATTTCCAAATGTGTCCACAATTTTGGCCACCAGTGAGTGTGTGTGTGTGTGTGTGTGTGTTTATGTATATGTATATATATATATTATCTCTATATAAAGTGTCACATATCACATTAATCAGCACAGTCTGCTGGTGCGTCCTAGTAACATCGCATTGCGACTTAGACGCATTTCAGCAAAAAAAAAAGACGCCCGGCGCTAGCAGAGCAGCACACGACCTGGCGAGTCACTCACACCAGGGTTACGCTGCGTGCCGTATTGGGGCTAGATGTATGAGGACACATCTGTAGGAAAATCAGACTAGTAAACATGATATACATGGATGTCAATGACTAACAACGCATGAAAAATTCTTCAGCTGTCTGTGTGTATGACCCAATGAAGCATGTTCATTTACACGCTTAACATGCCACCAAATACACCATGTAATACTAACATACAAATTGCTGTACTTAGAAAACATCTATGCAATTCGTAAAGGCGGAGGGTGTGTCCTGTGTACAGCGCAGTATCAGTGGTTTGGGGGTAAGGTCAGAGGTCACATCTAAGGGGATACCTTTGAGACGAGACTCATGGATCTGATGGTTACGATGCAAAGAGCCTAAAAGCCATTAATATCAAATACTGATTACTTTTTCCTATTTGTTGCCTATATCCGTTTGAGAAAAGTCTACAGTAATTACCATATTTTTCCCACTTGCAATTGTGTTACCCAGAAGATCAAAGTAGGAGGGATGGAACCAAAGCGCACCCATTATGCGAGAAAAGTGCATGAAAAGGGTCAGATACCCTCCTTTACCTCATGTCGTCACTCGGTGGGGCACAGCTGACTGTATCAGGGCAGGGATCTGGGCAGGTCTCCGTCCATTGCATGGAATGTAGGGCCTAATTCAGCAGAGGACGGAATTACAAAGCCGCACACAAGCAGCTGTGCGATTCCGTCCTGCTAAAATTCCACCGCTGCAGGAGGCTTCTGGAGAGACGAGACGCTTCCTGTTAGCATCTGCGATCGTAGTCTGAGATCACAATCAGTCGTGTGCAGCGACTGAGCCCTCCCGGAAAACGGGGGCGACACACTCCCGTTTCCAGAAACACAAGCAGTCCCTGCTCCACAAACGCCGCTGCCTGTCAATCAGGCAGAAGCATAGGGGGTCCAGCGTGTGTTCTCGCAGGACCTGTTCTGTATATGCGCAAAAACGGTTCCTGCACATGCGCAGATTCCCGACAATCAAGAATCTGCGTGAAAACTCAAAAATGCTGAATCAGCTCCAGAGTCCGGATTAACGCTGCAAATCTACTTGTAGACAGAGAACCCAGAAATGAGTGATTGGATTGTACCTGTAGTTTAGGCTTAGTGGTACAATACACATCTGGGGTCTCCGGGTGCCAGGGAAGCTCTACAGCCAGTAATAGGGGAAGGTGTATACAAAGCACGTTGGGACGACCATCGAAGAATGCCTCTGTCACTCACCATAAGCCACACATTGTGCTGCACACAGCAAGTTTACGGCCTCCTAGGTAACGGTCTCCGCAGCGACCACCCATTCAAGTCATTCTGCGGGTCACTGGCACAGACAGAATGGTTTTACAGACTGGGAAGGGGCACTGCTATTGTGCCACAGAAAGTGCAAGCTCATGTGTACTAGAGATAACTGCGCTCCCCCATGGGAGGAGAATTCTATATAAACTCGGCACCCGAGCTGTATGGTTATTAGGAAGAGGAGCCCAGCACTGTGCATATGTCTGTAAGGGTCCAGGGATGGGGGCTACAACTAGAGAGCGCTCTAACTCACCAGCTATGATTAATGGGAGTCAGGTTTATCACTGGGACGTCCAAGAGTGTGCGTGGAAATTATAAGAGCGACGACACTGCAGGAACCAGTTCTCCTCTACGTCACATGCACTGTACTCATCGCCAAATTCATTCAGTCACATGACCCCCACCCCCACACATTATAATAATAAATTATATATATATATATATATATATATATATATATATATATATATATATATATATATATATATACATATACATATACATACATACACACAGACACCAATCATCAGTGATTCATAATTACAGGAGCCGGAATTAAACACACGTCATTATATACAATGAAATATCGCCTGAACCTCTGGATCATATATATCAGGACACAAACAGAACATCATGTAGTGGTATTAAAAACACAACACAACAGTGATCCTGAAATTGAGCCTAATTAATCATCAATACTAGAGTCACAACTTAGACCTGGCTGATCACAGAACTTATGAATATGTAACTGAAATGACTAGCCTCCCATTACAATGACACAGTGTTATAAATCTGAACCCAAAAGGTAAGAGCCACAAATCAAAGCAGATTAATCATAAATATAAGGGTCATAAATTAAACGGCTAAGATCCCACCTGTGATTTCAATATTTTAATGTTGTAATGTAAGATTCAGAAGGTTTCCCTTTAAAAAAAAAATGCCCAAATGAACCCCCTCCTCTGGGCAGGAATGAAACCATTACTATTCCATGTAAAAGATAACTTCCTGTGCATTACAGGGACTGACAGCTGTTGGGTCCCTAACGTCCTATCACTCATGTAATACAAGTGATAATATTAGCACCGTGTCTCTTATCCCAATTTATATCCCCTAATCCCTGGCCTGTAGAACAAGTTCTGACCCCTGTATGAAACTTACAGCAGGACCAGTAAGAAACCTCGTACTGCATCCATGTGGTTACAGCCGGGGATATGGAGACCACAATAATAATCTATAAAGGATCCTTACTCCCACATACACATCCCGGCTGACAAAGCTGCATTACATTCATTCTGTACATATCAATAATCAGAGAACGGTCGACAGGCTCAAAACGTCACCAAGAGGAACAGATATAATACACTGGTGGCAGTGATCTGCTCTAATAAGTGTGTCCAGTAGGTGGCGTACCTGGATCTCGCAGTCTATGTGGCACAAGCAGCACATTACGATGTATTAGACTAGAGTTTAGATAGCATTAGACTTCCTTATTGTAGAAAGAGATATTTACAGTTACGAAACAACTACAGGTCCCGGAATGCTGGGATTATTCTGGCAATATTGGACGGTTTTACACCCACTTGTCATATTAAGATAGATTTACCATCAGCAGAAATATAACCAGAAACAGCCAATAACTTTCGGTAATACAAATGTGTCCTTATAAATCTTTGCTGCAAATATAGCCTCAGGTGCACAGATATACAGCGGTCACCTATCACATTACTCAGCACAGTCTCCCATATACAGACTCAGGAGCACACAGATATACAGGTGTCACATATCCCATTACTCAGCACAGTCTCCCATATACAGACTCAGGAGCACACAGATATACAGGTGTCACATATCACATTACTCAGCGCAGTCTCCCATATACAGACTCAGGAGCACACAGATATACAGGTGTCACATATCACATTACTCAGCGCAGTCTCCCATATACAGACTCAGGAGCACACAGATATACAGGTGTCACATATCACATTACTCAGCGCAGTCTCCCATATACAGACTCAGGAGCACACAGATATACAGGTGTCACATATCACATTACTCAGCGCAGTCTCCCATATACAGACTCAGGAGCACACAGATATACAGGTGTCACATATCACATTACTCAGCGCAGTCTCCCATATACAGACTCAGGAGCACACAGATATACAGGTGTCACATATCACATTACTCAGCGCAGTCTCCCATATACAGACTCAGGAGCACACAGATATACAGGTGTCACATATCACATTACTCAGCGCAGTCTCCCATATACAGACTCAGGAGCACACATATATACAGGTGTCACATATCACATTACTCAGCGCAGTCTCCCATATACAGACTCAGGAGCACACAGATATACAGGTGTCACATATCACATTACTCAGCGCAGTCTCCTATATACAGACTCAGGAGCACACAGATATACAGGTGTCACATATCACATTACTCAGCGCAGTCTCCCATATACAGACTCAGGAGCACACAGATATACAGGTGTCACATATCACATTACTCAGCGCAGTCTCCTATATACAGACTCAGGAGCACACAGATATACAGGTGTCACATATCACATTACACAGCGCAGTTTCCCCATATACAGACTCAGGAGCACACATATAATATTGCATTACTCAGCGCAGTCTCCCATATACAGACTCAGGAGCACACAGATATACAGGTGTCACATATCACCCGACGCTAGCAGAGTAACACAGAACCGGGCGGCTTACCCACGCCAAGCATGTGGTGTATTTAGGCTAGATGTATGAGGACACATCTGTATGCTGAGTGAACGGACTGTGTATAACTCAGGATTAGTGATATTAATGGTAGCTGGTGTATCGTTTGCTGCAGGTTATCTGCTAAATTTTCTGACTGTAGCACAATATGTAGCAGCATTAGTATCACGGTAGCAGCATTAGTATCACGGAAGCAGCATTAGTATCACGGTAGCAGCATTAGTATCACGGTAGCAGCATTAGTATCACGGTAGCAGCATTAGTATCACGGTAACAATATTACATCTTTATACTTCTGTCAGTGATGAACAGAATGTGTTAGTCATTAGCTAGAAGAGCATTAGGCCCATTCATCTTACTAGGATCAGCCTCTGCATTAACATTATTATTCTCAGTATAAATTGCTTTTCTTTTTAGAACACTGCGTGCCCCTGGTCACATCCCATGAAGTGGAAGGTTACTCATTTCTCCGCTAACAGGGTAACTGGGAACGCTGGAGATACATACTGCCGGGGGTCTGTTGTGGGAACATCAGGGACAATGATGATCCAATGAATGCGCCATTGAGAGTCGCTCACCCCACTGGCAAATACCGGGCAAGTCCCAGCCTGCCCGTTGCCACTCACTGCTCACCGCCTGCCCAGGCATGATCTTCTACAGACCCAAAGTCCTGCCGCCCCCCCCAGTGACAAATGACAGACAGGCAGCTCTGGATTAGACAACACTTGAATAATGTGCACAGAGCTGTCTCTCCACCAATCACAGGACGCCTGGAGAGGCCTCCCAACACAACAGGCGGCGGTGTCTGCCGCGGAGAGCCTCACTTAGTGCTAGGAGCACATGCAGCTGGAGGCTGTAAGCTGGCACCTAGAGAGGTCTCCCAACACAACAGGCGGCGGTGTCTGTCGCGGAGAGCCTCACTTAGTGCTAGGAGCACATGCAGCTGGAGGCTGTAAGCTGGCACCTGGATAAAGCAGATCACAGTAGAAAGGTGCAAATGCTATTTCTGTGCACGGAGGGAAAATGCTGTCTGGTTTACGTGTGACACAGAAGCACTGGGCAGAAAGTTAGCAGCAAGCTGGGACACCCGCCCCACCTTCCCATCTCTACTCCTGCCTCCACAGAATTGCATCATGGGATGGCAAAGTATAGAGCTACTCCAAACTGCAAATCAGGAACAAAGGCTCTAAGCCAGGAATCACATAAAGTACTTATACCTTATAAATGCCTTGTGTAGGGCCAGGGCCGGCTCTAGGGGTGTTCGACCAGTGCGGTCGCACAGGGGCGCCACCCATAGAGGGCGCACTCCTCCCCAACATCCCGAAGTGGCCCGCGGGTGGTCAAATCGGGAGGTTGGTGCCGGACCCCCGGAGTCTGAATGGATGCTGCTCGCATGCGCGCGGCATCCATTCAGTGACGGGAGAGGACTGGGGGAAGCCCAGCTAGTGAGACTCCCTCCAGCCTGACGTTATTTGGAGGCGTGCCATACAGACACGCCTCCAAATAAAGTCACATAGGGGGCGTGACCTATGGTTATTAGGCCACTCCCCCAATTCCGGTCGCCGATGGCGGCACTGGGTGTTCTTACCCCTGGAGCCGGCCCTGTGTAGGGCTGTCACGTGAATATAGTAAGAGAATTGAAGTGTATATTTACACAACACTAATACAAAGCCACATTATCACACAGAAATCCTACGGGATAATCGGAAGCTAGATATGTACTGGGAATGTCTATACAATGGAGCAGTACAACGCTTTCCATTACAACAAACTGCACACTCATCATGATCCCGCCTGTAGGTGGCGCTGTTACTATTGATGTCCGCAGAGGTTAAGTCAGCGACTAATACAGTATCATACAACATGAAGGGAATGACACAAAACAACATTTCTAACCAAGTAGGATTAATAGAATCATGAGAAAATAAGAATGATTGTGTCTCATTTTGCCCAACACATTAAATGGTATTCTGGTGCACAAGCAGCACCTCTTACCCTCTCGCTTATTGCGTTGTACTTAATGGCCAACTCATCCCTCTCTGCGCGGCTCTGCGCCAACAGGTCCTCCACTCGGGATAGCTCCTGCTGCAGGATGCGGTTTTCCTCTTGCAGAGACAGGAGAGATGACATGTCTGCGGGGAGACCTGCAGGGAGTAAATCAGAGACCACGTCTGTAGATAGGATACGTGCAGGAGACGCGCAAACCGGACTGCCGGGGACTGTGGTCAGACGTATGCCAATTAGGCGTATAACCAGTGTAATCCTGATATGCTGTCAGTGAGGCGTGCGCAGGAAAGGGCATAGGCTGAAAACACGGCCACAGTCAGATATCTCGCACATCACACATCCCTTCAGGCAAGGGAATCTTTTTTAAATAAAGTATTTAGTTAAACCGGACAGTGAGCAGCACTATTAGGACTAACCTGAGCTGCTATATTCATATAATGCAGTGAAAACATGAAATTCTGCTTAAAAACAAATAAAGGAATTATAGCACAATTGTGTAATGTACATATCATAAAGCTGTTCTCACTGAGCAAAACTGAGGCACTATTAACCTCGCCAAGTAATGTCTCATTCAAACGTCAATGACAGGTATGGAAAATAAATTGTATTACTGTATAGCCTGCAGGTGGCAGTGTTGTATATATATTTTCTTCTCTCCAAC
Source organism: Taudactylus pleione (assembly GCA_031769625.1). Taxonomy (NCBI): domain Eukaryota; kingdom Metazoa; phylum Chordata; class Amphibia; order Anura; family Myobatrachidae; genus Taudactylus; species Taudactylus pleione. The sequence continues at coordinate 2,492,679 of JAUIMM010001331.1, forward strand.
ACATCACAGTTACCATGAATTCCTTACCCTAAGGCACCATCCTTCGAAGATACCGCGTCACCCTTCGCCTACGTACTGCTCTTCTGTACACAGAAACAGCTAACCTACATAGGTAGCGATACTGACCACATCCCCACCCTCTGTGCTACGAAATGTATGCAAATAGGACATATGGAGAACGGCGCATCAGGAGCACTTAATGCTCAGGCTTTAATCATAGACCAACTCCATCCCTGCATCAGGACCTAAAGGACACAGGAAGCCATCAAGCCGGGACACCCTAATACCCCTGTAAGACACCTGAGATCTGTGATGCAGCGCTGGGACAATGTTGGAATGTGCACAGAAACCAGCCCAGTGTATGTGTACCCACCAGGGTCTGGCGGAGGGCTGAGGTTCCTTATAACGATCTCTCGGATGCGAGCCGGCAGCCGGGCAGGGAGGGAGTTTGTGGGGTCTCCACGCACGGTCAGACACTTCTCTTCTGCACAGCCTAGCACCCGGATAGACAGCTCCTGCATGGGACGAGAAATAGCTCATTAGCACAGGGACGGCCATATAAAATGTGAGGAGGTGTGAAAGGAATAAGAAAATAAACAGGGAGAGATGGTACAAGATCAAATAATTGGAATAATCCACTATAATTGATGAATGAATAAAATCCCTGCTCGGTGACACAACATGACTGTACATGGTGATAATGGAGATCTCCTATGGTACCTGAATTCATCTGCACCCAATGAATGAATGAATGAATGGATGGATGAATGAATGGATGGATGAATGAATGGAGGCCCTCTACAACATGAATATGTACTCTGTGAATGAATGAATGAATGAATGAATGAATGGATGGATGAGTGAATGAATCCCTCTACAACATGAATATGTACTCTGTGAATGAATGAATGAATGAATAAATGAATGAGCCCTCTACAACATGAATATGTACTCTGTGAATGAATGAATGAATAAATGAATGAGCCCTCTACAACATGAACATGTACTCTGTGAATGAATGAATGAGTTTGCATCTATCCATTTTTGATTAAATCTGTACTGACTGACTTACTGAAGACTCTACAAATGATTATTCTGTATTCTGGGAATGAATGAGTTTAGCGCTATCCATCAGTGATTAAATCTGTACTTTGTGAATGATATCCTCACACGGAATGGGTATGAAGTCCCGGCAGCTGAATAGCCACCAATTCATATCCCGACGCCGGCAACCCGAAGGGAGAAAATCCCAACAGGACAGGTGAGTACTTTAACCTTCCCCCTGGGGCGCCTATCCCTAACCTCCCCCCCCCCCCTTCACCGAACCCTACAAGGGGGGTCCCAAGCCCTAACCCCTCTATGCTCCCTGAACCTAACCATTCACACACACACCCCCGCACGCGGCTAAGAGCGTCCCAGACTTAGCGCATTCGGTCTGGCGTTCCGGCGTCAGGATTAAGATAAGCGTCGGTATTTTGACGCCTATCTTAAATCCCTTGCCGGGATTCGGATGTCGGTATTGAGCTCTCATAACTACATGCCCCTCATATAACTACACTGAATGAATCTGTATTCGGTGAGTGAATGAGATCTTTTCGCCACTACAATACCTTCATTTGTGCTAAAATAAAATAAACAGGACCCGATTCTGCATCAAATAATAACTCTGCACTCTGCAGCAGAAACCATATATACACTAGAGGAGATCATCTTACTTGTAAGGTGAATTTAGGAAGAGTAGTATATTTATTACCAGGTATGTATAGAGCACACACAATGTTAGACAGCCTTTTATAGAGAATATTTCAGACACTCCAATTAGTTCATGCACCAATGGAGCTAACAATCTACAGATGTGTCCACATACATCTTTCCTCTGTGCGCTACAAGTCTCGTTAAACAACATGCGAGTGCCATGCGACTCTATAGAGCCGAGCGTCTGTTGTTGCAAAGATTTACCTTACAATGCGCTGTGACACTGTAAGGTAGCATTCCGCATGCAGATACAGCGGCACACAGAATACAGGCATTCCGCATGCAGATACAGCCGCACACAGAATACAGGCATTCCGCATGCAGATACAGCCGCACACAGAATACAGGCATTCCGCATGCAGATACAGCCGCACACAGAATACAGGCATTCCGCATGCAGATACAGCCGCACACAGAATACAGGCATTCCGCATGCAGATACAGCCGCACACAGAATACAGGCATTCCGCATGCAGATACAGCCGCACACAGAATACAGGCATTCCGCATGCAGATACAGCCGCACACAGAATACAGGCATTCCGCATGCAGATACAGCCACACACAGAATACAGGCATTCCGCATGCAGATACAGCCACACACAGAATACAGGCATTCCGCATGCAGATACAGCCGCAGCCGCACACAGAATACAGGCATTCCGCATACAGATACAGCCACAGCAGAAAACAGAATACAGGCATTCCGCATGCAGATACGGCCGCAGCCGCACAAAGAATACAGGCATTCCTAATGCAGATACAGTCGCACACAGAATACATGCATTCCGCATGCAGATACAGTCGCACACAGAATACAGGCATGCCGCACATCAGTTTACTCAGCGGAGGCTGCTTGGTCACGGAAATACGCCCTGCGCTACTGAGTCACACCGCAGCATGGCGCAACTAGAAGGGCTGTTTAATGCGCAAGGAAGTAAAATGTATGTGCACACATCTGTATATTCCCTATCACACACACACACACACGTTTATCCTACCAGTATGTGCACAAATCTGTATACTCCCTATCACACAGACACACCCACACACGCAGTTACCCTACCAGTATGTGTTTGGTGTTTGAGAAAACCAGAGGACTTGGAGAAAAACCCACACAAACACAGGGAGAACATACAAACTCTGCACAGTTAGAGCCTTGGTGAGAATCAAACCCAAGACCTCAGTGCTGTAAGGCAGCAATCTACACCCTGATAGGTCAGACACCAGCACACAGTATATAGGGGCCAGGGCCCAGCAGCTGTATATCAGACAGACCCTATAATCTATACTCTGACAGATAGGACACCAGCACACAGTAGATAGGGGCTGGGGTCCCAGCAGCTATATATCAGACAGACCCTATAATCTACACCGATAGGTCAGACACTAGCACACAGTATACAGGGGCCGGGGCCCAGCAGCTGTATATCAGACAGACCCTATAATCTACACCGATAGGTCAGACACCAGGACACAGTATATAGGGGAAGGGGTCCCAGCAGCTGTATATCAGATGTCCTATAATCTACACCGATAGGTCAGACACCAGCACACAGTATATAGGGGCCGGGGTCCCAGCAGCTGTATATCAGACAGACCCTATAATCTACACTGATAGGTCAGACACCAGCACACAGTATATAGGGGCCGGGGTCCCAGCAGCTGTATATCAGACAGACCCTATAATCTAGACCGATAGGTCAGACACTAGCACACAGTATACAGGGTCCGGGGTCCCAGCAGCTGTATATCAGATGTCCTATAATCTAGACCGATAGATCAGACACCAGGACACAGTATATAGGGGCCGGGGTCCCAGCAGCTGTATATCAGACAGACCCTATAATCTACACAAATAGGTCAGACACCAGAGCTCAGTATATAGGGGCCTGGGTCCCAGCAGCTGTATATCAGACAGACCCTATAATCTACACCGATAGGTCAGACACCAGGACACAGTATATAAAGTGATGGTGTTGCCTGTAGCAACCAGATTCTAACTATCATCTCCCTTTTGCATCCTAAAAATATAAAATAGTAGGAAGCGGATTGGTTGCTATGGGCAACACCACCATTTGATTGTGTTAGAAGCGTTAGTAAATCTATCCTCAGTATATTGGGGCCTAGGTCTCAGCCATCATGTACTGTAACAAAAGAGAAAGCAGAAAGTAAACATAAAGAAGTGTAAGCTCAGATGACAAGTCACAAAGTCCATACTGTATATACATCAAAGTTTATACATTAGAGGAGACACTGGCCATAGGTCTGATACTGTGATAAGATGCTATACTCTAACCTAAGGCGGCAGCGGAAGCCGTAACCAACCTCTATCACATCCTCCAGTTTCAGCTCAGCGTGGTCCAGAGTCTCCTCCACAGCACTCATCGATGCCCCGGCCCCTAATGAGCCTCAGAGGACGCCGGCAGAGAACCATGGACCCCTCATTTGTAGCAGCACACCCTATGATCCCTGGAGACTTGTCTGCCAGACCCCATGGGGGTAATGCACCTCCTCCCCCTCCTATTACACACAACAGAGACTGTGGCTGAGCTTAGAATGAAATCTGTTTAGCTCCCCCCTCTATCATCCCTCTGACCAGGCTGCAAGTGTCCCTGTGATTGTCAGGAGAGACCCTCCCACTCCCAATCCAGACCTTAGATCCTGAGCGGCCCTAGAGCCTGCTATGTTCGCACCCATCATCCATGCACGGTCAGACACTTCTCCCAGTGGTGCTGCATGTGGGCACTAGGACCCTGTGGCTGTAGACTCCTCTAGAAGTTATTGTATCCATGGAAATCCCAAACTTCCAGGATCACATGCATCCCTATGTCCCTTGCACTGAATTATGGGGCAGTAAAGTGCCGGGAACTTTACATGCCAATACCAGGGCAGCCTGGGAGCCTGAGGGGTCTGTAGGTCAGTTATGTAGATGACCTCCCCTGTGAATATATAATAATTATACAGACACAAAGTAATAAAAAGCACATAGCACAGATGACTGGAAATCCCAATTACAGGGGCTTTATTGGCTGTGCACCTAAGTCTGGGTGTACCATAGAGTAAGGGGCATCACTTGCCCCCCAGAGGGGTGGAGAGAGAAATTAATCTGGAGTGCATTCTGCTAGTATGGGGGCAAAATTATCTCCCCATCCAACACATGACTTTCATACGTTATATAACAGCCTAAAGTTCAAGGAGAAATATACCAGGCGTCTACTATGTAGGGCGGGTCATCAGCCATCGATGGTCTAGCTACCATCGATGGTTAGTGTATAATATCGATGGCTTGAGCCTGATGGTGAAACAGAAATGAGTTTTGCACATGTGTGGGCACCAAAAACAAACAATGGAAGGCTCACCATCACTTGTTTCTGCATGATAGAGAGAAAAATGGATGGGAACACTATGTATTAGGGGGTATATATTATGTAAAGTGGGGTTGGGGTACACTGTGTTGGGGGTATGTATACTGGGGTTGGGGGACACTCTGCGTTGGAAGTATATGTATACTGGGGTTGGGGTACACTCTGCATTGGAAGTATATGTATACTGGGGTTGGGGTACACTCTGCATTGGAAGTGTATGTATACTGGGGTTGGGGTACACTCTGCATTGGAAGTGTATGTATAATGGGGTTGGGGTACACTCTGCATTGGAAGTGTATGTATAATGGGGTTGGGGTACACTCTGCATTGGAAGTGTATGTATAATGGGGTTGGGGTACACTCTGCATTGGAAGTGTATGTATAATGGGGTTGGGGTACACTCTGCATTGGAAGTGTATGTATAATGGGGTTGGGGTACACTCTGCATTGGAAGTGTATGTATAATGGGGTTGGGGTACACTCTGCATTGGAAGTGTATGTATAATGGGGTTGGGGTACACTCTGCATTGGAAGTGTATGTATAATGGGGTTGGGGTACACTCTGCATTGGAAGTGTATGTATAATGGGGTTGGGGTACACTCTGCATTGGAAGTGTATGTATAATGGGGTTGGGGTACACTCTGCATTGGAAGTGTATGTATACTGGGGTTGGGGTACACTCTGCATTGGAAGTGTATGTATACTGGGGTTGGGGTACACTCTGCATTGGAAGTGTATGTATACTGGGGTTGGGGTACACTCTGCATTGGAAGTGTATGTATACTGGGGTTGGGGTACACTCTGCATTGGAAGTGTATGTATACTGGGGTTGGGGTACACTCTGCATTGGAAGTGTATGTATACTGGGGTTGGGGTACACTCTGCATTGGAAGTGTATGTATACTGGGGTTGGGGTACACTCTGCATTGGAAGTGTATGTATACTGGGGTTGGGGTACACTCTGCATTGGAAGTGTATGTATACTGGGATTGGGGTACACTCTGCATTGGAAGTGTATGTATACTGGGGTTGGGGTACACTCTGCATTGGAAGTGTATGTATACTGGGGTTGGGGTACACTCTGCATTGGAAGTGTATGTATACTGGGGTTGGGGTACACTCTGCATTGGAAGTGTATGTATACTGGGGTTGGGGTACACTCTGCATTGGAAGTGTATGTATACTGGGGTTGGGGTACACTCTGCATTGGAAGTGTATGTATACTGGGGTTGGGGTACACTCTGCATTGGAAGTGTATGTATACTGGGGTTGGGGTACACTCTGCATTGGAAGTGTATGTATACTGGGGTTGGGGTACACTCTGCATTGGAAGTGTATGTATACTGGGGTTGGGGTACACTCTGCATTGGAAGTGTATGTATAATGAGGTTGGGGTACACTCTGCGTTGGAAGTGTATGTATAATGAGGTTGGGGTACACTCTGCGTTGGAAGTGTATGTATAATGAGGTTGGGGTACACTCTGCGTTGGAAGTGTATGTATAATGGGGTTGAGGTACACTGTGTTGGAAGTGTATGTATAATAGGGTTGGGGTACCCTCTGTGTTGGAAGTGTATGTATAATGAGGTTGGGGTACATTCTGTGTTGGAAGTGTATGTATAATAGGGTTGGGGTACACTCTGTGTAGGAAGTGTATGTATAATGGGGTTGAGGTACATTCCCCCAACCCTATTATACATATATTCCCAACACAGAGTGTACCCCAACCCCATTATACATATACTCCTAACACAGTGTACCCCAACCCCATTATACATATATTCCTAACACATAGTGTACCCCAAACCCATTATACATACACCAACACATAGTGTACCCCAACCCATGTGTGCCCCAATACAGAGTGTACGCCAACACCAGTATACATATACCCCAGAGCATACCCCAACCCTATTATACATATATTCCCAACACAGAGTGTACCCCAACCCCATTAAACATATACTCCTAACACATAGTGTACCCAAACCCATTATGTGTGCCCCAATACAGAGTGTAAACCAACACCAGTATACATATACCCCCAGAGTGTACCCCAATCCCATTATACATATATTCCCAACACAGAGTGTACCCCAATCCCATTATACATATATTCCCAACACAGTGTACCCCAACCCCATTATAAATACACTTCCAACACAGAGTGTACACCATCCCCATTATACATATACTCCTAACACATAGTGTACCCCAACCCATTATATGTGTGCCCCAATACAGAGTGTACACCAACACCAGTATACATATACCAACAGAGTGTAACCCATAATGGGGTTGGGGTACACTGTGTTGGAAGTGTATGTATAATGAGGTTGGGGAACACTCTGTGTTGGAAGTCTATGTATAATGGGGTTGGGGTACATATTCCCAACACAGAGTGTACCCCAACCCCATTATACATATACTCATAACACAGTGTACCCCAACCCATTATATGTGTGCCCCAATACAGAGTGTAAACCAACACCAGTATACATATACCCCCAGAGTGTAACCCAACCCCATTATACATATATTCCCAACACAGAGTGTACCCCAACCCCATTATGCCCCCAGAGTGTAACCATTATACATATACTCCTAACACAGTGTACCCCAACCCCATTATACATACACCAACACAGTGTACCCCAACCCATTATATGTGTTCCCCAATACACAGTGTACACCAACACCAGTATACATATACCCCCAGAGCGTACCAAAACCCTATTATACCTATATTCCCAACACAGTGTACCCCAACCCCATTATACATATACTCCTAACACATAGTGTACCCCAACCCATTATATGTGTGCCCCAATACAGAGTGTACACCAACACCAGTATACATATACCCCCAGAGTGTACCCCAACCCTATTATACATATATTCCCAACACAGAGTGTACCCCAAACCCCATTATACATACACCAACACAGTGTACCCCAACCCATTATATGTGTGCCCCAATACAGAGTGTACATCAACACCAGTATACATATACCAACAGAGTGTAACCCATAATGGGGTTGGGGTACACTGTGTTGGAAGTGTATGTATAATGGGGTTGGGGTACACTGTGTTGGAAGTGTATGAATCATGGGGTTGGGGTACATATTCCCAACAGAGTGTACCCCAACCCCATTATACATATACTCCTAACAGTGTACCCCAACCCATTATACGTGTGCCCCAATACAGAGTGTAACCCAACCCCATTATACATATACTCCTAACACAGTGTACCCCAACCCCATTATACATACACCAACACATAGTGTACCCCAACCCATTATATGTGTGCCCCAATACAGAGTGTACGCCAACACCAGTATACATATACCCCCAGAGCGTACCTTAACCCTATTATACATATATTCCCAAGACAGAGTGTACCCCAACCCATTATATGTGTGCCCCAATACAGAGTGTACGCCAACACCAGTATACATATACCCCCAGAGTGTACCCCAACCCTATTATACATATATTCCCAACAGAGTGTACCCCAACCCCATTATACATACACCAACACATAGTGTACCCCAACCCCATTATACATATACTCCTCACACATAGTGTACCCCAACCCCATTATACATATACTGCTAACACACAGTGTACCCCAACCCCATTATACATACACCAACACATAGTGTACCCCAACCCATTATGTGTGCCCCAATACAGAGTGTACGCCAACACCAGTATACATATACCCCAGAGTGTAACCCAACCCTATTATACATATATTCCCAACACAGAGTGTACCCCAACCCCATTATACATACACTTCCAACACACAGTGTACCCCAACCCCATTATACATATACTCCTAACACATAGGGTACCCCAAACCATTATACGTGTGCCCCAATACAGAGTGTACACCAACACCAGTATACATATACTCCTAACACAGTGTACCCCAACCCCATTATACATATACTGCTAACACACAGTGTACCCCAACCCCATTATACATACACCAACACATAGTGTACCCCAACCCATTATGTGTGCCCCAATACAGAGTGTACGCCAACACCAGTATACATATACCCCAGAGTGTAACCCAACCCTATTATACATATATTCCCAACACAGAGTGTACCCCAACCCCATTATACATACACTTCCAACACACAGTGTACCCCAACCCCATTATACATATACTCCTAACAGTGTACCCCAACCCCATTATACATATACTCCTAACACATAGTGTACCCCAACCCATTATATGTGTGCCCCAATACAGAGTGTACGCCAACACCAGTATACATATACCCCCAGAGCGTACCTTAACCCTATTATACATATATTCCCAAGACAGAGTGTACCCCAACCCATTATATGTGTGCCCCAATACAGAGTGTACGCCAACACCAGTATACATATACCCCCAGAGTGTACCCCAACCCTATTATACATATATTCCCAACAGAGTGTACCCCAACCCCATTATACATACACCAACACATAGTGTACCCCAACCCCATTATACATATACTCCTCACACATAGTGTACCCCAACCCCATTATACATATACTGCTAACACACAGTGTACCCCAACCCCATTATACATACACCAACACATAGTGTACCCCAACCCATTATGTGTGCCCCAATACAGAGTGTACGCCAACACCAGTATACATATACCCCAGAGTGTAACCCAACCCTATTATACATATATTCCCAACACAGAGTGTACCCCAACCCCATTATACATACACTTAAAACACAGTGTACCCCAACCCCATTATACATATACTCCTAACAGTGTACCCCAACCCCATTATACATATACTCCTAACACATAGGGTACCCCAACCCATTATACGTGTGCCCCAATACAGAGTGTACACCAACACCAGTATACATATACCCCCAGAGTGTACCCCAACCCTATTATACATATATTCCCAACAGAGTGTACCCCAACCCCATTATACATACAACACATAGTGTACCCCAACCCCATTATACATATACTCCTCACACATAGTGTACCCCAACCCCATTATACATATACTGCTAACACACAGTGTACCCCAACCCCATTATACATACACCAACACATAGTGTACCCCAACCCATTATGTGTGCCCCAATACAGAGTGTACGCCAACACCAGTATACATATACCCCAGAGTGTAACCCAACCCTATTATACATATATTCCCAACACAGAGTGTACCCCAACCCCATTATACATACACTTAAAACACACAGTGTACCCCAACCCCATTATACATATACTCCTAACAGTGTACCCCAACCCCATTATACATATACTCCTAACACATAGGGTACCCCAACCCATTATACGTGTGCCCCAATACAGAGTGTACACCAACACCAGTATACATATACCCCCAGAGTGTACCCCAACCCTATTATACATATATTCCCAACACAGAGTGTACCCCAACCCCATTATACATACACTTAAAACACACAGTGTACCCCAACCCCATTATACATATACTCCTAACAGTGTACCCCAACCCCATTATACATATACTCCTAACACATAGGGTACCCCAACCCATTATACGTGTGCCCCAATACAGAGTGTACACCAACACCAGTATACATATACCCCCAGAGTGTACCCCAACCCTATTATACATATATTCCCAACACAGAGTGTACCCCAACCCCATTATACATACACTTAAAACACACAGTGTACCCCAACCCCATTATACATATACTCCTAACAGTGTACCCCAACCCCATTATACATATACTCCTAACACATAGGGTACCCCAACCCATTATACGTGTGCCCCAATACAGAGTGTACACCAACACCAGTATACATATACCCCCAGAGTGTACCCCAACCCTATTATACATATATTCCCAACACAGAGTGTACCCCAACCCCATTATACATACACTTAAAACACACAGTGTACCCCAACCCCATTATACATATACTCCTAACAGTGTACCCCAACCCCATTATACATATACTCCTAACACATAGGGTACCCCAACCCATTATACGTGTGCCCCAATACAGAGTGTACACCAACACCAGTATACATATACCCCCAGAGTGTACCCCAACCCTATTATACATATATTCCCAACACAGAGTGTACCCCAACCCCATTATACATACACTTAAAACACACAGTGTACCCCAACCCCATTATACATATACTCCTAACAGTGTACCCCAACCCCATTATACATATACTCCTAACACATAGGGTACCCCAACCCATTATACGTGTGCCCCAATACAGAGTGTACACCAACACCAGTATACATATACCCCCAGAGTGTACCCCAACCCTATTATACATATATTCCCAACACAGAGTGTACCCCAACCCCATTATACATACACTTAAAACACACAGTGTACCCCAACCCCATTATACATATACTCCTAACAGTGTACCCCAACCCCATTATACATATACTCCTAACACATAGGGTACCCCAACCCATTATACGTGTGCCCCAATACAGAGTGTACACCAACACCAGTATACATATACCCCCAGAGTGTACCCCAACCCTATTATACATATATTCCCAACACAGAGTGTACCCCAACCCCATTATACATACACTTAAAACACACAGTGTACCCCAACCCCATTATACATATACTCCTAACAGTGTACCCCAACCCCATTATACATATACTCCTAACACATAGGGTACCCCAACCCATTATACGTGTGCCCCAATACAGAGTGTACACCAACACCAGTATACATATACCCCCAGAGTGTACCCCAACCCTATTATACATATACTGGTGTTGGTGTACACTCTGTATTGGGGCACACGTATAATGGGTTGGGGTACACCGTGAGTTGGGGGTTTATGTATAATGGGTTGAGGTATCGGGGGTGGAGAGATTGATTGATTCCCCGCTGTGGATCCCTCACCTTCCCTGGCCAGCCCGTCTCTCTCCATCCCGATGTCCGAACCTCTCCCTCCTCGGCCCCGCAGGCCTCAGTCAGTACGCGCCGGTGCTCTCATTAGGTCAGTCCGGGGACCGGCATGAGGCCTACACCGCAGCCCAAGCTGATTCAGAAGACGCGGCTAGGAGGGAGGCGAATGGCAGGGAGACGAGGGGGGCGGCAGCCTGGGGCTGGGAGAGGAGGGGAGGGGAGAGCTGCATCCCGGATCCGGGGCAGCCTGGATGCTCCCAACTGCCACCGCCAGGGGCACAGCCTACACGTACAGTCCCGCATGCTGGGGGGTTATACTACCATAGGGCCACCGGGAGATCGGGACAGTTCCCGCTGGGCCGGTGCCTCCCTCTCACAATCAGGGCCGCAGAGAGGACGAGTCAGCCCCGCAGTCTCTGTACTACCAGGCGCCGCAATACATCACACAGGTGCGCCCGGCTGTCTCTCACACAGGTGCGCCCGGCTGTCTCTCACACAGGTGCGCCCGGCTGTCTCTCTCACACAGGTGCGCCCGGCTGTCTCTCTCACACAGGTGCGCCCGGCTGTCTCTCTCACACAGGTGCGCCCGGCTGTCTCTCTCACACAGGTGCGCCCGGCTGTCTCTCTCACACAGGTGCGCCCGGCTGTCTCTCTCACACAGGTGCGCCCGGCTGTCTCTCCCTTCCCGTTAGCATCAGTAACAACCTCAGTTGCCAGGCGCTCGCTGCGGGGTCCCAGCCTCTGCTGCCCCCGGATCTCCCTTCTTCCATGCAGCTGTTCCAGGCAGGCGGGAATTGACATGCAAGAAGTTACATTTAAGTATAAATGTACAATACATTGGGGCCTCTCCTGCAGGTGTTATATGTGCATACATTGCTGCATTTAGGGAAAAGTGCTCCCTATATATATATATACACTTCCCTGGCACCTTAATTTTGTGTATGTGTGTTCAATGTAAAATAAATTGCTCTCTGTATTGAATACACACTGCCCACATGTAATAAATAATAATCCCTGAATTTATATACTTTACTATAAATGTCCCCTGTGCTGTTGGTGCCTCTGAGGAAAGCTGCGCCTCCTGCCCCCATGATCCAGGCTCTATAATGGACCTAGCACAATAACATTTGGTTTTGCGACTTTGAAAGTTGGTGTAACGGACAGACATGATGGAGGTAGACGTACACCGAGCAGATCACCTTGTATAGGGCCGGTATAGTGCTGGACAGTCACTAGCAGTGCGAGGTCACTGTCACTGGTGATCAGGATCAATAGCCATTTGCTTTACAAGTTTGAATTCATTGACAGGTTAATGAAGGGCCGAGGAACCAGTCCTGTCTGCATCCTGATCAAATGAATATTAAAAAAAGCTTTTACTCCAAGACATCTAGCAAAAATGATGTTCCAAGCTCTTGATATATATATATATGACCGAAAACAAAATTATATGTAAAAACTGTTTCTACTTCAGGGTCCATAGGGGGTCCACAGGGTTGACCTTGGGGTATAGCTGGATCTGGATCCACGGGCACCACGCAGTTAAAGCTTTGCTGCTCCCAGGATGCACTTGGGTCCGTCCTCCTCTATACCCCGCCCCCGACCACAGGCACCTCAGTTTTAGCTGGTGCCCGGCCGCAGTCGGGTCACCCTGGCGCAGTGGGGCTGCATAAGCAGCCCCTAAGCTTTATTTTAATTTTTTAAAGAAGATTTTATTATTTTATTTTTACTATCTTCAGAGCGGCAGCATAAGACTGTCCATCTGGACATCCATGCTGCCGCTCCAACAAGCCCCGCTGGCGCTGCGACGCCGGTACTGATCCGGGGATCGCAGCGGGATCCTGGAGTCAGTGCTAGCGTGGCTCCGGGACCTCCCACAGACTGCTGCCGGACACAAGGGGCCAGGTAAGCCGCGTGCAGCGCTGTCAGCGCTGCGCGCGGGGGGAAATAAATGCAGTCTTTATGCCGCCGGTCTCTGGGGACAGACCGGCGGCACTAGTAGCGGCGGCGGGCTCCCCCCTCTGTGGAATACCCCGCGTGTCCGCTGGACCACTAGGGTGTAAGGCCGGCAGGGAACGGCGTCCCTGGGGTTCCATTACTAGCAGGGGAGGCAGCCTTCTCTGCTTGAGCAGCTCCTCCCCTCAGCCCAGCGCGCCTTCTCTCAAGCGTGCTGGCGTCGCTGGGCTGTACTCTCTCGGCCACTCCTCAGAGCTCTCCGGCGGCCATCTTCCCAGGCAGCAACGCAGAGCTCCCAGGCAGGCTTCCAGTGGACCGGACCCCCTGCGTACCTCTCCCCTGATCAGGACAGTGTTCGCAGCGCTATAGCCCTCCCAGACACTGAATCTGGGAGGTTGATTGTAGCTGTAGGTGCAGTGAGTATAACTTCCTGCATGGTATGTGACTATTGCTAGTGCTGCTGTCTGTGCTTTTTCTACTTACTGTCAGCTTTTTACCTATCCCTTTCCTTCTCCTACGGCCCGCAGGTGCGTGGGGGAGGGGTGTTCTTTCTGTGTACCTCACTTTTATAGATCAACGTATTTGTGAGGTCCGTCACATACAGCGGTGTGCTACTCAGTACCAGATTGTGGGCTGTTTGTGTTGCATACTTGGGAGTGCGTGGGTGTTGTACGCCTTACCTCGTTTCGGTGATACACGTTTATTGCAAAAAGTTTGTGTCATGTCTGATGAGGAGAATAAGCGCTCCGAGGCTCCTGTGTTGTTTTCCTGCCGTCGCTGTTCGGCAGGGGTCGACGGGGCGGATTTGTCTCAGGACGGTCTGTGCGGGCGGTACCAGCTGGTGCCTGGTCCCTCTAAACCCCCGGTGGCGCAGGATCCTCCGTGGGCGATGTTTACGCAGGTGCTGGCGTCGATCGCGGACCGGCTTGCGGTCCCGACTGCGGCCCCTTCTAGGGCGTTGCCCCAGCCTACCATCCCCCGTTCCCCAGGTGTGACGCGTCTGGTGCAGTCTCCGCCCGGGTCTCAGACTGTGGGTCCTTATGCGGGTTTGCCTGTATTTGTGCAATCTCCCACGGTGCCGCAGCAGTCCATGGTGCCGTTTCAGGGGTATCCTCAAACGGTGCCCCCTCCCTGGATGGATGTCCTCTCCAGCTCTGTTCAGAGCCTGGCGGCTTCGTCATCGGCCTTTCAATCTATGTTGCACAGTGATTTGCCCCCACATGCGTCCAAGCGACCCATTCCGGCTTCACTGGCGGCTCAGTTTACGGACATGGATGTGTCTTCGGATGACGGGGAGATCCATGAAGACTCTGACTCGGATGCCGAGGCCCAGGAGGTGGAGGCTAAGTCCTCCATTAATGTGCCGGCATTGGTTAGGGCGGTGCAGGCCATCCTTCATATTTAGGAGGATGTGCAGGCTCCCAGGTCAAAGTATCCTAACTTTAAAAAGGCCAAGGTGATTTCGACGGTTTTTCCCCTGTCAGACCAGTTAACGGATCATATGGCAGGGGCCTGGCAGTTGCCCAGCAAGAGATTCCAACCGCAGAAACGGTTGGCTTCAAACTATCCGTTTCCTGAGGCTCATTGCAGGAAGTGGGAAACTCCGCCTGCGGTGGATTCCCACGTTACCCGCTTAATTAAAAGCGCTACGCTGCCTCTGCCGCCTATCTCCTCCCTGAAAGATCCCACGGACAGGAAAGTGGAGATTTGTTTAAAGTCTATTTACTCTCTCTCGGGGGCGGTGGCCCGTCCGTCCATGGCCATCTCTTGGGTGGCTAAGGCCATCGAGAGCTGGGCCAACGCTTTGGAGGATACCTTTCCGGAAGATGCTCCGGAGATCCAGAAAGCGTTGATAGGACAAATGAGGGATGCGGCTTCCTACATTGGGGAAGCTTCGTTAGACGCGAGCCTGCTGACCTCTCGGGTGTCGGCTGCCGCTGTGTCGGCGCGTCGGTCCTTATGGCTGAGGTCTTGGAGAGCTGACGCAGACTCCAAAAAGGGCCTGGAGGCCTTACCTTTTAATGGGGAGTTGCTTTTTGGTCCAGACTTGAACAAAATTGTGGATACGCTGGCTAAGTCTAAGTCAGCCTTCCTCCCTTCGGCTTCTGCATCTACCAAGGTACGGAGCTCTGCCTTTCGATCCTTTCAGGTTCAGGGCAAGGCTAAAGGTCAGTCCTTCCCGAGGCAGTCGGCGACCAAGGCCGCTTCTAAGCCCAAGAAGCAGGCCTGGAGTGCCAGGCGCCCTTCTTCCAAGCAGGAGGATAAACCCTCTGCCTGATGGGACGGGCCTCCCTCTGGGGGACCCCAGAGTGGGAGGCCGACTTCTTCTCTTTGCCCAGTGCTGGCACGATACCACCACGGATGCCTGGGTTCGAGAAGTGGTCTCCCAGGGGTACGCCCTGTCTTTTCGGCACACAGACCGCCCTGCCAGTTTTTCTGCACAAGTCCTTCTCAGGACAAAACCAAGGCCTTGCAGGTTCAGGAAGCCATAGAGGCCTTGCTGACGGCGGGGGTCATTATACCCGTACCACAGTCTCAACGTGGGATGGGGTATTACTCTACGCTGTCTCTGGTGCAGAAACCCAATGGCTCTCATCGCCCCATCCTCAATTTGAAGTCCCTGAACAGGTTTCTCAGGGTTCCCAAATTCAGGATGGAAACTTTGCGTTCCATCATACTGGCGATGGAACCGGGGGATTATATGGTCTCCCTGGATATCCAGGACCCCTACCTCCATGTGCCTATAGCAACATCGCACCAACGGTTTCTGCGTTTTGCTATTCTCCACAACCACTACCAATTCAGGGCTCTACCCTTTGGTCTCTCCACGGCACCAAGGGTATTTACCAAGGTGATGGCGGTCATGGCGGCTCACCTTCGGAGCCAGGGAATACGGTTGCTACCGTATCTAGACGACCTCCTCTTGCTGGCAAGCTCCCTGGAGGTACTGATCCAGCATCTCCACCTGACGGTCGCTTGTCTACAGGCGCACGGCTGGTTGATCAACTGGAAGAAATCCTCCCTCATCCCATCACAACGGATGGTTCATTTGGGGGCCCTGCTGGACTCTCGTCAGCAACGGATTTTTCTGACTCCAGAGAAGGTCTCCTCCTTACAGCTGCGGATTCACAGTTGTCTGAGCAGTGGCAGAGTGTCGGTGCACTCAGCGATGAGAGTTTTGGGGTCCATGGTGTCGGCATTCGACATGGTGGAGTTTGCCCAGTTCCATTCCAGGCCCCTGCAGGGGCTGATTCTTTCAGAATGGAACGGATTGCCACACAGGATCCGCTCTCAGATGCTGGTGTTGTCCTCGGAGGTGCGTCTGTCCCTAGCCTGGTGGCTGCAGACAGCTCATCTCCTGGAGGGGCGCCCCTTTTGGATCCCGGAATGGGTTCTGCTCACGACAGATGCCAGTCTCCGGGGTTGGGGGGCGGTGACAGGCTCCTTGTCACTTCAGGGTCGTTGGTCGGCGGAGGAAGCGATTCTTCCCATCAACATCCTGGAACTGCGGGCAGTATACAGAGCCCTGCAGTCGTCCGGCACCGCTCTTCACGGAAGGGCCGTTCAGGTGCAGTCAGACAACGCCACCACGGTGGCGTACATCAATCACCAGGGAGGGACTCGCAGTCGAGCTGCGATGTCGGAGGTGTCCCGCGTCCTGGCTTGGGCGGAGCACTATCTTCCAGCTCTCTCGGCAGTTTTCATCCCAGGAGTCCTCAATTGGGAGGCAGACTTCCTCAGCCGTTACGATGTGCATCCCGGGGAATGGTCGCTTCATCCAGAGGTATTCCAACTACTCGTGGACAAGTGGGGGCTGCCAGAGCTGGACCTGATGGCGTCCCGTCACAATCACAAGCTGCCTGTGTACGGGTCAAGGACAAGGGACGCAGGCGCAAGTCTGATAGACGCGCTGTCGGTGAAATGGCTGTTTCAACTGGCTTACTTGTTCCCTCCGATATCTCTGCTGCCTCGGGTCCTGCGCAAGTTCAAACAGGACGGAGGCACACTGATCCTGGTGGCCCCAGCGTGGCCCAGAAGGCCGTGGTACTCCGATCTGCGGAGCCTGTCCATCGACGCTCCGTACCTCCTACCTCAACGGCGGGACCTGTTGTCTCAGGGGCCCTGTCTTCACCCGGATCTGGGTCGACTATCTTTGACGGCGTGGCTCTTGAGACAGCCGTCCTGAGGTCTCGGGGCTTTTCTAGCTCCGTTATTACTACCATGCTGAGGGCGCGCAAGCCTGCTTCCGCGAGGATCTATCACAGAGTGTGGCACACTTACTTTCAGTGGTGCGAGACCAGAAACTATGATCCCCAGTTGTTCCGGGTTTCGCGTATTCTGGCTTTCCTTCAGTCGGGTTTGGATTTAGGATTACGTCTTTCTTCACTGAAGGTACACGTGTCTGCTCTGTCGGTGTGGTTCCAGCGCAGGATCGCTGCTATGCCGGACGTACACACCTTTTTCCAGGGTGTTTTGAGAATCCAGCCTCCCTTTGTGCCACCTGTGGCCCCGTGGGATTTGGCGGTGGTTCTTTGGGCCTTACAGGGTCCTCCTTTTGAGCCCTTGGAGTCAGTGGAGCTCAAGTGGCTAACTTTTAAAACTGTTTTCCTCTTGGCAATTGCTTCTGCCAGGAGGGTTTCAGATTTGGGGGCGCTTTCTTGTCGTCCCCCTTTTCTGATTTTTCATCAGGACAGGGCGGTGCTTCGCACTCGTCCTGATTTCCTGCCTAAGGTGGTTTCCAGGTTCCACATTAATCAGGAAATTGTTGTACCAGCCTTTCAGTCACCTGATCTTTCGGCTGGGGAGACTTCCTTAGACGTTGTCCGGGCACTCCAGGTTTATGTGGACTGGACTAGTTCTGTGAGGAAGTCGGATTCTTTGTTTATCCTCTTTGGTTTTCACAAGAGGGGTTGGCCTGCCAACAAACAGACTCTAGCCCGTTGGCTTCGTTCTGTTATTATTGAGGCTTATATGCAGGAGGGTTTACCTGTTCCAGCCTCTGTTAAGGCTCATTCCACTCAGTCCGTGGGCCCTTCTTGGGCTGCTAGCCGTGGCGCCTCTGCTGTTCAGCTCTGTAAGGCGGCCACCTGGTCTTCCATTCAGACCTTTTTGAGGTTCTATGCGTTTGACACCTTTGCCTCTCAGGATGCATCCTTTGGGCGCCGGGCTCTCCTATCAGCACAGGAGCGTCCCCGCCCTTAGTTGGACTGCTTTGGGACATCCCCAAGGTCACCCTGTGGACCCCTATGGACCCTGAAGTAGAAAACAAGAGATATGGTAAGAACTTACCTTTGTTATCTCTGTTTCTACGAAGTCCATAGGGTCCACAGGGCACCCGCCCTGACGCACCTGGCTTCATATGGGCTCTGTGACTGGTCACCGGTTTTCCGTCTCCCATTTCTGTGAGTATGGTTCTTGTGTGTTCCAGTCTTCCTTCTCTCTGTTTCGTCTCCTCCTCCGGCCTGGGCTGCTTACCAACTGAGGTGCCTGTGGCTCGGGGGCGGGGTATAGGGGAGGTTGGACCCAAGTGCATCCTGGGAGCAGCTAAAAGCTTTAACTCCGTGGTGCCCGAGGATCCAGGATCCAGCTATACCCCAAGGTCACCCTGTGGACCCTATGGACTTCGTAGAAACAGAGATAACAAAGGTAAGTTCTTACCATATCTCTTGTTTTACCTTGAAAAAATTGTAGGACCCCCCTAAAGTTTTAAAAACATGGAGGATCACTATGGGTACCCCCGTTTTTGCCTGCAAATGAAAGTCGGGGATTTAAATAGCTGCGGCCGGTGTTTTTTTCCCGACATTGAAGAAGTGATGCAGAAGAGCATTTAGGTTATTTTTTTCATTTTTTTAAGTGGTCCCATCAAATTTGGGGTACAGGAAAATGGGTACTAGCATATTTTGATGTCCCTAAAGTAATTTTTTTTAAAATTCTGCAATTGTGTGCCTGCCGCTATAAATCTATTCTAGAAAACACCGGCCGCTAATAGCCTATTCTAGAAAACACCTGCCGCATACTTGCAGAATAGCCCTGAACCTATTTCCCTATTGTTAAACAATTTTTTCCCATTTTTTTTTTTTCACCCCAATTTTGAAATTCATTTTTTGGGGTGTCCCTATTTTTTTTTTTAAACTTTTTTTGACACAGTTATTTTTTAAATGTCATTCCCAGGGGTGCAGGCTATTTTTTTTAAGCCTGCACCCCTAAACCCCAATTCTGCACTTTTTTTCGACACCTATTCAATGGTAAAAAGTCATCCCCGTTTTTTATCAAAGACTTTTCGAGCCTGCGAAAAGTCTTTGAAATTGAATACGGTGTAAAACTAAAACCTGCGATAATGACGTCATAGGTGCGATATTAACGCAAAAACTGAGTTTTCGCTCCATATTGAATTCCCCTATTAATCTGTGATGTAGTTATTATACCTTCTCTAAATTCCTTTGGTTCTTTCTTCAGGACTCTCTCCGATTAATAAAAGTTAAATGTTTAGGTAACAGTAGTTATTAGACAGGCTTAATGAGTAACACTCAAGGGAAGAAACTTGTATTACCTCATACACTATAGGCCAGTGGTTCCCAAACTGTGCGCCGCGGCACCCAAGGGTACCTCAGAACACTTGCAGGGGTACCTCAGGTTGGTGGAACAGCACCAAATCAATTTTTTTATTTTCAATGTAATGTAAATATGTAGACAAACAGAAGCACAAACCTGTCCACCACCACATAACTGACCCTATGGATGATTGGTCAGCACATCCCTGTCCCCACCACATAACTGACCCTAAGGATGATCGGTCAGCACATCCCTGTCCTCACCACATAACTGACCCTAAGCGTGACAGGTCAGCACATCCCTGTCCTCACCACATAACTGACCCTAAGGATGATCGGTCAGCACCTCCCTGTCCCCCACCACATAACTGACCCTAAGGATGACAGGTCAGCACATCCCCGTCCCCCACCACATAACTGACCCTAAGGATGACAGCTCAGCACATCCCTGTCCCCACCACATAACTGACCCTAAGGATGACAGGTCAGCACATCCCTGTCCTCACCACATAACTGACCCTAAGGATGACCGGTCAGCACATCCCTGTCCCCCACCACATAACTGACCCTAAGGATGACAGCTCAGCACATCCCTGTCCCCACCACATAACTGACCCTAAGGATGACAGGTCAGCACATCCCTGTCCTCACCACATAACTGACCCTAAGGATGACAGGTCAGCACATCCCTGTCCCTCACCACATAACTGACCCTAAGGATGACAGGTCAGCACATCCCTGTCCCCCACCACATAACTGACCCTAAGGATGACAGCTCAGCACATCCCTGTCCCCACCACATAACTGACCCTAAGGATGACAGGTCAGCACATCCCTGTCCTCACCACATAACTGACCCTAAGGATGACAGGTCAGCACATCCCTGTCCCTCACCACATAACTGACCCTAAGGATGACAGGTCAGCACATCCCTGTCCCCACCACATAACTGACCCTAAGGGTAACAGATCAGCACATCCCTGTCCCCACCACATAACTGACCCTAAGGATGATCGGTCAGCACAATTGACCACTTTACTACATTATTTTTTGAATTCTCAATAACAAACTTTTGGCTTAGGGGTGCCGTGAAAACAAAGCTGATGCACTAGGGCGCCTGGATGCAAAAAAGTTTGGGAACCACTTGCTATAGGCTGTTTGGCTTACAGAAATAATCTTGTTCCCATAAGTATCCATCCCTGCAGTGCAGCATGGTAAGCATTACTGTCTCACAGCACTGAAGTCCTGCTTTCAATTGCCACTTAAGGTCTCTGGGGTAAATTTACTAAAGTGAGCGTTTTTAGAAGTGAGTTTTAAAAGTGATGTTACCCATAGCAACAAATCAGATTCTAGCTATTATCTTCTAGAACACAGGTTCTCAAACTCGGTCCTCAGGACCCCAAACAGTGCATGTTTTCCAGGTCTCATCACAGAATCACAAGGGAAATAATTACTCCACCTGTGGAACTTTTAAAATGTGTCAGTGAGTAATGACTACACCTGTGCACCTGCTATGTGACCTGGAAAATGTGAACTGTGTGGGGTCCTGAGGACCGAGTTTGAGAACCACTGTTCTAGAAGGTGCTAGTTAAATGTTAAGTAGAATCTGATTGGTTGCCATGGACAACATCACTTTTAAAACTCACTTCTAAAAACTCTCACTTTAGTAAATGTACCCCTGGGTGTGCTTTTTTTATGATCATCCAATGTCTGTTGGGGTGTAATCAAACACTGCAAAAACATACTGGTAGGTTAACTGGTTTCTGACGCACCCTACAATAGGGAACCTATATTTATACTATCAGCTTCTAGTGTAGCCAAAATTGCCAGTTTTAATGTTCAAAGAACTCTTGTTTTTAAAGAGGAAATTCCCCCCTCCCTTCCATAAAGATACCCCTTTATCTATGTAAGGCTGCTTTCAGAAATTTCCCGGGCTGGTTTTCCATCCCAATCCGCCGCTGACCATACCACTAGTCCCCGAATGTTGGGGGTCATCATACCACCACTTACATTACTATTAGTCTCACATATTAAGGGTTATATTACCACAAATCCCCAAATGTTGGGGGCTATTACCGCTAGTCCTGAATGTTAGGGGTTACGTTACCGCTAGTCCTGAATATTAGGGGTTACATTACCGCTAGTCCTGAATGTTAGGGGTTATGTTACCGCTAGTCCTGAATATTAGGGGTTACATTACCGCTAGTCCTGAATATTAGGGGTTACATTACCGCTAGTCCTGAATGTTAGGGGTTACGTTACTGCTAGTCCTGAATATTAGGGGTTACGTTACCGCTGGTCCTGAATATTAGGGGTTACGTTACCGCTGGTCCTGAATATTAGGGGATAGTTACATGATCACTAGTCCTGGATATTAGGGATAAAATTCCTAGCACAACATAAACCAGAGCAGTGTAAATGTAAAGTGCCCCACTAAAGTGATCCTAAAGGTGCGTACACACTGGGCAATTAAAATGAGCAATTGAACGATTACGACAGTGTAATCGTTCAATCGCTCAGTATAATGTCTAAAACGACCAGCGATGTGCGCTCCCACTGGTCGTTTTCGACAACAATCATCGCCTGAGCTTGCTGGCCAACCTGCCGATAACAAATGGTTGTGCATGTTCGGGGACGAGGGAGGGTGCTTGCACTGAACGATATATCTTTCAGTGTAGGCACATTATCCCCACTGCACAGGAAGATGAACCATTGTACGATTACAATGTCGTAATCGTACAGTCGGTCCTCTATCATCTAGTGTGTACGCACCTTTAGACTGGGCCCACAATGACCTCAGAGCACCTGGCTGTGTTTGCTGCTGCTGTAAGTGACCCTGCTGATTGTAATGCAATAGGCACCATGCACTAGCTTCACCTACATACATTGGTTAGTTGGGGTCATATTGTAAGTACAACAAATAACAGAGATTGGAGGGGCAACGTCATATAACTGCCACAAACAGTACTTGTGGTTAGGGGGTATTTTGCCTCTACTATATTGCCTATACCAGAGGTTCCCAAACGCCGTTCTCAAGGCTCCCCAACAGCTCACGTTTTAGAGATATCCATGGCTGAGCACAGGTGGTTACACTATGACTGAGGTACTAATTAAGCCATCTGTGCTCAACCATGGATATCCCTAAAACCTGAACTGTTGGGGAGCCTTGAGGACTGCTTTTGGGAACCTCTAGCCTACATACTAAGTTACATTATAATTAAAATGATCATGGCGCTATAACACACTAATTTAGGAGCCCTATTATACCCCTTTTACACTGCTACGATAATCCAGGTTATTGCTGGGTCTACCCGGGTCGCAGCTCTGTGTAAAAGGGTCCCTGAAAAATAACCCAGGTCAAGTGACCCAGCAATGCAACCCAGGTAGCTACCAGGGTCGGACCCAGGATGGACCTGGGTAATCGTGCAGTGTAAACAGCGCAACCCGGGTTATCCGACCTTGCTTATGCCTAAAATGAGCCGATTGGTGGTTGTGGAGCAGTCACCTCCCACTTTTTATGACCTCACAAGTTTAGCAGGGCAGATCCAGGTTCAGTGTGAATGGGGTTGACCTGGGAATAACCCAGATCGATGGTGCTGTGTAAATGGTATCTGTCCTAGGTTGGAACCATGTCTGAAAACCCAGTTCGGACCCGGGTATTTGGTGGAAAAGAGGTATTAGGAATGAGGTTCCTTTAAAAAAATCTAAACCTACAATGCCGGTTGCATAAACTCCATAAATATATGTAAGGTCACCCCTAGTTCCTTGAAAGGGTATGTATTCAGTCATTGGGGGGAATTCAGTTCTGCATGGCAATGGCACATTAACACTACCAACATCGCAGATTTTGCCTCGGACACTATAGAGGTGAGCAGGAAAATCAGCAATCTTGGAATACTGTAATGTGCAAATAGACATTGGGGGGGACATTTTTTATATAATCAGTACATAATAGGTAGGACAAAATGCAAAACGATGGATGGAGCCTGGGTAATGGGAAAAGCAGCACACACAGGAGAGACTCCTATACACAATGTGTTATGTTTGCTCAGGTGGTGGTGTGTGATACCATTATCTGACCACGTTACCTGTACACAGGCAGCGTACGCATTACCATGGTGACCACCAACACCGATTCCATGGACATTGTCCCACCCCAGAGACTGCTCAGTGACAGACTGTTCTATGTGGGATAACACACTCCCTGCTGCAACTTATATGGATGCTAGAAGTCACCCAGCAGTTCTGGGACGATCTAGAAGCAGAATCCTTTCATACCGGCCACAGGAATCTGAGGAGTCTCTGATCACAGTAATAATGTACCGCAAGGAGGGCAATATTGCATCTAATACACACATTATCTAATGAGGACCTCAGAAGTCATCAGTTATGAGGAGCTTTTACATATCACCAGTGTAATAGAGATTCAATATTGTATATAATGAGGTTTATACAGGAACAGTGTCATTATATCCACTAATATCCAGCTATATATGTTGGAATCAGTTAGCAGTTAGTGGAATGACATTTGCTGGAGGCCTTACTAATAATACCCCTTTCATACTACAAGCAATAACCCGGGTTATTGCACGTGAAGGAGCGGCCCGGCATTTCAACCCTGGTCACAAGCAGAATTGAACACAGGTTCAACCTGGCCTGCGATGCAGTGTGAACAGGTAACCTGGGTCGATGCAACCTGGGTCCTGTTCACAAGCTTTAGAAGAGCCGGCACTTGAAGATGATGTCATCTCCAAGCGCTGGCTCAGCACGTGATGGCGGGGATGTCATTGACCTAGTAATAAGCCGAGTCAGGCCACCAGTCTAAAAGTGGTCACACCCGGGGAGGAAGCGTGAACAAAATCCCAGGTGCGACCTGGCATTGCAATGTCAAAGGGATATAAGTGTGTATAATATATATATATATATATATTATATACATACAATACAGTATACATTATTAAAGGACAGCTATAAAGCATCCTGGTACAAACATTGCAACTTATTCCCCAATGCAGTGTCTATCTTACAATTCTGCCTTCGCTTAAGCTGGATCCACACTGATAGATATATCGCCCATTCATTTAATGGGCGATATATCTATAGTACATCGCTGGGTGTGTACGGCGGATATGTCTGTGTATGACATAGTTCAGACATATCCGATCTGCTATGCAGCATAGCAGATGGCCCATACATCTGAAAGATCTCCTGGTGTGTACGGGCGACTCGCCAATCACCCGTGCACATGCTGCGGGACCCGGCGGTGATAGACCGCTCAACTGGGCAGGCAAATTAAATGCCCGCCCATCGGAGCAGTCAAACACGACACATCGGGCAGAAGAATCGGTCGACCAAGTGTGTACCCAGTTTAAGTTTGTAAGCTTGCAGGTCAATCTCCTTTTCCCCATGCAAACTAATTGTGTTATACTACTGACGTAAATAATTACCGCTATATAATATCTTCACCCTTACCTAACCTAAGGTCACCTATAGACATGAATGAAATCTGACACCCATCATTACAGATATGACAAAGGGCCGTACTGTACCTTTCTTGGCATTAGAATGTGTATAGCCTGAAGTTGTACAGTGCTGAGCGCCTTCAGGCAATGCTGGGGATGTAATAAGGTGCAGGTAATGTGACTGAGCTATCCAGCACGTAGGAGGTGCCTGATCTGCCAATAATCTCATTTACAGACCTCAGTGCCAGTTAGCTTCTTACTTATCGCAGTATACAAGGTGCCTTAAGGCACAGTTAATGGAGATTCTCCTTCGCACAACAGATTTCCTGTCTTCAGTACTATGGAAGGACATGAGCCCCTCTCATTATAACAGAACGTTCGCTGCGTTATGTAACATGGAGCATCATTACCAGACTAACGGTCTCCAGACAGCTTCTTGTTGTGTTAGTCAACAGAGCGCTTTGCCCTCATTACAGGAGGGATAACCTCTCCCTTTTACCCTGTTGCTGCAGTTTGTCTTGGCACAGTATGAAAAGACTTTACAACCTGGTGCCCCAGACTGACCCAGCTACAAACAGGACAGGTTTCCGCAACCCGTCTCCAGCCGTAATGGGACTAACAGAGGCAGTATACCGTGAAGGCTTTTGGCATGAATTGCTGGTGCTTTTAGTGTCACAAGAGCTACCGATTCCTATAAAGTGCATAGAGCAGGGGTACTCAGCGGCTCTCCAGCTGTTGTTGAACTACACATCCCAGCAGGCCCTACCAGTTTTAGTATTACTTAATAGCAAAACATGTTGGTATGTGTAGTTCCACGACAGCTGGGTTGTCGCATCCTGGCATACAAAAATATGACAGTACAGGAGAAATGATGAATAACAGCATTGGACATGGAGAGTGTAATTGGCACAGCACCACCCCTGAGCGGTAGTAGTGTGTGGGCAGCTCACCTGTGTGCAGGCATTTACCTCTCAGCGTAACAGATGCTCTCACAGAGCCGTCCTGGGACTCCCAACTGCTTTCTCCACTGTAGCTCCTGTAAATCTGGCCGGGTCACTTGTCATGGAACAAAGTGATTGGGATCCCCGCCCCTTAAACACAATCAATTAAAGATCTATTGTTCTCTCCCCTGGTTACCAGGTATAGAAGCCCAGTGAGAGAACGCTGAAAGCAGGAGGAGGGGGGGGTGAAGTAATCCCCGTGGTTCCTATCACTAAGCTTATTAACATGGAACTGCGTGCGGCTGGTAAACACAACCTGAGCACACAAAGTGTGTGTTTCGTTGGGCTGGTGGTGTTGTTGCTAAGGAATATACTAATGAATGAAAGTGACTTTATATTTCCCTCTGAGAACGTCTCTGCCTCCATTACACTACAGATACTGGGCCTGATTCAGAGCCGGACGCTATTTTTGCGGACGGTCGTTCCAAAAAAGGGGGCTGGCTATTTAAATTGAGCGCTCGCTCTTTGCGGTTTGTTGACGCCTCTATGTCTGAGCGAGCGAACAAAAAATGCGCTCGCTATTTTGTAAAGACGCCCCTTTGCCGGTCGCATCACACGTCATCTCCGGTATTTATTAGATTAATCGGGAACATCGAAAGGCATCTGAACTGCTCGCAGTGCTTGTGGTAGGTTTTTCTTACCGCTATCACTGCGAGCAGTTCAGGCTAAAAGACAACCAAGTGACATGGTCGATGGCGCTCCTTTACTAATTATGCACTCACATTAAACACCCTTTTGACCGTTTGGCACGCCTGCGTTCGGATCTCCACTCCCCCGTTTTCAAGCACCTTCCCGTTACCACCCACAAACGATACATTGTGTCAATCAAATTAGCAGGCTCTCGCTGTTTTGCGAGCGCACGATTTCGGACGGCAATAACTGGTTTGCGCATTGCGAACCATACAAGTGCGCAGTTGTGCGAACATCGCTCAGAGCGAACAAGCGGCCACTTACGAGCGGCTCTGAATCAGGCCCACTATCTGCTGGTCACACAGTGCTGTTATGCTCCAGGCTACATTATGTGGCTTAATGCTCATTGCTGAGCCTGTGCACCTGTAATGGTAACACACACCTGAGTAGGTTTCCTGTACTCATCTCTTCAATGCGGGCGAATCTTACAGGTCAAAACTTTATCTACTCTTCAAAGCATTGCGGGCAAAAATAAACTAAACTAGGATAAATTTGGCGCCTTAATGGAAATCAATAACTTAAGCAATGGTGAAACATTAGATCACTGGCGCACAGGCCTAGTGTATAAATGAGATCTCTGCTAAAGCACATAGTGACACAATAAACTGAAGACTGTAGCTGCGGTTAACGGCAAATGTGGGGTCCAGTGCTTTACTGCAGCAAAGACCCCCCTTTATGATTTCTCGCCTGTCATGTGTCCCGCGCAACTGGTTACATTAATTCCCAGGCTCACGTGCAGGAAAACCATATAGGCCTCAATATCATGACCTTCATTCACGATTCCTTATGTGACACTTTTACATTCTCTTATTAGTGGAGTGCAAGCAATTTTACTTTGTACTGCTATCAGCTTCTATAGTAGACCAGTCACTTTAATACACGTTATTAGACAGGTACCTCTTCCACTAAGTTATGAAATAAACACGGCCTCCTATCCCAGGTTACAGGAACCAAAACAAATTTAAAAGGGTAATAAAGCTCAAACCACTCCAGATTACTGAAATAAATCTTTATTTCACTACTCTAGATCTCTGTAAAATCTTGTAAATGTTAGAGAGAAAACACCACAAATCAGCCATTCCCAGAGGTACATATAAGCGTTTAGTAATGCCCACCAATGATAGGTGCCAGACAATAGAAAAGGTTCTCAAACATTCTTCATTGGTCTATTTAAAGGTCTCAGCGTGTTATGGTCCGTTTACAGTACAGGAATGTTATACTCTGCCATGAGGTGAGGTCTCTGTATACTGGGGTCCTTTCTGCTCCCCCCAAACTGTGGCCATGATATTTCTGCTTGAGGTTTTATATTGTAGTCTGATCATTTAGGAGAAACCAACGCAGCCACAAAGGCAACAAATTCTGCTACAGTGCAGGCAGACACAATCCCAGCTGCACCTCAATATCACCACGGGCCATGTAAGTCCTCGGGAACGTAAGCGATGGCGGCGGCGGACTATTCCAGACACAGGAAACAAACTTATTTATATTGGAACAGTCTAAACCATATAAATGGAAAGTGCACCAGTCACGCTTTTTTTGGTACAGACATCCACTTACACAGGTGGGAATGGTGCGCTGGTCACCGAGCTGGGCCTGGATTACACCTGATTGGACTTTACCAAAAGCGGGGCTTCCGAGTACACAGGCATCTGGCGATAAGATCAATGTAATTATCCCCCGTGGAGCTCAGACCGTGGTCGCTGGTGTTACGCTGCCGACATTAGTGCTCTCTCCAGATTCACCGACTCTATATTATACATTTCTTTTCTTCACACTAGACATATTTAAAATCACCTAAAATCTTTGGAAATTAATGATTCATTGCACTAACACATCAAGAAGAAAGGTGGAAAATAAAAATAGCTAAAAATAAAAAGGAGTGCATACAAAGGGGGTCCACCTTCCATTACCAGAAGTTGGAGTAAAGAGCACTTGGGTGAGTATACGCAAAGAGTTGTCAAAAAGGCACTCGGGTGAGTAGTATAGGTAAAGAATTGTCATCTATGTACAATACACAAGTGGCAACAAAAGGCAGTCAGGTGTGGGGACAGGTGTTTCGGAAACCAAGACACAGCGACCGGACATGGACAGTTGTTATGGGGAAATCCCATACAGGACATTACACAGCTATGAATATGTTCTGTAAAAATGGAACTGAACTGTATAAAGAAAAACATTTTTCTTAAACAGGTAGCCATTGTTGTGTTACGATGCTTCTTAATACGTGGATAGCAGGTTACTTATAATTTGCTGGTGGCAACGTTATGGCTGTTCCTGAAGACTTGTGGTTGTTGACTAAAAACGTCTTCACGGGAAGCATAAAGTATATCACAACTATGAGTAAATAAAGCACAATGTTCAGTTAGGTTTATTTTTACACAACACTTTAAATGAATGCAAATCTGACAGGATGCCAGCTGTAGGGGTCCAGGTGCCAGCTGTAGGGGTCTGGAACGGTGCCGCTGTACGTAAATAAAATCTTGCGGAATGATATAGAGATTCTTTCCAGTGCTGCTAGAACAGGAGGATGGAATATATCGTCAGACAGGACCCCCTGGAGTGTCACACGCTGCTCGGTGTTTAGAAGGAAGGGCTGACCTCAGTCTCTGTGATAAGACCGCAGCAGGTTATCATTGAGTAAGGAAGCCAGGTCAGCTCCGTGTGTAAGACAAGCAGGTCTGACCTCAGTCTGTGATAAGACACCAGCGAGTTATTTAGTAAGGGAGCTAGGTCATCTTAGTGTGTAGTAGAAGGGATGACCTCAGTCTCTGTGATCAGACACCAGCGGGTTATCATTGAGTAAGGAAGCCAGGTTAGCTCTGCGTGTAGGAGAAGAAGGGCTGACCTCAGTCTCTGTGATCAGACACCAGCGGGTTATCATTGAGTAAGGAAGCCAGGTTAGCTCTGTGTAGGAGAAGGGCTGACCTCAGTCTCTGTGATCAGACACCAGCGGGTTATCATTGAGTAAGGAAGCCAGGTTAGCTCTGTGTAGGAGAAGGGCTGACCTCAGTCTCTGTGATCAGACACCAGCGGGTTATCATTGTGTAAGGAAGCCAGGTTAGCTCTGCGTGTAGGAGAAGAAGGGCTGACCTCAGTCTCTGTGATAAGACACCAGCAGGTTATCATTGAGTAAGGGATCCAGGTTAGCTCTGAGTGTAGGAGAAGGGCTGACCTCAGTCTCTGTGATAAGACACCAGCAGTTCTTCTAGTCACCTCTGTGTCCATTGGTCCCTGAAGTCATCACAGCGATAGAAGATACGAATACACTGATAGTTCACTATAGACTTCATAAGGCAGTCATCATGAAGCAGGAAACCAGAGAGTAGATTTAATAGCAATATTGGGTATAACTAACACCAACTAGTTACTCCTCTTCTTTTTGGCTTCAGCAACAGCTCAGGAGCCACAACACATGGAGTAAACCCCTTTATGCACTAGCAGGTTTGGGAAGGTGAGGGTCCTGCGTTGTGCGCCATCCATTGAACAGGTTACTCTCAGGGATCAGACTATTTTCCGCCTCTCGTTGACAGGCTCATGAGCTGGGTTATTACACAGAGGTCCCCACTATCTCTGCCCATCAGAACTGGACCCACCCGGAGCTGGGCTGGCTGGAGGCAGAGCTGCTGGAAGAGATTATAGGTTAGTATTACAAAATGACCGTGTGTTCTCTAGTACCTGCAGCCCTAACATGTAGTAACTTACATTGAGGCAAAACTGGTAACTATAAACACTAATCACAAAAATAACAGAAAATAAATGAAACGTCAAAATAAAACGATCTAGTACATGTAGGTTTATTGCACGATATCCGTCGGGACCAAGTCAGGGTAACCCTAGAGCAGGCCTGGCCAACCTGTGGCTCTCCAGCTGTTGTGAAACTACACATCCCAGCATGCCCAGCCACAGTTTTAGCATTCCCTAATAGCAAAACCTTTGCAGGGCATGCTGGAACTTGTAGTTTCACAACAGCTGGAGAGCCACAGATTAGGGCAGGCCTGCCCTAGAGTATATTATACAGTTGAGGAATAATGAACATACAGCTGGGTCCAGGATAAGTAACAGTGAGAACACGAGCTCTTAAAAAGTGCAAAGAAACATTCCAAGTTATAAGATGTTAAACACTGGTGACGTGATCGCTGTGATTGATAATTCTTGCAGCAACTCACCCAGACGCCTTAGTAAAGTCTCCCCAGGAGTC
This sequence comes from Taudactylus pleione, assembly GCA_031769625.1. Lineage (NCBI taxonomy): Eukaryota > Metazoa > Chordata > Amphibia > Anura > Myobatrachidae > Taudactylus > Taudactylus pleione. The sequence goes on from JAUIMM010001331.1 coordinate 2,524,596, forward strand.
TGTAGAACTTGCAGGCTCTGCCCACGAGAGTCCTCCAACATCAAGGGGCAACTCTGTCCCGGGAGGAATAATAGATTAGAGCTGGCTGTATATACATATCGGTGGTCTAGAAGCAGACAATGTTATACACCAGAGCGGTGCGTAAGACAGACGGGCAGCCAACAGCCAGAGACCATTAGTCATTGACCTAGCTGGCAGCAGAGGGCTGTCTCGCTGAGTAAAGGCCCCCTACACTAGCCACAGATTGCAGCAATACCCCGGATCCCCAGGCGCCGGGGTTGGGTTATTGGTAAAATCCAACATGTTATATTTCTCAGATCTGCCGATCACGATCAAAATACAATCGTGATCAGCAAATCAGGGATTTTTAACATGTAGAATTTCACCAATTCCCCCGGTCGGCATTTCCGACTGGCGTTTCCAGCCCGATAGGGGGATCAGGGAATCGTCCATCATATGTATGGGGCCCTTAAGTTACCTGAATTAGCAGCTGGTTGCTGAATGCTCTGCTGAGATGGAGCTTTTGCCCCCGGTGGCGGGGGGAGTAGACTGGGTCCTGTGCTCAATGGTCGCGGTTTAGCAGCTGCAGAAGCCCCTTCTTTCTTCTTCATGTTCTGAGGGTAAGACAGTATACAGCAAGGTCAGGTGTGACCAGGTGGATTACTTACAGAGGTGCAATAAGACGTAACAGCACATAGCGGAATGCCCTAACAGCAGCTGATCAGGTGTTCTGGGGATAAGCACTACAGGCGTTTGCCACCTGGACATCCTCACTTATAGTAACATAGTACGGTAAGCACAAGAGTCTCTCTTTACAAATAATGCATTAAATACACAACCTATATTAGGAACACAATAAAAGGGAGACCCTACCCAAAGGGCTCTCTTCAGTAACCTAATCCTGTATGCCCGTCTCACTGCCTAACCCCCCCGATGCGCATAGCGATATAACAGCCATATGGGGGGGAAGAGCTGGAGAATGAAAATAATTGAATAATTTGTATAAAGCGGTGATCCGCCTTATCCGTCCCCGCGCATCCGGCTGCACAGACCCCGGGGGCCCGCCGAGATCCGCAGATCAGAACTGACGTCGCGGCGCTGGTGCGGCAAACGTCCTATGGACAGTCTGCTGTTGCGCGCTCTGAAGTCAGTAGATAAAACTAATAAAATCATAAAAGAAAAATAGCTTCAGGGCTGCTAAGCAGCCCCCCTGCGTTAACAGTGACCCGACTCCGGCCGGGCACCAACGAAACTGAGGTGCCTCTGACTTGGGGGTGGGGTATAGGATGGACCGGTGCATCCTGGGAGCTGAAAGCTTTAACTGCGTGATGTCCGGATTCAGTTCCATCACCTACACCCCAAGGTCTCCTGTGGAGCTTATGGACCCTGAAGAAGAAAAATAAAAAAAGTGAATGTGACTCAGGTTTGGGCCCCCTTACAAGTACAGACTGGGTATGGAAATCATAGCTTCCTTAGGGGACCTAATAGTTCCTGTGCAGTAAGATTCCCCTGAATGCCCAGAACACATACAGCTATGTTGATCTTAATGGTCTGTCCCTCCTTGAAGCCGAGATCCAGTTTGGGTCCCGGGTCCGGGTTCTGGGCCTGTTTTGCAAACTCTGTCTGTTGCTTCACCCACCTGACAAAAGATGAGAAGAGAACAGTGTAAGTGTCAGACGGACAGACAATGACTATACAGAGGTCCTACAGCAATCACATTGCGGAAACAAAATGCTAAACATTGCACAAAACTGCTGCCGCGGACAATTGTTCAATCCCTCCTTAGCTCATTCCGGGAAGGGGAACATCCTGTAACACTGTGGGATGTTTCTGGGTGCCACATCTGATGAAGGGGCCACATGCTGGGATCCTGCCGACGTTTACACAAATTCAGAGTATGCATCTAGCAATATATAACTGATGGATGACGGAGCACGTATAACTCTACTGCCAACCAGTGACATCATTAAACGCCATGACGAAGGAGGAACCGGTACCCGTTCTGCTTTGCTCTGAGTCAGGGAAAAGCTGGCATGTAGCGGCTGGCATGTAGTTAGTATATTTACATTACATAGGGAAAGAGTGGAAAATGGTCAACTGTGTTACCAATGCCATAAGGAGTTAAACTATACAGGAGGACATAAATGGACAGAGCCCTGATTTTTCTCTCTTTCATGTAATGCTAACACTATTTGTATTAATGCTATAAATGTCCTGTAGATGAAATAAAACCCCTGCAGTATGCACGGCGTCCGGCTCCCAGAGAGGAGAGACACGTATTATAGAGAACGCTGTGTGTACTCCGCCACAATCCTAATGTCAGGGGGTCTCTACCTCTGACACATCCTCCCCGGCCGCTATCTGCTGCTGGGACTGCACAAGGTTGTCCCTCGGGCTTCCCTCGCTCTGCACCTCTTCCCCTAGGGAAGCAACGCGAGTATTCGGCCTCCTGTAACACCTGTATGCTGACGACACCCCTCTTCCTCTGATCTGTCCCCTTCTGTACTATCTCATGTAACCAAATGTCTCTGCTATATGTTCCAACAGTACCTACAGCTCAAAATGTCCAGAACAGAGCTCATCTTTCGAGACTCACTCACCCCTCTGGGCACAGCTGTGTAATTATTACATTAGATTGTAAGCTCTTGTGCACCCCCCCTCTCCTCTTTGCCAACCTTATATGTCACTTTTTAAAATGTATACCCACACTGCCCTGCACCACAATACTTTACAAATCTGCTTAAATAATAATTTCCAGGTTTACATCTATATACAAAGTAACGTCTGATTCTAAACAACATCGCAGGGATATAGGACAAATGTCCCGTCACGCGCTGGGCTTATAGGTGCTGTATAAACTCACTTGAAGTGATCCTGCAGCGCTACATTGAAGTCAAACGCATCACCTCTGTCAGCGAATCCAACGCCGATAAACGCCCGGCGCCCTAACAGGGGGAGAAGCAGGAGGCGTGTAAGAGTATGAGGAGTGATAACGTAGAAACACCAACCGCGGAGCGTTCCACTCACCGTTCCCATCCTCAATGCAGATGACAAAATAACGGCTGGAGTCAGTGACGCTTTCAACTGCTATCCCAGGAAACTGCTCCACCGGGGCCTGAGCGAAGAGCTCTCCTGCGGGGAGAGAGGAGGAGCATAAAACGCGGGACCACGATTCATATAACGCTAGAACAATAATACTATAGAGGAGAGATACAATAAGGCACTCTGATCCAATGAAAACACATTAAATGCCCAGAGTTGGCTGTGCACCAATTGAACTACATTAAATTTTTCTAACATAGAACCTTTCCTTATATACAACAAGGAAAATAATATATTATACATAAATCAAAGTTACAGTAACACCATCACTACTGAGAACTGTAGAGGTCCAAATGGCAGGAGGGAGGATTTACCTAAATGTCAAACCCCCTTTAGTTGCTGTCAGACCCTAGAGAGGGTGTGATGTGATGTCATTGTAACATTATTTAAAAATTAGGAAAGAGAGAACTTCTAATGCTTTCCTCCCTATCTCCTACATACCGGCACTCACAGACCCAGGGGATCATCAAAGAAAATATCTCTGCACTGCAGAAGTGATTACATTCCAGAAACTTCGGAGGGAACCAGCTACTAGATGGTTCGATTAGTCTTTCGCCCCTATACCCAGGTCGGACGATCATTTTGCACGTCAGGACCGCTGCGGACCTCCACCAGAGTTTCCTCTGGCTTCGCCCTGCCCAGGCATAGTTCACCATCTTTCGGATATAGTAATATTTCCCTACCGTGGCTAGGCACACTTATCTGAAAGAGCATAATCTCCTCTATCCAATCATGTGGTTATTCTCTGGGCATTATCAGACAATATCAACCTGTGCTACAGAAATTCTAGTAGAGCCAGCGGATAGTGCATGGCACATATCATGCCCAGGATCTCCCCCCATCCTGGCACATACACACAGAATGGGCCTCCTTAGTAGGTATTGTCTGGTGACCACAGTAGGAGGTTATAATGCCCAGATCTCCCCCCATCCTGGCACATACACACAGAATGGGCCTCCTTAGTAGGTATTGTCTGGTGACCACAGTAGGTGGTTATAATGCCCATATCTCCCCCCATCCTGGCACATACACACAGGATGGGCCTCCTTAGTAGGTATTGTCTGGTGACCACAGTAGGTGGTTATAATGCCCAGATCTCCCCCCATCCTGGCACATATACACAGAATGGGCCTCCTTAGTAGGTATTGTCTGGTGACCACAGTAGGAGGTTATAATGCCCATATCTCCCCCCATCCTGGCACATACACACAGAATGGGCCTCCTTAGTAGGTATTGTCTGGTGACCACAGTAGGAGGTTATAATGCCCATATCTCCCCCCATCCTGGCACATACACACAGAATGGGCCTCCTTAGTAGGTATTGTCTGGTGACCACAGTAGGAGGTTATAATGCCCAGATCTCCCCCCATCCTGGCACATATACACAGAATGGGCCCCCTTAGTAGGTATTGTCTGGTGACCACAGTAGGAGGTTATAATGCCCAGATCTCCCCCCATCCTGGCACATACACACAGAATGGGCCTCCTTAGTAGGTATTGTCTGGTGACCACAGTAGGTGGTTATAATGCCCATATCTCCCCCCATCCTGGCACATACACACAGGATGGGCCTCCTTAGTAGGTATTGTCTGGTGACCACAGTAGGAGGTTATAATGCCCATATCTCCCCCCATCCTGGCACATACACACAGAATGGGCCTCCTTAGTAGGAATTGTCTGGTGACCACAGTAGGTGGTTATAATGCCCAGATCTCCCCCCATCCTGGCACATATACACAGAATGGGCCTCCTTAGTAGGTATTGTCTGGTGACCACAGTAGGAGGTTATAATGCCCATATCTCCCCCCATCCTGGCACATACACACAGAATGGGCCTCCTTAGTAGGTATTGTCTGGTGACCACAGTAGGAGGTTATAATGCCCATATCTCCCCCCATCCTGGCACATACACACAGAATGGGCCTCCTTAGTAGGTATTGTCTGGTGACCACAGTAGGAGGTTATAATGCCCAGATCTCCCCCCATCCTGGCACATATACACAGAATGGGCCCCCTTAGTAGGTATTGTCTGGTGACCACAGTAGGAGGTTATAATGCCCAGATCTCCCCCCATCCTGGCACATACACACAGAATGGGCCTCCTTAGTAGGTATTGTCTGGTGACCACAGTAGGTGGTTATAATGGCCATATCTCCCCCCATCCTGGCACATACACACAGGATGGGCCTCCTTAGTAGGTATTGTCTGGTGACCACAGTAGGAGGTTATAATGCCCATATCTCCCCCCATCCTGGCACATACACACAGAATAGGCCTCCTTAGTAGGTATTGTCTGGTGACCACAGTAGGTTATAATGCCCAGATCTCCCCCCATCCTGGCACATACACAGAATGGGCCCCCTTAGTAGGTATTGTCTGGTGACCACAGTAGGAGGTTATAATGCCCAGATCTCCCCCCATCCTGGCACATATACACAGAATGGGCCCCCTTAGTAGGTATTGTCTGGTGACCACAGTAGGAGGTTATAATGCCCATATCTCCCCCCATCCTGGCACATACACACAGGATGGGCCTCCTTAGTAGGTATTGTCTGGTGACCACAGTAGGAGGTTATAATGCCCATATCTCCCCCCATCCTGGCACATACACACAGGATGGGCCTCCTTAGTAGGTATTGTCTGGTGACCACAGTAGGAGGTTATAATGCCCAGATCTCCCCCCATCCTGGCACATACACACAGAATGGGCCTCCTTAGTAGGTATTGTCTGGTGACCACAGTAGGTTATAATGCCCAGATCTCCCCCCATCCTGGCACATACACACAGAATGGGCCTCCTTAGTAGGTATTGTCTGGTGACCACAGTAGGAGGTTATAATGCCCAGATCTCCCCCCCATCCTGGCACATACACACAGGATGGGCCTCCTTAGTAGGTATTGTCTGGTGACCACAGTAGGAGGTTATAATGCCCATATCTCCCCCCATCCTGGCACATACACACAGGATGGGCCTCCTTAGTAGGTATTGTCTGGTGACCACAGTAGGAGGTTATAATGCCCAGATCTCCCCCCATCCTGGCACATACACACAGGATGGGCCTCCTTAGTAGGTATTGTCTGGTGACCACAGTAGGAGGTTATAATGCCCATATCTCCCCCCATCCTGGCACATACACACAGAATGGGCCTCCTTAGTAGGTATTGTCTGGTGACCACAGTAGGAGGTTATAATGCCCAGATCTCCCCCCATCCTGGCACATACACACAGAATGGGCTCCCTTAGTAGGTATTGTCTGGTGACCACAGTAGGAGGTTATAATGCCCAGATCTCCCCCCATCCTGGCACATATACACAGAATGGGCCCCCTTAGTAGGTATTGTCTGGTGACCACAGTAGGAGGTTATAATGCCCATATCTCCCCCCATCCTGGCACATACACACAGGATGGGCCTCCTTAGTAGGTATTGTCTGGTGACCACAGTAGGAGGTTATAATGCCCAGATCTCCCCCCATCCTGGCACATACACACAGAATGGGCCTCCTTAGTAGGTATTGTCTGGTGACCACAGTAGGAGGTTATAATGCCCAGATCTCCCCCCATCCTGGCACATACACACAGAATGGGCCTCCTTAGTAGGTATTGTCTGGTGACCACAGTAGGAGGTTATAATGCCCAGATCTCCCCCCCATCCTGGCACATACACACAGGATGGGCCTCCTTAGTAGGTATTGTCTGGTGACCACAGTAGGAGGTTATAATGCCCATATCTCCCCCCATCCTGGCACATACACACAGGATGGGCCTCTTTAGTAGGTATTGTCTGGTGACCACAGTAGGAGGTTATAATGCCCAGATCTCCCCCCATCCTGGCACATACACACAGGATGGGCCTCCTTAGTAGGTATTGTCTGGTGACCACAGTAGGAGGTTATAATGCGTGCTCAACCATGGATCTCTCTAAAATCTGAACTGTTTGGGAGCCTTGAGGACTGCGTTTGGGAACCTCTATCCTACACACGGGGCCCTAATGAAACAGCTGAACACTGGCTTATGATGGATGCTTGCAATGATGACAATTGGTCTATACCTTTATTTATTTCTTTTTCTATACTTAATTTTCACAATTTTTATATCATCTACAAGACATCAGTCTTACTTTTATATTTATAGGGTTATAGGATGGGCACTGCAATATTCTGATTTGTTTTGGTGCCAAAGGTATTATAAGTCACTTAGAGAGTAGCAGTCCACGCATGAATTAAGGACAATATAGTGTTTGCTGCTATGCTCGATAAATACTATTGTCTATGATGTGTGTGCAGAGCCGATCTGTAAGTGACTCACTCAGTGACTGAAAGAGCCTTTTTATGAAAGGATAATCTGAAGTACTTAATAACACAAATCCTTTAATATTACAAAGTGCTACAGTATTTGCTTTCCTGATTTATGTGCATCACCCATTACTCGGTCTTTAAAATTATTCCGCCTCTGTGGTGCCACAAGTCACTGATATAGGGAAGATTACTAATGTATATCCTACATATATATCTGGACAATTCTATCAGTGTGCTTACCAAAGTAGAGGGCTAGTTAGTTTTAATTAGGGCCGACACCCATGGATGTGATCGATAGATCTCCTAGTAACACACACTAGATCTGGAAAAGTAAATCTGTTGTACACTAAATAGATGTCGGCTGTTCTCTGTGGTTAATACAAGTGCGAGATAGGTAGAAAGCAGTCCGCGCGATAAGATGTTTGTACGATCTGATAAACCACACAGATAGCTGTAATTCCCAGAGAACACACTTTATGTGGTCTGAGAGCACACTTCATGTGTTTTCTTACATTAATACATTATCCTTTATTTATATGGCGCCACAAGGGTTTTCGCAGCGCCTAACAAAGTACATAAACAGTACAAGAGAACAGTGACGTACAGTACAAGATATTGCAGGACAAGTACATGGTATATAAACATTGCTGCAATAGTAGCAGGATGGCAGAAGTCACGGGTTCTAAGGTGCTGTTGTAAGGAGTAGATAGCAATATGAATAAAGGACGGAAAAGCACATGGGAGAAGAGGGCCCTGCTCGTGAGAGCTGACATTCTAAAGGGGAGGGGCAGACAGACAGGGGTGACAGTGAGCATGGGACAGAGGGTTAGGATGTCAGACGGTTGGCTTCCTACTATACAGTATGTGAGGAAGTCACTTGGAGTAAGACTTCATCCACTGACATTTTACTTAACGTGAGGGGTTATTTTAGGAGTCATGTTACTTTGGAATGCCACGATTGTCAATATAATGCATTATTATATATAACCCACCATCTATTAATAAACAGCTATTGAACATTTTTTATTATTATTTTTTATACAAATAAAATGATAAATTATTATGTAGGAACATTTCCTTTTTATCCTGTATCCAATTGCTTTCAGCCCTACAGCAGAGTTACAATCAATTCAATGTTAGTATCAGACCCACTTCCTCTACATACTGGGCGTTTAAGCTGCGTTACGCATCCTTCTATAGAGAGCGCAAGATGGCGCAGAGGCACTGCTAGGAATTTGTATGCATTTATTCACTAAAACAAGAGGGTCCCAATGTAATCTGAGTTTGGCTGCCTATAGCATGGGAATGTGCAGTAACATCTTTGTGTTGTCACGGTCTATTATAGTTACTGTACAGCGCGGTTATCGTGTACTAGACACTGTTAGCGCTTTTATGCCAAAGGCAATTGCTCCTTTTATTTATATTCAATCCCCTCCTGGTATAAATGCTCGCCCTGCGGTTCCAGTTATAGAGCTTGCACGCCCAGCCAGCATCCGCGCACGCCCCATTTCTATCATTTGTTTCTGTTCTGTGCTTTAAAGTTAGATAAGATTCTCAAACTCGGTCCCCAGGAACCCAATCAGTTCAGTCTTTCGAGTCTCCGCAAACAATCACAAATGAAATAATTAGCTCCACGTGTGTCACGGGGCCCATACATCTGCGACTGAATGGCGCAATGCCTGTTCTGCCGACGGCTGGCTCGGGGGATCGTAGAAATCCAACATGGTGTATTTCCCCAACTCATTGTTTCCGACCAATGATCAGGAACGGCGAGTCGGGCATTTTTCACATGCTGTTTTTCCCCCATGCGCTAGCGATCAAAGATCTAAGGGCGCCATCGGCGGATCGGAGTCGGGGAGTTGCAGCGTTGATGTATGACCTGCATTAGTGAGTAATGAATACACCTGTGCACCTGCCGGGTGACCTGGAAAATGTGAACTGTTTGGAATCCTGAGGACCGAGCTTGAGAACCACTGACTTATATTCCCTGCGTTGTCTGCCAAAAGCCCAGAGCAGGGACTGGAGAGGTCTCTAAACACCAGGTTACCTATTGCTCTGGGAAACATTTAAAGGATAACTTCACCTTTAAGCCGCACATCCACATGCCGACTAGGGAAAGACAGAACGAATACGACATCGTAATCGTACCATCGTTCCCCATCCCCTGCAGTGCTGACACTGAACGATATGTCATTCAGTGTAGGCACCCTCCATCATGCCCGAACATGGCCAATCTGTCGTTATCGGCAGATTGACTCGGCACGTTCAGGCGATGATTGATGTTGGAAACGACCAGCGGGAGCGCGCATCGCTGGTCGTTTCCGACATTATAGTGCACGATTAATGAGCGATTGCACGATTACGATGTCGTAATCGTGCAATCGCTCATTAATATCGCCTAGTGGATGTGCCCCTTTAGGGTTTTTAGTTTTATCTCATTACTACATTTGCAAAAAAAATGGTAAAATATGAGATATGGTAAGAACTTACCCTTGTTATCTCTATTTCTACGAAGTCCATAGGGTTCCACAGGATACCTTGGGGTATAGGTGTGACGTCAGTCGCAGGGCACCAAAGAGTTAAGCTTTCAGCCTCCCAGGATGCACTAGGTCCCCCTCCTATACCCCGCCCCCGAGCCAAGGCACCTCAGTTAGTTACCAAGCCATAGGCCGGAGGAGGAGAAGGAAGAGAGAGAACAAAGATCTGGACACATACAAGAATCACATTCTCACCAGAGGGAGACGGAAAACCGGTGACCAGAGCAAAGCCCATCTGCAGCACAGGTGCGACAGGGCGGGAGTCCTGTGGAACCCTATGGACTTCGTAGAAATAGAGATAACAAGGGTAAGTTCTTACCATATCTCATATTTTCTACTTCAGGGTCCATAGGGTATCCACAGGATACCTTGGGGATGTCCCAAAGCAGTATCCTTTAAGGGTGGGGACGCTCCTGTGCAGAAAGGAGAATCCGCCGCCCGAAGGAAGCATCCTGAGAGGCGAAGGTGTCAAACCTGTAATACCTCACGAAGGTATGGACAGAAGACCACGTAGCAGCCTTGCAGATCTGAACTGCCGAGGCACCACGTCGAGCTGCCCACGAAGGACCCACAGACCTAGTGGAATGAGCCTTCAGAGAAGGAGGGACCGGTAGGCCTTCATGAAGATAAGCTTCAGAAATAGCCATACGGATCCAGGCTGCCAAAGTTTGCTTTGAAGCAGGCCAACCCTTTTTACGGAAGCCAAAGAGGACAAACAAAGCGTCCGACTTCCTAAACGAAGAAGTGCGGTCAACATAAGTCCTTAAGGCCCGCACAACATCCAAAGAGGCCTCACCCACGGAAAGACCCGGTGAGTTAAAGGCCGGAACAACTATTTCCTCGTTAATATGAAACTGGGAAACAACTTTGGGAAGAAACTCGGGCCGAGTGCGGAGCACTGCCCTGTTCCCATAAAAAACCAAGAAAGGGGGTCTACAAGAAAGAGCCCCTAACTCAGAAACACGTCTGGCCGAAGCAATGGCCAGAAGGAAAACAGTCTTAGCTGTTAGCCATTTAAGATCCACTGAGCCCAGTGGTTCAAACGGCGGTCCTTGGAGAGCCCTCAGGACCACAGCCAAATCCCAAGGCGCCACAGGTGGAACAAAGGGCGGCTGAATGCGGAGAACACCCTGCATAAAGGTGCGCACATCCGGGATTGTAGCAATCCTACGGTGAAACCAGACAGATAGGGCCGAAACCTGTACCTTCAAAGAAGCAAGGCGAAGCCCATGATCTAGTCCCGCTTGCAGGAAGGCGAGAATCCGAGACAGACGAAACTCCCGCGGTGCATAACCTCTCGGTCGACACCACTGGAAGAACGTATGCCACACGCGATGGTATATCCTCGCGGAAGACGGTTTCCGAGCTCGTAACATGGTCCGCACCACCGAGCTGGAAAACCCCCGGGACCTCAGCATGGCCGTCTCAACAGCCACGCCGTCAAAGACAGCCGAGTCAGGTCCGGGTGAAGGCAAGGACCCTGAGACAGAAGGTCCGGTCGTAGCGGCAACCGCAGAGGAATGTCCACGGACAGACCCTGAAGGTCTGAGAACCAGTGCCGTCTGGGCCACGCGGGAGCTATCAACAGGAGCGTCCCTCCTTCCTGTTTGAATTTCCGGATTACCCGTGGAAGAAGGGAGACCGGAGGGAACAGGTATGCGAACCGGAACGTCCACCGGACGGACAGAGCATCCACCAGAGACGCCCCTTCGTCTCTTGTGCGAGACCCGTACACCGGCAACTTGTTGTTGTGCCGGGACGCCATGAGGTCGATTTCTGGAAGACCCCACCTGTCCACCAGTAGTTGAAAAACGTCCGGGTGCAGGGACCATTCCCCCGGATGAACGTCCTGGCGACTTAGAAAGTCCGCCTCCCAATTGAGCACTCCCGGGATGAAGACCGCTGATATGGCCGGAAGATTGCGCTCCGCCCAAACCAGGATCCGAGAGACCTCTACGAGAGCCGCCCGACTGCGAGTTCCTCCTTGCCTGTTTATGTAGGCCACGGTGGTAGCGTTGTCCGACTGGACCTGCACCGGGCGACCCTGGAGAAACCGCTGTGCCTGCTGGAGAGCATTGAAGACCGCACGGAGTTCCAAGATATTTATTGGAAGCTCCGCTTCTGTCGGCGTCCACCTGCCCTGGAACAAGTGTGGACCCGAAACTGCTCCCCAGCCCCGAAGACTGGCGTCCGTTGTCAACAGGACCCAATTTGGAACCCAGAACGGACGTCCCTTGTTGAGGTGGGTCGTCTGTAACCACCACGTAAGGACACCCGGCGGCTGTGCAGACAACTGCGCACCCTTGACTGTAAAGCAGAGATCTTGTCCTCCGTCACGAAGATCCTTTGCTGTCCCGAGTCCAATAAGGCTCCAAGATGCAGAATCCTCCGAGACGGGATTAGAGTGGACTTCTGCCAGTTGATTAGCCAGCCGTGCCGTTGCAGCAGTGCAATGGTCAGGTCCAAGTGGCGTAACAGGAGCTCTGGAGATCCTGCCACCAATAACAGGTCGTCCAAATACGGCAACATGCGGACTCCCTGCAGCCGCAGAGAAGCCGCCATGACCGCCATCACCTTGGTGAAAACACGTGGTGCTGTTGCCAGGCCAAAAGGTAACGCCCGAAACTGGAAGTGGTCGCTGCTGATTGCAAACCTGAGGAACTGTTGATGGCGCCAAAGAATAGGGACATGCAGGTAAGCGTCCTGTATGTCCAATGACACCAAGTAGTCCCCAGGTTCCAGCGCCAGAATGATGGACCGTAGGGTCTCCATCCGAAACTTCGGGACCCGCAAAGACTTGTTGAGTGCTTTGAGGTTGAGAATCGGACGATATGACCCATTGGGTTTCTGTACCAAAAATAGATTTGAATAGAAATCCTGGCCCCTCTGGGAGAATGGAACCGCCACTATAACTCCAGCCTGGAGCATAGTGTGCAATACCTTCCGCAGCTCCGTAGCCTTGTTCCGGTCTGATGGGAGACCCGTGGTGAAGAAGCGAGCCGGGGGTCTGTGCCGGAAGGAAAGGGCGTATCCGTGGGAAACCACCTCCAGAACCCAAGTGTCTGTCGTAGTGGTCGACCAACACTGGGCGAACTGTAGCAGGCGGCCTCCCACCCTGGGATCCCCCAAAGGGAGGCCCGGACCGTCAGGCCGCAGGCTTGTCATCTGGCTTGGGGGCCGGACGTCTGGTACTCCATGCCTGCTTCCGGGGCTTGACCGATTTCTTAGGGCCAGCCTGTCGAGGAAACGACTGTGGTTTGGGCCTGCCCTGGGCCCTAGATGACCGAAAGGACGATGGTCCCGAACCAGAAGGAGCAGCGGCCGACGGGAGACAGGCAGATTTGGCTGCCGCCAGCGTGGCCACAATCTTATCCAGATCCGGACCGAAGAGAACTTCTCCGGTAAACGGCAACGCTTCCAGACCTTTCTTGGAATCTGCGTCCGCCTTCCAGGATCGCAGCCACAAGGTGCGACGAGCAGCTACCGCTGCTGAAGAAATTCTAGACACCAGAGTACTAATGTCTAGAGCCGCCTCGTTGATGTAGGTGGCCGAATCACGGAGATTGCCAATCAACTCCGCCTGATCGGCCGGACAGTCGGATTCAAAAGAAGCCTCTAATGAATCCGCCCAGCGCTCCATCGCTCTGGCAACCCAGCAAATGGCCATAGCCGGCCGGGCTGCCCCCCCTGCAAGGGAATAAGCGGACTTCAGGCAGATTTCTACCTTGCGGTCCGTAGCATCCTTAAGGGAGGACATGGATGGCATCGGCAATGTGGCACTACGGACAAGACGGGTCACGTGAGAATCCACCTGTGGAGGGGATTCCCACTTCGCAAAATAATTATCCGCGAACGGATAAGCCACCGCCAGGCGTCTCTGCGGCTGGTATCTTTTGCCAGGTTGTTTCCACGCCTCCTCTAAATGGTCCACCAACTGACCCGAAAGAGGAAAGACTGTGGCATCGCCCTTCACATCTTTGAAAAAGGCATACTTAGATTTAGCCGCTGGGGGAACTTCGTCCTCAATCACCAAGGCTGTGCGGACCGCCCGAATAAGTCCAGGAATATATACTTTGGACTTAGCATCAGCGTCCTTAGTATGGAGAGGTTCCTGATCGTAAGGATCTAGAATCTCCCCATCATCAGACGTCCCTTCGTCATCCTCATAAGGAGCGGACAGAGACGCCACCGGCCTTTTATGAGACCGCATCACAGACTCCCCTTGCAACACATCCGACAAGTGCTGTACAGAACTCGTCAGGGAGTTAACCCACGCTGGCTCCTGAGAACCCGGGAGCGGGGAAATAGGGAGACTGTGGGGTACCACCAATTGTCGTGGGAACCCCTGCATGGGTGACGACACCACAGACTGCTGGGACAAACCCATCGGAGTAAACGCGGGCTGCGGAGCTAACTGGCCCACTAAAGCTGTTAACGCCTGAGCGAAACAAGCCCAGGGCGGCTCCTGTACCGATGCTGTAACCGTAATAGGCCGCGCCATGGACAAACACTGCTGGCAAAGGCCCTCCGCGCTACCCTCCCCCTCCGCTAACGGTACTTTGCACGTGGTACACTGTAGCCGGAGGGGAAAATCACTTTCAGACATGATGGCACCACGTATGTGACCTCTCTCACCAATTAAGTATTAAATAGGCGAGAGACCACCCTGCAGCACCGCACCGCAAGGGCTTTAGCAGAAAGAACAGGGACAGTAATAAAGCTGACAGTTTAGAGAAGAAAAGATTACAGGCAGCAGCGCTAGCACAGTCACATACAATGCAGAAAAATAACAATTCCTGCACTAACAGCGCTGATCACTCAACTACACAGACACAGGGCCTGGTAGGACACAGCGCTGCATACACAGACCTGACCACAGCGGAGGAGAGGTATGCGGGGGGACCCAGACCACGATGCTTCCTTCCAGCGCTTCCAGCAGCGTTCACCATGCGTTCTGGAGAAGATGGCCGCCGAGGAGCAGAGAGGAGGCTGGCCTGGGGGAGGAGCGCTGCCACAGGACCAGTCGGCAGCATGCAGAGAGGGCTGTGTGCAGCGGGGGAGGCGCCGGCTGTGAGACAGGGAAGGCGCGCTCCCCTGGCATGCATTTAACCCCTGGGACGCCGCAGCGCTACCGCTCTGCTGCGGTCCGCTGTCCCAGGGGGTAGTGGAAGCGCAGGTTGGTCGCCTGGCTCCACGCTGCAGCCAGTCCCCAGGGAGCCCCCTGCCTGGGGACTTAGGACCATGTAATCAGCGGGGACCCACCGCGGGACCCTGCTGCTTACCTCTGTCCCCCTTGAATCCGGCCATGGTCCGGAGCATCTGGGGTCACCGCTAGCTGTGACCCCAGACGCCCACCAGCATCCCCGGATCAGTACCGGCGTTCTGGTACCGGCGGGGTGTAGGGAAGACAGCATGGACGTCAGGACTGACTGTCCATGCTGTTCATCCAGTTGTGCAGCCACAGCTGCATGAAGAATAAGCTTCAGGGGCTCTTCTAGCCCCCACTCCAACAGGTGCACCCGACTCCGGCCGGGCACCAAACTAAACTGAGGTGCCTTGGCTCGGGGGCGGGGTATAGGAGGGGGACCTAGTGCATCCTGGGAGGCTGAAAGCTTAACTCTTTGGTGCCCTGCGACTGACGTCACACCTATACCCCAAGGTATCCTGTGGATACCCTATGGACCCTGAAGTAGAAATATCAATACTGTGCAATCGCTGCTGTGTTTGGTACACCTCGTCACAGTACATATCTAACATTTAAGTATCCTGTAGTACAGCAGTCAGCAAAGCGTTGATTGAGATCGACTGGTCAACCACAGACACTCAACCAGTCGATCGCATTGGCTCGTCCAGCAGCATCCAATAAGAATCAGTGTGAAGCGTATTGGCTGCTGCTCCAAATTCACAGATGGGGTGCTGAAGCCGCGGCTGCCATGTTTACTTGCAGTCAGGGGTCCGTCAGCAGCCAATAAGAATCAGGGTGATCCTTATTGGTTAGCTCAGCTGTGCCAAACTGAAGCTGCGGGTGTCTCTGTCGGCTGTCACTGCGATAGCCTCCATTCGGGTCACACCTTGATAAAGATTAAAATGCATTGGTGGAGGATCTTGAATTTCTGGTACCCCTGTTCCAATCCCATTGGTGACATCTGCTGGGACTTCATTTGACTGAGCAGCATTGGGGACCAGTTTATTGTTGGGACAGAGTAGGAAAGTGCAGGCTCGGATTAGTTCGGATATGCATGCCGGGTTCTGATTTTTCCCTCCAAAAAACGGGGCTCAGAAACAGGCAAAACGTCATCTTTCATGGACAAATCATCATTCCTGGATAAAAGTCCAGGAATGATGATGTTTGTCCATGAAAGATGACGTTTTGCCTCTTTCCGAGCCCCGTTTTCTGGAGGGAGAAATCCGAACCCGGCGTGCATATCCGAACTAATCCGAGCCTGCACATCCCTAGTACAGAGGAAACCAAATGTATCCCTTTGTTTACTTTGGAATTACTCTGGAGCAGTGGTGTCAAACTCGGGCCCTCCATCTGCTGTGGGACTACATATCCCAGCATGCAATGCCACAGTTTTAGCATGCCCTAATAGCAAAACTCTGGCAGTGCATGCTGGGATGTGTAGTTCCACTGCAGCTCAAGGGCCCGAGTTTGACACCACTGCTCTGGAGTAAAGTTTAAGAAACTGACGGCATTATGTGGTGCTAAGGACCACGGTTGTTTGGATATGGTATCAAACCCATCCCACACTCTTATTTAAGGCTTTTAGGGTGAGTGCACCTAGTGAATGGTTATATACACAATATTGCACGATTATGTTTTATTCTGTTACATGTAGCGAGCGGCCTGTGATATTGCCGAGGCAGAAGTGAGTTGCTCCCTTCATCTTCTCACTTGGTGAAGGTGTTTTAGCAATAACTAGGGGGATTTTATTACTATTTTATTCATTGTTACAAATCTTTTATATGTATTTTCTCTTCCCTTCATTATCCTATTCATTTCCCTATCTGTATGAGCGCCATCTGCTGAGGATATTATTGCCGTTTATCTGCGCCCATCCTCAGGGAGTCAGGTATTATTTTTAAAATAGCATCAAAACATTTTGCAGCGATTACAGAATGTTTAGCTAATGAGCCCCCTTCATACTATGGCTGATATCAGTTTACAGTAACTAGGGCAGATGAGGATGCGGTGGGTCTGGGCTATATGAGAATCAGATATTATATTAGTATTATCTACTGAACTACAGGTCCCAGAATGCATAGAGCAGCGGCCAATGACAGGTCTGCTGAACACTTAACTGTTATTTGCTATTTTAAATTAGTATAGGCGCTAGATATTTTTATTTCACCAAACTACTAATATTAAACTTTGTTTCTTAGGGCTGGGCTATAACAAATCTCTGTTTTATTGATCGGACGTTTAGGACCTGTACAAGGGACTAATAAATGTTTTAGTTTATTCCAGTGATGGCGTACAGGTGTGACTATAATCACTACGGAGGAGGGGGATTCTGACATGAGAAAGAAAATGGGTCTGGTAACGCCCTCAGAACCACATCTTACAATCCCCCCCCTCCCATTTCCTAAATAACTTCCTGGGAAAGTCCTGACGCATCAGAGTTGGGAAATAACAGAGTCAGCAAGAAAGACACAAAAAATCAAAAGTCATGAGACAGAAACACGAGGTCCCAAAACAGGAGGAGACCCATAAACAGCTCGTGATTTATCAATCGCTGAATCTAAACTGAACCTAAAGCTTTTAGTTAGTATCACTGCAGTCCTTACCAATACATATACACAACTACATATGTATGCCGTCAGTGTTACGGTACTCCCAGGATACACAGTATAGCACAGTGTATATGTAATGTCCTTATCTCAGACATATATAGTTAGTAGGTTACCAGTGATGTGGACCGCCGGTTCTATATAGTACAATGAATAGAACGACCCTATAGGTGGGATATGGTAGGTTACCCATGTTGTAGCCCTCCAGCTGTATATAGTATAGTACAGCCTATATAATGTCCCTAAATGAGGGATATAGATATATATTTAGTAAGATACCATTGTTGTGATCCCTAGCTGTATATAGTACAGTATAATGTATATTAGTCTCTATGGGGGGAATATACAGAGATATGTAGAGGGTCAGTTACCGGCGTGACAGACCGCTAGCTGTATATAGTATAGTGTGTGTGTGTTATATATATATATATATATATAAATAAATAAATAAAATACCTCTCTATGGGAAGGGGGTGGGGGGGGTGGGAGGAGACAAACAAATCCCATTGCAGCTGCTATTCTCTGTACACAACGGACATGCAGATATATGCTAATGTCTCAGCCGCAGTCGTGTGTACTGAGACGCCCACCTCCGGCGTATGACATCAGCTACTCACATACAGAAGCATCGGTCGCACATGGAACATCTGCGTTAGCCTATGCGGTCTCAGACAGAGCGACTATCCTAAGACACCGGGCCTTGGAGTGCCACGCATATATATATATATATATATACACACACACGCACGCACTATACAGAGAGATATATATTGAGTTAGTCTGTTACCGGTGTGGTGGTCCTCCAGCTGTATATAGTACACTATAGCACATGTATTGCTACTCTCCAACGGGATGCGGCCATAATCCCAACCGCTGGGATTCTGGCATTCAGAAGGTAAATACTGAGGTTAGGGGGAGGGTCAGACACTAGGGGAGGAGGTTAGTTTTAGGCTGCGGGGTGGGTTAGGTTAGGCTTACTTACCTAGAGGGGTAGCAGTCAGGAAGCCGACGGACGTAATCCCGACCGCCGGCTTCCCGACTGTCTAATCCCGGCAGGGGTCTGATGACAGGCATCGAAATTCCGACCCGTCATTACTGATTGAAGGTAAGCCCAACGGACAGCCTCGGGGGGTTAGGTTAGGGGCTCCAGGGGGGATTTAGGGTTAGGCAGCCCCCCCCCCAGGAGGTTAGGGTTAGGCTACAGGGGGGGGGCTTAGGGTTAGGCACCCCCCGGGGGACTTAGGTTTAGGTGGCGGGGAAGGGGGGTTAGGTTTAGGCACTTGGGGGGGAGGTTAGGCACCCCTAAGGGAGGGTTAGGTGACTGCAATCATTAGGTGAGAAGTGCAGGGGCAGAGCATTGTGAACCTGAGTCATGTCGGCGGAACTATATATAATGTCCCTATAGCAGATATATGGAGAGAAATAAATATATATATATATATATATATATATATATATATATATATAGTTGGTTACCGGTAGTGCGGTCCTCGTGTAGTGTGTATATAATGTCCCTATAGGAGATATATATATATATATATATATATATATATATATATATATATATATATAGGTGGTGCGGTCCTCCAGCTGTATATAATACACTGTAGTAGTGTGTATATAATGTCTCTATAGGATATATAGTCGGTTACCGGTGGTGCGGTCCTCCAGCTTGATGAGCGCCAGCTTCCCCCGGGCGGTGATGCGGAGGCGGCCGCTCCAGGACGGCTGGTCCAGCTGCCATTCTGCCGCCCTGCGGATGCGGAGGAGAGCGCGGTTATTGCGGCCCTGAGCTCCGCCAACCCGGTGCTGGGGTCTCCGGTACTCACCTGTATCCCCGGTTGGACGCTCGCGGGGGAATCTTGTAAACGTGTACTTCCGGCTTCACACAGATCACCGACTCGTAGTCGCTGTCCGCCATCTTACTACACCCCGGACTTCCGCCTGCGACAGAGCAGCCGCACCTCGCTGGTCACATCAGGATAGAGCGCCCTGCAGAGCCGCTAACCGCCCCGCTACCAGACGGCTGCCACCTGCGTGCACTCGCGGTACTGCACCCAGCTTTAGGTCTAACCTGCAGTGTCACACTGGCAGCAGGGTTATTATTCTATCATTATTCACTTTAATTTGTGTGTATGGAAATAGTTTTCTGTAGCACCGACTGTATCAGCGCCAGAGATGTATTTTGCCTTATACCGTGTCTTCTGCATGCTGTAAGTCATAGATATGTTGTTATAGTTATTAAATATCGTTCTCTTGCAGCGTTACATTTCGTTCTGTATCGCAGAACCGCTCCAACCTATTACCACATATCCAACTTGTGGTACCTCCCCATGTCCTGCGCAAACCTGGACTCTTGGTGAGTCAAGGTCCCCATAAATCGGAGATAGATTGGTGCAAATCTCCAGGTGCCAGGGTCGGGGGGACATCAGTGAAATTCAACATGTTGGTTTTCCCCGATTTGCCAATCCCGACCAAAGTGTGACCAGGATAAGTATATCGGGTAATTTTAACATATAGAATTTCACAGATTCCCCAATGGATCAGCAAACATCGATGGCCGCCGATCTGCATTTTCAACCGGCGGTTTCGGGGAAATGGCCGGCAGATGTATAGGGCCTTTCACTAACATGGCTTTTCTCCAATCACAGAGTATCTTTAAGTATAGGACATGCGCAATGAACGACGTCACTTGTCTCCAGCCTGGGACTATATCAGTCAATAAGGCCGCTCCTGCCCCTATGACCTATAAACTCTAACTTTCATCTGTACTGCGCAAGATGGACAACACGCAATGTGCATTCAGGGAAGCACCACATAACGCCATTCTGAGATGGTATTATATATGTATTTAAAGCAATAAGCTCATCTTACAGCTGTGGTATAGGTTATGTGGACAATGACGATAGCACGATGTTGACATGTCGAGGCGAATGTTGTCAGAATGTCAAAAATGGGATTTTGAATGTAAACCTAACCCTACATTAAAGACTGCATACCCCATCTTATCACAGGCCATTAACGGACACCACATCGCAGTCCTTGTACCAGACTATGGAGATGCTATGCAAAATTACAGGAACCATAGGAAATAAAATCAATGATTTCTCTGCAGTAAACCTGCTTTTAAATTGTCAGAAACAGTGGTAACCCCTTGTTCTGCAGAAAGCCACGATATAAGGGGCTAGCGCAAATTGTCCCTTAGTGTATAGCCGCAGTCAGCTATGTATCTATCTCACCATTAGGATACATGCACGTGTGTTTAGTCCATGTTGCCCATTCCCTGCATAGGGCTGGTCACACAGCCCGAATGGGAAACGCAGAGTGAATGCGCAATAAAAGAAGCAGTTTGAAGTATTTATTTATGCTCTGTCCAGCACTGACCCTTTGAAAGGCTACTGCAGTGGTTCCCAAACCTTTTTCAATCACGGCGCCCTAGAGCAGGCCTGGCCAACCTGTGGCTCTTCAGCTGTTGTGAAACTACAAGTCCCAGCATCCCCTGCAACAATTTTAGCATTCCCTAATAGCAAAACTGTAGCAGGGCATGCTGGGATTTGTAGTTTCACAACAGCTGGAGAGCCACAGGTTGGCCAGGCCTGCCCTAGAGTATCAGCATTGTTTTCACGGCACCTCTGATTGTATTTTATGTATCGGCTCACATAAAGGAATAGCAGTTTGTATTTCATGCATGTGTGTCTATATCCTTTATATTAATTTATTCAGATTTCTGTTTTTTACTACGTAATTGTGTAATAAATTGTTAGATTTTAAAATTTAGCGCTCCTTGTCTGGACATGTCAATCTACATTTACCATTATTGGCCATTTAGGGAATTTTAATTGTGATAATTGACGATGTTTTCAGGCTATATATTTTGTCAAATGCCATCATAGCTGCAATCTCTCACAGGTCGCAATTGTGAAAATACGCTAATGACTCGGTGACAGCATCTCACATCTGCCGCTCACACACAAAACCGGAAACATGGAACGCAGATCAGGTGGCCATCAGTTTTCTGAGGGGGGTCTATGCTTCCCGCAGACATAGCGTGTCCCCAGACATGCAGAGGCTCTAATGCTGCGAGCAAGGACGCAATAAGTAATTTATACATGCCCAGTAAACTGTGTTTAAACGGTTAGACATGTCTGCGGTATTCTAGTCCAGCGCTGCCCGCAAAGGGTGATTGTGAAATAGGCCAAGCTGTTTAACCCAGTGGGGAGCCAGCAGCCTCTGCTTTCATTGGTATTCATTGATATGTATAGGTAACGGCATCTCAAGGTGGCATCACCTGGCGGTGGATCGTTAGGCTTTTCACCTGACTTAAGCCGCAGGCCCCATAGAGGTTTATGGGGACAGTGGCAAAGTGTGGAAAGCGGGCTAAGGCCAGTGAAACAGGAAAATGCAGTAATAGAATTTTAGGGGTATATTTACTAAAGTGCTGGTTTTTAGAAGTGGAGATGTTGCCCATAGCAACCAAATTCTAGCTATTATCTTCTAGAAGGTGCTAGACAAATAAGTATAATCTGATTGGTTGCTATGGGCAACAACTCCACTTCTAAAAACTAGCACTGTTTTTTACACCAGCAAAAAGTCCCTTCTGCATTTGATAAAAAAAAAAAAAAGAGCTCTGAGTTATACCCCTTTTACACCGCTATTGGCGGGTCACACCTGGGATTTGTACACGCGTCGATCCCGGGTGCGACCCCTTTCAGACTGGAGGCCCGACAAGGCACTAATGCCGGGTCGTTGACGTCTCCGCTATCGCTGCTGAGCCGGCACTTAGAGATGAGATCATCGCCAAGTGCCGGCTCTCCCTATGCAGTGAAAGGGACCCAGGTCGCATCACCTCGGGTTACCCATTCACACCGCAACGTGACCCGGGTTGAACTCGTGTTCATTACCAGAGTTGAAATGCCGGGTTATTTCAACTGGGCCCTTTCACACTGTGCAGTAACCTGGGTTGCTGCGCGTTCATGTGAAATAACCCAGGTTATTTGATGGCAGTGTGAAAGGGGAATCATTTGTTCCAGTGAGTGAGTGAGTGTGTGGTCAAATGGTCGACACAAAATTGGTCAACACTTTTTTTTTTTTTTTTTTTAACCCTAATCTTCACCCTAACCCTAAAAAAACAAAAGTGTTTATCTTTTGCCCTGCTGACCATTCGTACCTTTAGTGTGTCGGCCTTTTGTCCCTGTCGACCCATTGACTGTCTAACATCTGGTGTCTATCTATAGTATGGGACCCACCTTTATGATGCTCAGTTGGTCATATACAACCGTAGCCCAGCGCTGTTATGGATAGAAATAAAGGGCCTAATTCAGACCCGTTCGCTAAGATGCAAACGCACGCTATAGGCGATTATTGCATGTTTGTTCATGCGTATGCGGCAAAGTACGCATGCGCGAGTCACTGCGGTCGGGAATTGTGCGTTCGTAGTACACAGACTGGACGCTACTTTGAGTGACAGATAGTGCCGTTTGTGGGTGGTAACAGGGGAAGGTGCTTGTGGGTGGTAACAGGGGAGTGGATGTGTGAACGCAGGCGTGTCTGGGCGTCTAAACGGTGTTTTAGGGGTGTGCATAATAAGCAAAGAAGAGTCATTGTACACGTCACTTGGTTGTATCTCAGCGTGCAGTGATCGCAGTGCTTGCGGTGGGGATAAGGTCTACCTCAAGCGCTGCGTGCAGCTCCGATGGCTCTCGATGTCACCGATTAATCATACACTTCCTGGAGACGATGTGTGCTAAGAGAGAAAGGTGGGCGTCTTTATACTGGCGTGCGTTCGCTATGCCGTCGCTCTCTAAGGCATAAATGGCGTCCTTACACCAGACAGTGCAATCACGGCATTTGCATACCCGACCCCTTTTGGCTGCGTGAGAGCGCAGCTTAGCGTCCGGGTCTGAATGAGCTCCAAAGTGCCCAGAATCTACATACATATATCTTAATGTGGGAAAATAGTGTTTGGAAGTTCTTCAGGACACAATCCTTATTTTATTTTGTGGGCAGAGACCCGGCCCACGCGGCTGCGGTACTGAAGGGGTTAACCAAAGTGCCGCAGCGCCATTTTCAACTGCACCAATCGGTGAGACGCGCAACATGTTTGAAATCAGTTTACCTGTGCGCCACACTGACTGCAGTATGCCAGCTGCGACGCTTGTGCAAGGGGGGGTGGGGGGGTGGGGGCGGGGGGGGGTGTACTCTGACAGGTGCTGCCAAGACCAGGTGTGCAGCAGCCCAAACCAAGTCTGGCAGCTGCAGCGGTATGCGGTTAACGAAGTGTAAATTAATGTGCCGCCAGCCGAAAAAGCTTTGACGGCTGCGGCGATGCAGTGGAAACGGTGAGTCTGATCTCCAGAATACCGGGGACCAGGAGGAGCCTAGCTCCCGCCGTCCCACCGCTTGCTGTGTGTTGCCTAGCGATAGGAGACCAAGAGAACCAGCTCCTGGTACCTACAGTGCGGGGAGGGAACAGCAAGGAGCGCCAAAGCCTGGATTAATTCCAGCAGCTGTGGCAAGTCAGAAAGCTTGGTGTGTTAAGGTGCGTACACACTAGACAATATTGTACACGATTCTCCAGATTTCGACACATCGGAACGACAAATAGTGTAAAATATGTCCAAATCATGTGACCAATCACGATGCACACACCCGCGGCTCGTACATCGCATCCTACAGCAGGCAAGATCTGCCAATCTCGTACACAACGCACTGGTAATCGCTAAGGACGCACAATAGATCGTTGGTCAGATTGGACACTTTTTAGCACCATATCGTGTCCTGGAGTGCCGGGGAGAGTTCATGGGAAATCACTCACAATATCGCATCCTGAGCACATCGTCCAATGCGTAGGCAGCTTTACAGTGTGCTCGGGACCTGGGGAATAGCTCCTGGTACCACCAGCAGTAAACTGGTTCTAGTGCTGGGATTAGTATTAGAACTACACATTTAAAAATATGGTACAAAGTTTAGATAAAATGTACTAAATGATGTTTTGCTGTCAGTGTCTGGAGGACCATTTATTAAATTAAAAAAAAAAAAAATCACATTTACAATGCAATCTGGGCACAGCAATCACACCTCTCCGATGTTTCAGAGAATTCCAGAGCTTGGTAAATCTGACAAAACTGCATTCCCATAGAAACCTATAGGGGTTGCGGTGCTGTCAGCCTCCTGCAACAGAATGGGATCTGGATATGCTAATTGTATTCCTGGAGCTCCAAAAAGCTTCCAATCAGTAGCCCGGAGATTGCTGTCTGATCATCTTTTCTCCCTGCCTCTGAGATGATAAATTCTCCCAGCAGAAACTTGGAAGTAAATACTTGGGAGGGAACCATTCCTCAATCCAGACTTGCCGACACCTGGGGTGTAGTTACCTGGCCATGTGATCTCAAGCACAGCAGACTGACAACTGCCCATTAGGGCAGAGGTTCTCAAACGCCGTCCTCAAGGCTCACCAACAGTTCAGGTTTAGAGATATCCATGGTTGAGCACAGGTAGTTAAATCTATTTGACTGAGGAACTAATTAAGTCACCTGTGCTCAACCATGGATATCTCTATAACCTGAACTGTTGGGGAGCCTTGAGGACCGTGTTTGGGAACCTCTGCATTAGGGACAATGTTACATGTCCACATGCACTTAGCTTGATTGGTTAAGGGACCCAGAATGGGATTACACTCTGCGGTACTGTGTTAAAACTGGATAAAAGGTTTGTGTGCAAGTCCTGTATGTGTATTCTTTCAGTGTCAAGAAGTATTGTCCTAAGTACCTCCACCAAGGAGAGTAATCTTTTTGAATACAATGTCCTTGATTCAGCAAGAAACGCAATTGCAAAGCTGCAGGCAGGCAGGCAACTTTGCAATTTCGCCCTTGCAATAATGCAAATACAGCAGGAGGTGAATGACAACGCCTACTGTATTTGCGATCCCAGCACTGCAACGGAGGTCGCAGTGCTGGGATCACCATCGCGAAACCATTACTCAGATCCTAGGCTTGCCACTCCCGGAAGACAGGGTCCGACTCTGCCCCCGTACCACCCATTAAATGCCTCTACCTATCATTCAAGGGCTAGTGCGGATGTTAGCAGGACCCATTCTGCACACTTGCAGAAAGGGTCCTGCCGATAATCGAGAATCTGCATTCAGCAGTGCACGCTGAATTAGCCCCAATGAGCAATAAACATCTTGACTTAAGATGCCTGCATCTGCTTGTATCCTGAGACCATCAGAATAGCATAAAATGCTATTCTGCTCTCCAGCTGTTCTTGATCCAGTGTCTCCAAGCTGAAACCCTCTGCTAGCTACCCTCTGCAGACTGGTCCATAGTGAAGACCAGTGGGAATTATCAGACCCTACACAGGAAGTGTTGCAGCACTGTGTCCAAATATACCCAGATGCGTATCCAGGTGCCTTAGGATGGAGTCTGGGAGAAGTGTGGAGAATGGTATTAATTATGCTTATTGAGTGTTATGTGATTATATAATTATGTGGTTAGAAAAAAAACCATAACCTCCCGCCGGGGGTGCCTGACCCTACTGACCCTAACTCACCCCCCTACCCCCCCCTTCCCCAAGCCTAATCCTAACCCCCCAGGGAGTCCCTAAACCTAACCCCTGTAGCTTGGAGTAGGCAGTGACATGCCTAATTTAATGGAAAAGTGGCAGCTGCACAACTTACAAAAAAGAAAAAAAAATGTCAACAGTAAGAAAATGAAAGTTATGGTGAAACTTACCTTTGTTAATTCTTTCTTCGAAGTCCATAAGGTCCACAGGGGAGACAGTGGGGTGTAGGTGGTGGATAGGAAGACCGGACACCAAACAGTTAAGCTTTTGCAAACCCAGAATGCTCCGGTCCCTCCCCCCTAAACCCCGCCCCTGAGCCAGTTTGTCAACAAGCCCAAGGCAGGAGAGGAGAGGAAGACTGGTACACAGAAGGATCACACTCTCACACGGAGAAGGAAGCCGGTGACCAAGAAACATAACCCACAGAAGCCAGGTGCATCAGGGCGTGTGCCCTGTGGACCCTATGAACTTCAAAGAGAGTTTAATAGGAAAGATATGGTAAAAAAAAAAAAAAAAAAAACATACACATACACACACACACACACACACACACACACCCCCAACACCCCCCCCCCCCTCCTCCACAGGGAGACAATGGGAATGTCCCAAAGCAGTTGTTCAAGGATGGGGACACTCCTGAGCCGAGAGGAGAACCCGGCGCCCAAAGGAAGCATTCTGGGAGGCAAATGTAAGAAAGGCATAGAACCTAAGAAAGGTGTGGACAGTAGATCACATGGCCGCCTTGCCAGCGAGGGACCCACAATGCGAGTAGAATGAGCAGATACTCTAGCCGGCACAGGACGGCCAGTCTGCGTGTAAGCCTGTGAGAGTGTGGAGAATGGTGTTAACCAGTCTGTTTGTTAGCTGGCATCCCTTCTTAAGGAATCCATATAGGACAAAGAGGGAGTCAGATTTCCTGATGGAGCTAGTACGGTCCACATAGATCTTCAGTGCACATCCAAAGAGGCCTCACCTGCCGAGAGGTTTGGTGATTGAAAGGCTGGAACCACAATTTCCTCATTAAAAAAGGTGGAAACGAGAGACCACCTTAGGAAGGAAGCCAGGGCGTGTTCAAAGAACAGTCCTGTCCGGATGAAAGATCAGAAATGAGGAGCGAAAAGGAGAGCGCCCTAAATCTGATACCCTACGGGCAGATGAGCCACTGACGTCTACTGAATGCAGGGGTTTTAAATGGAGATTCATGAAGTGCGTGGAGAACTACTGACAAATCCCACGGAGCCACAGGAGGGACAAAGAGAGGTTGTATACGGAGAACACCGTGCAGGAAGGTGTGAACATCCGGTAGAGGAGCAATTCTGCACTCGAACCAGATGGAGAGAGCAGAGACATTCACATTCAAAGAGGCTAGGCAGAGCCCGAGAACCAATCTAGCATGAAGGATGGCAAGTATTATAGAAACCCGAAAAACTTGAGGATCAAGACTTCTGACAGCACACCACTGGAAGTATGTATGCCATACTTGGTGATAGATCCGGGCGGAGGCTGGCTTACGAGCTCTGAGCATGGTCTGGACCACAGAGCGAGAAAAAGCCTTGGAACTTGGAGGGATGTCTCAATTATTATTATTATTATAATTTATTTATATGGCGCTACAAGTGTTCCGCAGCGCCTTACAAAGTACAAAAACAAATTGTATACAAGTGACTTACAGAACAATACAATACAGGACATGGATAATATATATTGCTACATTAGTGACCATATCACCCAGATAAGCAACAGAGCGTAAGCAACCAAGTGTTAGGTGCCCTAGTGGTGAGTAAGAAGTAAATGACACTATAGTAAGGAGAAGCACAAGAGGGTAGATGGCCCTGCTCGTGAGAGCTTACATTCTAAAAAGGTGGGGGAAGACAAACTAGGTTGATACAGATGGGGACGAAGGAGCATGTAGCAAGGAGTTAGAATGATAGCTGGAAGGCTTTGATGAAGTAGTGGGTCTTGAGAGCCCGTTTGAAGGATTGCAAAGAGGTGGAGAGTCTGATGGGGAGTGGGAGAGAGTTCCAGAGGTGGGGAGCAGTGCGGGCAAAATCTTGGAGGCGGGAGTGGGAGGAAGTAATCAGCTGGCATGAAAGGCGGCGTGCATTAGTTGAGCGAAAAGGGCGGAGAGGAGCGTGAAGGGAGATGAGATCAGATATGTATATGGGAGAAGATTGGGTGAGGGTTTTGTGAGTGAGCGTGAGAACCTTAAATTGGGTTCTAAAAGGGAAGGGGAGCCAGTGGAGAGCTTGTAGGAGAGGGGAGGCAGATGTAGAGCGCTTGGAGAGGAAGATAAGCCGAGCAGCAGCATTAAGGATAGACTGGAGAGGAGAGAGATGGGATTTGGGGAGGCCAGATAGGAGGAGGTTACAATAGTCCAATCTGGAGATGACCAGTGAGTGTATGAGGGTTTTAGTAGCATCCTGGGTGAGATAGGGTCTGATCTTAGAAGAGCCACACCATCAAAAGGACAGACGAGTCAGGTCCGGTTATAGACATGGACCTTGAGACAACAGGTCCAACATTGAGGAAGTTGGAAAGGAGAAGCTATGGAGAGGCTCTGAAGGTCGGAGTACCAATGTCGACTGGGCCAAGCCAGAGCTACCAACAGGACAGTGCCTCAGTTTTACTTGAACTTCCGAAGAACTTGTGGAAGAAAGGAGACTGGGAGGAAATAGGTACGCCAAATGGAAGGTCCATTTCACTGATAAGGCATCTACGAAGGCCGCTACGGGATCCCTTGTCCTGGATCCGTACATCAGGAGCTTGGAATAGTGTTTAGAGGCCATGAGATCCACATCTGGGGAGGCCCCACTTGTCCACAAGGAGTTGAAAGACCTTTGGGTGTAGAGACCACTCCCTGGCATGCACGTCATGACGGCTGAGGAAATCCGCTTCCCAATTGAGAATCCCAGGGATGAACATAGCGGAGATGGCATTTTCCCTATGTGAGAATGTGCAACACCTCTGCCATTGCTGACTGACTGAGTGCCCCCCTGGTGATTGAGGTAGGCCACCGCCGTGGCATTGTCAGACTGTACTTTTACTGGTCTGCCCCAAAGAATGTCCTGAGCCACAGTGAGAGCTCTGTAGATGGCTCGGAGTGCTAGGATTGATTGGTAAGGTCATCTCAGCCGGAGTCCAGTGACCTTGGAAGCAGTGCTGGTCGGACACTGCACCCCACCCACGGAGGCTGGCATCCGTGGTGGAGTACCCATTCCGGGATCAAAAAAGCGCCAATCAAGTGGGACATCTGTAACCACCAGGAGAGGGACAGGCAAACTGCTGGAGAAAGGATCATCGTCTGAGACCTGATGAGATGAGGCAGCCCATTCCACCTGGATAGGATTAGGTGTTGTAGGGGCCTGGAGTGGAACTGAGCGAACTCCAACATGTCAAAAGTGAATACCATGGACCCAAAGGTCTGCATTGCTGAGTGAATTGACACTCGGCGACCATGGAGAACCTGCGGACACGTTCCTGCAGTACTGAGATCTTGTCTGCCGTCAGAGCCTGAGAATCCAGAAGAGCTCCCAGATGCACCATCCTTTATGAAGGGGTCAGGGAGGACTTTTTCCAGTTGATTAATCAGCCGTGTCTCTGGAGAAAGGCAATGGTTACCTGAAAAACCTCTGGAGAGTGGGCCAAGAGCAAGAGGTAGTCCAAATATTGGAGCAGCCTGATTCCCTGACGACGCAGATGGGCTGTCATAACTGCCATGAGTTTGGTAAAGACCCGCAGAGCTGTAGAAAGGCCATAGGGCAGTGCCTGAAATTGGAAATGTTGCTATAGGACAGCAAACCATAGATACTGCTAATGAGAGGGCGCTATAGGTACATGCAGGTAAGCATCCTGAATGTCCAGAGACACCATAAAGTCTCCAGGCTCCATAGCTAGGACAATAGAGCGGAGAGTTTCCATACAAAACTTGGGAAACCTGATAAACTTGTACAGAGATTTGAGGTTGGGGATAGGCCGGTGAGACCCATGGGGCTTTTGAACCAGGAATAGGGTGGAATAATAAGTTTCCTCGCTGTGACAACGGGACTGGAATTATTACCCCCGCGTGCAGCGACTGAATGGCCTTCTGGAGGAACAGGGTCGGATCTGATGGATGGCCTGTGTAAAATAATTGTTGGGGGGAGGGGTGCCTCAGGAATGAGAGGGCATACCCATGAGAGACCACTTCTTGTACCCAAGCGTCTGTGGATTATCAGATGCTGGAAAAGGGGAAAAAGAAATAATGCGTTTTGGAGGCTAAAGCTTTTTACTGGGAGTATTCCATGCTTCGCTCATTAGTTCAGAAAGCTGATCCAAGTGAAGAAACTCCACTAAAACCACTTTGTCTTGGCTGTTTTGGGAGCGGGCTCAGCATCTTCTAACTGAAGAATTGATTTGACAGCCCGCACTAAAGCAGGTACATTTATTTTTGACTGAGGCTCTTCCTCCCAAAAGAGACTTTGTGAGAGAGATCTGCGTCTTCTGCCTCCTCAGAATCTGAGAGATGTGTAGACGGAGTACGTTTAGTAGCTTTACTGGGTAGGGGCTTCTCACCTTGCAACATATTTTGAAAGTCAGTGAAGGTAGCCGCTAGACTCTGTACTGAATTAGAAAGTATGTTTACCCATGGAGGAGGCATTGGAGGTACTTGTATCATCTGTACCTGTTGTGGCAACACCATAGTGGGAATTACTGCCGGGACTGCTAGGCGGTCCACAATTGTAGCTAACACCTGTGAAAAGGAAGCCCAGGGGGGTTCCTGAGCAGTGGCTGATTGGCCTGGTGTATTATAACAAGTTGCTAAAAAGTTTAAATTACACTCTGTACCATAGTTACATTAGAGCTTTTAGCACCTACTAATCATCTGTGTGAGAGCTTGTGTACTAGTATCCCACAGTCTAACACACAGGAAGATGAGCCACACAATCCAGCCCATCCTTAAGAGCCGTTGCATAACTTCGGACAGTGGTAGGAGACGTTTTTCTCTTTAGGGTCCAGATGTTCAACATGACAAGAACAAGTCCAGAGTATCACTATTATTACAACATACACATTAGTAATAGACGGCTACTATAATAGTTAGTGGATTTCCTGTACTTCCTTTTTTGAAGGGAGTTGTTCAGGTTAAATTATTAATTTGTAGCCTGGAGACAAATACATGCATCAAAATTCTGTACTGTTATTGGACTGTGAGCAGAACCAACAGTTGGCCCAGGCTCTGCTGGGTATGCGGGCCATTCTTGGGTTCACTGGTTGGGCTGTGGTATGACTAACATTCAGAAGGTCAACAGGTTCTGAATATCGACAAGATTAAAATGTCAAAACATTTAACATGTCAGCAACAGAATGACAACTTTTTATGCTTCTTTTAACCTAACCATCAACAAAAAACCCTAGGTCGATATTCTAACCAGGTCAACCTAATTTTAAGCCAACATATTATTGTTTGTCAACCTATTTTCCATGTCAAAATTCAGAAACTATCGATCTTCTGAATGTCAACCACCTAATTGGATACCCTCCGGTTTGAAGACGGTCTAACCAAAAAGGTTCTCTCTATGAGGGCAAGAAGGAGGAGAGGACCAAGAGGAGAGGGACGGACTGAGTGATGCCACTGAAATCATCCCCATGTGTCGCTTTGCGGCCCGAGTGCCAATACTCCATGTAGAAGCAGAGGGTTTAGAGCCAGGTTTACATCACATGGAGCTTCATCTGTGCTCATCATATCCCATATAACTCGCACTCGCTCACATATACACAGATGAGCGAGAATACTCTTAGAGGGTCTTTATCCATAAAATAAGTATTCCTCTCATACAATTCTAATCCACCAGATTATATGAATATATAGTCCCATAATCTAAAGGATGTTAATGTACTATTGATTACGAGTACAGGACAAGGTCCTGTTATCAATGAGTGCAAGAAAAATGCAAATGAGCACACCTGTATCATGCAATAAATCCATCACCTACACATAGCAAAGGCGGCTATTTTCGGATGGATTCAATATAAATGGTCAAGCCATGCACAAACAGCTGATGCCTTCTAATGAAATGATTGTTACTAGTAACAGGTCAGACTGCAACATCCATCCTCAGTGATGTCACTGGTTCCTAGTGAATGGGCAGGCTGCATCCTCAGTGATGTCACTGGTTCCTAGTAAATGGGCAGGCTGCATCCTCAGTGATGTCACTTGCTCATAGTAAGTCTATAGGCTGCATTCTCAGTACTGTCACTGACTACTAGGGAGTGGATAGGCTGTATTCTCAGTGATGTCATTGGCCCCTAGTGAGTGGACAGGCTGTATTCTCAGTGATGTCATTGGCTCCTAGTGAGTGGACAGGCTGCATTCTCAGTGATGTCATTGGCTCCTAGTGAGTGGACAGGCTGCATTCTCAGTGATGTCATTGGCTCAGCCTACACATTTGGTGTCTCTGGGAGAAAAAAAAAACAAAAAAAAAACTGCAGTGTTCACATCTGTATTCTCATACAGTACAGAATCCATTCAACTGAACATAGTGACAGAAACCACATTTAAACACTGCCCTGGTACTTCAGGAAGATAACTTACTGAAATGCAACCTTATATCCAGAGCCGGCCCTAGGCATTATACGCAAATGCCTAGAGGGCATCCAGGGCTTCACAGCTACCCAGCCCCCCCCCCCCCGCCTGCCACTGCCCCCCTATCGCGTAATGCTTTTCAAACACTCCCCCCGCCGGGGGGGGGGGGGGGATATATATATATATACACATATACACACACACCATAGGGTCCACAGGAATAAGATATTATGGTTGGAGACCAGGCACCAAACAGTTGAAGCTTCAGTACCCAGGCTGCCTCGGGGTCCTCCTCCATATAGACCCCACCCCTAGCCATAGGACTTCAGTTTAGTTAACAAGCTTCAAAAGGCAGGAGAAGGAAAGGAGGAGAAGGAAGAGCAATCACACACCAGAAAAACTCTTAAACAAATTGAAAAAGTCTGTGACTGAAAGAAAAAAAAAAAAAAAATACCCATTGCAGCCAGGTGCGTCAGGGTGGGTGCCCTGTGGACTTCGAAGAAAAGGAATTATCTAGGTAAGTCTAACATGAGTCTTATTTTCTTCTTCAGGATCCACAGGGATACCATGGGGATGTCCTAAAGCAGTTCCCCTAGGGTGGGGGACGCTCCTGAGCAGAAAGGAGAACTCGTCGCCCAAAGGAAGCATCCTGAGAGGCAAAAGTATCAAAGGCATAGAACGTAAGAAAAGTGGACAGAAGACCACATGGCTGCCTTGCACAATTGTTCAGCAGAGGCACCACGACTAAATGCCCACGATGGCCCTACACACCAAGTAGAATGTGCTGTCACCGTGCTTGGGACAAGGAGATCAGCCTTTGTGTACATCTGAGAGATAGTCATGCACAGCCATCTTGCCAGAGTCTGCTTATTAGCTGGACATCCTCGTTTATGAAAACCATATAATACATAAAGAGCATTCGATTTTCTAACAGTTTGTAGACTCCACATAAATACGAAGAGCACGAACTACATCCAGGGAGGCTTCACCTACAGAAAAGATCTGGAGCCTAAAACACTGGAACAACAAAATTTCTTCAGTCACATGAAAATGGGACACTACCTTAGGAAGGTAATCCTCCCCAGTACGAAGAACAGCTTTATCCTGGTGATAAATCAAAAGTGGGGAGCAACAAGAAAGCACTGCCAAATCAGAGACTCTGCGAGCAGAAGAAATAGGGGGAGAGAAATAAAAAAAAAGTGTATTCGCTGTCAACCACTTCAAATTTACAGAAACCAAAGGGTTCAAATGGGGGAGCATGTACAGTAGTCTCTTAAGAACCAACGACAAATCCCACAGTGCTACCGGTGGAACAAAAGGAGGCGGAACTCAGAACTCCCTGAAAAAAAATAAAAATTCTAATATCTTGTAATGAGGCACTCTTTCTCTGGAACCAGAATGACAGTGCAGAAACCTGCACTCTCAAAGTGGACAGGCGGAAACCACGGTCTAAACCCACCTGCAGAAAAGCCAGTATCCTGGAAATCCTGAACACCTTAGGATCATACTTTGTGGACACACAGACCAAAATAAAATGCCTAACCCTGTAAAAAAAAAATATATATTTATATATATATATATATATATTTATATTTTATATTTTTAATATTACATACACACATGAAGGAGCAGCACTCCCCTCTCAATAAATCAAGCAGAGATCAAAGGATCAATAGAACGTTTCAGTACTATCTTCAGTAGTAAAAGTACTGACATGTTCTATTGATCCTTTGGTCTCTGCTTGATTTATTGAGAGGGGAGTGCTGCACCTTCATGCTTCTATTTATCCCTATGTGAGGGCACCCCTGCAGGATTTGGTTGATTATCTGGAGTGCCGGACCTGGAGACACAGATAGATAGAAAAACCCTTTGCTCTTAAGATGGGAGATTCAAGAGCCAAGCCATCAAAGCAAGTCCGGATGCCGGCATGGACCCTGCGTTAGCAGATCCTGCCATACAGGAAGAGGATACGGACTGTCTATTAACAGATTCTGTATGTCGGTGAACCAATGGCGTCTGGGCCAAGCCGAAGCCATCAGTATTACTGTTCCGCCTTCCTGCTTGAAGTTCCCGAGAACTCTTGGGAGGGAAATCGGAGTAAAGAGATATGCCAGCTTGAAGTCCCATCTCACTGCCAGTGCATCCACAAAGGCTGCTGATGGGTCTCTGGACCTGGACCCATAACTGGGGACCTTGCGGTTGAGACGTGACGCCATGCAATCTATTTCTGGCAGACCCCATTTGTTTACCAGAAGCTGAAACACTCCCGGATGGAGAGACCACTCTCCCGTGTGTATGTCCTGGCGACTTAGGAAATCTGCTTCCCAATTGAGTACTCCCAGCATGAATATTGCCAAGATGGCCAGAAGAGGACGTTCTGCCCACATCAGAACACTTGTCACCTCTTTCATGGCTGCATAATTTCGTGCGCCTCCCTGATGATTGCGGAAAACCACCGCTGTCGCATTGTCGGACTGGATCTGGACCGGCTTGCCCTGAAGCAGGTCCTGTGCCCTGACAAGTGCTTTGCATACTGCTCGCAGCTCTAGAATGTTAATTGGCAGATGACCTTCCTGACTTGTCCATCTTCCCTGAAAGGTGTAATTACCTGTCATTGCTCCCCATCCACAAAGACTGGCGTCTGTGGTGAGCAGTACCCAATTTGGAATCCAGAATGGGCGCCCTTTGTTCAGATTATCATTTCTCAGCCACAAGAGGGAGTGATGAAGGATCCTCGAACTTTGGCCCTCATTC
Source organism: Taudactylus pleione (assembly GCA_031769625.1). NCBI lineage: Eukaryota > Metazoa > Chordata > Amphibia > Anura > Myobatrachidae > Taudactylus > Taudactylus pleione. Next base: position 2,560,198 of record JAUIMM010001331.1, read on the forward strand.
AGAGCCGGTCGCTATTTGCGCTCGCTCGTCCAGAAAATAGGGGTGGCTATTCAAATGAACCGTTTGCTGTTTGCGGTCTGTTCACGCCTCTAGGTCTGAACGAGCGAACAAAACTTGCGGTCGTTTTTTGGGAAACTACGCCCCCTGGCCGCTCACATCCTACGTCATGTCCGCTATTTATTTGATTAATCGAGTACATCAAACAGGGTATGAGCTGCTCGCTATTCTTGTGGTTGTTTTTTTCTACCACAATTTTGCGAGCAGTTCTGGCTAAAAAAAAAACCAGTGACGTGGTCAATGACACTGCTGTTTTAAATATGCACACCCATAAAACGCCCATTTTGACCTTTAAGCACGCCTGCGATCGGATCTCCACTCCCCATTTTCAAGCACCTTCCCCTGTTACCACCCACATACGCCTCATCCTGTCACTCAAATTAGCAGGCATTCGTTATTTTGTGAGCACATGAATTTCGGCCGCACTGACTGGTTCGCGCATGCGTATAACGATCCGTACGCATGCGCAGTTGGGCAAACATCGCTCGGAGCGAACGAGCTGCCGCTTACGAGTGGCTCTGAATCAGGCCCTTTATTCGATGATACTGTCCGTTCCACTTGGAGAGAATCAATCTTTGCAGAGGCCTGGAAAGGAACTGAGCATACCTCACCATGTCGAAAGTGGATACCATTGATCCTAGGACCTGCATTGCTAGCAGAATGGATACCCTTCGCTCCCGAAGCAGCTTGCATATTCGCAACGATAGGGCCACAATCTTGTCCTCTGGCAGAAACACTGTCTGTGCCCGGGAATCCAGAAGAGCTCCCAGATGTACCATCTGCGGTGTGGATAAAGTGATGATTTCTTCCAATTGATCCAGCCGTGCGTTTGTAAGCAGGTTGTGGTCAGTTGAAGATGGTTTTGTAAAACAACAATGTCTGTGCCATTATCAGAAGGTCGTCCAGATATGGCAAAATTCTGACTCCATGACCCAGGCCGTCATGACTGCCATTATTTTGGTAAATACCCAGGGGAGCTGTAGGTAGGCCAAAGGGCAGAGCCCGAAATTGGTAATGCTCCTGAAGGACAGCAAACCGTAAAAATTGCTGGTGGGATAGAATAATAGAAACATGCATCCTGAATGTCCAGGGAAACCATGTAAACTCCCGGCTCCATTGCCAAAATAATTGATTGGAGCGTTTACATATAAAACTTGGGTACATTGATAAACCTGTTGAAGGTTTTCAGATTTAGTAAAAGGCGATAGACCCCATTCGATTTCTGTACCAGAAACAGATTGGAATAATAACCCCTTCTCTGATGCGACACAGGAACCTGGATTATTACCCCTGCCTGCAGCAGGGAGTGAATGGCTTTGTGAAAGGCAAAAAGGCCTTGACCGCATCAAATGGGAGATCTGTGGAAAAAAAACTTGATGGACTCTTGAAAGTGAGGGCATACTCCTGAGAGACCACTTCTCGGACCCAGGTATCTGTTGTCCTTTGATGCCAACAATACGTAAACTGAAGAATTCGGCCTCCCACCCTGGAATCCTCCAGGAGGAGGCCCGCCCCATCAGGAAGAGGGTGTGTTATACGGCTTAGAAGCTGGACGTCTCGCTGGCCCAGACCTCTTTGGTTTTCGCAAAATATCAAGGCGACAAACTGAGGCCTGAGAGGAAGGCTGTTCCCTGGCTCGTCCCCGAAAACTGAAAAGAAACCTGCCTAGGACTTTACAGTCGTCGTAGATAGCAGACCTGCTGACTTTGAAGCCGCCAGAGTAGCTATTTTATCCAACTCTGCTCCAAAAAGTAAATTTTCCATAGAAAGGTAAAACCTCTAGCGCCCTCTTTGATCCTGTATCAGCTTTCCAGGATCTTAACCAAAGGGCCCTGCGTGCCACTATTGAAGCCGCTAATGCTTTAGAAGCTAAAATTCCAGCATCTACAGCAGCTCCTCCCAGATAGGAAGCAGCTTCCTGTATATGGGAGATGTACATAATCTGTTCTCTGGTAGCATCTGGTAAAGAATTTTCCAATTCTGCCATCCATTCTTCAACCGCTTTGGCTACCCAGGCTGCAGCCATAGCTGGATGAGTAACAACTCCAGATGACGAAAAAATATGAGATATGGTAAGAACTTACCCTTGTTATCTCTATTTCTACGAAGTCCATAGGGTTCCACAGGATACCTTGGGGTATAGGTGTGACGTCAGTCGCAGGGCACCAAAGAGTTAAGCTTTCAGCCTCCCAGGATGCACTGGGTCCCCCTCCTATACCCCGCCCCCGAGCCAAGGCACCTCAGTTAGTTACCAAGCCATAGGCCGGAGGAGGAGAAGGAAGAGAGAGAACAAAGATCTGGACACATACAAGAATCACATTCTCACCAGAGGGAGACGGAAAACCGGTGACCAGACCAAAGCTCATCTGCAGCACAGGTGCGACAGGGCGGGAGTCCTGTGGAACCCTATGGACTTCGTAGAAATAGAGATAACAAGGGTAAGTTCTTACCATATCTCATTTTCTACTTCAGGGTCCATAGGGTATCCACAGGATACCTTGGGGATGTCCCAAAGCAGTATCCTTTAAGGGTGGGGACGCTCCTGTGCTGAAAGGAGAATCCGCCGCCCGAAGGAAGCATCCTGAGAGGCGAAGGTGTCAAACCTGTAATACCTCACGAAGGTATGGACAGAGGACCAAGTAGCAGCCTTGCAGATCTGGACTGCAGAGGCACCACGTCGAGCTGCCCACGAAGGACCCACAGACCTAGTGGAATGAGCCTTCACAGAAGGAGGAACCGGCAGGCCTTCATGAAGATAAGCTTCAGAAATAGCCATACGGATCCAGGCTGCCAAAGTTTGCTTTGAAGCAGGCCAACCCTTTTTACGGAAGCCATAGAGGACAAACAAAGTGTCCGACTTCCTAAACGAAGAAGTGCGGTCAACATAAGTCCTTAAGGCCCGCACAACATCCAAAGAGGCCTCACCCACGGAAAGACCCGGTGAGTTAAAGGCCGGAACAACGATTTCCTCGTTAACATGAAACTGGGAAACAACTTTGGGAAGAAACTCGGGCCGAGTGCGGAGCACTGCCGTTCCCATGAAAAACCAAGAAAGGGGGTCTACAAGAAAGAGCCCCTAACTCAGAAACACGTCTGGCCGAAGCAATAGCCAGAAGGAAAACAGTCTTAGCTGTTAGCCATTTAAGATCCACTGAGCCCAGTGGTTTAAACGGCGGTCCTTGGAGAGCCCTCAGGACCACAGCCAAATCCCAAGGCGCCACAGGTGGAACAAAGGGCGGCTGAATGCGGAGAACACCCTGCATAAAGGTGCGCACATCCGGGATTGTAGCAATCCTACGGTGAAACCAGACAGACAGGGCCGAAACCTGTACCTTCAAAGAAGCAAGGCGAAGCCCATGATCTAGTCCCGCTTGCAGGAAGGCGAGAATCCGAGACAGACGAAACTCCCACGATGCATAACCTCTCGGTCGACACCACTGGAAGAACGTATGCCACACGCGATGGTATATCCTCGCGGAAGACGGTTTCCGAGCTCGCAACATGGTACGCACCACAGAGCTGGAAAACCCCCGGGACCTCAGCATGGCCGTCTCAACAGCCACGCCGTCAAAGACAGCCGAGTCAGGTCCGGGTGACGACAAGGACCCTGAGACAAGAGGTCCGGTCGTAGCGGCAACCGCAGAGGACAGTCCACGGACAGAACCTGAAGGTCTGAGAACCAGTGCCGTCTGGGCCACGCGGGAGCTATCAACAGGAGCGTCCCTCCTTCCTGTTCGAATTTCCGGATTACCCGTGGAAGAAGGGAGACCGGAGGGAACAGATATGCGAACCGGAACGTCCACCGAACGGACAGAGCATCCACCAGAGATGCCCCTTCGTCTCTTGTGCGAGACCCGTACACCGGCAACTTGTTGTTGTGCCGGGACGCCATGAGGTCGATCTCTGGAAGACCCCATCTGTCCACCAGTAGTTGAAAAACGTCCGGGTGCAGGGACCATTCCCCCGGATGAACGTCCTGGCGACTTAGAAAGTCCGCCTCCCAATTGAGCACTCCCGGGATGAAGACCGCTGATATGGCCGGAAGATTGCGCTCCGCCCAAACCAGGATCCGAGACACCTCTACGAGAGCCGCCCGGCTTCGGGTTCCTCCTTGCCTGTTTATGTAGGCCACGGTGGTAGCGTTGTCCTACTGGACCTGTACCGGGTGACCCTGGAGAAACCGATGTGCCTGCTGGAGAGCATTGAAGACCGCACGGAGTTCCAAGATATTGATTGGAAGCTCCGCTTCTGTCGGAGTCTACCTGCCCTGGAACAGATGTGGACCCGAAACTGCTCCCCAGCCCCGAAGACTGGCGTCCGTAGTCAACAGGACCCAATTTGGAATCCAGAACGGACGTCCCTCGCTGAGGTGGGTCGTCTGTAACCACCAAGCAAGGGACAGGCGAACCTCCGGGGTGAACACAATCGTCTGGGACTTCAGAGACTGAGGCAGCCCGTTCCACTTGGACAGGATCAGGTGCTGCAGAGGTCTGGAGTGAAACTGGGCATATTCCACCAAGTCGAACACCGACACCATGGAGCACAGTAACCTCATCGCCGAGTGTAGAGACACCTGGCGGCTGTGCAGACAACTGCGCACCCTTGACTGCAAAGCAGAGATCTTTTCCTCCGTCACGAAGATTTTTTGCTGTCCCGAGTCCAATAAGGCTCCAAGATGCAGAATCCTCCGAGACGGGATTAGAGTGGACTTCTGCCAGTTGATTAGCCAGCCGTGCCGTTGCAGCAGGGCAATGGTCAGGTCTAAGTGCCGTAACAGGAGCTCTGGAGATCCTGCCACCAATAACAGGTCGTCCAAGTACGGCAACATGCGGACTCCCTGCAGCCGCAGAAAAGCCGCCATGACCGCCATCACCTTGGTGAAGACACGTGGTGCTGTCGCCAGGCCAAAAGGTAACGCCCGAAACTGGAAGTGGTCGCTGCGGATTGCAAACCTGAGGAACGGTTGATGGCGCAAAAGAATAGGGACATGCAGGTAAGCGTCCTGTATGTCCAATGACACCATGTAGTCCCCCGGTTCCAGCGCCAGAATGATGGACCGTAGGGTCTCCATCCGAAACTTCGGTACCCGCAAAGACTTGTTGAGTGCTTTGAGGTTGAGAATCGGACGATATGACCCATTGGGTTTCTGTACCAAAAAAAGATTTGAATAGAAACCCTGGCCCCTCTGGGAGAATGGAACAGGCACTATAACTCCAGCCTGGAGCATAGTGTGCAATACCTTCCGCAGCTCCGTAGCCTTGTTCCGGTCTGATGGTAGACCCGTGGTGAAGAATTGAGCCGGGGGTCTGTGCCGGAAGGAGAGGGCGTACCCGTGGGAGACCACCTCCAGAACCCAAGTGTCTGTCGTAGTGACCGACCAACACTGGGCGAACTGCAGCAGGCGGCCTCCCACCCTGGGATCCCCCAAAGGGAGGCCCGGACCGTCAGGCCGCAGGCTTGTCATCTGGCTTGGGGGCCGGACGTCTGGTACTCCATGCCTGCTTCCGGGGCTTGACAGATTTCCTAGGGCCAGCCTGATGAGGAAACGACTGTGGTTTGGGCCTGCCCTGGGCCCTAGATGACCGAAAGGACGATGGTCCAGAACCAGAAGGAGCAGCGGCCGACGGGAGACAAGCCGATTTGGCTGCCGCCAGCGTGGCCACAATCTTATCCAGATCCGGACCGAAGAGAACTTCTCCGGTAAACGGCAAGGCTTCCAGACCCTTCTTGGAATCTGCGTCCGCCTTCCAGGATCGCAGCCACAAGGTGCGACGAGCAGCTACCGCTGCTGAAGAAATTCTAGACACCAGAGTACTAATGTCTAGAGCCGCCTCGTTGATGTAAGTGGCCGAATCACGGAGATTGCCAATCAACTCCGCCTGTTCGGCCGGACAATCGGAATCAAAAGAAGCCTCTAATGAATCCGCCCAGCGCTCCCAGCAAATGGCCATAGCCGGCCGTGCTGCCCCCCCCCGCAAGGGAATAAGCGGACTTCAGGCAGATTTCCACCTTGCGGTCCGTAGCATCCTTAAGGGAGGACATGGATGGCATCGGCAATGTGGCACTACGGACAAGACGGGTCACGTGAGAATCCACCTGTGGAGGGGATTCCCACTTAGCAAAATAATTATCCGCGAACGGATAAGCCACCGCCAGGCGTCTCTGCGGCTGGTATCTTTTGCCAGGCTGTTTCCACGCCTCCTCTAAATGGTCCACCAACTGACCCGAAAGGAAAGACTGTGGCATCGCCCTTCACATCTTTGAAAAAGGCATATTTAGACTTAGCCGCTGGGGGAACTTCGTCCTCAATCACCAAGGCTGTGCGGACTGCCCGAATAAGTCCAGGAATATATACTTTGGACTTAGCATCAGCGTCCTTAGTATGGAGAGGTTCCTGATCGTAAGGATCCAGAATCTCCCCATCATCAGACGTCCCTTCGTCATCCTCATAAGGAGCGGACAGAGACGCCACCGGCCGTTTATGAGGCCGCATCACAGACTCCCCTTGCAATACATCCGACAAGTGCTGTACAGAACTCGTCAGGGAGTTAACCCACGCTGGCTCCTGAGAAACAGGGAGCGGGGAAATAGGGAGACTGTGGGGTACCACCAATTGTCGTGGGAAACCCTGCATGGGTGACGACACCACAGACTGCTGGGACAAACCCATCGGAGTAAACGCGGGCTGCGGAGCTAACTGGCCCACTAAAGCTGTTAGCGCCTGAGCGAAACAAGCCCAGGGCGGCTCCTGTACCGGTGCTGTAACCGTAAGAGGCCGCGCCATGGACAAACACTGCCGGCAAAGGCCCTCCGCGCTACCCTCCCCCTCCGCTAACGGTACTTTACACGTGGTACACTGTAGCCGGAGGGGAAAATCACTTTCAGACATGATGGCACCACGAATGTGAACCCTCTCACCAATTATATATTAAATAGGCGAGAGACCACCCTGCAGCACCGCACCGCAAGGGCTTAGCAGAAAGAACAGGGACAGTAATAAAGCTGACAGTTTAGAGAAGAAAAGTTACAGGCAGCGCTAGCACAGTCACATACAATGCAAAGAAAATCAATTCCTGCACTAACAGCGCTGATCACTCAACTACACAGACACAGGGCCTGGTAGGACACAGCGCTGCATACACAGACCTGACCACAGCGGAGGAGAGGTATGCGGGGGGACCCAGACCACGATGCTTCCTTCCAGTGCTTCCAGCAGCGCTCACCATGCGTTGGAGAAGATGGCCGCCGAGGAGCAGAGAGGAGGCTGGCCTGGGGGAGGAGCGCTGACACAGGGCCAGTCAGCACAGTGCAGAGAGGGCTGTGTGCAGCGGGGGAGGCGCCGGCTGTGAGACAGGGAAGGCGCGCTCCCCTCGCATGTCCCAGGGGGTAGTGGAAGCGCAGGTTGGTCGCCTGGCTCCACGCTGCAGCCAGTCCCCAGGGAGCCCCCTGCCTGGGGACTTAGGACCATGTGATCAGCGGGGACCCACCGCGGGACCCCGCTGCTTACCTCTGTCCCCCTTGAATCCGGCCATGGCCCGGAACATCTGGAGTCACCGCTAGCTGTGACCCCAGATGCCCACCAGCATCCCCGGATCAGTACCGGTGTTCTGGTACCGGCGGGGTGTAGGTAAGACAGCATGGACGTCAGGACTGACTGTCCATGCTGTTCATCCAGATGTGCAGCCACAGCTGCATGAAGAAAAAGCTTCAGGGGCTCTTCTAGCCCCCACTCCAACAGGTGCACCCGACTCCGGCCGGGCACCAAACTATACTGAGGTGCCTTGGCTTGGGGGCGGGGTATAGGAGGGGGACCCAGTGCATCCTGGGAGGCTGAAAGCTTAACTCTTTGGTGCCCTGCGACTGACGTCACACCTATACCCCAAGGTATCCTGTGGATACCCTATGGACCCTGAAGTAGAAAAAAATCTTTAAGACACACCCCAATCTTTTTATCAGTGGAATCCTTCAGGGAAGATGCCGCTGGAATAGGCAATGTAGCATTTTTTATTAAATGCGTTACATGAGCATCCACAGTAGGAGGTGCCTCCCGCTTAGTACATTCAGAAGCCAAGAAAGGATACAACAATGTTATTCTCTTCGTCACATAAAAACGTTTGTCAGAGCTACTCCCATGCCTCATCCATAAGCTCAGTGAGCCGTTCAGATTCAGGAAACTCAGTTTTGACCACCTTCCGATAGAGAAAAACAGTGATAGTTATAACGCAGACAATCCCGGACCCTAATAGCAGCAGCTTCTGGTGCGTCTCCAGAAGCAAGGACTGCTGAGTGCTATTCTCTGTAAGCGGGGAATCGCCTTACCTGACATCTTCGTACATCCGGTTGCAGTCCAGGTCACAGCATGGCTGCTAGCAAGCTTAGCCGCGACCCGCCGAAATCACCAGCCCAGCTACTGGTGTTGCGGCCCGACGGAGGTAGATGGAGTCGCAGTATATGAGTCTTAATTCAGACGCTTAGTACTGCCAACCCAAAAAAACCAGAACATAAAATAAGAGCAGTCTCGGTACAAGTGTGCATCTTGATCCTGCCGCACCAAACGAACAACTGAAGTCCTATGGCTAGGAGCGGGGTATATATGGAGGAGGACTCGAGGCATCCTGGGAGCTGAAGCTTTAACAGTTTGGTGCCTGGTCTCCAACCATAATATCCCCATGGTATCCCTGTAGATCCCTATGGACCCCAAAGAAGAAAAATATGGTTCATTATCCTCTGGCATCAATGTTACCTGTAATACCTTCCAATATGATATAAATCTTAAAACTTCTAGGTCTGTGGGTGAGCGTTGCTGGTAGCGTGAAAGCACGCCGCTCACCATTAGCCGCCCGTTACATGTCAAGTTTCATTTAAACGCACATTTTAACAATCAGCCTTAGCTCGGTCTAGGAGCTGTGAATAAAATGGAGAGAGATTAGCGATTGATATATCAAATTTATACTTGGCCAGGCGCATCTCCGAACAGAAGATAGACATAATGGGCTGGTCACCTACAGACTGCGGAGGCAGCAGGCTTAGGGCTGTCATGAACCTATCAATGTACACAGAAACAGCTATATAATGAATTTCTTTTTATTAAGTCTATAAAACTGATCCACTTTCAGTAAAAGATCATAGAAATAATTCCTCCCCCAACACACCAGAAATCCTGTTGATATATTTTAAAGGACACAGACAGTCTGCTAACAAAAGTATGGCGTTCCTGCTTGATATGGAAAGTTTTACATACAAGCCTCAAAAAGTTATCAGTAGAAAACACACCCAACACAGGGTAGAGATCCCGGAAGCCAGCACCTGACGGGAAACGTAGGACGCAAGGCATCGGCTTGTTGTGACATTTGTAAGTATAGAGACACTGGCATCCACGTGCGATATTCAGGCTTCAGCAGTCTTTTCTTAATCCAGTCCTTAGGGCACCCTAACAGCGCGTGTTTTCCAGGTCTCCTCACAAAGACACAAGTGACATGTGTAGCAGCTCCTGGGAAATGAATTAGTTAGTAATGTATACACCTGTGCTGCAGCAAGGACATACAGAAAACATGCACTGCTCAGGCACCCTGAGCACTGGATTTAGGAAACACTGCTTCAAGGGATTATTAGAGCTAACACATGATTAATCCAACATGAACAAATGCATCTTAGACTGGGTACACACCTGACCGATGTGCCGACCCAGCAGCGCATTGTAACAATATATCACATCCTGTACACACTATATGATCCGCTGTACGAAGGAGCGATATATCGTTACATGCTTAACGTAACACTGCACAGTCCGTGGCATCGCCCACTCTAATCTGCGCCACATCAGACTAGCGTTCAGTCCTTCAGGTCGCCTAGGGGCGGTGCCCGCACTGAACAGCGTTCACTAAACGTCATTCAGTGCAGGAGACCGACCTATCTGCGAACATGTGGAACCAGACTATCGTCATCAGGTTGACCAGCATGTTCCACAGATAGTCGGCGTCAGCAAGGACCCGGCCCGCACACGCATCGCTGGTCCTTGCCGGCTATCCATTAGGCGACTTTCTGAACGATCAGACCAAAACCTCTAATCAATATTATTTAACCATCTGGACTCAAGCATGGAACTACTTAAAACCTGAACTGTAATGACAGAGCTTAGGAAACTCTGCACTATGTGATGGACGCTGTGATACATCCAAGAACGACCGCTATATCGTATAGTGTGTACCCAGCTTTATACTACATATAAATCAGTAAATAAAAAGTATCTATACCATGACTGCAAACGATCTTTAAGCTGTCGCTACCCTGGAATCGCCAACTGCCATTTTAGGCTACAGCAGGCGCCATAGAAAAGGCTTATTACCAGGAACTGCGACGACACTTCCAATAAACACTTTATGCCTTTAGGTGATAGACGTGCTATGGAGTGTTACTAGTGACTCTTACTAGAAGGTAAATTACATTTCAGTGTCATAAACTTCTCATTTTACAGTACAGAACAGACATGCGACATCCTTGATAAAATATACACGTCTTCAACTTTATTTTGCATGGTTTGATCTGAATTCTAAAAGTAAAATATGTGTCCGAGGTCCAGCGCTTGGCATAAACCCGGAAGATACAGCCTTTGTCCCATAGCTGCCAGTGCCAGAACTGGCTTTCCCACCCCCCAATTCATCAGAACCGTTTGCGCCCACATCCCAGCAATATACCGGTGAGCAACCCCTCACGCCAATTACTGCATCTGTTGTGTCTGCCTTCCCTTCTGGCCAGTTTCCCCAGCCCCCACAAACCGCGCTAGAAGAGGCCGACATCAGACTATAAAATACACCTATAAGCGCAGAGCCGTGCTCTCTGCTTCCACATTCCCTCGTCCGCTAGGGACAGCCCAGGCGTTAAGTCATCTCCGCATCAATACTGTCCGCAGTCTCCGCTGATCTGGGCCTTGCTCAAATACAGAAACTGCCATCCCCAGAGCAAAAGAGGGCTTTCCTGAGCATTGTGCCCCCCCCCCTTACCTGCTTTACTAACCTCATGGGGACAGCAGCTCATGCAAACCTGTCCCCTCGCACACGCAAAGGCAGACTTAACCAAGCACACACACAATCCTGGAGCCAGCACCGGTGTGTAACCGGAGGCTAAACTGTCCCGGTCAGTTAATGGTATTAGATGTGCAAAGAAACCGAAGGATTGTTATCGTTTTGTGTGTGGTATAGAATACTATAAATTAGCTTTCATCGTTAAAATATTGTCTTAAACGATTAAAATTCGCTCATGCGCGTTAGGTCTGGAGAGAAAAACCCCAAAAGAAATAACGTCCACCGTAGAGTGAGGAGGCAGGCACGCACTCGAGAAAATTCCTGTGTGGAATAGAGTGGGGGGCCATGAGACCCACTTGTCTTCCAGGAGACGCGACTGACCGTTATTATTGCTGGCGATAACTTCAATAGAAGTGGCAGTTGCAGGCACAGAACACCGTCTCTACCTACACCCTCCCCACCTGTCGCACACATCTACAGACTCCCATTCCCTTGTTATAAAACCTGGGACAGCCTGTGGCAATGCGCTAATCACAGTGGTCGGAATTACAGAGGTGACGGGAGGGGGAGGGGGGGGGTCACAGTGCACGGGGTTTAAGGTCACAGTGGGCGGAGCAAAAAGGGCATCAAAGTGCAAGTAAATGAGGAGATTCCCCTCTGCTCAGGTCCATTGGTGTGACAGGCCTGCGGCGTCATTCTCCTTCAAATCTATCTGCGCTCTTTGAAACCCTGTGAACCGTCGGGACCCAGCGGCTGCCGGATCACATTATTAGGCGTTCTGTTGTCCTCTGGTTGTCCTCTCGCAGGCCTACAAGAGAGCAAGCGGCATTTAACCCTTAGAAACCACATGGTCGTCACCAGTGGCGTCTCCAGTGGTGGGGCGGCAGCAGTGTCCAAATTTCAAAGAGGGGAGTCACACCAACTGCCACCCCAAACATTACCGGGCCCGGATTCACTGGCAGTTGGTGTGGCTCCCCTATTTGCATTTTGGACTGCGCTGCAGCCCCACTTCTGGAGCCATCCCTGGTAGTCACAGTATTTCAGTTAAATAGGTCGTCTCCGCTCATACAGTATGGTTCCCCCAAGCTGGCGCACACACTCGGTACACCCCGGCTAAAGAGCCAATTACAGGGATGTCCTTAAGTGTCCAGACACAGGGCGTGCACACATTCTGATGGAGCATATAAATCACCCAGTTTGAAGGCAGGCTACACTGTGCCCCTCACCTAGGCTCTGTGGAAGCAGACATTCTGTGGGTTGAAGCAATATTCACGGGAAGGTCCATCAGGTCCCTAATAACCGGAGGAACAAAGGTCATTAATGGACAGACTGAAATCCCAGGAACGCTGTTCAGCTCACAGGACAGATGCCACCACTGAGCACTGGTGTTAAGTACCTGCCATACAGACCATGGCAAGATGGTAGGTTGGCCAAGTACTGGTAAAGTATCTGAAATACATTTCATGGGTGGGAAGCAAAGCACAACTCTACAATTCATCTTTGTGAATAACCTAATTGTATGCATTTTCATACCACAGATGTGACTGTGCAGGGCTCTCACTGGCAAACTGTTTCACAAACCCCATTTGAAAAAAAATTATTCAAAAATATCAAAGCTTCATCTCTCTGGCACCGGTATTAAAATCAAGATGGTAAACGCTTGGTCCGCACTCACTGAGACCCCAGAACTGAGGATGCCACATTTATTATGCGGGCGGGGGAAGCACTTACCCGGTGTACAAAGCGGCACAGACTAAGCTCAGCATCTGGAAGCCACTGCTACTCCTGGGCATAAATCCCTACACACCAGTCCCTACAGTACACTGCACAGGGTCGCTTACCTCTCCACAATTGGCTTCTCAGTCTCTTCCTCGGGACTGGCGCTCCCCAGGATGCGCTTCCTGGCTTCTGCGTACTCAGCCTCCCTCTGCGCCAGCGACTTCACAGGCACTGTGGGCCGGCTGCTGGCATGGGGGTTGCTTGCCAAGCCGTTGCTTGTAGGCCTCTTGAGGATCCTGATCTGAGGCGGTGGACCGGCTGGGAGAGAGTCGTCTTGTATAACCACAGGGGTCTTAGGAGGGGACTTGGATTTGCTGGAAACGACACAACGTTCATGTTACAAGTGATGGACTGTAAAGGAATACAGAGCGACTATCTGCTGACCACAATACAACACATGCAGTGAGGACTGATCACAAATGACCAGAGATCACCTTTACACACCAGCCTCCTAACATTCGGAGTCCTGGATTAGAGCTGCTTCATTTAAACATACACAGCTCCTGCGCACAGCTGCACAACAGGTCGTGCCAACAGCAGACAGCGGCTGCCACACTCACCTCTCTCTCTGAGTGATCCTCAGCTTCTTCTCTAATCGCCGATCTATCTCCTAGAAGGGAAACAGAAAGGAGATGGGATTTTAGGATACATTACAATAATTTATGTAAAGTATACCCTAAACATTCCCTATTATGTGCCCAAAATTGTGCGAGCAGCGGACCAAAGCCTTTTTTTTTCCCTAAGAAAAGCACTATTTGGTGATACAGATTAACATGGCGGTTGTCGATTCCAATCATGGTCAGTCCCGCGACCTGCTAACAAGCACCTGGCCAATCATGGTGGGAAAAGCCATCAGTTAGGAGGCTATCCAATAGCTGCTGTCCAATCCTGGGAGGAAGGGGGCTATCACTAGGAACCAATGATATTACCAAGTGACATCACAATCCCTATACAGGCTGCAAGTTCATAAAATGTATTACTTGAGCTCGCAAAGGGGTAGACTGAAAGAGTACCACCCAGAAACACCCGATGGTGAGCACTAAATAAGAGAATGGAATATCCCTAACAGGCCTGGACAAGGCATGGTGCTCCAGGAGTAAGTTTTGCTGGCAGGGTATGCTGGGACTTTTAGTTACACAACCCCTGGAGTGCCACAGGCCTGCCCTATAATATAAATATACTGCGTGGGTTGTCAGTACTGAAGAGGAGAAGAAACCACTTATTACCTATATCACAGGTTCTCAACTCATTCCTCAGGACCCCAAACAGTGCATGTTTTCCTGGTCTCCTCACAAGTGAAATAATTAGCTCCACCTGTGGATCTTTTAAAATGTGTCACTGAGTAATGAATACACCTGTGCACCTGATGGGTGACATGGAAAACATGAACTGTGTGGGGTCCTCAGGACAGAGTTTGAGAAGCACTGACTAGTCTGCACCTGTAGGGAGGGTTATTAGACAGGGGATAGAATCTCAGAATTGGTTGGATTCTCAGACTGACTCTCAGGATAGAGATATTAATAACTGCTGCCCGGGAGTCTGGTCTTACTCAGGAAACCACACTATAAATAGGATAAAACGTATAGACATGCAACACCTTGCCGAGCCTTACCTCGCTGCACACAGGTATATTAATAGACCCTTGCCACCTTTAATCCCACACACAGATGAAGAGCATCGTACACGGAAGATACATGGCAAAGGCCCTTATGTGCTTTATAAATCAAAATATTCTCACTGAAACATCACTGAAAACACATAATTGGCGTATGTTATATAAACGGCACCAAAGAAAACATGATTTTCACCGTTAATGGCGTCTAACTAAAGGTGCATACACACGGTCAGATTTGTCAGATGAACAATTGAACGATCAAACGATTTGACCAACGATTTGAACTACGAACGATTTTTTAATGCATTAAAATGAATGGAATCGTCCAAATCTGGCTGCAAACATATCAGATATCGTTATCAGACAAGCGGGAACACGCATCGTTCATCTGACAAACATGTCAGATGATACGTCAGATTTTTCTTCAGATATGAACGATTTTTAAAATCGTTATCGTTCAGATCTGAAGAAAAATCTGACCGTGTGTATGCACCATAACAGTACCAGGTGTCCATTGCTCCTGACATTTATAAACATCTGTACTCTACCAGGGGAACACTAAATGGCCTTCAAACAAAATGCAGTTTGAATGAGACATTAGGATAACTAAATACAGGGTCACAAATTTGGTGCACAGGACCAGTTATTGCCTCCCGGAGCCAAAGCACGCACATACACACGACAAAAACAGCAGCATCAACTAGATGGTGTCCAGCGCAGGTGTCACATGACTGGCCCCATCCAATCACGTACTTCCCGGAAGGCCTCTGTTCAATTGCACAGAAACAGCAATTGGCTGCATCGAGTGATAGAATAGACAAGTGGATACATTACGCATAGCAACTAATCAGCTTCGAAGTAGCATTTAATCAAGTACATTCTATAAAATCGGTATATGCTGTTTGGTTGCTATGGGCAACTTCACTCTTAACACTGCTCAATACATCTCCCAGTCATTTCATATGATTCCAGCACTTCAGACATACAGGGTTAATCATTCTACCCCTGTTTTAAAAACAGTCATGTGTTTTATATATTATTGATAATTAGAATATGAATAATTGTGATCGGTATGTTTCATTGTATGAAGCTCCGATATGCGACACCAGGAAAAGAATTAATACAAACCCAAGGTGGGGGCCACGGTTGTCAGCACCCTGACCTGTCACACATCCAGCGCCAGGGTACGGGCCACAGTTTTCAGTACCCTGACCTGTCACACCTCCAGCCACAGGGTAGGGGCCACGGTTGTCTGCACCATAACCAGTGACATCGCCGGCCCCAGTTCTCAGCACCCTGACCTGTCACACCTTCAGCCCCAGGGTAGGGGCCACGGTTGTCAGCACCCTGACCAGTCACACCTCCAGCCCCAGGGTACGGGCCACAGTTGTCAGTACCCTGACCGGTCACACCGCCAGCCCCAGGGTAGGGGCCACGGTTGTCTGCACCATAACCAGTGACATCGCCGGCCCCAGTTCTCAGCACCCTGACCTGTCACACCTCCAGCCCCAGGGTAGGGGCCACGGTTGTCAGCACCCTGACCTGTCACACCTCCAGCCCCAGGGTACGGGCCACAGTTGTCAGTACCCTGACCGGTCACACCGCCAGCCCCAGGGAAGGGGCCACGGTTGTCTGCACCATAACCAGTGACATCGCCGGCCCCAGGGTAGGGGCCACAGTTCTCAGCACCCTGACCTGTCACACCTCCAGCCCCAGGGTAGGGGCCACGGTTGTCAGCACCCTGACCTGTCACACCGCCAACCCCAGGGTAGGGGCCACAGTTGTCAGCACCCTGACCTGTCACACCACCAGCCCCAGGGTAGGGGCCACGGTTGTCTGCACCATAACCAGTGACATCGCCGGCCCCAGGGTAGGGGCCACAGTTCTCAGCGCCCTGACCTGTCACACCTCCAGCCCCAGGGTAGGGGCCACGGTTGTCAGCACCCTGACCTCTCACACCGCCAACCCCAGGGTGGGGGCCATAGTTCTCAGCACCCTGACCGGTCACACCGCCAGCCCCAGGGAAGGGGCCACGGTTGTCTGCACCATAACCAGTGACATCGCCGGCCCCAGGGTAGGGGCCACAGTTCTCAGCACCCTGACCTGTCACACCTCCAGCCCCAGGGTAGGGGCCACGGTTGTCAGCACCCTGACCTGTCACACCGCCAACCCCAGGGTAGGGGCCACAGTTGTCAGCACCCTGACCTGTCACACCACCAGCCCCAGGGTAGGGGCCACGGTTGTCTGCACCATAACCAGTGACATCGCCGGCCCCAGGGTAGGGGCCACAGTTCTCAGCGCCCTGACCTGTCACACCTCCAGCCCCAGGGTAGGGGCCACAGTTCTCAGCGCCCTGACCTGTCACACCGCCAGCCCCAGGGTGGGGGCCATAGTTCTCTGCACCCTGCCCTGTCACACCACCAGCACACATCATGGGGGACACAGCTGATTACCCCTAGGGGTACACAGTGCCTCTAACACTGGGGTAACAGGGGAAGAGGTCCATTATAGTGACCCCTCCCCAGACCACGTGGTGCAGCCACCCCAGGACAGGGGTGGGACTTCCACTCCTCATACCGGGGTATCAGGGTAGGATGATCCCCAGACTCCCCCCAGTCACCAGACCCGCTCTGACACTCAATGCACGGCCCCTCCCGGCCACACACTGCGCTGCGCTCTAGGTAGGTGACATTATAGGCCCACGGAGCATTGGCGCAGCGAGCTCCCCCCTCCCGGCCGCCCCAGACAGTGCCCCCGGCGACCCCTCCGCTTACCCCACTATCGGCCGCATCCTCCCAGCTCTCCGCGACCTCATCCTCTTCCATCTTCCGCTAAGCCCACCGCCTCCGGAAACCAGGCCGAGCGGCACCCGGCCTCACTGCGCCTGCGCCGCACGGGTACCAGCACGCACGGGACGTCACAGCGCGCACCCGCCACGCAGGCTGCCTCTTATTACACCCGGCGTGCGCCGGAACTACTGCCGCCGCCATGTTGCTACACCCAACTTGTGTGTATGTAGAGGTGGTGGCGAACCTTGGCACTCCAGCCGCTGAGGGATTACATATACCAGCATGCCCTGCCACAGTTTTAGCATTCCCTAATAGTAGCAAGACTCTGGTAGTGCATGTTGGGAGATGTAGTCCCACTGCAGCTGGAGTGCCAAGGCTCGCCAACAGTTCAGGTTTTAGAGATTACATGGTTGAGTACAGGTGACTTAATTAGTACCTCTGTCAAATTGATTTAACCAAAGTGGAAAGTAATACAAAGAACGGCGCTTCACTGGTAATGCAGATAGTGTGTGAGGGTATTACCCCTCAAATACCCTCTAAAACAGAAATATTAAAGAACAAGAGAACACTGAGCGCAAAACAAATTAGGCAGGATGGTAATTTCGAAATCCCATAAAAGCAGTAATTTCATAAAAGGTCAATTTAGTTCCAATATATGTAGTGTACACGCCTCTGGAATGATTAATAAAAATCCCAAAAAGGTAAATATCCATTTCCAAATGGATCACTTCACAACATTCTCCGAATCTTTATAGACAGGAAAAAACGGAGATCTCTTCGGTTTTCTCTCGAATCAATAATCCATATACAATGTAAACAGAGAGAGAGCCAACGTAGCGTAATCCAGTAACATTTTACATCACATAAACAGCATTAAATCCAATATATGTAGATTTCTAGAAGGAAATATAAATAATAACCACCAATGAGTGGAAAACAAACGTACCAGAAGGTGTGGGTGTAAGCAGTTTACACCTAAAACAGCATAGAACATGCATGCACTCCCTGGGATCAGGAATCTGGAGTCACTTGTCAGCCTAGGGGTATTCTGCTGATATTCCAACCTTCAATTCAGGCAGCTTGAAGTCCCATAAACCAACGCGTTTCAACTTCCTAAAAAGTCTTTATCATACCCAATCATCAGTTACCAGTGACGTGCGTTGAGGTAAATAGCTGGTATCAGAGCTAGATCTACAAATATATACATGAACATGAGGGTTCATGGGGCATTATATACAATGTTAGGTCTAGAATGAGGTACTTTACAGGATCTCTGACGTCATAAGCATGTGACCCGTGACAAAAGGGGGAGGGGCAAGGTTCAGAACGGGGGGCCAAAAATATCCCCCTGCGGGCTCGCTTTTTGCGTCACGCTTCGAGTACGGTGGCTCGCTTTCCTCACCAGAGGTTTTTGTTCCCCCTCTATGCCCACGTGGATAGTAACACTGGTAGTGGTCCGGCCCTGCTGTAGCGGTCACGTGGTTGTGACGTCAGAGGTCCTTTCTCCAACTTGGATCTAGCAACAACCCATCATACAAAGGTGCAGCAGAACAGTATATAGTGCTGGAAATTTGGTGTGTGTTGATCAGGGATGTGTGGAAAAAGTAGACAGGGGAGGCAGTGCCTCACCTGCCATACACTTTTTACTCCAGAGATTTTACTATAAAAATGATTAGAATACTAAAAAGAAGATATATACAATATTTTCTTTAAGTTTTTCCTATAATTTTTATAGTCAAAACTTTGGAGTATACCTAAGTATGACAGGACAGGCTCTGCCTCACCTCATCGCACATCACTGTCAGTTACTATATACGTGGGCATACAGGGGGAATATAAATCTGAGCCTGAAACGTGGCGAGCGAAGCGAGTCTGCAAGGGTGCAAATTTCCACCATCGGGGGTCAGATACTCCAGCTGAGATGAGATAACAGCGCTGTGAGGGCATGCAACCGCACTTCCGCCCTCACTGCACATCACGTCCAGGTCCTTAGGGTGAAGTGGAAATATAACCTACCATTAAATACATTACCTGACCCTTACCCCTGTAGCAGAAACTCTCTAGTTATCCTCAGATGTCCCCTAGCCGATAATAATAATAATATTATTGTATAAACCAGAGTTTACCAAACGCAGTCCTCAGGGCCCCCCAACAGTTCAGGTTTTAGAGATATCCATGGTTGAGCACAGGTGGTTAAATCAAATTGAGATATCTAAAAATCTCTAAAATCTGAACTGTTGGGGAGCCTTGAGGACAGCGTTTGGGAACCTCTGGTATAAACCATACCTCCCATCAGCGGATCCATCAGCACTGTGTGTACCCAGCTTTATGCTATTTATAGCTAAATTCATTTCATTTTCCACATTTGATTTTACATGTTTTTTTATTTTTTATAGTTAAAAAATAATAGTAAATAGTGGTAACTAAAGTTCCTGCTCCTGACATGGTAAATAGTAAAGTTGCAAATATTAGAAAATATTTATTTATTTTTTCCTGTACATCTAGGGACGGTTTCTGAGCCGCACCATTTTCCCGGCAACCTGCGCAGTAGACTCTGGGCACAAACTAGTGCCCAGAGTCTACTGATGTTGCGGTCGCCGGTCAGACGTCTCAGTCTGCTGCCGGCCGCCGGAGAGAGAGGAGGGGGCGCATGTGTATTCCCCGTCCGTCTCTTAATACACCCCCGTCACACTACCATTCACCTCCCAGTCCCCGTCCAGGAATGCCCAGCACTTCTCCACCACATTTCTGATACCATCCTTCTCGATCACAACAGTACCTTAGTGCGTACATTCCGTCAAACGCATGCGCCGTACGAGTTTTATACATTTTTGCCCATGCAAAGTTGTAAAAAAAAAAAACGCTCAATGACGTGAACATCGGTATTGCAGACAGATTGCGTGCTGCTCTGAATCAGGCTCTTTGGCAGGTGACGAGCGATACAGGTCCGATAATTTGTCAACGGATTTCTCAGGAAAACCCCAAACATGAACGGCCAGGAAATGCGTTTCAGTGCGTTCTCTGCATCGAGTGTGAGGAGAAGTGATGAGGCTTATGGTTCATGAATGGAGTGGATCAGGCTGCTGGTCCGTCTGAGGATATCTGGCGCCTTCCTGGGACAATGGTCTGGGGGTGCCAGCAGGTGGAGTAGGAGAGGGCACGGTCTGTGAGATAAGATTTTAACAAAAATTTTGAGATCAACATTAAGGAGCTGATTCTGAGATGGGAACAGAGCAATTAAAGCAGGACTGCTAACATCGAACAAACTGCTACCGACGCTGGGTCTTTGTACACAGATGCTTCGGATTCGCAAAGACGCCTGTTAGCGTCTCAATATAATCCTTGTCGGCTGTGACATTTGCATGTTTTTTGCACAGCAGCTGAGTATGAGATCGCAGCTGCGGTGGCGTTAGCGCACATCTTTGAATCAGGCGTGCGGCCCACGAATGCCGGGCTGATTTATTCTTAAATAAAAAAAAATACAAAATCTTAACAGGGAGCGCTGCCAATTGGATAGATTACGTACACAATTGTGATCATATAAAATAAAAAAAACAAAAAAATGTTATTACAAAAAAAAATTACCATAAATCATCATATACAAATTACAATACACACCCCTAAAAGATAATAATGATAATAATAATATGTAAAACTACAAATACATTGTTTAAAAATACACAAACCTGGATAGATTTTTACTTGCCTTATTCTTATTTTATTTTATTTTTTTACCTTTTTTTTAACTTTTATTATTGAAGCTTCAAAAGCTACAAAAAAATATATGTAACATTTTGTAAAAAAACAACAACCATATAATATAAATAAAGGAGTCTATTTTAAATAGAACAATAGCTGTATTTAAAATGATTAATGTTCTTATTACCAACAAAGCAATCACATAGCTTTCAAATAATTCTATTTATGCAACGCTCCGCACTCCTTTGCAAGATGTTAGTATACACCTGTTAGTGGAATTATACACACACGCTCTGTTGCTGTTATGCTGATTTCCATGTAATAATTATTGATAATTTTTTTTCATGTGTTACATTGTGAACAGATCCCCACTAGCTCAATAATTGTGAATCCAGTCCTATGGGACCGTTTACAGGACCTGATTCAGAGCCGCTCGTAAGCGGCCGCTCGTTCGTTCTGAGCGATGTTCTCACAACTGCGCATGCGTATGGGTCATAATGCGCATGCGCAAACCAGTCATTGCGGTCGGAAATCGTGCGCTCGCAAAACAGCGAGGGGCTGCTAATTTGATTGACAGAATGTATCGTTTGTGGGTGGTAACAGGGGAAGGTGCTTGCAAATGGGGGAGTGGGGATCCGAACGCAGGATAAAAAGGGCATTTAATGGGAGTGCATAATTAGTAAAGGAGCGTCATCGACCACGTCACTTGGTTGTCTTTTAACCTGAACTGCTCGCAGTGATAGCGGTAAGAAAAACCTACCACAAGCACTGCGAGCAGTTCAGATGCCTTTCGATGTTCCCGATTAATCTAATAAATACAGGAGATGACGTGTGATGCGAACGGCAAAGGGACGTCTTTACAAAATAGCGAGCGCATTTTCGTTCGCTCGCTCAGACATAGAGGCGTCAACAAACCGCAAAGAGCGAGCGCTCAATTTAAATAGCCGGCCCCTTTTTTGGAACGACCGTCCGCAAATAGCATCCGGGTCTGAATCAGGCCCACAGTTCTACTGTCTCCCTACAACTGGATAGTTTTCCACACACTCCAGTAAGGGAATCACATATGAAGCATTAGTCACGTGAATAAAGATATCAGCATATTCCGCTGTTATAGTAACCACCTTTGTACTGTATATGAGGGAACAGTTATCCTGCTCCCTTGTATTACACAGTGGTACACTCATAAATCAGGGAATCGCATGCAAGTTATTCGATGTTCACACAAGTATCAACAGATTTTGAGAATTTCCGCCCCACTTTTTCAAGTGCAGTTAGCAGGCCGCCTACTCCCCCGTTAATGGGGAGCTGTTATTTACAGGGGATTGCATATGCACATATATTCAGTGAAGGTGGTCTCATATAGCAGTCCACTTTGTGGTTGGAACCCAGGGCCTGATTCAGACCCGTTCACAAGGCTGCGTTCACATTTAACCTGCCGAGGTTTGCAAGTTGCGCAAGTGTACAAGACGCAGTGCGCGTGCGTGAACTATCGCACCCTGTACTTAGACGCCTCGCTAGAATGAGTGACAGGATGAGGCGTTTGTGGGTGGTGAGTGGTGACGGGGTGGTCGATGGAAAAGGGGGGTGTGGTGGTGCGAATGCAAGCGTGCCTGAGCATCAAAACGCCGTTTCAGGGGAGTGCATATTTACGACGCAGCGTTATAGTACACGTCACATGGCTGGATTACGCACTCGCAGTGCTTGCGGTAGGGTATGGTCAACGACAAGTGCTGCGTATGGGTCCGATGTTACTCGATGTTACCGATTGTTGCATACACTTCCTGGAGATGACGTGTGTTAATAAGGGAAAGTGAGCGTCTTGTGACTGGCTGGTGGGCATCTAAATACATATCGCACGCCGAGACATAGTGGGTGTGCTAATGTTTTGCCGTGTGATCGAGGAATTTGCATACTTTGGCAGCAGACGGCTGTGTGCGAACGCATCAAGCGACTGGGTCTGAATCAGGCCCCCAGTCCTATGGGATAGTTACTCAGTCCTCCATGTAGACAAGCCAGGTGGTTACACTCACTAAGAGTCTCCTTGAGCATAATATCAGAATTTAGAGAGGTCACCAGAGTTGCTGGCAGGAGAGGGTATGATGTCAGATATGCCCGTTGATGTGGGGGAGGCCGGGGTATGTTGAAAAGGGAGTTCTAATAATCCCTAAAGTCTTTGATTATCTCATAAAGCAGTGTAGGTTATGGACCCATTCTTATGTCTTTTAATTTGTCTGCGAAACACGTAGCCTAGAGTGGGTACCTGGGAGATGGGTTTCCTGTAGAAATGCCATCTCTGCTCTCTCCCATCTGCAGGCTCCCAGCATCACAGAAAGCTTCTTGGGAGAATTGAGACCAATGACGGTAACATATATACTATGCAGAGCCATGGTAGAGGTGGTATTATATGTCCCTCTGTGATAACCCGAATAGGTGAAGATAAGTAATGGTGTGGAGCTGGTGTACACTGGAGTCATCTCTGTAGTGGAAACACCTCCTCACTTCTTCCTTCAGCTCTATCTCTTGGCTCCGACCACAACCTGGCAGAGAGGCAAGGACCCCCACCATTCCCCAACTCCATAACCGACAATTATTAAGATACAAATAATTTATTTAACTCCAATCTAGAAATGCTTCAGATTTTCTTCAGGGAATCAGATGAAAAAAGGCTTTTTGGGCTTCCGGTGGGCGGGGCATCAAGCATAGCCGCCTTTTAGATGTTCTCCTGAATGAGACTGTTATAATCAGATTCCATCCTCCACTAATTTATCTAAATTGGGGATTACATCTACCTCATCATATAGTCCTAGTGAAGGCGAATCTTTTGATATATTTATCACCAGGAGAAACTGCTTTTCCACCGTAATCCGGCTAGTTATAGCACTGGCTTATATGCTTGCTGGGTGTTTGGCGCCAAACCAGGGCATGAGCCCCAGCGCAACCCCATATAGGATCCCTATACTCATCTGCTCCTGCTCGTTGGCTGGCCGTGACTCACCACTGCACTGCAGGGAGACCAGTTAACCTCAGTAGCTGCTCTTCTGAGTACCGACCCCCGAGGCTGTTGGACCCCAGTGCTGCGGAGACTGTCATCCCGGAGGAAAGCCACATCGGAGAAGCGGTGTGCTGCCTGCTGAACATTGATTTCTGCTCTGCACTCTGGAAGTGTGATCCCCTTTGGAGCGCTGAGAGAACCGCTGCGCAGTCACCGCTACGGGAGCTGGAGCCTTACCTACCTGACTGGAGTGAACCGGCTAGCAGAGTCCTTTGGTCTGCCTTACAAGTAATTAAATCTGCACCCTGGAGGAGTGGTCCCATTAGACGGGCAGAGAAAAAAAAAAAAACACTGTGCCATCGGCGTTGAGAAGGCTGGAGCCTTACCTGACTGACAGGAGTGTGCCTGCTGTTGGGTCCATCTGGTCTTTCATGCAAGCGTGTTGTCAGCCGGGCACTGCTCTTCACTCTACATCCTGGCAGTGTGGTCCCCTTTGCAGTGCAGAGAGAAGCTCCGTGCTGTCATTGTTGGGGGGGCTGGAGTCCTGCTTGCCTGACAGAAAAGTGCCTGCTGTCGGGTCCCTCTTGTCTTCAGCGCTGTTCCTTCCTCTACATCCTGGAAGAGTGATTTAAGTTGTAGCTGCCGGCGAGTGAGGTTGCTGCTGGAGCTTCTTGATCCCATGGGACTTTGCTGATGATCATCCGATATCCCTCCTGGAGCCCTGGTACTAATATTGATTGTCACCCCCTTTCATATTAACTAATTACATATTTTCTTCTTCCTCCCTATGCTTGTTTCCTTGCCTCCCTAGTGTATTCTCCCTGCCCATACCTGCCTACCCTCTCGGTTTTCGCGGGAGGCTCCCGATTTTTCGGTTAACCCCCCGCACCCCCGGAAGGGTAGGCACTTCTCCCGCATTCTGCCCACTTCCTAATGAAGTGGGCAGAATGGGGAGAGCTTCCGCGGCAATCGCGGGTTCCTGTGAATCGCGTCATTTAGCCCCGCCCCTTATTTAAATACGCACAAATTGCGGCAATTTGCCGTGGAGGGGGCGGGGCTTAATGCCGTGAATCATTTGGCCCCGCCCCCATCGGGACCCAGCTGCTTCTCCTCCCCGGGTTCTCCCGGGGAGATTTAAAAGGTAGGCAAGTATGTCCCTGCCCCCCCACAAAAAACCTTCTCTCCATCTCTTACACCCAAATGACCCTATATCTTTCTTTTACCTATTTTTTAAAACAGTCCTGGACTTATTTTACGAACTTGGTTTCTGCAACATTCAGCTCCCCTGAGACAGCTGTCCTTTTTAATATCTGGGATCAGATACTTTAGTTCAGCTCATTCACTGATGAACTTTCCATACCCACTTTTATTTTAATTGATTTCATTACTGTGCATATTTGGCTATATTGGCCAGAAAATGTCCAGCCTTGTTGCCCCGACGATAATATTTATGTTTAGAAAATTCCAGACTCTGTTTCGCTTGTGAAAGGAGAAAGTCCTCTAATAGCTGACGAGATTGCTTATAAAGTCGCAGATGCTCAGGGGATGGGTCCAAAGTATATGTGGCAAACGTTTGGGTACCAGATGCACGTAGCGTAGTACAAGTAGTCGTTGTTTCACGTTTTCGCTTAGCCATTTAACCTATGATGTGGCCCCTTAATACCGCTTTTGAGGTTTCCTACATAAGTCCTGGGTTGTCCCAGTGTTCAATATTATCATCTATAAAATTGGACCATTTTAATTTAAGATAAGAACGGAAATCTGCGGAAGATGCTAAGTATGCAGGAAACCGCCATATGTTATCGCGGTATGGATTTGAGGGAAATGTGAGAGTGACAGTGATTGGAGCGTGATCAGAGATCAAGATGTCATGCAAGCGTGTATCATGGAGGCGAGACATCAGGACATCAGCTAATAATAGATAGTCGATTCGTGATAGTGAACCACGTGCTGCGGAGAGATGTGTATATGACCGGTCGGTGGGGTTCAGGAGGCGCCAGGGATCGGATAGTTGTAGTGAGTTTAGTAAAGAAGGGAATATTTTCCATGATGATCTAAGGGGTGGAGGGGTCTTATCAATCTGTGAATCAAGGACTGTATTAAAGTCTCCTCCCATGATAAGAGGGTAATTATTTCTTTGCTGCAATAGTCTAGTAATTTGGTGGAAGAAGGTTGGAGAGTCCGTGTTTGGTGCATAAACATTCACCAACGTGAAACGAAAATGCAAAATTTCAACATCAATAATAAGGAATCTACCATGTTTATCTACCAGCTGATCTAATATAGTGAATGGCAAACCTTTTTCGGAACAAAATGGCAACACCCCTGGACCTAGTGCGGAATGGAGCTGCAATACATGACTCTATCCAGGGGGCACATTGAGTCGGTGCTTGAGAAGGAGAGGAGGGTCGCTTTTTTTTTCGATACCTGGGAAAGTTTTATTACGACTCTGCCAATTTTAACACAAACCCAAATTTATCACAGTAGGCGTCTGACCCAATGGTACGAAACTAGAATCCTCCTGGGTGATCCTCCTATTACGCTGCCTGGTGGGTGAGTGCCGGACATTTTTTCTTTCTTATTTACTTTATTTGTTTTCTGTCTATTATTGGTGTCTAAGGGCCTGATTCAGAGCCGAACGCTCTGAGCAGAGCGCTCGCTCTGAATCAGGGCCCTCCTCCATTAAAATGGAGCGTCCTCCTGGACGCTCGTATAGCTGTGGGTCACCACCCACAGCATATACGAGCGTCCTAAAAGATGGTCGCGATGGACTTGACCATCGCGACCATAGGACTTGCGAAGGAGACCCTGCCTCCCAGCCGCAAGCCCTGGAGTGATTTTGGCTCTATCAGTGATGTCTATGGGGCTGGCTCCAGAAGGTAGGCGTTCCCATGGGAACGCCTCCGTCTGGCAGGCACGCCCCCGGCACGCCCACCAAAGGGGGCGTGCTGTCAATCAACATCGACAGCACGCCCCCTTTGGTGCGAGACCCCGAGCGATGGAAAGCCCGACGCTCGTTGGGTCTCACGCATGCGCACGACGGAGCTCCCTCCGTCGTGCGCATGCGCAGTGTGGAACATCGACCCGCTTGCGAGCGTACTGCCGCTCGCGAGTGGGTCTGAATGACCCCCTAAGTTTTAATTTGTATAAAATTAAATGTTGGACAAAATGGACACAACTATGTACGTAAACATGAAAATGTCCTGGAATAATTGTAGATGTTAAGACACCATATATTGTCTTTTTGAATTTGAAATTTATTTTGTATTATTTTGATGTACAGTGTTATTTGCTTCAATAAAAAATGTTTAAAAAAAAAAAGGCTTTTTGAACAAAAAAATTTCATATAACATTAATAAATGTACATACATTATTGCTAAATGTTGATTATTGAGAGAAAGTTACTCATTGACTTTAAGTTATCAGTCTGGGCAAGGAGTCAGCTATGCAGTTTACTCAATTTCTCTGTCTGAGCAAGGAATCAGAATTGTCATCTAGCAGATTTGCCTCTGCAGAGCTCTTTATCTATATCTAATGCCGGGTACACACTGGGACGATGTTGATAGGATTTGGCTGATTTGTCCAGGTCGTAGAGACATATCATGCAGTGTGTATGCACGATATGCGCGCTCCCGCGGTTGCATGCGACATAATCAGGTTTGGTGTGCTGCACTTCAAACATGACGATATGGCATGCGGTCCCATTCATGTTAATGAAGGACAGAACAAGTGATCGTTTATTTGTTTATTGCATCATTTGGATGTGTACCCGCGGTACGATAAATTGGTCTGATTATCGAGATCAGTATGTATTACCGCCGGCCATATGGCCAACGGTTCAAATCCCGACACTGGAAGCCCGGCAGGGGTGAAGATGCCTACAGGGGATTTTGGTAAGTAATACTAACCCCCCAACCCTAAACATCCCTTAAGGGTGCCTAACCCTAACCCCCCCCCTAAATGCCTAAACCTAACACCCTCCCGTTCCTGCAGCCTAAACCTAAGTCTCCTGGGGGGGTTCCTTACTCCCCCACGGGGTGCCTAACCCTAACCCCTCCTTCCCCTAGCCTAATCCTCCCTGGGGGGTGCCTAACCCTAATTCGCCCTGGGAGCCCCTAACCTAACCCTCCCCCCACGCGGCTGACTGCGCACGCCGCCCGGCTTCCCTTTGTTCGGTATGCTGGGCGTTGGGCTCCCAGGATAGGGATAATGATAGGCGTCGGGATTTCAACGCCTATCATTATACCCCTGCCAGGATTAGACAGTCGGGGAGCCGACGACGGCATTTTGACCATCGACTTCCGGGCTGCATCCCTGATTATCTGTATGTAATCGGATAATATACCTATCAATTTACTGTAAACCACCTGGGATATCAGAAAGCATGGGCTATCAGTGGCGCTCCCCAATAAAACAGCATATAGGATAACCTAGAAATAAAAAAGGCAACACTTAGGGCGAAACATCTAGGATAATCCATTTTAATATGTATAGGCAATAAATTAATACTTAACCTTTATTAAAAAGGCCCTTAAAGGAAACCCTATAAACTATTAATATTTAGCTTTTATTGAGAATATAGAAAAAAACCCTTATGGTGCATACACACGATCAGATTTTTCCTTCAGATATGAACGATAACGATTTAAAAATCGTTCAGTCGTTCATATCTGAAGGAAAATCGTTCATATCTGACATGCCTGAACGATGGACGATCAACGATGCGCGTTCCCGTTTGTCAGATAACGATATCTGACATCTGATGGGTTTGCAGTCAGACTTGGACGATTCCATTCATTTTAATGCAGTCAAAAATCGTTCAATCGTTCAAATCGTTCAAAACTTTGGTCAAATCGTTCAAATCGTTTAATCGTTCAGTCGTTCATCTGACAAATCTGACAAGTCTGACAAATCTGACCGTGTGTACGCTCCATTAAGCTGCATACACACACAACGATTTTGTTACCAACAATTTTATGAACGATTTTTATGAACGATTTTCTGTCAGATTTTTTAAAGTTTAATGAACGATTTTTTTGAACTACAAACGATTTTTGTATATTCCCTTATTGAAAATCGTTCAGTTGACAAGTCTGACTGAACTACAAACGTGAACGCGCATGAACGATAATCGTTAATTGTTTGAGTCAGAAAGTGAACGATTTTTCAAACGATTATCGTTAAACGATATAGGTTAACGATAATCGTTCAAAAAAAATCGTTGTGTGTGCATGCAGCTTTCGAGGTTTAAATCATAGCGATGAATATGGGTTAAAAAGACAACATACCCTTCTTAAACTATCCTTATCTCGTGCTCTACACCTACATTTTATTTAAAACCATGTGTGTTTTATATACTGTGCCCAGACCTCAGCAATGGGCTTTTTTTAGCAGACCCCTCTAGTGCTGGGGCACTGGGAGCCAAGCTTCCAGTCCCCAGCGTGGGACACTCAGAACTTCAGTCTGGGTAGTGCTGGGGCTCTCGAATCACTGCAGCCGCTGGACTCGGCCCCAGCTGCAGCGCTCAGCTGCTGTTTTATTGCTGAGGGTGTACCAGGAGCTGACTTGCCTGGTCTCTCTTTCTGCTCTCAGCGCTGGGGGGTCCAGGGAGCAGGCTCTCCCTGTTCTCCAGCATGCGGTCAATCTGCTTTGGCGGGCTGAGGTGCCGGGAGGTAAGCTGGAGGGCCTGGAGCTATGCTCCCATGTCCCCAGTGACCGGTGCACAGTCCTGCAGCCCGGGATCAAGACCCGGCTGCAGTGGCTCCTTCCACCTGGTCCCCCAGTGCAGCACACCAGGGGTTAACATCCTTCATTGCCGCAGCTGGGGGTTAACACACAGTGCTGCTGTGCCCGCCAGAACGGGTCCAGGGCCGCGGCACATGAAACAGTTTGAATTAACATTTTAAAACGGCATAAATGTATAACGCGGCACCTAGCACCGGTTATACATTTACAATGGGCGCCTAGTGCCTGTACATTTCAAATATGGCCTGGCCACACCTGGTATTACATATTCAATCAGGAGCTCACGAAGGTGATGTGCTGGGTTATTTCTCTGTGACTTGTATTTTTAGGCCAGCAATGTTTTAGTAATTCCAGAAAAAATAAAAAAGTCTTTATCACCTTACTAGGAAGCCATTACTGTTTCCAGAATAAGTACATTTTTTTGGGTGCATATTGTCCCTGTACATTTTGGGTGTGTTCCTTAGTATAACTGAGCCTATAGGTATAATGTGAGGGATAAGCTCAGCCTCGCCCTGTGTGCAGAATGTGACCACACTGGTATCTGAGTGTCAGAGACTTTCACTTTCATTTCCCTCTCCTGCTGCCAGCGATGGCGTCTGCTGATCTGAGACAGGAGCTGCTGTTCCATCTGCCTGAGCATTTATACAGATCCTGTAACCCTGAGATGTGGGCACAACTTCTGCCGGGTCTGTATTGATCGTGTACTGGATACACAGGAGGGGTCTGGAGTTTATACTTGTCCTGAATGCAGAGCAGAGTGTCAGGAGCATCCTGCACTGCAGAGGAACATAACCCTGTGTAACATAGTGGGGAGTTTCCTGTCTACTCGGCCAGCTCAGGAGGAGACTGAGATCTTCTGCACTTACTGTATTCACTCTCCTGTACCTGCTGCTAAGTCCTGTCTGCATTGTGAGGCTTCTCTGTGTGATAATCACCTGAGAGTACACAGCAAGTCAGCAGAACACGTCTTATGTGATCCCACCACTTCCCTGGGGAAGAGGAAATGCTCCGTCCATAAGGAGCTCTTAAAATATTACTGCACTGAGGACGCTGCCTGTATCTGTGTGTCCTGCAGTTTGGCCGGAGAGCACCGGGGACACCTGGTGGAGATGCTGGATGAGGTCTCTGAGAAGAAGAAGGAGAAGCTGAGAGTTCTGCAGAAACTGACCACAAAGAGAGAGGAGAATGAGAAAAGAGTCCAGAGTCTGCAGGAGCGCAGGAGAGAAGATCAGGGAAAAGCAGCTGGTGTAACAGAGACAGTCACTGCCCTGTTTAGAAACATCAGGAGACAGCTGGAAGACCTGGAGAAGAGAGTCCTGAGTGAGCTCTCCAGGCAGGAACAGCGCGTTTCACTCTCAGTCTCTGATCTGATCCAGCAGCTGGAAATAAAGAAGGACGAGCTGTCCAGGAAGATGCGTCACATTGAGGAGCTGTGTAACGTGTCTGATCCAGTGACTGTCTTACAGGAACCAGACACAGGTGACTTGTGTGATACTGAGGACACAGAGAGACATGATAACCAGGTCCATGGTGCAGGAGATCTGGATGTGGGTCTCATCTCAGGGAAATTACAGACATTATCTGATATAATAACAGGTATAAATACAGGGATCTATGTGCAGGAAGCTACAGACCTATTGCTGGATGTAACCACAGCTGGTAATAATATACAGATATCAGGTGACAGAAAAACTGCATCCAGGACACATATATACCAGAATCACCCAGTAACACCAGAGAGATTTCAGAGTTATCCTCAGCTAATAAGCACCAGGGGATTCTCCTCAGGGCGACATTACTGGGAAGTGGATGTCAGTAAATCAGAGAGCTGGAGGGTGGGGATGTGTTATCCCAGTATAGCCAGGAGAGGAGGAGATCAGTCAAACATAGGATATAATAACAAGCCCTGGTGTTTGGATAGGACAGATAATCAGTACTCAGTGCTACATGACAGTACAGAGATCCGGTTAACTGACAATATCCCCTGTGACAGAGTGAGGATATACCTGGATTATGAGGCAGGACAGCTGTCCTTTTATTCTCTGTGTGACCCCATCAGACACTTACACACAGTCACTACCACCCTCACTGAGCCCCTTCATGCTGCATTAGGTGTATGGGGAGGATGTATAACTATATCTGGGGGAGTCAGGAGCTGGGATAAATTATCATAAGAAATCCGCCCAGTGACTGGTGACATCACAGGGAGGGGAATCTGATAACAATTAGCCAATAGAATGAAGTAGTGGGTGGAGCTACAGCTGAGCTCCTCCCTCTGAGTAACCATGTGACCACTGTACCCAGATCTAGTCATGGGCAGAGCGATTAAGTGAACTCAAGCCACATGACTCAGCTCAATGGAGTGTCTTGGGACACGGCACTTAGAATGAAGACTGCAGCTGAGCAGTGTGAGCACACAGGGGCGCTATCACTTCCAAGCTCCACCCCCTGCACTGCTGCTGTGACACTCGAGACAGACTCATTGCCAGTGCAGACGATTCATCTGCACTGAGTCTGTCTCGAGTGTCACAGCAGCAGCCCTGCCCCGTCGAGGATCACTGCACTGATTCTGCTCAGGGCTGCTGCTGTGACACTTGAGACAGACTTCATCTGCACTGAAAGCAGCAGCTCTGAGCAGAATCATTTACTACTCCCTCCCAGAGGGGTGTCACCTGGAGCGACAGCGACCCAATCACACTGAGTGATATAATCTCATGTGATCCTGACCTGGGGAAGACTGACTGACTGAGGTGGGTGACACACCAAACTCGAATCATTAGATCATCTAAATCACAGGTTCTCAAACTCGGTCCTCAGGACCCCAAACAGTACATGTTTTCCAGATCTCCTCACAGAAAAAAGTGATATAATTATCTCCACCTGTAGATCTTTTAAAACGTGTTAGTGAATAATGAATACACTTGTGCACCTGCTGGGAGACCTGGAAAATGTGACCTGTGTATGGTCCTGAGGACCGAGTTTGAGAACCTCTGATCTAAATGATTTGAGTCATTGTGGTTAGACATTTACTCACTATCTATCGCTACCTGGACCTGTTCCAATATAGG
This sequence comes from Taudactylus pleione, assembly GCA_031769625.1. Lineage (NCBI taxonomy): Eukaryota > Metazoa > Chordata > Amphibia > Anura > Myobatrachidae > Taudactylus > Taudactylus pleione. Next base: position 2,592,963 of record JAUIMM010001331.1, read on the forward strand.
TAGGGATGGCCATCAGTGGGGTAACTATTGTACATCCCCAGGTGCAGTACAGCCTTGTACACGTGTCACAATAAAGATATACAGTATATACACAATCCTATCTGTTTTTCATTTACATGCTTATTCCTATTCAATAAAACAAAGCTATTCATATAATAAGTGAGACAGTGTGTGTGTGTGTGTGTGTGTGTGTGTGTGTGTGTGTGTGTGTGTGTGTGTGTTTGTCCTTTATGAAATGCGCAATCTTTGATCCTGGCAAAGCTAAGCATATGGAGATTACAAACAGCAAGGGCGATTGATCACAGCCACACAGTGCCCCTTCTGTCCCAGCATTTCCCCCCTGATGGCAGCCCTGCTAGACATGGTCTTCAATGTTTGTCTATAGAATGATTTCAGGGGGTGATTCAGCTGCGGACGCAGTGATAGGGATCACGCAGATTCTCGATTATCGGGAATCTGTGCATGCGCCTGACCCATACTGCACGTGTGCATTACCGGTCTGTGATCCCCCACGCAGTCCGGCAGCAGGCTGTCAGTGATTGGGTGGGAAGCGATGGTCTCCATTTCCCAGCTGAAGGGATTGCAGATGATCTAATGCTGCGTCCTTGGTATTAGGTGAATGTATAGAATATATATCGTAGTGTATATCAGCACTGATATAAAGATATTATTCAAAATTCAATATAATTATATATGGGCACTGTATGGTATATACCCAATGGTTATTAGGAATGAGATCACACAGAAATCACATCTGCCATTTCTGAATATTTTGAGATGAACTAATCTGAGGCGATTTTGCAGGGAGTGATCTGGGAGGCCACAAAGCCATGCTAAGGGTTAGACTTATTAGTAAAGCCTCATACCTCAGGAGGAAGGCCCAAAATGAAATCTCCTCTCTGAAGAGTGAAATCTCCCAGCTTTTGTCTCAGCATAATCTCCACCCCTCACTTGCTTTGCTTGCTCGCATTAATGCTCTTAGGCAGGAGTATCCTGTCCGGGGCCCCCTCCTCTCTCCCCTGCAGCCGATTAACACAGCTGGCCGGCCACCGCAGCATCAGTAGACTCTGGGCACTAGAGTGTGCCCAGAGTCTACTGCATATGTGCAGATCGCCGGGGAATGGCACGGCTGATATCTCCTTGCTAAGTCCCCCTGCGTTAATTTACACACTCCCCATACATTAGTACATTAGTATGGGGTTATGGAAATTATGGTATTCATCAAATTCCAAAAATTATGTATTTTCGGATTTTGATGGAGTTACTATTCGCCACTGTGAGGTGGCGAATAGCAGGACAGACTTACCTGCTTCCAGCTTTGCAGGTCCCCCGGCATCTCCCTCCAGCGCTCTGATGCGTCCTCTGGCTCCATCTGTCATGCTGACATTGTGTTCTACCAGCAGAACACAATAAAGTTTAGAAAAAAAAAAATGTTTTTTTTTCTAAACTGCACTGTGGGCTGCTGGGAGACCACATGACAGACCAGCAGGGTGGAGCCGGAGGCGCTGCAGCGGGCAGGTAAGTGCGGGACGGGGGGAGGTGAGTGGAGGGGGGGTCAGGGGGTGCACACAAACTTACCGTAGCTGTAAGTAGTGCTGCGCATGTGCTGGGTTTACGATTGTTACAGCGCATGCGCAGCATGCGCAGCGCTGATTACAGCTGCGGTAAGAGTAGACAGGGAAAAGTATCTATTTCCCGAAAAGCTGTAATCACAAAAATGACAGCTTTTCGGAATAGATACTTATGGGGAGGAGGAATGATGAATTCCTCCAGTAATTCGGTAGAACTCGATGCGAGTTCTAAACCTAATTACCTCCCTCGATATTTTAGGTATGATGAATAGGCCCCTCAGAGAGATATTTAAGGCCATTGCAATAGACTTAGAATAGTTTATAGTAAATATATACAAAACAGAATGGTCTTACAAATTACAATATTCGCGCTATAGATGGTTCCAGAAATTCTTTAGATGTAGAATTTCTTCCAAATGTTGTTTCCAATATGTAAAAAACATAAAGAAATGCACAATGGTGTGATAAGGTTTAGAGTTCAAAATCTTTTACACCCTTCGTGTTAAATTCTACAGAAAGTGGTGAAATAGATCTCATCCAAGAATATCTTTATCGTTATTGTATCTAACTTCCTTAGAAGGCACCCAGTGTGCAGACAGTCCACCTTACAGTAAGAATGCTTACATGTATGCTTACTTCTTAGCAATATGATTTAGCAACTTGACTTGTTAGCAATACAGCTACTTATTCAAATGTATTAATTGGTGCCTGTGCCCACTTTAATGCCCTATTTCATGCCCAAAACCTTGTTGGGCAAGGCCAATTGCAAGTGGGTCATATGTAAGTGACCCCCTGTGTGGATTCCAAGTGTCAAATTTGTTGCCCAAGGCTAATTAACCCATGCACAACACAACTACTTATTCAAATATAGAAAATCTGGTCCCTGTGCCCACTTTACCACCCAATTTCATGCCCAAAAGCTTTGTGGGCCAAGCAAAATACAATTGAAATTTGTGTAATAGATACCATATTTTGTTTATTCAATGTAAGCTTGTTGATTCTATATGATAAAAAACTTTTAATATAACATGTTCTGAATAAGAAGCTGGAAAGTGAATAAGAAGCTGGAGCACAATAAGAAGTGAATAAGTTGCTGGCCGAATAAGAAGTGAATAAGAAGCTGGAGCAGGAATAAGAAGTGAATAAGAAGCTGGAGCAAGAATAGGAAGTGAATAAGAAGCTGGAGCACAAATAAGAAGTGAATAAGAAGCTGGAGCAGGAATAAGAAGTGAATAAGAAGTTGGAGCAGGAATAAGAAGTGAATAAGAAGCTGGAGCAAGAATAAGAAGTGAATAAGAAGCTGGAGCAGGAATAAGAAGTGAATAAGAAGCTGGAGCACAATAAGAAGTGAATAAGAAGCTGGAGCAGGAATAAGAAGTGAATAAGAAGCTGGAGCAGGAATAAGAAGTGAATAAGAAGCTGGAGCAGGAATAAGAAGTGAATAAGAAGCTGGAGCAGGAATAAGAAGTGAATAAGAAGCTGGAGCAGGAATAAGAAGTGAATAAGAAGGTGGAGCAGGAATAAGAAGTGAATAAGAAGCTGGAGCAGGAATTATAAGTGAATAAGAAGCTGGAGGAGGAATAAGAAGTGAATAAGAAGCTGGAGCTGGAATAAGAAGTGAATAAGAAGCTGGAGCACAAATAAGAAGGGAATAAGAAGCTGGAGCAGGAATAAGAAGTGAATAAGAAGCTGGAGCAGGAATAAGAAGTGAATAAGGAGCTGGAGCAGGAATAAGAAGTGAATAAGAAGGTGGAGCACAAATAAGAAGTGAATAAGAAGCTGGAGCTGGAATAAGAAGTGAATAAGAAGCTGGAGCACAATACGAAGTGAATAAGAAGCTGGAGCACAAATAAGAAGTGAATAAGAAGCTGGAGCACAAATAAGAAGTGAATAAGAAGCTGGAGCACAAATAATAAGTGAATAAGAAGCTGGAGCATGAATAAGAAGTGAATAAGAAGCTGGAGCATGAATAAGAAGTGAATAAGAACCTGGAGCACAAATAAGAAGTGAATAAGAAGCTGGAGGGAGCAGGAATAATAAGTGAATAAGAAGCTGGAGCATGAATAAGAAGTGAATAAGAAGCTGGAGCACAATAAGAAGTGAATAAGAACCTGGAGCACAAATAATAAGTGAATAAGAAGCTGGAGGGAGCAGGAATAATAAGTGAATAAGAAGCTGGAGCAGGAATAATAAGTGAATAAGAAGCTGGAGCAGGAATAATAAGTGAATAAGAAGCTGGAGCATGAATAATAAGTGAATAAGAAGCTGGAGCAGGAATAATAAGTGAATAAGAAGCTGGAGCATGAATAAGAAGTGAATAAGAAGCTGGAGCAGGAATAATAAGTGAATAAGAAGCTGGAGCATGAATAATAAGTGAATAAGAAGCTGGAGCAGGAATAATAAGTGAATAAGAAGCTGGAGCATGAATAATAAGTGAATAAGAAGCTGGAGCAGGAATAATAAGTGAATAAGAAGCTGGAGCAGGAATAATAAGTGAATAAGAGGCTGGAGCATGAATAATAAGTGAATAAGAAGCTGGAGCAGGAATAATAAGTGAATAAGAAGCTGGAGCATGAATAATAAGTGAATAAGAAGCTGGAGCAGGAATAATAAGTGAATAAGAAGCTGGAGCATGAATAATAAGTGAATAAGAAGCTGGAGCAGGAATAATAAGTGAATAAGAAGCGGGAGCAGGAATAATAAGTGAATAAGAAGTGAATAAGAAGGTGGAGCACAAATAAGAAGTGAATAAGAAGCTGGAGAAGGAATAAGAAGTTAATAAGAAGCTGGAGCAGGAATAAGAAGTGAATAAGAAGCTGGAGCATGAATAAGAAGTGAATAAGAAGCTGGAGCACAAATAAGAAGTGAATAAGAAGCTGGAGCAGGAATAAGAAGTGAATAAGAAGCTGGAGCATGAATAAGAAGTGAATAAGAAGCTGGAGCACGAATAAGAAGTGAATAAGAAGCTGGAGCACAAATAAGAAGTGAATAAGAAGCTGGAGCACAATAAGAAGTGAATAAGAGGCTGGAGCACAAATAAGAAGTGAGTAAGTTGCTGGCCGAATAAGAAGCTGGAGCACAATAAGAAGTGAAGAAGAAGCTGGAGCACAATAAGAAGTGAATAAGAAGCGGGAGCATGAATAAGAAGTGAATAAGAAGCTGGAGCAGGAATAATAAGTGAATAAGAAGCTGGAGCAGGAATAAGAAGTGAATAAGAAGCTGGAGCAGGAATAAGAAGTGAATAAGAAGCTGGAGCACAATACAAAGTGAATAAGATGCTGGAGCATGAATAAGAAGTGAATAAGATGCTGGAGCACAAATAAGAAGTTAATAAGAAGCTGGAGCAGGAATAAGAAGTGAATAAGAAGCTGGAGCACAAATAAGAAGTGAATAAGAAGCTGGAGCATGAATAATAAGTGAATAAGAAGCTGGAGCAGGAATAATAAGTGAATAAGAAGCTGGAGCACAAATAAGAAGTGAATAAGAAGCTGGAGCAGGAATAATAAGTGAATAATAAGTGAATAAGAAGCTGTGGCATGAATAATAAGTGAATAAGAAGCTGGAGCAGGAATAATAAGTGAATAAGAAGCTGGAGCATGAATAATAAGTGAATAAGAAGCTGGAGCAGGAATAATAAGTGAATAAGAAGTGAATAAGAAGGTGGAGCACAAATAAGATGTGAATAAGAAGCTGGAGAAGGAATAAGAAGTTAATAAGAAGCTGGAGCAGGAATAAGAAGTGAATAAGAAGCTGGAGCATGAATAAGAAGTGAATAAGATGTAGGAGCACAAATAAGAAGTGAATAAGAAGCTGGAGCAGGAATAAGAAGTTAATAAGAAGCTGGAGCACAATAAGAAGTGAATAAGAAGCTGGAGCAGGAATAAGAAGTGAATAAGAAGCTGGAGCAGGAATAAGAAGTGAATAAGAAGCTGGAGCACAAGTAAGAAGTGAATTAGAAGCTGGAGCACAATAAGAAGTGAATAAGAAGCTGGAGCACAATAAGAAGTGAATAAGAAGCTGGAGCACAATAAGAAGTGAATAAGAAGGGGGAGCATGAATAAGAAGTGAATAAGAAGCTGGAGCAGGAATAAAAAGTGAATAAGAAGATGGAGCTGGAATAAGAAGTGAATAAGAAGCTGGAGCACAAATAAGAAGTGAATAAGAAGCTGGAGCAGGAATAAGAAGTGAATAAGTTGCTGGCCGAATAAGAAGTGAATAAGAAGCTGGAGCACAATACAAAGTGAGTAAGATGCTGGAGCACGAATAAGAAGTGAATAAGATGCTGGAACACAAATAAGAAGCTAATAAGAAGCTGGAGCAGGAATAAGAAGTGAATAAGAAGCTGGAGCACAAATAAGAAGTGAATAAGAAGCTGGAGCATGAATAATAAGTGAAGAAGAAGCTGGAGCAGAAATAATAAGTGAATAAGAAGCTGGAGCACAAATAAGAAGTGAATAAGAAGCTGGAGCAGGAATAATAAGTGAATAAGAAGCTGGAGCATGAATAATAAGTGAATAAGAAGCTGGAGCAGGAATAATAAGTGAATAAGAAGCTGGAGCATGAATAATAAGTGAATAAGAAGCTGGAGCAGGAATAATAAGTGAATAAGAAGCTGGAGCATGAATAATAAGTGAATAAGAAGCTGGAGCATGAATAATAAGTGAATAAGAAGCTGGAGCAGGAATAATAAGTGAATAAGAAGCTGGAGCAAGAATAATAAGTGAATAAGAGGCTGGAGCAGGAATAATAAGTGAATAAGAAGCTGGAGCAGGAATAATAAGTGAATAAGAATGAATAAGAAGGTGGAGCACAAATAAGAAGTGAATAAGAAGCTGGAGAAGGAATAAGAAGTTAATAAGAAGCTGGAGCAGGAATAAGAAGTGAATAAGAAGCTGGAGCATGAATAAGAAGTGAATAAGAAGCTGGAGCACAAATAAGAAGTGAAAAAGAAGCTGGAGCAGGAATAAGAAGTGAATAAGAAGCTGGAGCACAATAAGAAGTGAATAAGAAGCTGGAGCAGGAATAAGAAGTGAATAAGAAGCTGGAGCAGGAATAAGAAGTGAATAAGAATCTGGAGAAGGAATAAGAAGTGAATAAGAAGCTGGAGAAGGAATAAGAAGTGAATAAGAAGCTGGAGCACATTAAGAAGTGAATGAGAGGCTGGAGCACAATAAGAAGTGAGTAAGTTGCTGGCCGAATAAGAAGTGAATAAGAAGCTGGAGCACAATAAGAAGTGAATAAGAAGCTGGAGCACAATAAGAAGTGAATAAGAAGCGGGAGCATGAATAAGAAGTGAATAAGAAGCTGGAGCAGGAATAATAAGTGAATAAGAAGCTGGAGCTGGAATAAGAAGTGAATAAGAAGCTGGAGCACAAATAAGAAGTGAATAAGAAGCTGGAGTAGGAATAAGAAGTGAATAAGTTGCTGGAGAATAAGAAGTGAATAAGAAGCTGGAGCACAATACAAAGTGAATAAGATGCTGGAGCACGAATAAGAAGTGAATGAGATGCTGGAGCACAAATAAGAAGTTAATAAGAAGCTGGAGCAGGAATAAGAAGTGAATAAGAAGCTGGAGCACAAATAAGAAGTGAATAAGAAGCTGGAGCACAAATAAGAAGTGAATAAGAAGCTGGAGCAGGAATAAGAAGTGAATAAGAAGCTGGAGCACTAATAAGAAGTGAATAAGAAGCTGGAGCACAATAAGAAGTGAATAAGAGGCAGGAGCACAATAAGAAGTGAATAAGAAGCTGGAGCACAATAAGAAGTGAATAAGAGGCTGGAGCACAATAAGAAGTGAGTAAGTTGCTGGCCGAATAAGAAGTGAATAAGAAGCTGGAGCACAATAAGAAGTGAATAAGAAGCTGGAGCACAATAAGAAGTGAGTAAGTTGCTGGCCGAATAAGAAGTGAATAAGAAGCGGGAGCACAATAAGAAGTGAATAAGAAGCTGGAGCAGGAATAAGAAGTGAATAAGTTGCTGGAGCACAATACGAAGTGAATAAGAAGCTGGAGCAGGAATAAGAAGTGAATAAGAAGCTGGAGCACAAATAAGAAGTGAATAAGAAGTTGGAGCAGGAATAAGAAGTGAATAAGAGGCTGGAGCACGAATAAGAAATGAATAAGAAGCTGGAGCAGGAATAATAAGTGAATAAGAAGCTGGAGCAGGAATAAGAAGTGAATAAGAAGCTGGAGCACAAATAAGAAGAGAATAAGAAGCTGGAGCACAAATAAGAAATGAATAAGAAGCTGGAGCAGGAATAAGAAGTGAATAAGAAGCTGGAGCATGAATAAGAAGTGAATAAGAAGCTGGAGCACGAATAAGAAGTGAATAAGAAGCTGGAGCAGGAATAAGAAGTGAATAAGAAGCTGGAGCTGGAATAAGAAGTGAATAAGAAGCTGGAGCACGAATAAGAAGTGAATAAGCAGCTGGAGCACAAATAAGAAGTGAAAAAGAAGATTGAGCAGGAATAAGAAGTGAATAAGAAGCTGGAGCAGGAATAAGAAGTGAATAAGAAGCTGGAGCTGGAATAAGAAGTGAATAAGAAGCTGGAGCAGGAATAAGATGTGAATAAGAAGCTGGAGCAGGAATAAGAAGTGAATAAGAAGCTGGAGCACAAATAAGAAGTGAATAAGAAGCTGGAGCAGGAATAAGAAGTGAATAAGAGGGTGGAGCAGGAATAAGAAGTGAATAAGAAGCTGGAGCACAAATAAGAAGTGAATAAGAAGCTGGAGAAGGAATAAGAAGTGAATAAGAAGCTGGAGCACAAATAAGAAGTGAATAAGAAGCTGGAGCAGGAATAAGAAGTGAATAAGTTGCTGGCCGAATAAGAAGTGAATAAGAAGCTGGAGCACAAATAAGAAGTGAATAAGAAGCTGGAGCAGGAATAAGAAGTGAATAAGTTGCTGGCCGAATAAGAAGTGAATAAGATGCTGGAGCACGAATAAGAAGTGAATAAGATGCTGGAGCACAAATAAGAAGTGAATAAGAAGCTGGAGCAGGAATAAGAAGTGAATAAGAAGCTGGAGCAGGAATAAGAAGTGAATAAGTTGCTGGCCGAATAAGAAGTGAATAAGAAGCTGGAGCAGGAATAAGAAGTGAATAAGAAGCTGGAGCAGGAATAAGAAGTGAATAAGAAGCTGGAGCACAAATAAGAAGTGAATAAGAAGCTGGAGCAGGAATAAGAAGTGAATAAGAAGCTGGAGCAGGAATAAGAAGTGAATAAGAAGCTGGAGCAAGAATAAGAAGTGAATAAGAAGCTGGAGCAGGAATAATAAGTGAATAAGAAGCTGGAGCACAAATAAGAAGTGAATAAGAAGCTGGAGCAGGAATAAGAAGTGAATAAGAAGCTGGAGCACAATAAGAAGTGAATAAGAAGCAGGAGCACAAATAAGAAGTGAATAAGAAGCTGGAGCACAAATAAGAAGTGAATAAGAAGCTGGAGCAGGAATAAGAAGTGAACAAGAAGCAGGAGCACAAATAAGAAGTGAATAAGAAGCTGGAGCACAAATAAGAAGTGAATAAGAAGCTGGAGCAGGAATAAGAAGTGAATAAGAAGCTGGAGCACAATAAGAAGTGAATAAGAAGCTGGAGCACAATAAGAAGTTAATAAGAAGCTGGAGCAGGAATAAGAAGTGAATAAGGAGCTGGAGCAGGAATAATAAGTGAATAAGAAGCTGGAGCAGGAATAAGAAGTGAATAAGAAGCTGGAGCAGGAATAAGAAGTGAATAAGAAGCTGGAGCAGGAATAAGAAGTGAATAAGAAGCTGGAGCAGGAATAAGAAGTGAATAAGAAGCTGGAGCATGAATAAGAAATGAATAAGAAGCTGGAGTAGGAATAAGAAGTGAATAAGAAGCTGGAGCATGAATAAGAAGTGAATAAGAAGCTGGAGCAGGAATAAGAAGTGAATAAGAAGCTGGAGCATGAATAAGAAGTGAATAAGAAGCTGGAGCACAAATAGGAAGTGAATAAGAAGCTGGAGCAGGAATAAGAAGTGAATAAGAAGCTGGAGCAGGAATAAGAAGCTGGAGCAGGAATAAGAAGTGAATAAGAAGCTGGAGCAGGAATAAGAAGTGAATAAGAAGCTGGAGCAGGAATAAGAAGTGAATAAGAAGCTGGAGCAGGAATAAGAAGTGAATAAGAAGCTGGAGCAGGAATAAGAAGTGAATAAGAAGCTGGAGCAGGAATAAGAAGTGAATAAGAAGCTGGAGCAGGAATAAGAAGTGAATAAGAAGCTGGAGCACAATAAGAAGTGAATAAGATGCTGGAGCAGGAACAAGAGGTGAATAAGAAGCTGGAGCAGGAACAAGAAGTGAATAAGAAGCTGGAGCAGGAATAAGAAGAGAATAAGAAGCTGGAGCAGGAATAAGAAGTGAATAAGAAGCTGGAGCAGGAATAAGAAGTGAATAAGAAGCTGGAGCAGGAATAAGAAGTGAATAAGAAGCTGGAGCAGGAATAAGAAGTTTAGAAGAAGTTGGAGCAGGAATAAGAAGAGAATAAGAAGCTGGAGCACAATAAGAAGTGAATAAGATGCTGGAGCAGGAATAAGAAGTGAATAAGAAGCTGGAGCAGGAATAAGAAGTGAATAAGAAGCTGGAGCAGGAATAAGAAGTGAATAAGAAGCTGGAGCAAGAATAAGAAGTGAATAAGAAGCTGGAGCAGGAATAATAAGTGAATAAGAAGCTGGAGCACAAATAAGAAGTGAATAAGAAGCTGGAGCAGGAATAAGAAGTGAATAAGAAGCTGGAGCACAATAAGAAGTGAATAAGAAGCAGGAGCACAAATAAGAAGTGAATAAGAAGCTGGAGCAGGAATAAGAAGTGAATAAGAAGCTGGAGCAGGAATAAGAAGTGAATAAGAAGCTGGAGCAAGAATAAGAAGTGAATAAGAAGCTGGAGCAGGAATAATAAGTGAATAAGAAGCTGGAGCACAAATAAGAAGTGAATAAAAAGCTGGAGCAGGAATAAGAAGTGAATAAGAAGCTGGAGCACAATAAGAAGTGAATAAGAAGCAGGAGCACAAATAAGAAGTGAATAAGAAGCTGGAGCACAAATAAGAAGTGAATAAGAAGCTGGAGCAGGAATAAGAAGTGAACAAGAAGCAGGAGCACAAATAAGAAGTGAATAAGAAGCTGGAGCACAAATAAGAAGTGAATAAGAAGCTGGAGCAGGAATAAGAAGTGAATAAGAAGCTGGAGCACAATAAGAAGTGAATAAGAAGCTGGAGCACAATAAGAAGTTAATAAGAAGCTGGAGCAGGAATAAGAAGTGAATAAGGAGCTGGAGCAGGAATAACAAGTGAATAAGGAGCTGGAGCAGGAATAAGAAGTGAATAAGAAGCTGGAGCAGGAATAAGAAGTGAATAAGAAGCTGGAGCAGGAATAAGAAGTGATTAAGAAGCTGGAGCAGGAATAAGAAGTGAATAAGAAGCTGGAGCATGAATAAGAAATGAATAAGAAGCTGGAGTAGGAATAAGAAGTGAATAAGAAGCTGGAGAAGGAATAAGAAGTGAATAAGAAGCTGGAGCAGGAATAAGAAGTGAATAAGAAGCTGGAGCATGAATAAGAAGTGAATAAGAAGCTGGAGCACAAATAGGAAGTGAATAAGAAGCTGGAGCAGGAATAAGAAGTGAATAAGAAGCTGGAGCAGGAATAAGAAGCTGGAGCAGGAATAAGAAGTGAATAAGAAGCTGGAGCAGGAATAAGAAGTGAATAAGAAGCTGGAGCAGGAATAAGAAGTGAATAAGAAGCTGGAGCAGGAATAAGAAGTGAATAAGAAGCTGGAGCAGGAATAAGAAGTGAATAAGAAGCTGGAGCAGGAATAAGAAGTGAATAAGAAGCTGGAGCACAATAAGAAGTGAATAAGATGCTGGAGCAGGAATAAGAAGTGAATAAGAAGCTGGAGCAGGAATAAGAAGTGAATAAGAAGCTGGAGCAGGAATAAGAAGAGAATAAGAAGCTGGAGCAGGAATAAGAAGTGAATAAGAAGCTGGAGCAGGAATAAGAAGTGAATAAGAAGCTGGAGCAGGAATAAGAAGTGAATAAGAAGCTGGAGCAGGAATAAGAAGTGAATAAGAAGCTGGAGCAGGAATAAGAAGTTTAGAAGAAGTTGGATCAGGAATAAGAAGTGAATAAGAAGCTGGAGCACAATAAGAAGTGAATAAGATGCTGGAGCAGGAATAAGAAGTGAATAAGAAGCTGGAGCAGGAATAAGAAGTGAATAAGAAGTTGGAGCAGGAATAAGAAGAGAATAAGAAGCTGGAGCACAATAAGAAGTGAATAAGAAGCTGGAGCACAAATAAGAAGTGAATAAGAAGCTGGAGCTGGAATAAGAAGTGAATAAGAAGCTGGAGCACAAATAGGAAGTGAATAAGAAGCTGGAGCAGGAATAAGAAGTGAATAAGAAGCTGGAGCATGAATAAGAAGTGAATAAGAAGCTGGAGAACGAATAAGAAGTGAATAAGAAGCTGGAGCAGGAATAAGAAGTGAATAAGAAGCTGGAGCAGGAATAAGAAGTGAATAAGAAGCTGGAGCATGAATAAGAAGCTGGAGCACAAATAAGAAGTGAATAAGAAGCTGGAGCTGGAATAAGAAATGAAAAAGAAGTTGGAGCATGAATAAGAAGTGAATAAGAAGCTGGAGCACAAATAAGAAGTGAATAAGAAGCTGGAGCAGGAATAAGAAGTGAATAAGAAGCTGGAGCAGGAATAAGAAGTGAATAAGAAGCTGGAGCTGGAATAAGAAGTGAATAAGAAGCTGGAGCAGGAATAAGAAGTGAATAAGAAGCTGGAGTAGGAATAAGAAGTGAATAAGAAGCTGGAGCACAAATAAGAAGTGAATAAGAAGCTACAGCAGGAAAAAGAAGTGAATAAGAAGCTGGAGCAGGAATAAGAAGTGAATAAGAAGCTGGAGCACAAATAAGAAGTGAATAAGAAGCTGGAGAAGGAATAAGAAGTGAATAAAAAGCTGGAGCAGGAATAAGAAGTGAATAAGAAGCTGGAGCAGGAATAAGAAGTGAATAAGTTGCTGGCCGAATAAGAAGTGAATAAGAAGCTGGAGCACAATACGAAGTGAATAAGAAGCTGGAGCACAATAAGAAGTGAATAAGAAGCTGGAGCAGGAATAAGAAGTGAATAAGAAGCTGGAGCACAAATAAGAAGTGAAGAAGAAGCTGGAGCACAAATAAGAAGTGAAGAAGAAGCTGGAGCAGGAATAAGAAGTGAATAAGAAGCTGGAGCAGGAATAAGAAGTGAATAAGAAGCTGGAGCACAAATAAGAAGTGAATAAGAAGCTGGAGCACAAATAAGAAGTGAATAAGAAGCTGGAGCAGGAATAAGAAGTGAATAAGAAGCTGGAGCAGGAATAAGAAGTGAATAAGAAGCTGGAGCAGAAATAAGAAGTGAATAAGAAGCTGGAGCAGAAATAAGAAGTGAATAAGAAGCTGGAGCAGGAATAAGAAGTGAATAAGAAGCTGGAGCAGGATTAAGAAGTGAATAAGAAGCTGGAGCAGGAATAAGAAGTGAATAAGAAGCTGGAGAAGGAATAAGAAGTGAATAAGATCTGGAGCAGGAATAAGAAGTGAATAAGAAGCTGGAGCATGAATAAGAAGTGAATAAGAAGCTGGAGAAGGAATAAGATGTGAATAAGAAGCTAGAGCAGGAATAAGAAGTGAATAAAAAGCTGGAGCACAAATAAGAAGTGAATAAGAAGCTAGAGCAGGAATAAGAAGCTGGAGCAGGAATAAGAAGTGAATAAGAAGCTGGAGCAGGAATAAGAAGTGAATAAGAAGCTGGAGCAGGAATAAGAAGTGAATAAGAAGCTGGAGCATGAATAAGAAGTGAATAAGAAGCTGGAGCACAATAAGAAGTGAATAAGAAGCTGGAGCAGGAATAAGAAGTGAATAAGAAGCTGGAGCAGGAATAAGAAGAGAATAAGAAGCTGGAGCAGGAATAAGAAGTGAATAAGAAGCTGGAGCAGGAATAAGAAGTTAATAAGAAGCTGGAGCACAATAAGATGTGAATAAGAAACTGGAGAAGGATTAAGAAGTTAATAAGAAGCTGCAGCAGGAATAAGAAGAGAATAAGAAGCTGGAGCAGGAATAAGAAGTGAATAAGAAGCTGGATCAGTAATAAGAAGTGAATAAGATGCTGGATCAGGAATAAGAAGTGAATAAGAAGCTGGAGCAGGAATAAGAAGTGAATAAGAAGCTGGAGCAGGAATAAAAAGTGAATAAGAAGCTGGAGCAGGAATAAGAAGTGAATAAGAAGCTGGAGCACAATAAGAAGTGAATAAGATGCTGGAGCAGGAATAAGAAGTGAATAAGAAGCTGGAGCAGGAATAAGAAGTGAATAAGAAGCTGGAGCAGGAATAAGAAGTTAATAAGAAGCTGGAGCACAATAAGAAGGGAATAAGAAGCTGGAGCAGGAATAAAAAGTGAATAAGAAGCGGGAGCAGGAATAATAAGTGAATAAGAAGCCGGAGCAGGAATAAGAAGTGAATAAGAAGCCGGAGCAGGAATAAGAAGTGAATAAGAAGCTGGAGCAGGAATAAGAAGTGAATAAGAAGCTGGAGCAGGAATAAGAAGTGAATAAGAAGCTGGAGCAGGAATAAGAAGTGAATAAGAAGCTGGAGCAGGAATAAGAAGTGAATAAGAAGCTGGAGCAGGAATAAGAAGTGAATAAGAAGCTGGAGCAGGAATAAGAAGTGAATAAGAAGCTGGAGCACAATAAGAAGTGAATAAGATGCTGGAGCAGGAACAAGAGGTGAATAAGAAGCTGGAGCAGGAACAAGAAGTGAATAAGAAGCTGGAGCAGGAATAAGAAGAGAATAAGAAGCTGGAGCAGGAATAAGAAGTGAATAAGAAGCTGGAGCAGGAATAAGAAGTGAATAAGAAGCTGGAGCAGGAATAAGAAGTGAATAAGAAGCTGGAGCAGGAATAAGAAGTTTAGAAGAAGTTGGAGCAGGAATAAGAAGAGAATAAGAAGCTGGAGCACAATAAGAAGTGAATAAGATGCTGGAGCAGGAATAAGAAGTGAATAAGAAGCTGGAGCAGGAATAAGAAGTGAATAAGAAGCTGGAGCAGGAATAAGAAGTGAATAAGAAGCTGGAGCAAGAATAAGAAGTGAATAAGAAGCTGGAGCAGGAATAATAAGTGAATAAGAAGCTGGAGCACAAATAAGAAGTGAATAAGAAGCTGGAGCAGGAATAAGAAGTGAATAAGAAGCTGGAGCACAATAAGAAGTGAATAAGAAGCAGGAGCACAAATAAGAAGTGAAAAAGAAGCTGGAGCAGGAATAAGAAGTGAATAAGAAGCTGGAGCAGGAATAAGAAGTGAATAAGAAGCTGGAGCAAGAATAAGAAGTGAATAAGAAGCTGGAGCAGGAATAATAAGTGAATAAGAAGCTGGAGCACAAATAAGAAGTGAATAAAAAGCTGGAGCAGGAATAAGAAGTGAATAAGAAGCTGGAGCACAATAAGAAGTGAATAAGAAGCAGGAGCACAAATAAGAAGTGAATAAGAAGCTGGAGCACAAATAAGAAGTGAATAAGAAGCTGGAGCAGGAATAAGAAGTGAACAAGAAGCAGGAGCACAAATAAGAAGTGAATAAGAAGCTGGAGCACAAATAAGAAGTGAATAAGAAGCTGGAGCAGGAATAAGAAGTGAATAAGAAGCTGGAGCACAATAAGAAGTGAATAAGAAGCTGGAGCACAATAAGAAGTTAATAAGAAGCTGGAGCAGGAATAAGAAGTGAATAAGGAGCTGGAGCAGGAATAACAAGTGAATAAGGAGCTGGAGCAGGAATAAGAAGTGAATAAGAAGCTGGAGCAGGAATAAGAAGTGAATAAGAAGCTGGAGCAGGAATAAGAAGTGATTAAGAAGCTGGAGCAGGAATAAGAAGTGAATAAGAAGCTGGAGCATGAATAAGAAATGAATAAGAAGCTGGAGTAGGAATAAGAAGTGAATAAGAAGCTGGAGAAGGAATAAGAAGTGAATAAGAAGCTGGAGCAGGAATAAGAAGTGAATAAGAAGCTGGAGCATGAATAAGAAGTGAATAAGAAGCTGGAGCACAAATAGGAAGTGAATAAGAAGCTGGAGCAGGAATAAGAAGTGAATAAGAAGCTGGAGCAGGAATAAGAAGCTGGAGCAGGAATAAGAAGTGAATAAGAAGCTGGAGCAGGAATAAGAAGTGAATAAGAAGCTGGAGCAGGAATAAGAAGTGAATAAGAAGCTGGAGCAGGAATAAGAAGTGAATAAGAAGCTGGAGCAGGAATAAGAAGTGAATAAGAAGCTGGAGCAGGAATAAGAAGTGAATAAGAAGCTGGAGCACAATAAGAAGTGAATAAGATGCTGGAGCAGGAATAAGAAGTGAATAAGAAGCTGCAGCAGGAATAAGAAGTGAATAAGAAGCTGGAGCAGGAATAAGAAGAGAATAAGAAGCTGGAGCAGGAATAAGAAGTGAATAAGAAGCTGGAGCAGGAATAAGAAGTGAATAAGAAGCTGGAGCAGGAATAAGAAGTGAATAAGAAGCTGGAGCAGGAATAAGAAGTGAATAAGAAGCTGGAGCAGGAATAAGAAGTTTAGAAGAAGTTGGATCAGGAATAAGAAGTGAATAAGAAGCTGGAGCACAATAAGAAGTGAATAAGATGCTGGAGCAGGAATAAGAAGTGAATAAGAAGCTGGAGCAGGAATAAGAAGTGAATAAGAAGTTGGAGCAGGAATAAGAAGAGAATAAGAAGCTGGAGCACAATAAGAAGTGAATAAGAAGCTGGAGCACAAATAAGAAGTGAATAAGAAGCTGGAGCTGGAATAAGAAGTGAATAAGAAGCTGGAGCACAAATAGGAAGTGAATAAGAAGCTGGAGCAGGAATAAGAAGTGAATAAGAAGCTGGAGCATGAATAAGAAGTGAATAAGAAGCTGGAGAACGAATAAGAAGTGAATAAGAAGCTGGAGCAGGAATAAGAAGTGAATAAGAAGCTGGAGCAGGAATAAGAAGTGAATAAGAAGCTGGAGCATGAATAAGAAGCTGGAGCACAAATAAGAAGTGAATAAGAAGCTGGAGCTGGAATAAGAAATGAAAAAGAAGTTGGAGCATGAATAAGAAGTGAATAAGAAGCTGGAGCACAAATAAGAAGTGAATAAGAAGCTGGAGCAGGAATAAGAAGTGAATAAGAAGCTGGAGCAGGAATAAGAAGTGAATAAGAAGCTGGAGCAGGAATAAGAAGTGAATAAGAAGCTGGAGCAGGAATAAGAAGTGAATAAGAAGCTGGAGCAGGAATAAGAAGTTTAGAAGAAGTTGGATCAGGAATAAGAAGTGAATAAGAAGCTGGAGCACAATAAGAAGTGAATAAGATGCTGGAGCAGGAATAAGAAGTGAATAAGAAGCTGGAGCAGGAATAAGAAGTGAATAAGAAGTTGGAGCAGGAATAAGAAGAGAATAAGAAGCTGGAGCACAATAAGAAGTGAATAAGAAGCTGGAGCACAAATAAGAAGTGAATAAGAAGCTGGAGCTGGAATAAGAAGTGAATAAGAAGCTGGAGCACAAATAGGAAGTGAATAAGAAGCTGGAGCAGGAATAAGAAGTGAATAAGAAGCTGGAGCATGAATAAGAAGTGAATAAGAAGCTGGAGAACGAATAAGAAGTGAATAAGAAGCTGGAGCAGGAATAAGAAGTGAATAAGAAGCTGGAGCAGGAATAAGAAGTGAATAAGAAGCTGGAGCATGAATAAGAAGCTGGAGCACAAATAAGAAGTGAATAAGAAGCTGGAGCTGGAATAAGAAATGAAAAAGAAGTTGGAGCATGAATAAGAAGTGAATAAGAAGCTGGAGCACAAATAAGAAGTGAATAAGAAGCTGGAGCAGGAATAAGAAGTGAATAAGAAGCTGGAGCAGGAATAAGAAGTGAATAAGAAGCTGGAGCTGGAATAAGAAGTGAATAAGAAGCTGGAGCAGGAATACGAAGTGAATAAGAAGCTGGAGTAGGAATAAGAAGTGAATAAGAAGCTGGAGCACAAATAAGAAGTGAATAAGAAGCTACAGCAGGAAAAAGAAGTGAATAAGAAGCTGGAGCAGGAATAAGAAGTGAATAAGAAGCTGGAGCACAAATAAGAAGTGAATAAGAAGCTGGAGAAGGAATAAGAAGTGAATAAAAAGCTGGAGCAGGAATAAGAAGTGAATAAGAAGTGAATAAGTTGCTGGCCGAATAAGAAGTGAATAAGAAGCTGGAGCACAATACGAAGTGAATAAGAAGCTGGAGCACAATAAGAAGTGAATAAGAAGCTGGAGCAGGAATAAGAAGTGAATAAGAAGCTGGAGCACAAATAAGAAGTGAAGAAGAAGCTGGAGCACAAATAAGAAGTGAAGAAGAAGCTGGAGCAGGAATAAGAAGTGAATAAGAAGCTGGAGCAGGAATAAGAAGTGAATAAGAAGCTGGAGCACAAATAAGAAGTGAATAAGAAGCTGGAGCACAAATAAGAAGTGAATAAGAAGCTGGAGCAGGAATAAGAAGTGAATAAGAAGCTGGAGCAGGAATAAGAAGTGAATAAGAAGCTGGAGCAGAAATAAGAAGTGAATAAGAAGCTGGAGCAGAAATAAGAAGTGAATAAGAAGCTGGAGCAGGAATAAGAAGTGAATAAGAAGCTGGAGCAGGATTAAGAAGTGAATAAGAAGCTGGAGCAGGAATAAGAAGTGAATAAGAAGCTGGAGAAGGAATAAGAAGTGAATAAGATCTGGAGCAGGAATAAGAAGTGAATAAGAAGCTGGAGCATGAATAAGAAGTGAATAAGAAGCTGGAGAAGGAATAAGATGTGAATAAGAAGCTAGAGCAGGAATAAGAAGTGAATAAAAAGCTGGAGCACAAATAAGAAGTGAATAAGAAGCTAGAGCAGGAATAAGAAGCTGGAGCAGGAATAAGAAGTGAATAAGAAGCTGGAGCAGGAATAAGAAGTGAATAAGAAGCTGGAGCAGGAATAAGAAGTGAATAAGAAGCTGGAGCATGAATAAGAAGTGAATAAGAAGCTGGAGCACAATAAGAAGTGAATAAGAAGCTGGAGCAGGAATAAGAAGTGAATAAGAAGCTGGAGCAGGAATAAGAAGAGAATAAGAAGCTGGAGCAGGAATAAGAAGTGAATAAGAAGCTGGAGCAGGAATAAGAAGTTAATAAGAAGCTGGAGCACAATAAGATGTGAATAAGAAACTGGAGAAGGATTAAGAAGTTAATAAGAAGCTGCAGCAGGAATAAGAAGAGAATAAGAAGCTGGAGCAGGAATAAGAAGTGAATAAGAAGCTGGATCAGTAATAAGAAGTGAATAAGATGCTGGATCAGGAATAAGAAGTGAATAAGAAGCTGGAGCAGGAATAAGAAGTTAATAAGAAGCTGGAGCAGGAATAAAAAGTGAATAAGAAGCTGGAGCAGGAATAAGAAGTGAATAAGAAGCTGGAGCACAATAAGAAGTGAATAAGATGCTGGAGCAGGAATAAGAAGTGAATAAGAAGCTGGAGCAGGAATAAGAAGTGAATAAGAAGCTGGAGCAGGAATAAGAAGTTAATAAGAAGCTGGAGCACAATAAGAAGGGAATAAGAAGCTGGAGCAGGAATAAAAAGTGAATAAGAAGCGGGAGCAGGAATAATAAGTGAATAAGAAGCCGGAGCAGGAATAAGAAGTGAATAAGAAGCCGGAGCAGGAATAAGAAGTGAATAAGAAGCTGGAGCAGGAATAAGAAGTGAATAAGAAGCTTGAGCAGGAATAAGAAGTGAATAAGAAGCTGGAGCAGGAATAAGATGTGAATAAGAAGCTGGAGCAGGAATAAGAAGTGAATAAGAAGCTGGAGCACAATAAGAAGTTTATAAGAAGCTGGGGCACAATAAGAAGTGAATAAGAAGCTGGAGCAGGAATAAGAAGTGAATAAGAAGCTGGAGCAGGAATAAGAAGTGAATAAGAGGCTGGAGCAGGAATAAGAAGTGAATAAGAAGCTGGAGCAGGAATAAGAAGTGAATAAGAGGCTGGAGCACGAATAAGAAGTGAATAAGAACCTGGAGCACAAATAAGAAGTGAATAAGAAGCTGGAGGGAGCAGGAATAATAAGTGAATAAGAAGCTGGAGCATGAATAAGAAGTGAATAAGAAGCTGGAGCACAATAAGAAGTGAATAAGAACCTGGAGCACAAATAATAAGTGAATAAGAAGCTGGAGGGAGCAGGAATAATAAGTGAATAAGAAGCTGGAGCAGGAATAATAAGTGAATAAGAAGCTGGAGCAGGAATAATAAGTGAATAAGAAGCTGGAGGGAGCAGGAATAATAAGTGAATAAGAAGCTGGAGCAGGAATAATAAGTGAATAAGAAGCTGGAGCAGGAATAATAAGTGAATAAGAAGCTGGAGCATGAATAATAAGTGAATAAGAAGCTGGAGCAGGAATAATAAGTGAATAAGAAGCTGGAGCATGAATAATAAGTGAATAAGAAGCTGGAGCAGGAATAATAAGTGAATAAGAAGCTGGAGCAGGAACAATAAGTGAATAAGAAGCTGGAGCAGGAATAATAAGTGAATAAGAAGCTGGAGCATGAATAATAAGTGAATAAGAAGCTGGAGCAGGAATAATAAGTGAATAAGAAGCTGGAGCAGGAATAATAAGTGAATAAGAGGCTGGAGCATGAATAATAAGTGAATAAGAAGCTGGAGCAGGAATAATAAGAGAATAAGAAGCTGGAGCATGAATAATAAGTGAATAAGAAGCTGGAGCAGGAATAATAAGTGAATAAGAAGCTGGAGCATGAATAATAAGTGAATAAGAAGCTGGAGCAGGAATAATAAGTGAATAAGAAGCGGGAGCAGGAATAATAAGTGAATAAGAAGTGAATAAGAAGGTGGAGCACAAATAAGAAGTGAATAAGAAGCTGGAGAAGGAATAAGAAGTTAATAAGAAGCTGGAGCAGGAATAAGAAGTGAATAAGAAGCTGGAGCATGAATAAGAAGTGAATAAGAAGCTGGAGCACAAATAAGAAGTGAATAAGAAGCTGGAGCAGGAATAAGAAGTGAATAAGAAGCTGGAGCATGAATATGAAGTGAATAAGAAGCTGGAGCACGAATAAGAAGTGAATAAGAAGCTGGAGCACAAATAAGAAGTGAATAAGAAGCTGGAGCACAATAAGAAGTGAATAAGAGGCTGGAGCACAAATAAGAAGTGAGTAAGTTGCTGGCCGAATAAGAAGCTGGAGCACAATAAGAAGTGAAGAAGAAGCTGGAGCACAATAAGAAGTGAATAAGAAGCGGGAGCATGAATAAGAAGTGAATAAGAAGCTGGAGCAGGAATAATAAGTGAATAAGAAGCTGGAGCAGGAATAAGAAGTGAATAAGAAGCTGGAGCAGGAATAAGAAGTGAATAAGAAGCTGGAGCAGGAATAAGAAGTGAATAAGAAGCTGGAGCAGGAATAAGAAGTGAATAAGAAGCTGGAGGACAATACAAAGTGAATAAGATGCTGGAGCATGAATAAGAAGTGAATAAGATGCTGGAGCACAAATAAGAAGTTAATAAGAAGCTGGAGCAGGAATAAGAAGTGAATAAGAAGCTGGAGCACAAATAAGAAGTGAATAAGAAGCTGGAGCATGAATAATAAGTGAATAAGAAGCTGGAGCAGGAATAATAAGTGAATAAGAAGCTGGAGCACAAATAAGAAGTGAATAAGAAGCTGGAGCAGGAATAATAAGTGAATAAGAAGCTGGAGCACAAATAAGAAGTGAATAAGAAGCTGGAGCAGGAATAATAAGTGAATAATAAGTGAATAAGAAGCTGGAGCATGAATAATAAGTGAAAAAGAAGCTGGAGCATGAATAATAAGTGAATAAGAAGCTGGAGCAGGAATAATAAGTGAATAAGAAGCTGTGGCATGAATAATAAGTGAATAAGAAGCTGGAGCACAATAAGAAGTGAATAAGAAGCTGGAGCAGGAATAAGAAGTGAATAAGAAGCTGGAGCAGGAATAAGAAGTGAATAAGAAGCTGGAGCACAAGTAAGAAGTGAATAAGAAGCTGGAGCACAATAAGAAGTGAATAAGAAGCTGGAGCACAATAAGAAGTGAATAAGAAGCGGGAGCATGAATAAGAAGTGAATAAGAAGCTGGAGCAGGAATAAAAAGTGAATAAGAAGATGGAGCTGGAATAAGAAGTGAATAAGAAGCTGGAGCACAAATAAGAAGTGAATAAGAAGCTGGAGCAGGAATAAGAAGTGAATAAGTTGCTGGCCGAATAAGAAGTGAATAAGAAGCTGGAGCACAATACAAAGTGAATAAGATGCTGGAGCACGAATAAGAAGTGAATAAGATGCTGGAACACAAATAAGAAGTTAATAAGAAGCTGGAGCAGGAATAAGAAGTGAATAAGAAGCTGGAGCACAAATAAGAAGTGAATAAGAAGCTGGAGCATGAATAATAAGTGTATAAGAAGCTGGAGCAGAAATAATAAGTGAATAAGAAGCTGGAGCACAAATAAGAAGTGAATAAGAAGCTGGAGCATGAATAATAAGTGAATAAGAAGCTGGAGCATGAATAATAAGTGAATAAGAAGCTGGAGCAGGAATAATAAGTGAATAAGAAGCTGGAGCATGAATAATAAGTGAATAAGAAGCTGGAGCAGGAATAATAAGTGAATAAGAAGCTGGAGCATGAATAATAAGTGAATAAGAAGCTGGAGCATGAATAATAAGTGAATAAGAAGCTGGAGCAGGAATAATAAGTGAATAAGAAGCTGGAGCAAGAATAAAAAGTGAATAAGAAGCTGGAGCAGGAATAATAAGTGAATAAGAAGCTGGAGCAGGAATAATAAGTGAATAAGAAGTGAATAAGAAGGTGGAGCACAAATAAGAAGTGAATAAGAAGCTGGAGAAGGAATAAGAAGTTAATAAGAAGCTGGAGCAGGAATAAGTAGTGAATAAGAAGCTGGAGCATGAATAAGAAGTGAATAAGAAGCTGGAGCACAAATAAGAAGTGAAAAAGAAGCCGGAGCAGGAATAAGAAGTGAATAAGAAGCTGGAGCACAATAAGAAGTGAATAAGAAGCTGGAGCAGGAATAAGAAGTGAATAAGAAGCTGGAGCAGGAATAAGAAGTGAATAAGAAGCTGGAGAAGGAATAAGAAGTGAATAAGAAGCTGGAGAAGGAATAAGAAGTGAATAAGAAGCTGGAGCACATTAAGAAGTGAATGAGAGGCTGGAGCACAATAAGAAGTGAGTAAGTTGCTGGCCGAATAAGAAGTGAATAAGAAGCTGGAGCACAATAAGAAGTGAATAAGAAGCTGGAGCACAATAAGAAGTGAATAAGAAGCTGGAGCAGGAATAATAAGTGAATAAGAAGCCGGAGCAGGCATAAGAAGTGAATAAGAAGCCGGAGCAGGAATAAGAAGTGAATAAGAAGCTGGAGCAGGAATAAGAAGTGAATAAGAAGCTTGAGCAGGAATAAGAAGTGAATAAGAAGCTGGAGCAGGAATAAGATGTGAATAAGAAGCTGGAGCAGGAATAAGAAGTGAATAAGAAGCTGGAGCACAATAAGAAGTTTATAAGAAGCTGGGGCACAATAAGAAGTGAATAAGAAGCTGGAGCAGGAATAAGAAGTGAATAAGAAGCTGGAGCAGGAATAAGAAGTGAATAAGAGGCTGGAGCAGGAATAAGAAGTGAATAAGAAGCTGGAGCAGGAATAAGAAGTGAATAAGAAGCTGGAGCAGGAATAAAAAGTTAATAAGAAGCTGGAGCACAATAAGAAGTTAATAAGAAGCTGGAACAGGAATAAGAAGTGAATAAGAAGCAGGAGCAGGAATAAGAAGTGAGTAAGAAGCTGGAGCAGGATTAAGAAGTGAATAAGAAGCTGGAGCAGGAATAAGAAGTGAATAAGAAGCTGGAGCATGAATAAGAAGTGAATAAGAAGCTGGAGCAGGAATAAGAAGTGAATAAGAAGCTGGAGCAGGAATAAGAAGTGAATAAGAAGCTGGAGCACAATAAGAAGTGAATAAGAAGATGGAGCACAAATAAGAAGTGAATAAGAAGCTGGAGCTGGAATAAGAAGTGAATAAGAAGCTGGAGCACAAATAAGAAGTGAATAAGAAGCTGGAGCAGGAAGAAAAAGTGAATAAGTTGCTGGCCGAATAAGAAGTGAATAAGAAGCTGGAGCACAATACAAAGTGAATAAGATGCTGGAGCACGAATAAGAAGTGAATAAGATGCTGGAGCACAAATAAGAAGTTAATAAGAAGCTGGAGCAGGAATAAGAAGTGAATAAAAGCTGGAGCACAAATAAGAAGTGAATAAGAAGCTGGAGCAGGAATAAGAAGTGAATAAGAAGCTGGAGCAGGAATAAGAAGCTGGAGCAGGAATAAGAAGTGAATAAGAAGCTGGAGCAGGAATAAGAAGTGAATAAGAAGCTGGAGCAGGATTAAGAAGTGAATAAGAAGCTGGAGCAGGAATAAGAAGTGAATAAGATGCTGGAGCACAAATAAGAAGTTAATAAGAAGCTGGAGCAGGAATAAGAAGTGAATAAGAAGCTGGAGCACAAATAAGAAGTGAACAAGTTGCTGGAGCAGGAATAAGAAGTGAATAAGTTGCTGGAGCACAATACGAAGTGAATAAGAAGCTGGAGCAGGAATAAGAAGTGAATAAGATGCTGTAGCAGGAATAAGAAGTGAATAAGAAGTTGGAGCAGGAATAAGAAGTGAATAAGAAGCTGGAGCACGAATAAGAAGTGAATAAGATGCTGGAGCACAAATAAGAAGTTAATAAGAAGCTGGAGCAGGAATACGAAGTGAATAAGAAGCTGGAGCACGAATAAGAAGTGAATAAGAAGCTGGAGCAGGAATAATAAGTGAATAAGAAGCTGGAGCTGGAATAAGAAGTGAATAAGAAGCTGGAGCAGGAATAAGAAGTGAATAAGGAGCTGGAGCAGGAATAATAAGTGAATAAGGAGCTGGAGCAGGAATAAGAAGTGAATAAGAAGCTGGAGCAGGAATAAGAAGTGAATAAGAAGCTGGAGCAGGAATAAGAAGTGAATAAGAAGCTGGAGCAGGAATAAGAAGCTGGAGCAGGAATAAGAAGTGAATAAGAAGCAGGAGCATGAATAAGAAATGAATAAGAAGCTGGAGTAGGAATAAGAAGTGAATAAGAAGCTGGAGAAGGAATAAGAAGTGAATAAGAAGCTGGATCAGGAATAAGAAGTGAATAAGAAGCTGGAGCATGAATAAGAAGTGAATAAGAAGCTGGAGCACAAATAGGAAGTGAATAAGAAGCTGGAGCAGGAATAACAAGTGAATAAGAAGCTGGAGCAGGAATAAGAAGCTGGAGCAGGAATAAGAAGTGAATAAGAAGCCGGAGCAGGAATAAGAAGTGAATAAGAAGCTGGAGCAGGAATAAGAAGTGAATAAGAAGCTGGAGCAGGAATAAGAAGTGAATAAGAAGCTGGAGCAGGAATAAGAAGTGAATAAGAAGCTGGAGCAGGAATAAGAAGTGAATAAGAAGCTGGAGCAGGAATAAGAAGTGAATAAGAAGCTGGAGCACAATAAGAAGTGAATAAGATGCTGGAGCAGGAATAAGAAGTGAATAAGAAGCTGGAGCAGGAATAAGAAGTGAATAAGAAGCTGGAGCAGGAATAAGAAGAGAATAAGAAGCTGGAGCAGGAATAAGAAGTGAATAAGAAGCTGGAGCAGGAATAAGAAGTGAATAAGAAGCTGGAGCAGGAATAAGAAGTGAATAAGAAGCTGGAGCAGGAATAAGAAGTTTAGAAGAAGTTGGAGCAGGAATAAGAAGTGAATAAGAAGCTGGAGCACAATAAGAAGTGAATAAGATGCTGGAGCAGGAATAAGAAGTGAATAAGAAGCTGGAGCAGGAATAACAAGTGAATAAGAAGCTGGAGCAGGAATAAGAAGTGAATAAGAAGCTGGAGCAAGAATAAGAAGTGAATAAGAAGCTGGAGCAGGAATAATAAGTGAATAAGAAGCTGGAGCGCAAATAAGAAGTGAATAAGAAGCTGGAGCAGGAATAAGAAGTGAATAAGAAGCTGGAGCACAATAAGAAGTGAATAAGAAGCAGGAGCACAAATAAGAAGTGAATAAGAAGCTGGAGCAGGAATAAGAAGTGAATAAGAAGCTGGAGCAGGAATAAGAAGTGAATAAGAAGCTGGAGCAAGAATAAAAAGTGAATAAGAAGCTGGAGCAGGAATAATAAGTGAATAAGGAGCTGGAGCACAAATAAGAAGTGAATAAGAAGCTGGAGCAGGAATAAGAAGTGAATAAGAAGCTGGAGCACAATAAGAAGTGAATAAGAAGCAGGAGCACAAATAAGAAGTGAATAAGAAGCTGGAGCACAAATAAGAAGTGAATAAGAAGCTGGAGCAGGAATAAGAAGTGAACAAGAAGCAGGAGCACAAATAAGAAGTGAAAAAGAAGCTGGAGCACAAATAAGAAGTGAATAAGAAGCTGGAGCAGGAATAAGAAGTGAATAAGAAGCTGGAGCACAATAAGAAGTGAATAAGAAGCTGAAGCACAATAAGAAGTTAATAAGAAGCTGGAGCAGGAATAAGAAATGAATAAGAAGCTGGAGTAGGAATAAGAAGTGAATAAGAAGCTGGAGCAGGAATAAGAAGTGAATAAGAAGCTGGAGCATGAATAAGAAATGAATAAGAAGCTGGAGTAGGAATAAGAAGTGAATAAGAAGCTGGAGAAGGAATAAGAAGTGAATAAGAAGCTGGAGCAGGAATAAGAAGTGAATAAGAAGCTGGAGCATGAATAAGAAGTGAATAAGAAGCTGGAGCACAAATAGGAAGTGAATAAGAAGCTGGAGCAGGAATAAGAAGTGAATAAGAAGCTGGAGCAGGAATAAGAAGCTGGAGCAGGAATAAGAAGTGAATAAGAAGCTGGAGCAGGAATAAGAAGTGAATAAGAAGCTGGAGCAGGAATAAGAAGTGAATAAGAAGCTGGAGCAGGAATAAGAAGTGAATAAGAAGCTGGAGCAGGAATAAGAAGTGAATAAGAAGCTGGAGCAGGAATAAGAAGTGAATAAGAAGCTGGAGCACAATAAGAAGTGAATAAGAAGCTGGAGCACAATAAGAAGTGAATAAGATGCTGGAGCAGGAATAAGAAGTGAATAAGAAGCTGGAGCAGGAATAAGAAGAGAATAAGAAGCTGGAGCAGGAATAAGAAGTGAATAAGAAGCTGGAGCAGGAATAAGACGTGAATAAGAAGCTGGAGCAGGAATAAGAAGTGAATAAGAAGCTGGAGCAGGAATAACAAGTGAATAAGAAGCTGGAGCAGGAATAAGAAGTGAATAAGAAGCTGGAGCAAGAATAAGAAGTGAATAAGAAGCTGGAGCAGGAATAAGAAGTGAATAAGAAGCTGGAGCGCAAATAAGAAGTGAATAAGAAGCTGGAGCAGGAATAAGAAGTGAATAAGAAGCTGGAGCACAATAAGAAGTGAATAAGAAGCAGGAGCACAAATAAGAAGTGAATAAGAAGCTGGAGCAGGAATAAGAAGTGAATAAGAAGCTGGAGCAGGAATAAGAAGTGAATAAGAAGCTGGAGCACAATAAGAAGTGAATAAGAAGCTGGAGCAGGAATAAGAAGTGAATAAGAAGCTGGAGCAGGAATAAGAAGTGAATAAGAAGCTGGAGAAGGAATAAGAAGTGAATAAGAAGCTGGAGAAGGAATAAGAAGTGAATAAGAAGCTGGAGCACATTAAGAAGTGAATGAGAGGCTGGAGCACAATAAGAAGTGAGTAAGTTGCTGGCCGAATAAGAAGTGAATAAGAAGCTGGAGCACAATAAGAAGTGAATAAGAAGCTGGAGCACAATAAGAAGTGAATAAGAAGCTGGAGCAGGAATAATAAGTGAATAAGAAGCCGGAGCAGGCATAAGAAGTGAATAAGAAGCCGGAGCAGGAATAAGAAGTGAATAAGAAGCTGGAGCAGGAATAAGAAGTGAATAAGAAGCTTGAGCAGGAATAAGAAGTGAATAAGAAGCTGGAGCAGGAATAAGATGTGAATAAGAAGCTGGAGCAGGAATAAGAAGTGAATAAGAAGCTGGAGCACAATAAGAAGTTTATAAGAAGCTGGGGCACAATAAGAAGTGAATAAGAAGCTGGAGCAGGAATAAGAAGTGAATAAGAAGCTGGAGCAGGAATAAGAAGTGAATAAGAGGCTGGAGCAGGAATAAGAAGTGAATAAGAAGCTGGAGCAGGAATAAGAAGTGAATAAGAAGCTGGAGCAGGAATAAAAAGTGAATAAGAAGCTGGAGCACAATAAGAAGTTAATAAGAAGCTGGAACAGGAATAAGAAGTGAATAAGAAGCAGGAGCAGGAATAAGAAGTGAGTAAGAAGCTGGAGCAGGATTAAGAAGTGAATAAGAAGCTGGAGCAGGAATAAGAAGTGAATAAGAAGCTGGAGCATGAATAAGAAGTGAATAAGAAGCTGGAGCAGGAATAAGAAGTGAATAAGAAGCTGGAGCAGGAATAAGAAGTGAATAAGAAGCTGGAGCACAATAAGAAGTGAATAAGAAGATGGAGCACAAATAAGAAGTGAATAAGAAGCTGGAGCTGGAATAAGAAGTGAATAAGAAGCTGGAGCACAAATAAGAAGTGAATAAGAAGCTGGAGCAGGAAGAAAAAGTGAATAAGTTGCTGGCCGAATAAGAAGTGAATAAGAAGCTGGAGCACAATACAAAGTGAATAAGATGCTGGAGCACGAATAAGAAGTGAATAAGATGCTGGAGCACAAATAAGAAGTTAATAAGAAGCTGGAGCAGGAATAAGAAGTGAATAAAAGCTGGAGCACAAATAAGAAGTGAATAAGAAGCTGGAGCAGGAATAAGAAGTGAATAAGAAGCTGGAGCAGGAATAAGAAGCTGGAGCAGGAATAAGAAGTGAATAAGAAGCTGGAGCAGGAATAAGAAGTGAATAAGAAGCTGGAGCAGGATTAAGAAGTGAATAAGAAGCTGGAGCAGGAATAAGAAGTGAATAAGATGCTGGAGCACAAATAAGAAGTTAATAAGAAGCTGGAGCAGGAATAAGAAGTGAATAAGAAGCTGGAGCACAAATAAGAAGTGAACAAGTTGCTGGAGCAGGAATAAGAAGTGAATAAGTTGCTGGAGCACAATACGAAGTGAATAAGAAGCTGGAGCAGGAATAAGAAGTGAATAAGATGCTGTAGCAGGAATAAGAAGTGAATAAGAAGTTGGAGCAGGAATAAGAAGTGAATAAGAAGCTGGAGCACGAATAAGAAGTGAATAAGATGCTGGAGCACAAATAAGAAGTTAATAAGAAGCTGGAGCAGGAATACGAAGTGAATAAGAAGCTGGAGCACGAATAAGAAGTGAATAAGAAGCTGGAGCAGGAATAATAAGTGAATAAGAAGCTGGAGCTGGAATAAGAAGTGAATAAGAAGCTGGAGCAGGAATAAGAAGTGAATAAGGAGCTGGAGCAGGAATAATAAGTGAATAAGGAGCTGGAGCAGGAATAAGAAGTGAATAAGAAGCTGGAGCAGGAATAAGAAGTGAATAAGAAGCTGGAGCAGGAATAAGAAGTGAATAAGAAGCTGGAGCAGGAATAAGAAGCTGGAGCAGGAATAAGAAGTGAATAAGAAGCAGGAGCATGAATAAGAAATGAATAAGAAGCTGGAGTAGGAATAAGAAGTGAATAAGAAGCTGGAGAAGGAATAAGAAGTGAATAAGAAGCTGGATCAGGAATAAGAAGTGAATAAGAAGCTGGAGCATGAATAAGAAGTGAATAAGAAGCTGGAGCACAAATAGGAAGTGAATAAGAAGCTGGAGCAGGAATAACAAGTGAATAAGAAGCTGGAGCAGGAATAAGAAGCTGGAGCAGGAATAAGAAGTGAATAAGAAGCCGGAGCAGGAATAAGAAGTGAATAAGAAGCTGGAGCAGGAATAAGAAGTGAATAAGAAGCTGGAGCAGGAATAAGAAGTGAATAAGAAGCTGGAGCAGGAATAAGAAGTGAATAAGAAGCTGGAGCAGGAATAAGAAGTGAATAAGAAGCTGGAGCAGGAATAAGAAGTGAATAAGAAGCTGGAGCACAATAAGAAGTGAATAAGATGCTGGAGCAGGAATAAGAAGTGAATAAGAAGCTGGAGCAGGAATAAGAAGTGAATAAGAAGCTGGAGCAGGAATAAGAAGAGAATAAGAAGCTGGAGCAGGAATAAGAAGTGAATAAGAAGCTGGAGCAGGAATAAGAAGTGAATAAGAAGCTGGAGCAGGAATAAGAAGTGAATAAGAAGCTGGAGCAGGAATAAGAAGTTTAGAAGAAGTTGGAGCAGGAATAAGAAGTGAATAAGAAGCTGGAGCACAATAAGAAGTGAATAAGATGCTGGAGCAGGAATAAGAAGTGAATAAGAAGCTGGAGCAGGAATAACAAGTGAATAAGAAGCTGGAGCAGGAATAAGAAGTGAATAAGAAGCTGGAGCAAGAATAAGAAGTGAATAAGAAGCTGGAGCAGGAATAATAAGTGAATAAGAAGCTGGAGCGCAAATAAGAAGTGAATAAGAAGCTGGAGCAGGAATAAGAAGTGAATAAGAAGCTGGAGCACAATAAGAAGTGAATAAGAAGCAGGAGCACAAATAAGAAGTGAATAAGAAGCTGGAGCAGGAATAAGAAGTGAATAAGAAGCTGGAGCAGGAATAAGAAGTGAATAAGAAGCTGGAGCAAGAATAAAAAGTGAATAAGAAGCTGGAGCAGGAATAATAAGTGAATAAGGAGCTGGAGCACAAATAAGAAGTGAATAAGAAGCTGGAGCAGGAATAAGAAGTGAATAAGAAGCTGGAGCACAATAAGAAGTGAATAAGAAGCAGGAGCACAAATAAGAAGTGAATAAGAAGCTGGAGCACAAATAAGAAGTGAATAAGAAGCTGGAGCAGGAATAAGAAGTGAACAAGAAGCAGGAGCACAAATAAGAAGTGAAAAAGAAGCTGGAGCACAAATAAGAAGTGAATAAGAAGCTGGAGCAGGAATAAGAAGTGAATAAGAAGCTGGAGCACAATAAGAAGTGAATAAGAAGCTGAAGCACAATAAGAAGTTAATAAGAAGCTGGAGCAGGAATAAGAAATGAATAAGAAGCTGGAGTAGGAATAAGAAGTGAATAAGAAGCTGGAGCAGGAATAAGAAGTGAATAAGAAGCTGGAGCATGAATAAGAAATGAATAAGAAGCTGGAGTAGGAATAAGAAGTGAATAAGAAGCTGGAGAAGGAATAAGAAGTGAATAAGAAGCTGGAGCAGGAATAAGAAGTGAATAAGAAGCTGGAGCATGAATAAGAAGTGAATAAGAAGCTGGAGCACAAATAGGAAGTGAATAAGAAGCTGGAGCAGGAATAAGAAGTGAATAAGAAGCTGGAGCAGGAATAAGAAGCTGGAGCAGGAATAAGAAGTGAATAAGAAGCTGGAGCAGGAATAAGAAGTGAATAAGAAGCTGGAGCAGGAATAAGAAGTGAATAAGAAGCTGGAGCAGGAATAAGAAGTGAATAAGAAGCTGGAGCAGGAATAAGAAGTGAATAAGAAGCTGGAGCAGGAATAAGAAGTGAATAAGAAGCTGGAGCACAATAAGAAGTGAATAAGAAGCTGGAGCACAATAAGAAGTGAATAAGATGCTGGAGCAGGAATAAGAAGTGAATAAGAAGCTGGAGCAGGAATAAGAAGAGAATAAGAAGCTGGAGCAGGAATAAGAAGTGAATAAGAAGCTGGAGCAGGAATAAGACGTGAATAAGAAGCTGGAGCAGGAATAAGAAGTGAATAAGAAGCTGGAGCAGGAATAACAAGTGAATAAGAAGCTGGAGCAGGAATAAGAAGTGAATAAGAAGCTGGAGCAAGAATAAGAAGTGAATAAGAAGCTGGAGCAGGAATAATAAGTGAATAAGAAGCTGGAGCGCAAATAAGAAGTGAATAAGAAGCTGGAGCAGGAATAAGAAGTGAATAAGAAGCTGGAGCACAATAAGAAGTGAATAAGAAGCAGGAGCACAAATAAGAAGTGAATAAGAAGCTGGAGCAGGAATAAGAAGTGAATAAGAAGCTGGAGCAGGAATAAGAAGTGAATAAGAAGCTGGAGCAAGAATAAAAAGTGAATAAGAAGCTGGAGCAGGAATAATAAGTGAATAAGGAGCTGGAGCACAAATAAGAAGTGAATAAGAAGCTGGAGCAGGAATAAGAAGTGAATAAGAAGCTGGAGCACAATAAGAAGTGAATAAGAAGCAGGAGCACAAATAAGAAGTGAATAAGAAGCTGGAGCACAAATAAGAAGTGAATAAGAAGCTGGAGCAGGAATAAGAAGTGAACAAGAAGCAGGAGCACAAATAAGAAGTGAAAAAGAAGCTGGAGCACAAATAAGAAGTGAATAAGAAGCTGGAGCAGGAATAAGAAGTGAATAAGAAGCTGGAGCACAATAAGAAGTGAATAAGAAGCTGAAGCACAATAAGAAGTTAATAAGAAGCTGGAGCAGGAATAAGAAATGAATAAGAAGCTGGAGTAGGAATAAGAAGTGAATAAGAAGCTGGAGCAGGAATAAGAAGTGAATAAGAAGCTGGAGCATGAATAAGAAATGAATAAGAAGCTGGAGTAGGAATAAGAAGTGAATAAGAAGCTGGAGAAGGAATAAGAAGTGAATAAGAAGCTGGAGCAGGAATAAGAAGTGAATAAGAAGCTGGAGCATGAATAAGAAGTGAATAAGAAGCTGGAGCACAAATAGGAAGTGAATAAGAAGCTGGAGCAGGAATAAGAAGTGAATAAGAAGCTGGAGCAGGAATAAGAAGCTGGAGCAGGAATAAGAAGTGAATAAGAAGCTGGAGCAGGAATAAGAAGTGAATAAGAAGCTGGAGCAGGAATAAGAAGTGAATAAGAAGCTGGAGCAGGAATAAGAAGTGAATAAGAAGCTGGAGCAGGAATAAGAAGTGAATAAGAAGCTGGAGCAGGAATAAGAAGTGAATAAGAAGCTGGAGCACAATAAGAAGTGAATAAGAAGCTGGAGCACAATAAGAAGTGAATAAGATGCTGGAGCAGGAATAAGAAGTGAATAAGAAGCTGGAGCAGGAATAAGAAGAGAATAAGAAGCTGGAGCAGGAATAAGAAGTGAATAAGAAGCTGGAGCAGGAATAAGACGTGAATAAGAAGCTGGAGCAGGAATAAGAAGTGAATAAGAAGCTGGAGCAGGAATAAGAAGTGAATAAGAAGCTGGAGCAGGAATAAGAAGTTTAGAAGAAGTTGGATCAGGAATAAGAAGTGAATAAGAAGCTGGAGCACAATAAGAAGTGAATAAGATGCTGGAGCAGGAATAAGAAGTGAATAAGAAGCTGGAGCAGGAATAAGAAGTGAATAAGAAGCTGGAGCAGGAATAAGAAGTGAATAAGAAGCTGGAGCACAATAAGAAGTGAATAAGAAGCTGGAGCAGGAATAAGAAGTGAATAAGAAGCTGGAGCAGAAATAAGAAGTGAATAAGAAGCTGGAGCAGGAATAAGAAGTGAATAAGAAGCTGGAGCAGGAATAAGAAGTGAATAAGAAGCTGGAGCATGAATAAGAAGTGAATAAGAAGCTGGAGCACAATAAGAAGTGAATAAGAAGCTGGAGCAGGAATAAGAAGTGAATAAGAAGCTGGAGCAGGAATAAGAAGAGAATAAGAAGCTGGAGCAGGAATAAGAAGTGAATAAGAAGCTGGAGCAGGAATAAGAAGTTAATAAGAAGCTGGAGCACAATAAGAAGTGAATAAGAAGCTGGAGAAGGAATAAGAAGTTAATGAGAAGCTGGAGCAGGAATAAGAAGAGAATAAGAAGCTGGAGCAGGAATAAGAAGTGAATAAGAAGCTGGATCAGGAATAAGAAGTGAATAAGAAGCTGGATCAGGAATAAGAAGTGAATAAGAAGCTGGAGCAGGAATAAAAAGTGAATAAGAAGCTGGAGCAGGAATAAGAAGTGAATAAGAAGCTGGAGTAGGAATAAGAAGTGAATAAGAAGCTGGAGCACAATAAGAAGTGAATAAGATGCTGGAGCAGGAATAAGAAGTGAATAAGAAGCTGGAGCAGGAATAAGAAGTGAATAAGAAGCTGGAGCAGGAATAAGAAGTTAATAAGAAGCTGGAGCACAATAAGAAGTGAATAAGAAGCGGGAGCAGGAATAAGAAGTGAATAAGAAGCGGGAGCAGGAATAAGAAGTGAATAAGAAGCGGGAGCAGGAATAAGAAGTGAATAAGAAGCCGGAGCAGGAATAAGAAGTGAATAAGAAGCCGGAGCAGGAATAAGAAGTGAATAAGAAGCTGGAGCAGGAATAAGAAGTGAATAAGAAGCTGGAGCAGGAATAAGAAGTGAATAAGAAGCTGGAGCAGTAATAAGAAGTGAATAAGAAGCTGGAGCACAATAAGAAGTGAATAAGAAGCTGGAGCACAATAAGAAGTGAATAAGAAGCTGGAGCACAATAAGAAGTGAATAAGAAGCTGGAGCAGGAATAAGAAGTGAATAAGAAGCGGGAGCAGGAATAATAAGTGAATAAGAAGCGGGAGCAGGAATAAGAAGTGAATAAGAAGCCGGAGCAGGAATAAGAAGTGAATAAGAAGCCGGAGCAAGAATAAGAAGTGAATAAGAAGCTGGAGCAGGAATAAGAAGTGAATAAGAAGCTGGAGCAGGAATAAGAAGTGAATAAGAAGCTGGAGCAGGAATAAAAAGTTAATAAGAAGCTGGAGCACAATAAGAAGTGAATAAGATGCTGGAGCAGGAATAAGAAGTGAATAAGAAGCTGGAGCAGGAATAAGAAGTGAATAAGAAGCTGGAGCAGGAATAAGAAGTGAATAAGAAGCTGGAGCACAATAAGAAGTGAATAAGAAGCTGGAGCAGGAATAAGAAGTGAATAAGAAGCTGGAGCAGGAATAAGAAGTGAATAAGAAGCGGGAGCAGGAATAATAAGTGAATAAGAAGCGGGAGCAGGAATAAGAAGTGAATAAGAAGCCGGAGCAGGAATAAGAAGTGAATAAGAAGCCGGAGCAGGAATAAGAAGTGAATAAGAAGCCGGAGCAGGAATAAGAAGTGAATAAGAAGCTGGATCAGGAATAAGAAGTGAATAAGAAGCTGGAGCACAATAAGAAGTGAATAAGATGCTGGAGCAGGAATAAGAAGTGAATAAGAAACTGGAGCAGGAATAAGAAGTGAATAAGAAGCTGGAGCAGGAATAAGAAGTGAATAAGAAGCTGGAGCACAATAAGAAGTGAATAAGAAGCTGGAGCAGGAATAAGAAGTGAATAAGAAGCTGGAGCAGAAATAAGAAGTGAATAAGAAGCTGGAGCAGGAATAAGAAGTGAATAAGAAGCTGGAGCAGGAATAAGAAGTGAATAAGAAGCTGGAGCAGGAATAAGAAGTGAATAAGAAGCTGGAGCACAATAAGAAGTGAATAAGAAGCTGGAGCAGGAATAAGAAGTGAATAAGAAGCTGGAGCAGGAATAAGAAGAGAATAAGAAGCTGGAGCAGGAATAAGAAGTGAATAAGAAGCTGGAGCAGGAATAAGAAGTTAATAAGAAGCTGGAGCACAATAAGAAGTGAATAAGAAGCTGGAGAAGGAATAAGAAGTTAATGAGAAGCAGGAGCAGGAATAAGAAGAGAATAAGAAGCTGGAGCAGGAATAAGAAGTGAATAAGAAGCTGGATCAGGAATAAGAAGTGAATAAGAAGCTGGATCAGGAATAAGAAGTGAATAAGAAGCTGGAGCAGGAATAAAAAGTGAATAAGAAGCTGGAGCAGGAATAAGAAGTGAATAAGAAGCTGGAGCAGGAATAAGAAGTGAATAAGAAGCTGGAGCACAATAAGAAGTGAATAAGATGCTGGAGCAGGAATAAGAAGTGAATAAGAAGCTGGAGCAGGAATAAGAAGTGAATAAGAAGCTGGAGCAGGAATAAGAAGTGAATAAGAAGCTGGAGCACAATAAGAAGTGAATAAGAAGCTGGAGCAGGAATAAGAAGTGAATAAGAAGCGGGAGCAGGAATAAGAAGTGAATAAGAAGCGGGAGCAGGAATAAGAAGTGAATAAGAAGCGGGAGCAGGAATAAGAAGTGAATAAGAAGCCGGAGCAGGAATAAGAAGTGAATAAGAAGCCGGAGCAGGAATAAGAAGTGAATAAGAAGCTGGAGCAGGAATAAGAAGTGAATAAGAAGCTGGAGCAGGAATAAGAAGTGAATAAGAAGCTGGAGCAGTAATAAGAAGTGAATAAGAAGCTGGAGCACAATAAGAAGTGAATAAGAAGCTGGAGCACAATAAGAAGTGAATAAGAAGCTGGAGCAGGAATAAGAAGTGAATAAGAAGCGGGAGCAGGAATAATAAGTGAATAAGAAGCGGGAGCAGGAATAAGAAGTGAATAAGAAGCCGGAGCAGGAATAAGAAGTGAATAAGAAGCTGGAGCAGGAATAAGAAGTGAATAAGAAGCTGGAGCAGGAATAAGAAGTGAATAAGAAGCTGGAGCAGGAATAAAAAGTTAATAAGAAGCTGGAGCACAATAAGAAGTAAATAAGAAGCTGGAGCAGGAATAAGAAGTGAATAAGAAGCAGGAGCAGGAATAAGAAGTGAGTAAGAAGCTGGAGCAGGATTAAGAAGTGAGTAAGAAGCTGGAGCAGGAATAAGAAGTGAATAAGAAGCTGGAGCATGAATAAGAAGTGAATAAGAAGCTGGAGCAGGATTAAGAAGTGAATAAGAAGCTGGAGCAGGAATAAGAAGTGAATAAGAAGCTGGAGCACAATAAGAAGTGAATAAGATGCTGGAGCAGGAATAGGAAGTGAATAAGAAGCTGGAGCAGGAATAAGATGTGAATAAGAAGCTGGAGCACAATAAGAAGTGAATAAGAAGCTGGAGCACAAATAAGAAGTGAACAAGAAGCTGGAGCTGGAATAAGAAGTGAATAAGAAGCTGGAGCACAAATAGGAAGTGAATAAGATGCTGGAGCAGGAAAAAGAAGTGAATAAGTGGCTGGCCGAATAAGAAGTGAATAAGAAGCTGGAGCACAATACAAAGTGAATAAGATGCTGGAGCATGAATAAGAAGTGAATAAGATGCTGCAGCACAAATAAGAAGTTAATTCGAAGCTGGAGCAGGAATAAGAAGTGAATAAGAAGCTGGAGCACAAATAAGAAGTGAATAAGTTGCTGGAGCAGGAATAAGAAGTGAATAAGTTGCTGGAGCACAATACGAAGTGAATAAGAAGCTGCAGCAGGAATAAGAAGTGAATAAGAAGCTGGAGCAGGAATAAGAAGTGAATAAGAAGTTGGAGCAGGAATAAGAAGTGAATAAGATGCTGGAGCACAAATAAGAAGTTAATAAGAAGCTGGAGCAGGAATACGAAGTGAATATGAAGCTGGAGCATGAATAAGAAGTGAATAAGATGCTTGAGCACAAATAAGAAGTGAATAAGAAGCTGGAGCAGGAATAATAAGTGAATAAGAAGCTGGAGCAGGAATAAGAAGTGAATAAGAAGCTGGAGCAGGAATAAGAAGTGAATAAGAAGCTGGAGAAGGAATAAGAAGTGAATAAGAAGCTGGAGCATGAATAAGAAGTGAATAAGAAGCTGGAGCATGAATAAGAAGTGAATAAGAAGCTGGAGCACGAATAAGAAGTGAATAAGAAGCTGGAGCAGGAATAAGAAGTGAATAAGAAGCTGGAGCAGGAATAAGAAGTGAATAAGAAGCTGGAGCATGAATAAGAAGTGAATAAGATGCTGGAGCACAAATAAGAAGTTAATAAGAAGCTGGAGCAGGAATACGAAGTGAATATGAAGCTGGAGCATGAATAAGAAGTGAATAAGATGCTTGAGCACAAATAAGAAGTGAATAAGAAGCTGGAGCAGGAATAATAAGTGAATAAGAAGCTGGAGCAGGAATAAGAAGTGAATAAGAAGCTGGAGCAGGAATAAGAAGTGAATAAGAAGCTGGAGAAGGAATAAGAAGTTAATAAGAAGCTGGAGCAGGAATAAGAAGTGAATAAGAAGCTGGAGCATGAATAAGAAGTGAATAAGAAGCTGGAGCACGAATAAGAAGTGAATAAGAAGCTGGAGCAGGAATAAGAAGTGAATAAGAAGCTGGAGCAGGAATAAGAAGTGAATAAGAAGCTGGAGCATGAATAAGAAGCTGGAGCACAAATAAGAAGTGAATAAGAAGCTGGAGCTGGAATAAGAAATGAAAAAGAAGTTGGAGCATGAATAAGAAGTGAATAAGAAGCTGGAGCACAAATAAGAAGTGAATAAGAAGCTGGAGCAGGAATAAGAAGTGAATAAGAAGCTGGAGCAGGAATAAGAAGTGAATAAGAAGCTGGAGCTGGAATAAGAAGTGAATAAGAAGCTGGAGCAGGAATAAGAAGTGAATAAGAAGCTGGAGCACAAATAAGAAGTGAATAAGAAGCTACAGCAGGAAAAAGAAGTGAATAAGAAGCTGGAGCAGGAATAAGAAGTGAATAAGAAGCTGGAGCACAAATAAGAAGTGAATAAGAAGCTGGAGAAGGAATAAGAAGTGAATAAAAAGCTGGAGCAGGAATAAGAAGTGAATAAGAAGCTGGAGCAGGAATAAGAAGTGAATAAGTTGCTGGCCGAATAAGAAGTGAATAAGAAGCTGGAGCACAATACGAAGTGAATAAGAAGCTGGAGCACAATAAGAAGTGAATAAGAAGCTGGAGCAGGAATAAGAAGTGAATAAGAAGCTGGAGCACAAATAAGAAGTGAAGAAGAAGCTGGAGCAGGAATAAGAAGTGAATAAGAAGCTGGAGCAGGAATAAGAAGTGAATAAGAAGCTGGAGCACAAATAAGAAGTGAATAAGAAGCTGGAGCACAAATAAGAAGTGAATAAGAAGCTGGAGCAGGAATAAGAAGTGAATAAGAAGCTGGAGCAGGAATAAGAAGTGAATAAGAAGCTGGAGCAGAAATAAGAAGTGAATAAGAAGCTGGAGCACAAATAAGAAGTGATTTAGAAGCTGGAGCAGGAATAAGAAGTGAATAAGAAGCTGGAGCAGGATTAAGAAGTGAATAAGAAGCTGGAGCAGGAATAAGAAGTGAATAAGAAGCTGGAGCAGGAATAAGAAGTGAATAAGGAGCTGGAGCAGGAATAATAAGTGAATAAGGAGCTGGAGCAGGAATAAGAAGTGAATAAGAAGCTGGAGCAGGAACAAGAAGTGAATAAGAAGCTGGAGCAGGAATAAGAAGTGAATAAGATCTGGAGCAGGAATAAGAAGTGAATAAGAAGCTGGAGCATGAATAAGAAGTGAATAAGAAGCTGGAGAAGGAATAAGACGTGAATAAGAAGCTGGAGCAGGAATAAGAAGTGAATAAAAAGCTGGAGCACAAATAAGAAGTGAATAAGAAGCTAGAGCAGGAATAAGAAGCTGGAGCAGGAATAAGAAGTGAATAAGAAGCTGGAGCAGGAATAAGAAGTGAATAAGAAGCTGGAGCATGAATAAGAAGTGAATAAGAAGCTGGAGCACAATAAGAAGTGAATAAGAAGCTGGAGCAGGAATAAGAAGTGAATAAGAAGCTGGAGCAGGAATAAGAAGTTAATAAGAAGCTGGAGCAGGAATAAGAAGTGAATAAGAAGCTGGAGCAGGAATAAGAAGTGAATAAGAAGCTGGAGCACAATAAGAAGTGAATAAGATGCTGGAGCAGGAATAAGAAGTGAATAAGAAGCTGGAGCAGGAATAAGAAGTGAATAAGAAGCTGGAGCAGGAATAAGAAGTGAATAAGAAGCTGGAGCACAATAAGAAGGGAATAAGAAGCTGGAGCAGGAATAAAAAGTGAATAAGAAGCGGGAGCAGGAATAATAAGTGAATAAGAAGCCGGAGCAGGAATAAGAAGTGAATAAGAAGCCGGAGCAGGAATAAGAAGTGAATAAGAAGCTGGAGCAGGAATAAGAAGTGAATAAGAAGCTTGAGCAGGAATAAGAAGTGAATAAGAAGCTGGAGCAGGAATAAGATGTGAATAAGAAGCTGGAGCAGGAATAAGAAGTGAATAAGAAGCTGGAGCACAATAAGAAGTTTATAAGAAGCTGGGGCACAATAAGAAGTGAATAAGAAGCTGGAGCAGGAATAAGAAGTGAATAAGAAGCTGGAGCAGGAATAAGAAGTGAATAAGAGGCTGGAGCAGGAATAAGAAGTGAATAAGAAGCTGGAGCAGGAATAAGAAGTGAATAAGAAGCTGGAGCAGGAATAAAAAGTTAATAAGAAGCTGGAGCACAATAAGAAGTTAATAAGAAGCTGGAGCAGGAATAAGAAGTGAATAAGAAGCAGGAGCAGGAATAAGAAGTGAGTAAGAAGCTGGAGCAGGATTAAGAAGTGAATAAGAAGCTGGAGCAGGAATAAGAAGTGAATAAGAAGCTGGAGCATGAATAAGAAGTGAATAAGAAGCTGGAGCAGGAATAAGAAGTGAATAAGAAGCTGGAGCAGGAATAAGAAGTGAATAAGAAGCTGGAGCACAATAAGAAGTGAATAAGAAGCTGGAGCACAATAAGAAGTGAATAAGAAGCTGGAGCAGGAATAAGAAGTGAATAAGAAGCTGGAGCAGGAATAAGAATTTAATAAGAAGCTGGAGCAGGAATAAGAAGTTAATAAGAAGCTGGAGCACAATAAGAAGTGAAAAAGATGCTGGAGCAGGAATAAGAAGTGAATAAGAAGCTGGAGCAGGAATAAGAAGTGAATAAGAAGCTGGAGCACAATAAGAAGTGAATAAGAAGCTGGAGCACAAATAAGAAGTGAATAAGAAGCTGGAGCTGGAATAAGAAGTGAATAAGAAGCTGGAGCACAAATAAGAAGTGAATAAGAAGCTGGAGCAGGAAGAAGAAGTGAATACGTTGCTGGCCGAATAAGAAGTGAATAAGAAGGTGGAGCACAATACAAAGTGAATAAGATGCTGGAGCACGAATAAGAAGTGAATAAGATGCTGGAGCACAAATAAGAAGTTAATAAGAAGCTGGAGCAGGAATAAGAAGTGAATAAGAAGCTGGAGCACAAATAAGAAGTGAATAAGAAGCTGGAGCAGGAATAAGAAGTGAATAAGAAGCTGGAGCAGGAATAAGAAGCTGGAGCAGGAATAAGAAGTGAATAAGAAGCTGGAGCAGGAATAAGAAGTGAATAAGAAGCTGGAGCAGGATTAAGAAGTGAATAAGAAGCTGGAGCAGGAATAAGAAGTGAATAAGATGCTGGAGCACAAATAAGAAGTTAATAAGAAGCTGGAGCAGGAATAAGAAGTGAATAAGAAGCTGGAGCACAAATAAGAAGTGAACAAGTTGCTGGAGCAGGAATAAGAAGTGAATAAGTTGCTGGAGCACAATACGAAGTGAATAAGAAGCTGGAGCAGGAATAAGAAGTGAATAAGATGCTGGAGCAGGAATAAGAAGTGAATAAGAAGTTGGAGCAGGAATAAGAAGTGAATAAGAAGCTGGAGCACGAATAAGAAGTGAATAAGATGCTGGAGCACAAATAAGAAGTTAATAAGAAGCTGGAGCAGGAATACGAAGTGAATAAGAAGCTGGAGCACGAATAAGAAGTGAATAAGATGCTGGAGCACGAATAAGAAGTGAATAAGAAGCTGGAGCAGGAATAATAAGTGAATAAGAAGCTGGAGCAGGAATAAGAAGTGAATAAGAAGCTGGAGAAGGAATAAGAAGTGAATAAGAAGCTGGAGCAGGAATAAGAAGTGAATAAGAAGCTGGAGCAGGAATAAGAAGTGAATAGGAAGCTGGAGCAGGAATAAGAAGTGAATAAGAAGCTGGAGCAGGAATAAGAATTTAATAAGAAGCTGGAGCAGGAATAAGAAGTGAATAAGAAGCTGGAGCACAATAAGAAGTGAAAAAGATGCTGGAGCAGGAATAAGAAGTGAATAAGAAGCTGGAGCAGGAATGAGAAGTGAATAAGAAGCTGGAGCACAATAAGAAGTGAATAAGAAGCTGGAGCACAAATAAGAAGTGAATAAGAAGCTGGAGCTGGAATAAGAAGTGAATAAGAAGCTGGAGCACAAATAAGAAGTGAATAAGAAGCTGGAGCAGGAAGAAGAA
Source organism: Taudactylus pleione (assembly GCA_031769625.1). Taxonomy (NCBI): domain Eukaryota; kingdom Metazoa; phylum Chordata; class Amphibia; order Anura; family Myobatrachidae; genus Taudactylus; species Taudactylus pleione. The sequence goes on from JAUIMM010001331.1 coordinate 2,634,524, forward strand.
GTGAATAAGTTGCTGGCCGAATAAGAAGTGAATAAGAAGCTGGAGCACAATACAAAGTGAATAAGATGCTGTAGCACGAATAAGAAGTGAATAAGATGCTGGAGCACAAATAAGAAGTTAATAAGAAGCTGGAGCAGGAATAAGAAGTGAATAAGAAGCTGGAGCACAAATAAGAAGTGAATAAGAAGCTGGAGCAGGAATAAGAAGTGAATAAGAGGCTGGAGCAGGAATAAGAAGCTGGAGCAGGAATAAGAAGTGAATAAGAAGCTGGAGCAGGAATAAGAAGTGAATAAGAAGCTGGAGCAGGATTAAGAAGTGAATAAGAAGCTGGAGCAGGAATAAGAAGTGAATAAGATGCTGGAGCACAAATAAGAAGTGAATAAGAAGCTGGAGCAGGAATAAGAAGTGAATAAGAAGCTGGAGCACAAATAAGAAGTGAACAAGTTGCTGGAGCAGGAATAAGAAGTGAATAAGTTGCTGGAGCACAATACGAAGTGAATAAGAAGCTGGAGCAGGAATAAGAAGTGAATAAGATGCTGGAGCAGGAATAAGAAGTGAATAAGAAGTTGGAGCAGGAATAAGAAGTGAATAAGAAGCTGGAGCACGAATAAGAAGTGAATAAGATGCTGGAGCACAAATAAGAAGTTAATAAGAAGCTGGAGCAGGAATACGAAGTGTATAAGAAGCTGGAGCACGAATAAGAAGTGAATAAGATGCTGGAGCACAAATAAGAAGTGAATAAGAAGCTGGAGCAGGAATAATAAGTGAATAAGAAGCTGGAGCAGGAATAAGAAGTGAATAAGAAGCTGGAGCAGGAATAAGAAGTGAATAAGAAGCTGGAGAAGGAATAAGAAGTGAATAAGAAGCTGGAGCAGGAATAAGAAGTGAATAAGAAGCTGGAGCACGAATAAGAAGTGAATAAGAAGCTGGAGCAGGAATAAGAAGTGAATAAGAAGCTGGAGCAGGAATAAGAAGTGAATAAGAAGCTGGAGCATGAATAAGAAGTGAATAAGAAGCTGGAGCATGAATAAGAAGTGAATAAGAAGCTGGAGCTGGAATAAGAAGTGAATAAGAAGCTGGAGCAGGAATAAGAAGTGAATAAGAAGCTGGAGCACAAATAAGAAGTGAATAAGAAGCTGGAGCAGGAATAAGATGTGAATAAGAAGCTGGAGCAGGAATAAGAAGTGAATAAGAAGCTGGAGCTGGAATAAGAAGTGAATAAGAAGCTGGAGCAGAAATAAGAAGTGAATAAGAAGCTGGAGCAGGAATAAGAAGTGAATAAGAAGCTGGAGCACAAATAAGAAGTGAATAAGAAGCTGGAGCAGGAATAAGAAGTGAATAAGAAGCTGGAGCACAAATAAGAAGTGAATAAGAAGCTGGAGCAGGAATAAGACGTGAATAAGTTGCTGGCCGAATAAGAAGTGAATAAGAAGCTGGAGCACAAATAAGAAGTGAATAAGAAGCTGGAGCAGGAATAAGCAGTGAATAAGTTGCTGGCCGAATAAGAAGTGAATAACATGCTGGAGCACGAATAAGAAGTGAATAAGATGCTGGAGCACAAATAAGAAGTTAATAAGAAGCTGGAGCAGGAATAAGAAGTGAATAAGAAGCTGGAGCAGGAATAAGAAGTGAATAAGAAGCTGGAGCAGGAATAAGAAGTGAATAAGTTGCTGGCGAATAAGAAGTGAATAAGAAGCTGGAGCACAATACGAAGTGAATAAGAAGCTGGAGCACAATAAGAAGTGAATAAAAAGCTGGAGCAGGAATAAGAAGTGAATAAGAAGCTGGAGCACAAATAAGAAGCTGGAGCAGGAATAAGAAGTGAATAAGAAGCTGGAGCAGGAATAAGAAGTGAATAAGAAGCTGGAGCAGGAATAAGAAGTGAATAAGAAGCTGGAGCAGGAATAAGAAGTGAATAAGAAGCTGGAGCAGGAATAAGAAGTGAATAAGAAGCTGGAGCAGGAATAAGAAGTGAATAAGAAGCTGGAGCACAAATAAGAAGTGAATAAGAAGCTGGAGCAGGAATAAGAAGTGAATAAGAAGCTGGAGCAGAAATAAGAAGTGAATAAGAAGCTGGAGCAGGAATAATAAGTGAATAAGAAGCTGGAGCACGAATAAGAAGTGAATAAGAAGCTGGAGCAGGAATAAGAAGTGAATAAGAAGCTGGAGCACAATAAGAAGTGAATAAGAGGCAGGAGCACAAATAAGAAGTGAATAAGAAGCTGGAGCACAAATAAGAAGTGAATAAGAAGCTGGAGCAGGAATAAGAAGTGATAAGAAGCTGGAGCACAATAAGATGTGAATAAGAAGCTGGAGCACAATAAGAAGTGAATAAGAAGCTGGAGCAGGAATAAGAAGTGAATAAGGAGCTGGAGCAGGAATAATAAGTGAATAAGGAGCTGGAGCAGGAATAAGAAGTGAATAAGAAGCTGGAGCAGGAATAAGAAGTGAATAAGAAGCTGGAGCAGGAATAAGAAGTGAATAAGAGCTGGAGCAGGAATAAGAAGTGAATAAGAAGCTGGAGCAGGAATAAGAAGTGAATAAGAAGCTGGAGCATGAATAAAAAAGTGAATAAGAAGCTGGAGAAGGAATAAGACGTGAATAAGAAGCTGGAGCAGGAATAAGAAGTGAATAAGAAGCTGGAGCACAAATAAGAAGTGAATAAGAAGTTGGAGCAGGAATAAGAAGTGAATAAGAAGCTGGAGCAGGAATAAGAAGTGAATAAGAAGCTGGAGCAGGAATAAGAAGTGAATAAGAGCTGGAGCAGGAATAAGAAGTGAATAAGATGCTGGAGCACAAATAAGAAGTGAATAAGAAGCTGAAGCAGGAATAAGAAGTGAATAAGAAGCTGGAGCACAATAAGAAGTGAATAAGAAGCTGGAGCACAGTAAGAAGTGAATAAGAAGCTGGAGCAGGAATAAGAAGTGAATAAGAAGCTGGAGCAGGAATAAGAAGTGAATAAGAAGCTGGAGCAGGAATAAGAAGTGAATAAGAAGCTGGAGCAGGAATAAGAAGTGATAAGAAGCTGGAGCACAATAAGAAGTGAATAAGAAGCTGGAGCACAATAAGAAGTTAATAAGAAGCTAGAGCAGGAATAAGAAGTGAATAAGGAGCTGGAGCAGGAATAAGAAGTGAATAAGGAGCTGGAGCAGGAATAAGAAGTGAATAAGAAGCTGGAGCAGGAATAAGAAGTGAATAAGAAGCTGGAGCAGGAATAAGAAGTGAATAAGAGCTGGAGCAGGAATAAGAAGTGAATAAGAAGCTGGAGCAGGAATAAGAAGTGAATAAGAAGCTGGAGCATGAATAAGAAGTGAATAAGAAGCTGGAGAAGGAATAAGACGTGAATAAGAAGCTGGAGCAGGAATAAGAAGTGAATAAAAAGCTGGAGCACAAATAAGAATTGAATAAGAAGCTGGAGCAGGAATAAGAAGTGAATAAGAAGCTGGAGCAGGAATAAGAAGCTGGAGCAGGAATAAGAAGTGAATAAGAAGCTGGAGCAGAAATAAGAAGTGAATAAGAAGCTGGAGCAGGAATAAGAAGTGAATAAGAAGCTGGAGCAGGAATAAGAAGTGAATAAGAAGCTGGAGCAGGAATAAGAAGAGAATAAGAAGCTGGAGCAAGAATAAGAAGTGAATAAGAAGCTGGAGCAGGAATAAGAAGTGAATAAGAAGCTGGAGCACAATAAGAAGTGAATAAGAAGCTGGAGCAGGAATAAGAAGTGAATAAGAAGCTGGAGCAGGAATAAGAAGAGAATAAAGAAGCTGGAGCAGGAATAAGAAGTGAATAAGAAGCTGGAGCAGGAATAAGAAGTTAATAAGAAGCTGGAGCAGGAATAAGAAGTGAATAAGAAGCTGGAGCACAATAAGAAGTGAATAAGAAGCTGGAGCAGGAATAAGAAGTGAATAAGAAGCTGGAGCAGGAATAAGAAGTGAATAAGAAGCTGGAGCAGGAATAAGAAGTGAATAAGAAGCTGGAGCACAATAAGAAGTGAATAAGATGCTGGAGCAGGAATAAGAAGTGAATAAGAAGCTGGAGCAGGAATAAGAAGTGAATGAGAAGCTGGAGCAGGAATAAGAAGTGAATAAGAAGCTGGAGCACAATAAGAAGCAAATAAGAAGCTGGAGCAGGAATAAGAAGTTAATAAGAAGCTGGAGCAGGAATAAGAAGTGAATAAGAAGCTGGAGCACAATAAGAAGTGAATAAGATGCTGGAGCAGGAATAAGAAGTGAATAAGAAGCTGGAGCAGGAATAAGAAGTGAATAAGAAGCTGGAGCAGGAATAAGAAGTTAATAAGAAGCTGGAGCACAATAAGAAGTGAATAAGAAGCCGGAGCAGGAATAAGAAGTGAATAAGAAGCCGGAGCAGGAATAATAAGTGAATAAGAAGCCGGAGCAGGAATAAGAAGTGAATAAGAAGCTGGAGCAGGAATAAGAAGTGAATAAGAAGCTGGAGCAGGAATAATAAGTGAATAAGAAGCCGGAGCAGGAATAAGAAGTGAATAAGAAGCTGGAGCAGGAATAAGAAGTGAATAAGAAGCCGGAGCAGGAATAAGAAGTGAATAAGAAGCTGGAGCAGGAATAAGAAGTGAATAAGAAGCTGGAGCAGGAATAAGAGGTGAATAAGAAGCTGGAGCAGGAATAAGAGGTGAATAAGAAGCTGGAGCAGGAATAAGAAGTGAATAAGAAGCTGGAGCAGGAATAAGAAGAGAATAAGAAGCTGGAGCACAATAAGAAGTGAATAAGAAGCTGGAGCACAATAAGAAGTGAATAAGAAGCTGGAGCAGGAATAAGAAGTGAATAAGAAGCTGGAGCAGGAATAAGAAGTGAATAAGAAGCTGGAGCAGGAATAAGAAGTGAATAAGAAGCTGGAGCACAATAAGAAGTGAATAAGAAGCTGGAGCAGGAATAAGAAGTGAATAAGAAGCTGGAGCAGGAATAAGAAGTGAATAAGAAGCCGGAGCAGGAATAAGAAGTGAATAAGAAGCTGGAGCAGGAATAAGAAGTGAATAAGAAGCTGGAGCACAATAAGAAGTGAATAAGAAGCTGGAGCACAATAAGAAGTGAATAAAAAGCTGGAGCAGGAATAAGAAGTGAATAAGAAGCTGGAGCAGGAATAAGAAGTGAATAAGAGGCTGGAGCAGGAATAAGAAGTGAATAAGAAGCTGGAGCAGGAATAAGAAGTGAATAAGAAGCTGGAGCAGGAATAAAAAGTTAATAAAAAGCTGGAGCACAATAAGAAGTTAATAAGAAGCTGGAGCAGGAATAAGAAGTGAATAAGAAGCAGGAGCAGGAATAAGAAGTGAGTAAGAAGCTGGAGCAGGATTAAGAAGTGAATAAGAAGCTGGAGCAGGAATAAGAAGTGATGTGAATAAGAAGCTGGAGCTGGAATAAGAAGTGAATAAGAAGCTGGAGCAGGAATAAGAAGTTAATAAGAAGCTGGAGCACAATAAGAAGTGAATAAGAAGCTGGAGCAGGAATAAGAAGTGAATAAGAAGCTGGAGCAGGAATAAGAAGTTAATAAGAAGCTGGAGCACAATAAGAAGTGAATAAGAAGCTGGAGCAGGAATAAGAAGTGAATAAGAAGCTGGAGCAGGAATAATAAGTGAATAAGAAGCCGGAGCAGGAATAAGAAGTGAATAAGAAGCTGGAGCAGGAATAAGAAGTGAATAAGAAGCCGGAGCAGGAATAATAAGTGAATAAGAAGCCGGAGCAGGAATAAGAAGTGAATAAGAAGCTGGAGCAGGAATAAGAAGTGAATAAGAAGCTGGAGCAGGAATAAGAAGTGAATAAGAAGCCGGAGCAGGAATAAGAAGTGAATAAGAAGCTGGAGCAGGAATAAGAAGTGAATAAGAAGCCGGAGCAGGAATAAGAAGTGAATAAGAAGCTGGAGCAGGAATAAGAAGTGAATAAGAAGCTGGAGCAGGAATAAGAAGTGAATAAGAAGCTGGAGCAGGAATAAGAAGTGAATAAGAAGCTGGAGCAGGAATAAGAGGTGAATAAGAAGCTGGAGCAGGAATAAGAAGTGAATAAGAAGCTGGAGCAGGAATAAGAAGTGAATAAGAAGCTGGAGCACAATAAGAAGTGAATAAGAAGCTGGAGCACAATAAGAAGTGAATAAGAAGCTGGAGCAGGAATAAGAAGTGAATAAGAAGCTGGAGCAGGAATAAGAAGTGAATAAGAAGCTGGAGCAGGAATAAGAAGTGAATAAGAAGCTGGAGCACAATAAGAAGTGAATAAGAAGCTGGAGCACAATAAGAAGTGAATAAGAAGCTGGAGCAGGAATAAGAAGTGAATAAGAAGCTGGAGCACAATAAGAAGTTAATAAGAAGCTGGAGCAGGAATAAGAAGTGAATAAGAAGCAGGAGCAGGAATAAGAAGTGAGTAAGAAGCTGGAGCAGGATTAAGAAGTGAATAAGAAGCTGGAGCAGGAATAAGAAGTGAAGTGAATAAGAAGCTGGAGCTGGAATAAGAAGTGAATAAGAAGCTGGAGCAGGAATAAGAAGTTAATAAGAAGCTGGAGCACAATAAGAAGTGAATAAGAAGCTGGAGCAGGAATAAGAAGTGAATAAAAAGCTGGAGCAGGAATAAGAAGTTAATAAGAAGCTGGAGCACAATAAGAAGTGAATAAGAAGCTGGAGCAGGAATAAGAAGTGAATAAGAAGCTGGAGCAGGAATAATAAGTGAATAAGAAGCCGGAGCAGGAATAAGAAGTGAATAAGAAGCTGGAGCAGGAATAAGAAGTGAATAAGAAGCTGGAGCAGGAATAATAAGTGAATAAGAAGCCGGAGCAGGAATAAGAAGTGAATAAGAAGCTGGAGCAGGGATAAGAAGTGAATAAGAAGCTGGAGCAGGAATAAGAAGTGAATAAGAAGCCGGAGCAGGAATAAGAAGTGAATAAGAAGCTGGAGCAGGAATAAGAAGTGAATAAGAAGCCGGAGCAGGAATAAGAAGTGAATAAGAAGCTGGAGCAGGAATAAGAAGTGAATAAGAAGCTGGAGCAGGAATAAGAAGTGAATAAGAAGCTGGAGCAGGAATAAGAAGTGAATAAGAAGCTGGAGCAGGAATAAGAGGTGAATAAGAAGCTGGAGCAGGAATAAGAAGTGAATAAGAAGCTGGAGCAGGAATAAGAAGTGAATAAGAAGCTGGAGCACAATAAGAAGTGAATAAGAAGCTGGAGCACAATAAGAAGTGAATAAGAAGCTGGAGCAGGAATAAGAAGTGAATAAGAAGCTGGAGCAGGAATAAGAAGTGAATAAGAAGCTGGAGCAGGAATAAGAAGTGAATAAGAAGCTGGAGCACAATAAGAAGTGAATAAGAAGCTGGAGCACAATAAGAAGTGAATAAGAAGCTGGAGCACAAATAAGAAGTGAATAAGAAGCTGGAGCACAATAAGAAGTGAGTAAGTTGCTGGCCGAATAAGAAGTGAATAAGAAGCTGGAGCACGCGGTACAGTTTGACCGTGGGACCCTGGTGCCTATGTCAATTAGTGTCACTTCATAAACGGAGCTCCAGATCTGCATGCCCCCCCCCCCAGACAATGTCCTTCCTCTGCAATAGTGTGGGACTCATAAGATAAAAGAAAGAGGATCTTTCAACTATTATTTACCCTTTGGAGTCTTGGGTATATGGATGTGGAGGAGCTTGTGCTGGCAGCAGTGAGTTATTATATATCATACTTGCAGGGCCGGATTAAGGTCTGTGGGGGCCCCTGGGCAATAAACATGTGGGGTCCCCTATTATGTGTGACAAACTGGGGGTATGCACAATGGGGACCTTATGCAGAGCCCCCAGTAGTGTCAGTGCCCACAGTGGTAGTGCCCCGTATGCAGTGCACCCAGTAGTAGTGCCCCTATGCAATACTCCCATTAGTAGTGCCCCCTGTAGTAATGCCCTCTGTATAAATGCCCCCAGTAGTAATACCCCTGTAGTTGTGCCCCAAATAGTAATGCCCTAGTAGTAATGCCCCCTGTATAAATCCCCCAGTAGAAATACCCATGCAGTTGTGCCCCACAATAGTAATGCCCCCAGTAGTCATTCCCCCTTTAGTAGAGCCCTCTGTAGAAATGCCCCCAGTAGTAATGCCCCTCTATTAATGCCCCCAATACTAATGTTCCCTCTCTAGTAGAGCCCCCAATTTAGATGCCCCCTGATTAATGCCCCCAGCAGTAATGCTTCCCCCCCCAGTAATGTTCCCAGTAGTAATTCCCCCCCTGTAATGCCCCCAGTAGTAATGCCTCCCCCCTCCCCGGGTAATGCCCCAGTAGTAATGCTCCCCTCTGAATAATGCCCCAAGTAGTAATGCCTACCCCCTCCCCGAGTAATGCCCCAGTAGTAATGCTCCCCCCTGAATAATGCCCCCAGTAGTAATGCCTCTCCCCTCCCTGAGTAATGCCCCAGGTGTAATGTGTAATGCTCCCACCCGTGTAATGTCCCCTTTAGTAATGCCCCCAGTAGGCCGCTTGCACAAAAAAAAAAAAAAAAAAAAAATAAAGCTCATACTTACCTTAACCTTAGCCCCGCGTCCGCTGCTGTCCACTCGGCTGCTCCTCCACACTAAGGCAGAGACGTCATGACGTCTCTGCCATAGTGCTCTGCGTGAGCCGGAAGCTGGAGCTCATGTGAGGTCAAGCCTCCGACTCCGGCTGTGCTGCGGGGAGGGAGCCAGTTTACAGCGGGCACCTGGTGAAAGGAGCCTCCCTGCGGCGCCGGGGTTAGGTTGGCCGGAGGAGGCGGAACTAGTTCCACCTCCTCCGGTCCACTTTAACCCGGATAGGTGTGCTGGCCCTTAACTTGTGGGGGCCCAGGGACGATCGCCCCTGTCGCCCCCCCCGTTAATCCGGCCCTGCATACTTGTGTCTTGCAGCACTTCACAGAGCAAGTGCATCACTCTAATTGTTAGCCTACGCTACCCTCTAGTGGCGAACCTTCATATACACAGCCACATTTAATTTTCTATATTTCCATTTTTGTGATTGAGAAATATCTTCACAATAATTATGGAGCGATATGTTAAAAAGACACCCAAGCCTCCCAAGGGCTCACAGACAACCAAAAATAAATCTGCAATTCTTGTCTCAGAGGCATCCCTATCACAGTGTTCGCCAGGAGAAAATTCCTCAGACGCATTGTTTGACACCAACAAATACAGCTCACTCTCCATAGAAAGAGCGAAGGAAATTTCTGATGATAATTTCGCCACTTTTAGATATAAAATTAGCTCCACTTACAGAGGCTATTACTGCTGCTACTGCACAGATATCTCAGCACACCAAACGCTTGACTGAAGCGGAAGACCGCATTTCGACTTTGGAGGACGATCTCCACGAAGATAAATCTCTATTACACTCTCAAGTCTCCACCATAGCGGCTTTAAACGACAAGGTTGAAGACCTAGAAAACCGTAACAGACGTAACAGTCTGCGTCTAATAGGTCTTCCTGAGTCAGTAAAACCTAAAGATCTTCACGCCATAGTCTCTAACTGGCTTCCTCACTGGGAGTAATTTCTGGATCCTCCTCTTTAATAGTGGAAAGGGCGCACCGAGTAGGTCCAGATCGACAACAGACACAGCAACGCCCACATCCAGTAATTTTCAAATTATTAAATTACCTTGATAAGGTGAAGATCCTGGAGGCATACCGCAAACTCAACAACTTATCCTACGAAGGTTCTAAACTTCTCCTGTTTCAAGACTTCTCTTTTCAAGTCTCCTCTAAACGGCGGGAATTCTCACCAATCTGTAAGGACCTGTTCTCCAAAGGTATACGGTTTTCCTTACTCTACCCTGCTAAACTACGGATCATCCATAATGGTAAACCATATTATCTGGACTCTCCATCTGCTGCACAGAACTTTCTAAAATCAATGGGATCGGCTTCCCCACATGACTCCATGGATGACAATGACTGATTCCATTACATCAACGCTGATAAGTATTGTATTACTGTTTATAATGGCTGACAGTGTTCTTCTTTTCTTTGCAAAGCTGATTTTGCTAATACTAAGTTGTTCTGGAATTGTTGTTGATAATGTATGTTTTCAGGATGTAATGGGGAGCCTCTTTTTTCTCTTTTCTTTCTTCAGTGGTTCTTGTGGCTCCCATGTTGTTTCTTCTGTTCTGATTTTCTCTAACCTTGTAGAATTTTTACTCTTATCGCAACAACCTTTTGGGTTGTCATACTGGGTTCAGTTAAATTTAAAAAAATTTGACAGATTGTTTTTCTATACTATATTTGCTGTTATTGCAATTGTTGGATATATGCTTGATTTTATTTTATGCATTAAAGAGATGCACGCACAGCTTTCAATGAGACGTGATTAATTATTATTCACTAATGGTGGGGTTATGTGTTTACATGTAGTAGTATAATATTTAGAAAGACACATTTTTATTATTAATATTATTATTATTATGCTTACCTCACGGCACCCTCCCTAATGGCAGCGGGTGGGTGGAGGGCACAAGGATTCAGTAGATGGATGAGAAAGCCTTCTTCCCCTAGTGGTAGAGCGGTGGTGTTACATTGCCATGCTCCAGCCCAATATTATTTTGTAATCATGAATACTTTAGATTCATTCCTCTACAGTATATATATATTTTTTATAAAGTACAGTGGTGGATCCATCCGCACTAATCAAGTTTCAGATGCGCCCACAGGTGTTGGTGCTCAGGGACTGAAACGCAACCTCAGTTTTAAATAAAAGCACCTGGTTTCCTGTTCAATAACACTGAGGAACAGTCAGTCTGTTACCAGGGATTTTAAGTCGATTTCGATTTATTTTGTGCTCCTGATCATGAATATGCCAATGCTTATTTTTCAATTGGCTCTAGTTTTTGAGATATGCATAGGTCTTTAATATTTATGAAAAATTAAACAATTATAAAAAATAGTTAAAAAGATATTTTTTTTTATTCTGATTAAATTTGATTCATAAAATGTTACAAAAAGACACAGGATAATTACATACATAAGTGTTAGGAAGCTATGAGAACCGTTTTTTATAGGAGTTTCTTTTGTATTCTTGTTGTGGGCAGTCCCTCTGCAGACTCCAACAATAATCGGCCATCATGTGACGATCCCACCTTCCTTGATATCTTTCTTCCATTACCTGAATATCCTGGTGGAACCATTCACCCTGTTATTTGCTTAAATCTCCTACAATGGACGGGAAGTGATCTAACTAGCCTTACAAAAAATGTACTTTAATACTCTTATTGGCACCTACTTTCTCGCATGTCGTGGACTAATTCATGATAGTTGTCTGCCTTGTGATTACCTAAAAAAATTTGAATGACAGACACATAACTCAGTCAATGCTTCAGATTCGTTTTCAGTCATAGATGTGGTAAAATTTGGATCCTTTACCAGTTTCCGTATCTGTGGATCATCAAAAATTGTGGCCTTTAATTTTTCAATACTAAGAGATGGAAATGTTCGACAAATATACGTGAAACAATCGCCTGACTTGTCCAATGCTTTTACAAATGGTTTCATTAAACCCAGTTTGATATGGAGAAGCAGTGCACTGTCAGGCCTAGACAAGTGAGGTATTTCAAATTGAGAAAATAATTGAATTTTATTTTTTTATTAATTTGAAAACTGGAGCCAATAAACCTAGTAAGGGCTGAGGTGTGTCATGGGTGTGTGATCATCATACATAACCAAAATGTATCTAAAATAAATACACGGAGACAGTAAATGCATTAAAAACAGGTTAGCTATTTATTTGAAGAATTACATTTTTTATTTTAAATATTGTATGGTGGCTAGAAAAGGACGGCCCCTACACAGAGCAGCCCAACAATGCAAACCAAACACTACATTGCGGGTGGTGTCCACCCAGTGGTTGCAAAAACCAGACACTAGGGTACTAAGCAACAATCCCATCCGGAGATGGCCATACTGACCCTGTAAAGGTGGTACAGTATTTTTGCACAATTACTAGAAGGTGAATGCACCCAATACATCAACTGCACCCGGGCTGATAAGCCATACTTTCACGCCAATGCCAGTTTCTACCTAAGAGAAACGTAGCCCGCCACCATACAAAACTAAACCACCCGACCTATGCTAGCAAGCATACTACTGTATCTACAAACAAGACCAAAAACTCCTCCATCCAATGCACCCCATCAGGCCTATAGAGATGCCTACCATGGAAACGTATCGAAGGAAGCTTCACCACAAAAAACACCATGCGCCAGTACAAATTTAGCCACAGTAGCATGACACTTCTTCTAGACTCGTTTAAAGCCCTCGGACAACAGGCACCACGACACTGCTGCCTAGGAGTAATGCAAGACCACAGTATTGAACAGAACGGCTAAGCACCCATTTTGAGTAGGAGGTCAGACACGATGTTAAGGAGTAAGTCAGGAGCTATCCAGGAGCCAAGGTCACTCCCACCTAGATGGATTACCATCACTTTGGGGACACCGAACTGCAGCACAGCTGCTAACGAATCTGGGTTTCCAGGAAATCCCAACGAAGACCTCTGAAACCCAGCCAACGAGTCCTAACTGATGAAGGACATTGCAGCCGCTCTCTAGCCCGGTGGAGCGAACCACCCAGAATAATACAAACAAATGACCCACAATCAACACATCCTTAACATCGCATATCACACCTAAAGCAGAGGGCAGGGGAGAAACTGGAAATAACATCAATATTGCATTAAAGAATGTTATTAGGTAGGTTATATTAAAGAATATTAGGTAGGATATATTAAAAACTGTTATTAGGCAGGTAATATTAAAGAATGTAATTAGGTAGGTTATATTAAAGACTTATTAGGTAGGTAATATTAAAGAATGTAATTAGGTAGGTTATATTAAAGACTGTTATAGGTAGGTAATATTAAAGAATGTTATTAGGTAGGTTATATTAAAGACTGTTATAGGTAGGTAATATTAAAGAATGTTATTAGGTAGGTTATATTAAAGACTGTTATTAGGCAGGTAATATTAAAGAATGTAATTAGGTAGGTTATATTAAAAACTGTTATTAGGCAGGTAATATTAAAGAAGGTTATTAGGTAGGTTATATTAAAGACTGTTATTAGGCAGGTAATATTAAAGAATGTTATTAGGTAGGTTATATTAAAGACTGTTATTAGGTAGGTAATATTAAAGAATGTTATTAGGTAGGTTATATTAAAGACTGTTATTAGGTAGGTTATATTAAAGAATGTTATTAGGTAGGTTATATTAAACTTATTAGGTAGGTAATATTAAAGAATGTTATTAGGTAGGTTATATTAAAGACTGTTATTAGGTAGGTAATATTAAAGAATGTTATTAGGTAGGTTATATTAAAGACTGTTATTAGGTAGGTTATATTAAAGAATATTATATGGTAGGATATATTAAATTAAAAACTATATTAAAATTAAAGACTCTTCATAAGAAACCTGACAACAGTAGAGAACAAAAGGGGGAATATGAGGGATAAAAGGGGAGGAAGGGGAGGGACAGGGTGGGGATAAAAGGGGGGGAGGGGGAAGGTAGTTCAGGAATAAACACAATAACTTGGCAAGAGGTAAAAACAAAAACCTGCAGAGGGACTGTATGGTTGGGTCGAATTAAGTCCGTCTAGCCAGGCCAAAATAAAAATCCCTCAAGACCCCCACTGTGGAAAGTGGCGAGTATTACCAGAGTAGGATGGACAGGGGAGACAAAAAAACAAACATGCAGATAGACAAATAGGACCACAATACAGACATTAAGCACAAGTAGACTAAACTTCAATCAGTGGCAACTGGTCTAACCTAGCGTTTATAACAAGCTGATTAACACCGACCAAGAACCATAATCTGTGGAACCGGCAACACAGCCGACACAGCTGACATGGTGGCACCCATTCCGAAGGAATGAGTACCAAATTTGCTCGGGGAGAGGCCAATGTGGAGCTAACAGCTTCCAACAATGCAACTAAACTGATATTTAGTAAGTAACCATCAGCATGAATTAACCATGCACCGGCCACGGTTGGTCGCAAATCTAAGTATATTTTGGCCAGGAAAACTTGACAAATACGCTCATCGACGCAGGGCGACCCTATGGCTGCGACCCATTTGGTCGGTTTTAGAATGTCTAATTTGCACAACACTGCACTCTCCCCAACACATACATCTGAGCAGAAAATGGCGGGCAGCTCTAATTTAGCAGGAGAATCTAGCTTCAATACTCAAAAGGCGCCATGAAAAGCCATGTAAAACGTTGTACGGAAAATGTAAACCTCAAAATTAGAAACTACAACCGCAGGGACCGACGTTAGTAGCCTAAGCAAGAGTGTGATATTGATTGGCAGTCTCATCAACCGGACGAGGGGAGGAGTGAGACCGACCCTTAAGAGCATTAATAATAATTATAATAATAAAGATCTTAGTAAGATCAGGACGCCCTTATAAATGAGAAAAGAAAGAAATACCAGCCAGAATCTGGCAGACAATCGCCAGAGACCGACTGGAGATATAGATACTCCAAATAAAAGATAGCATTGAGCGTTGCTTGCTCTCACCTCTGTGTCTGTGGTGCTGGAGGTAAGATTCCCATTCCGTTCACACTAGCTGACTAAAACGCAGCACCGCAGGAGCGAAGGATTGCTCAGCTAGGCCCCCCATGGCGAATCCCACCAACCAAACAAGCCTCGGGTGTAAGGACCCTAAACCTGTCCCACTGGAAGTGTGAGAGCGCAGCAGCGATCACATTTACACAACCTGGGACATGAAGTACTTTAAAAACAATGTTGGATTTGAACCAGCGCAACACCAGCTGAGCAAGCAATCACCACGCTGGCAATGAGGATGCATGTTGTCTGTAACAGCATGCACCACTCCTAGGTTATCGCATCTAAAGAGAATGCTCCTATCACGCAACTTGTAATTCCAGCATCACCATTATGGGAAATACTTCCAGGAGCAGAAGATCTCTAGAAAGGTCTCTGGAAAACCACTCTACAGGCCAAGGAGTGGCACACCAAGCCCCTTCCAAGTAACAACCAAACCCAGAGGAGTCTGCCGCATCAGTAAACAACCGCAATTGGGAGCTGGGGACCGCTGAGGGCAGCCACAAGAGGACACCATTAAAATCGTCCAGAAAAGAGAGCCAAATAGAGGTCCATTTTGATTTTGGCAGAGAGCCAATTAAAATGGTGTGCCCTATGGACTCCGCAGTGGCCCCCTCAAGTCTGCGAGTTGAAGTTCAGCAAGCCCAAATGCAATTGGGCTTGACGCAGCATTGCCTTCCCAGTGTCCAAGCAAACCTGAATGGCATCTTTCAACTTTAGGATATTTTCCACCAGCAGGTGGTAGCATCCATTCAAGGTATCAATTTCGATACCCAAGTAGGACAGTCAAGTAACAGGGCCTAACGTTTTATCATGGGGAATAGTCAAAATGCAAGGGCAGCAAACGAAAAGCCGATTCAATGTCTATCCTACCCATCGTAGCACCAGGACCATGTGCCCTGACCAGCTCCAGCACCTGATCAAAAGTCTGACAAGCCACCAAGCACAGTTCTTGTGGGATGGCATCATTAACTGATCTACCAGATGGGAAAGATAGGTGCTGAATGAGCCTAAAAGACCCAGGCGCCTTCTTAGGGACAACGCCAACAGGGGAAACCGCTAAGTCATCTAGAGGCAGATTAGGGAAAGATCCAATCAAGTGGCCCAGCTGCACCTCCTTAAGGACCTTGTCCCTAATGATGAGCGTCAACTCTCTCGCTGAACGGAGGTTCCTTGGAGAACCAAAGGGAGCAACAGAATTACCTGGCAAATGGAAACCCATCTTAAAAACCCTCGCTCAAATGCTATGGAGGTATTAAGTGTATAGGATGGGTTCTAATACGATATTGCTTTGGTTTTCCCCTTGCTTTGGGTTTCTTTGCTTTCTTTTTATTCATTTAAAATTGATATGAAAATTTAAGGGGAACATTTGTGTTGTTTACTTGTTATGGATATGACTGCAATTTTATTGAAGTTCTTTATATATCTAACAATTTGATGTCAATGTCATTGTAGTCTCCTTTTTTCTGAATAAAAATTATGGTTATAAAAAACCCAAAAAACCCTTACTCGAAAAATTATGCTTCAATTCTGGGTACCACGCCAACCACTTGGCCATGGCATCCAAACAAACTGGAGAAAAGCTTTAGCTAGCAGCCCCACATCAGGCTGTCGTCTTGGATGCTGTGGTAGCAACGGGTTTTGAGCAGCCAGATGCGGGTGCCCTTCTCCACTTTTGATGCGGAGGTGTCGAAAATGACATCACTGCCCAAAAGTATAGTGAGCAGAATCGGAAGCAAAGCACACCCGTACTGCCGGTAGAGGAGCATGCCGGCCAGCACCAAATTTGTGTCACTGGTTAGCCGCTGCAGGAGGTGAGCAATGACTCTGGATGACCTCGAGCTACACCTACATGTCTTTCCCCCGAAGTGTATGATAGGTAGCCTGTCCTGCTTTAGACAAAACTCTTCCACCTAATACACTATGTATTAGGTGGAAGTATAGGATTATGTCCAGGTGCTCAGCGGGACAAGTCTCCAAATAGAATACAGAGAAAATAAATATCCTCACCTGCCAATTTGAATAGACTGCAAAGTGTCCAGGCCTATACTGCCTTTGCGCTATGCGGACAGCAAATCTGTTCTAATTTTTTCAGTGAGGGAGAACACATCAATGTTTCGCCTTTTACGGATCTTGAACCCAATGCGAGGACGTAGGCCATGCAGGACCGCTGCATTTGCACATTGGATGATGTCTGCGTTCAAGCTATCGGTAGATGTAACTCCATCATGACCTGTAGTGAAAATGCCACCAGCTAGAAGAGCACCAGGGGTGAGGGGCACAGCCATGGGCGGATTGGCCGTTACCTACAGTGGGAAGATTCCCGGTGGGCCGATTGGGTTGTGGGGCCGCTTGTCACATGTGGCTCCGCCCCCTATACACGTCACCTGCCCAAGGTTTAGCAGTCTCTTTCTTGACAGGCAGCCCACCTGCTGCCTGTCACAACTAGCAGTGCCGAGGCCCGGGCCGCTGATAGTGTAAGAAGTGGAGAGGCCCCAGGACCAGCAGGAAAGGTAAGTTAAGCAGTAGCAGCACAGGTTCAGTACTTCTCCCCGCCCTCCTCCCCTCCTCGTGCATTGTGCAAACATAAAGTCAGCAGGTGCAGCAAGACGTCGGGAGGCTGCTCAAGTGCCCCTGTGTCCCCCCCCCCCCCTCTCTCTGAAAGGCCTCCCAGTCTTTGATCGCAGCTGCAATCTGATATTAATTGAGAAGAATGGTGGAGGCGGAGTCAGAGTAGGGGGCGGAGCTACACGGACTGCCTTATTTCAGGGCCAGGAGCAGCATGGATGGGAGCACTGAGAGGAGGAGGAGCAGCTGCAGAGTGTAAGGTAAGTGGGACACTATAGTATTGTCTAAGTGTATTTGTGACATGTGTGTGACAGACAGTATGTATGTATGTATTGTATGTGTGTGTGACAGTATGTATGTGTATGTGACTGTGTCTGTATATATGTATGTATGTATGATGAGTATATGTGTGTGACAGTATGTCTGTGTACAATATGTGTGTGACAGTATGTCTGTGTACAATATGTGTGTGACAGTATGTATGTGTACAAAATGTGTGTGACAGTATGTATGTGTGTGACAGTATGTATGTGTACAATATGTGTGACTGCATGTGTGTGTGACAGTATGTCTGTGTACAATATGTGTGTGACAGTATGTCTGTGTACAATATGTGTGTGACAGTATGTCTGTGTACAATATGTGTGTGACAGTATGTCTGTGTACAATATGTGTGACTGCATGTGTGTGTGACAGTATGTCTGTGTACAATATGTGTGTGACAGTATGTATGTGTGTGACAGTATGTATGTGTACAATATGTGTGTGACAGTATGTCTGTGTACAATATGTGTGTGACAGTTTGTATGTGTACAATATGTGTGTGACAGTATGTATGTGTACAATATGTGTGACAGTATGTACGTGTGTGACACTATGTATGTGTACAATATGTGTGTGACAGTATGTCTGTGTACAATATGTGTGACTGCATGTGTGTGTGACAGTATGTATGTGTACAATATGTGTGTGACAGTATGTATGTGTACAATATGTGTGACTGCATATGTGTGTGACAGTATGTATGTGTACAATATGTGTGTGACAGTATGTCTGTGTACAATATGTGTGACTGCATATGTGTGTGACAGTATGTATGTGTACAATATGTGTGTGACAGTATGTATGTGTACAATATGTGTGTGACAGTATGTCTGTGTACAATATGTGTGTGACAGTATGTATGTGTACAATATGTGTGTGACAGTATGTCTGTGTACAATATGTGTGTGACAGTTTGTATGTGTACAATATGTGTGTGACAGTATGTATTTGTACAATATGTGTGTGACAGTATGTATGTGTACAATATGTGTGACAGTATGTACGTGTGTGACACTATGTATGTGTACAATATGTGTGTGACAGTATGTCTGTGTACAATATGTGTGACTGCATGTGTGTGTGACAGTATGTATGTGTGTGACAGTATGTATGTGTACAATATGTGTGACTGCATATGTGTGTGACAGTATGTATGTGTACAATATGTGTGTGACAGTATGTCTGTGTACAATATGTGTGACTGCATATGTGTGTGACAGTATGTATGTGTACAATATGTGTGTGACAGTATGTATGTGTACAATATGTGTGTGACAGTATGTCTGTGTACAATATGTGTGTGACAGTTTGTATGTGTACAATATGTGTGTGACAGTATGTATGTGTGTGACAGTATGTATGTGTACAATATGTGTGTGACAGTATGTCTGTGTACAATATGTGTGTGACAGTTTGTATGTGTACAATATGTGTGTGACAGTATGTATGTGTGTGACAGTATGTATGTGTACAATATGTGTGACAGTATGTACGTGTGTGACACTATGTATGTGTACAATATGTGTGTGACAGTATGTCTGTGTACAATATGTGTGACTGCATGTGTGTGTGACAGTATGTATGTGTACAATATGTGTGTGACAGTATGTATGTGTACAATATGTGTGACTGCATATGTGTGTGACAGTATGTATGTGTACAATATGTGTGTGACAGTATGTCTGTGTACAATATGTGTGACTGCATATGTGTGTGACAGTATGTATGTGTACAATATGTGTGTGACAGTATGTATGTGTACAATATGTGTGTGACAGTATGTCTGTGTACAATATGTGTGTGACAGTTTGTATGTGTACAATATGTGTGTGACAGTATGTATGTGTACAAAATGTGTGACTGCATGTGTGTGTGACAGTATATATGTGTACAATATGTGTGTGACAGTATGTATGTGTACAATATGTGTGACTGCATATGTGTGTGACAGTATGTATGTGTACAATATGTGTGTGACAGTATGTATGTGTACAATATGTGTGACTGCATATGTGTGTGACAGTATGTATTTGTACAATATGTGTGTGACAGTATGTCTGTGTACAATATGTGTGTGACAGTATGTCTGTGTACAATATGTGTGTGACAGTATGTCTGTGTACAATATGTGTGTGACAGTATGTCTGTGTACAATATGTGTGACTGCATGTGTGTGTGACAGTATGTATGTGTGTGACAGTATGTATGTGTACAATATGTGTGACTGCATATGTGTGTGACAGTATGTATGTGTACAATATGTGTGTGACAGTATGTCTGTGTACAATATGTGTGACTGCATATGTGTGTGACAGTATGTATGTGTACAATATGTGTGTGACAGTATGTATGTGTACAATATGTGTGTGACAGTATGTCTGTGTACAATATGTGTGTGACAGTTTGTATGTGTACAATATGTGTGTGACAGTATGTATGTGTGTGACAGTATGTATGTGTACAATATGTGTGTGACAGTATGTCTGTGTACAATATGTGTGTGACAGTTTGTATGTGTACAATATGTGTGTGACAGTATGTATGTGTGTGACAGTATGTATGTGTACAATATGTGTGACAGTATGTACGTGTGTGACACTATGTATGTGTACAATATGTGTGTGACAGTATGTCTGTGTACAATATGTGTGACTGCATGTGTGTGTGACAGTATGTATGTGTACAATATGTGTGTGACAGTATGTATGTGTACAATATGTGTGACTGCATATGTGTGTGACAGTATGTATGTGTACAATATGTGTGTGACAGTATGTCTGTGTACAATATGTGTGACTGCATATGTGTGTGACAGTATGTATGTGTACAATATGTGTGTGACAGTATGTATGTGTACAATATGTGTGTGACAGTATGTCTGTGTACAATATGTGTGTGACAGTTTGTATGTGTACAATATGTGTGTGACAGTATGTATGTGTACAAAATGTGTGACTGCATGTGTGTGTGACAGTATATATGTGTACAATATGTGTGTGACAGTATGTATGTGTACAATATGTGTGACTGCATATGTGTGTGACAGTATGTATGTGTACAATATGTGTGTGACAGTATGTATGTGTACAATATGTGTGACTGCATATGTGTGTGACAGTATGTATTTGTACAATATGTGTGTGACAGTATGTCTGTGTACAATATGTGTGTGACAGTATGTCTGTGTACAATATGTGTGTGACAGTATGTCTGTGTACAATATGTGTGTGACAGTATGTCTGTGTACAATATGTGTGTGACAGTATGTCTGTGTACAATATGTGTGTGACAGTATGTCTGTGTACAATATGTGTGACTGCATGTGTGTGTGACAGTATGTCTGTGTACAATATGTGTGTGACAGTTTGTATGTGTACAATATGTGTGTGACAGTATGTATGTGTGTGACAGTATGTATGTGTACAATATGTGTGTGACAGTATGTCTGTGTACAATATGTGTGTGACAGTTTGTATGTGTACAATATGTGTGTGACAGTATGTATGTGTGACAGTATGTATGTGTACAATATGTGTGACAGTATGTACGTGTGTGACACTATGTATGTGTACAATATGTGTGTGACAGTATGTCTGTGTACAATATGTGTGACTGCATGTGTGTGTGACAGTATGTATGTGTACAATATGTGTGTGACAGTATGTATGTGTACAATATGTGTGACTGCATATGTGTGTGACAGTATGTATGTGTACAATATGTGTGTGACAGTATGTCTGTGTACAATATGTGTGACTGCATATGTGTGTGACAGTATGTATGTGTACAATATGTGTGTGACAGTATGTATGTGTACAATATGTGTGTGACAGTATGTCTGTGTACAATATGTGTGTGACAGTTTGTATGTGTACAATATGTGTGTGACAGTATGTATGTGTGTGACAGTATGTATGTGTACAATATGTGTGTGACAGTATGTCTGTGTACAATATGTGTGTGACAGTTTGTATGTGTACAATATGTGTGTGACAGTATGTATGTGTGTGACAGTATGTATGTGTACAATATGTGTGACAGTATGTACGTGTGTGACACTATGTATGTGTACAATATGTGTGTGACAGTATGTCTGTGTACAATATGTGTGACTGCATGTGTGTGTGACAGTATGTATGTGTACAATATGTGTGTGACAGTATGTATGTGTACAATATGTGTGACTGCATATGTGTGTGACAGTATGTATGTGTACAATATGTGTGTGACAGTATGTCTGTGTACAATATGTGTGACTGCATATGTGTGTGACAGTATGTATGTGTACAATATGTGTGTGACAGTATGTATGTGTACAATATGTGTGTGACAGTATGTCTGTGTACAATATGTGTGTGACAGTTTGTATGTGTACAATATGTGTGTGACAGTATGTATGTGTACAAAATGTGTGACTGCATGTGTGTGTGACAGTATATATGTGTACAATATGTGTGTGACAGTATGTATGTGTACAATATGTGTGACTGCATATGTGTGTGACAGTATGTATGTGTACAATATGTGTGTGACAGTATGTATGTGTACAATATGTGTGACTGCATATGTGTGTGACAGTATGTATGTGTACAATATGTGTGACAGTATGTACGTGTGTGACACTATGTATGTGTACAATATGTGTGTGACAGTATGTATGTGTACAATATGTGTGTGACAGTATGTATGTGTACAATATGTGTGTGACAGTATGTATGTATGTATACAATATGTGTGTGACAGTATGTATGTGTACAATATGTGTGACTGCATATGTGTGTGACAGTATGTATGTGTACAATATGTGTGTGACAGTATGTATGTGTGTGACAGTATGTATGTGTACAATATGTGTGACTGCATATGTGTGTGACAGTATGTATGTGTACAATATGTGTGTGACAGTATGTATGTGTACAATATGTGTGTGACAGTATGTATGTATACAATATGTGTGTGACAGTATGTATGTGTACAATATGTGTGTGACAGTATGTATGTGTACAAAATGTGTGACTGCATGTGTGTGTGACAGTATATATGTGTACAATATGTGTGTGACAGTATGTATGTGTACAATATGTGTGACTGCATATGTGTGTGACAGTATGTATGTGTACAATATGTGTGTGACAGTATGTATGTGTACAATATGTGTGTGACAGTATGTATGTGTGTGACAGTATGTATGTGTACAATATGTGTGACAGTATGTACGTGTGTGACACTATGTATGTGTACAATATGTGTGTGACAGTATGTATGTGTACAATATGTGTCTGACAGTATGTATGTGTACAATATGTGTGTGACAGTATGTATGTATGTATGTATACAATATGTGTGTGTGACAGTATGTATGTGTGACTGCATATGTGTGTGACAGTATGTATGTGTACAATATGTGTGTGACAGTATGTATGTGTGTGACAGTATGTATGTGTACAATATGTGTGACTGCATATGTGTGTGACAGTATGTATGTGTACAATATGTGTGTGACAGTATGTATGTGTACAATATGTGTGACTGCATATGTGTGTGACAGTATGTATGTGTACAATATGTGTGTGACAGTATGTATGTGTACAATATGTGTGACTGCATATGTGTGTGACAGTATGTATATGTACAATATGTGTGTGACAGTATGTATGTGTGTGACAGTATGTATGTGTACAATATGTGTGTGACAGTATGTATGTGTGTGACAGTATGTATGTGTACAATATGTGTGACTGCATATGTGTGTGACAGTATGTATGTGTACAATATGTGTGTGACAGTATGTATGTGTACAATATGTGTGACTGCATATGTGTGTGACAGTATGTATGTGTACAATATGTGTGACTGCATATGTGTGTGACAGTATGTCTGTGTACAATATGTGTGACTGCATATGTGTGTGACAGTATGTCTGTGTACAATATGTGTGTGACAGTATGTCTGTGTACAATATGTGTGTGACAGTATGTATGTATGTATACAATATGTGTGTGACAGTATGTATGAGTACAATATGTGTGACTGCATATGTGTGTGACAGTATGTATGTGTACAATATGTGTGTGACAGTATGTATGTGTACAATATGTGTGACTGCATATGTGTGTGACAGTATGTCTGTGTGCAATATGTGTGTGACAGTATGTCTGTGTACAATATGTGTGTGACAGTATGTCTGTGTACAAAATGTGTGTGACAGTATGTCTGTGTACAAAATGTGTGTGACAGTATGTATTTGTACAATATGTGTGTGACAGTATGTATGTGTACAAAATGTGTGACTGCATGTGTGTGTGACAGTATGTATGTGTACAATATGTGTGTGACAGTATGTATGTGTACAAAATGTGTGTGACAGTATGTATGTGTACAAAATGTGTGACTGCATGTGTGTGTGACAGTATGTATGTGTACAATATGTGTGACTGCATATGTGTGTGACAGTATGTATGTGTACAATATGTGTGTGACAGTATGTATGTGTACAAAATGTGTGACTGCATGTGTGTGTGACAGTATGTATGTGTACAATATGTGTGTGACAGTATGTATGTGTACAAAATGTGTGTGACAGTATGTATGTGTACAAAATGTGTGACTGCATGTGTGTGTGACAGTATGTATGTGTACAATATGTGTGACTGCATATGTGTGTGACAGTATGTATGTGTACAATATGTGTGTGACAGTATGTATGTGTACAAAATGTGTGACTGCATGTGTGTGTGACAGTATGTATGTGTACAATATGTGTGTGACAGTATGTATGTGTACAATATGTGTGACTGCATATGTGTGTGACAGTATGTATGTGTACAATATGTGTGTGACAGTATGTATGTGTACAATATGTGTGTGACAGTATGTATGTGTGTGACAGTATGTATGTGTACAATATGTGTGTGACAGTATGTATGTGTACAAAATGTGTGACTGCATGTGTGTGTGACAGTATGTATGTGTACAATATGTGTGTGACAGTATGTATGTATACAATATGTGTGTGACAGTATGTATGTGTACAATATGTGTGTGACAGTATGTCTGTGTACAATATGTGTGTGACAGTATGTATGTGTACAATATGTGTGACTGCATGTGTGTGTGACAGTATGTATGTGTACAATATGTGTGTGACAGTATGTATGTGTACAATATGTGTGACTGCATATGTGTGTGACAGTATGTATGTGTACAATATGTGTGTGACAGTATGTCTGTGTACAATATGTGTGACTGCATATGTGTGTGACAGTATGTATGTGTACAATATGTGTGTGACAGTATGTATGTGTACAATATGTGTGTGACAGTATGTCTGTGTACAATATGTGTGTGACAGTTTGTATGTGTACAATATGTGTGTGACAGTATGTATGTGTACAAAATGTGTGACTGCATGTGTGTGTGACAGTATGTATGTGTACAATATGTGTGTGACAGTATGTATGTGTACAAAATGTGTGACTGCATGTGTGTGTGACAGTTTGTATGTGTACAATATGTGTGTGACAGTATGTATGTGTACAATATGTGTGACTGCATATGTGTGTGACAGTATGTATGTGTACAATATGTGTGTGACAGTATGTATGTGTACAATATGTGTGACTGCATATGTGTGTGACAGTATGTATGTGTACAATATGTGTGACAGTATGTACGTGTGTGACACTATGTATGTGTACAATATGTGTGTGACAGTATGTATGTGTACAATATGTGTGTGACAGTATGTATGTATACAATATGTGTGTGACAGTATGTATGTGTACAATATGTGTGACTGCATATGTGTGTGACAGTATGTATGTGTACAATATGTGTGTGACAGTATGTATGTGTGTGACAGTATGTATGTGTACAATATGTGTGACTGCATATGTGTGTGACAGTATGTATGTGTACAATATGTGTGTGACAGTATGTATGTGTACAATATGTGTGTGACAGTATGTATGTATACAATATGTGTGTGACAGTATGTATGTGTACAATATGTGTGTGACAGTATGTATGTGTACAAAATGTGTGACTGCATGTGTGTGTGACAGTATATATGTGTACAATATGTGTGTGACAGTATGTATGTGTACAATATGTGTGACTGCATATGTGTGTGACAGTATGTATGTGTACAATATGTGTGTGACAGTATGTATGTGTACAATATGTGTGTGACAGTATGTATGTGTGTGACAGTATGTATGTGTACAATATGTGTGACAGTATGTACGTGTGTGACACTATGTATGTGTACAATATGTGTGTGACAGTATGTATGTGTACAATATGTGTGTGACAGTATGTATGTGTACAATATGTGTGTGACAGTATGTATGTATGTATACAATATGTGTGTGTGACAGTATGTATGTGTACAATATGTGTGACTGCATATGTGTGTGACAGTATGTATGTGTACAATATGTGTGTGACAGTATGTATGTGTGTGACAGTATGTATGTGTACAATATGTGTGACTGCATATGTGTGTGACAGTATGTATGTGTACAATATGTGTGTGACAGTATGTATGTGTACAATATGTGTGACTGCATATGTGTGTGACAGTATGTATGTGTACAATATGTGTGTGACAGTATGTATGTGTACAATATGTGTGACTGCATATGTGTGTGACAGTATGTATATGTACAATATGTGTGTGACAGTATGTATGTGTGTGACAGTATGTATGTGTACAATATGTGTGTGACAGTATGTATGTGTGTGACAGTATGTATGTGTACAATATGTGTGACTGCATATGTGTGTGACAGTATGTATGTGTACAATATGTGTGTGACAGTATGTATGTGTACAATATGTGTGACTGCATATGTGTGTGACAGTATGTATGTGTACAATATGTGTGACTGCATATGTGTGTGACAGTATGTCTGTGTACAATATGTGTGACTGCATATGTGTGTGACAGTATGTCTGTGTACAATATGTGTGTGACAGTATGTCTGTGTACAATATGTGTGTGACAGTATGTCTGTGTACAATATGTGTGTGACAGTATGTATGTATGTATACAATATGTGTGTGACAGTATGTATGAGTACAATATGTGTGACTGCATATGTGTGTGACAGTATGTATGTGTACAATATGTGTGTGACAGTATGTATGTGTGTGACAGTATGTATGTGTACAATATGTGTGACTGCATATGTGTGTGACAGTATGTCTGTGTGCAATATGTGTGTGACAGTATGTCTGTGTACAATATGTGTGTGACAGTATGTCTGTGTACAAAATGTGTGTGACAGTATGTCTGTGTACAAAATGTGTGTGACAGTATGTATTTGTACAATATGTGTGTGACAGTATGTATGTGTACAAAATGTGTGACTGCATGTGTGTGTGACAGTATGTATGTGTACAATATGTGTGTGACAGTATGTATGTGTACAAAATGTGTGTGACAGTATGTATGTGTACAAAATGTGTGACTGCATGTGTGTGTGACAGTATGTATGTGTACAATATGTGTGACTGCATATGTGTGTGACAGTATGTATGTGTACAATATGTGTGTGACAGTATGTATGTGTACAAAATGTGTGACTGCATGTGTGTGTGACAGTATGTATGTGTACAATATGTGTGTGACAGTATGTATGTGTACAAAATGTGTGTGACAGTATGTATGTGTACAAAATGTGTGACTGCATGTGTGTGTGACAGTATGTATGTGTACAATATGTGTGACTGCATATGTGTGTGACAGTATGTATGTGTACAATATGTGTGTGACAGTATGTATGTGTACAAAATGTGTGACTGCATGTGTGTGTGACAGTATGTATGTGTACAATATGTGTGTGACAGTATGTATGTGTACAATATGTGTGACTGCATATGTGTGTGACAGTATGTATGTGTACAATATGTGTGTGACAGTATGTATGTGTGCAATATGTGTGTGACAGTATGTATGTGTGTGACAGTATGTATGTGTACAATATGTGTGTGACAGTATGTATGTGTACAAAATGTGTGACTGCATGTGTGTGTGACAGTATGTATGTGTACAATATGTGTGTGACAGTATGTATGTATACAATATGTGTGTGACAGTATGTATGTGTACAATATGTGTGTGACAGTATGTCTGTGTACAATATGTGTGTGACAGTATGTATGTGTACAATATGTGTGACTGCATGTGTGTGTGACAGTATGTATGTGTACAATATGTGTGTGACAGTATGTATGTGTACAATATGTGTGACTGCATATGTGTGTGACAGTATGTATGTGTACAATATGTGTGTGACAGTATGTCTGTGTACAATATGTGTGACTGCATATGTGTGTGACAGTATGTATGTGTACAATATGTGTGTGACAGTATGTATGTGTACAATATGTGTGTGACAGTATGTCTGTGTACAATATGTGTGTGACAGTTTGTATGTGTACAATATGTGTGTGACAGTATGTATGTGTACAAAATGTGTGACTGCATGTGTGTGTGACAGTATATATGTGTACAATATGTGTGTGACAGTATGTATGTGTACAATATGTGTGACTGCATATGTGTGTGACAGTATGTATGTGTACAATATGTGTGTGACAGTATGTATGTGTACAATATGTGTGACTGCATATGTGTGTGACAGTATGTATGTGTACAATATGTGTGACAGTATGTACGTGTGTGACACTATGTATGTGTACAATATGTGTGTGTACAATATGTGTGTGACAGTATGTATGTATGTATACAATATGTGTGTGACAGTATGTATGTGTACAATATGTGTGACTGCATATGTGTGTGACAGTATGTATGTGTACAATATGTGTGTGACAGTATGTATGTGTGTGACAGTATGTATGTGTACAATATGTGTGACTGCATATGTGTGTGACAGTATGTATGTGTACAATATGTGTGTGACAGTATGTATGTGTACAATATGTGTGTGACAGTATGTATGTATACAATATGTGTGTGACAGTATGTATGTGTACAATATGTGTGTGACAGTATGTATGTGTACAAAATGTGTGACTGCATGTGTGTGTGACAGTATATATGTGTACAATATGTGTGTGACAGTATGTATGTGTACAATATGTGTGACTGCATATGTGTGTGACAGTATGTATGTGTACAATATGTGTGTGACAGTATGTATGTGTACAATATGTGTGTGACAGTATGTATGTGTGTGACAGTATGTATGTGTACAATATGTGTGACAGTATGTACGTGTGTGACACTATGTATGTGTACAATATGTGTGTGACAGTATGTATGTGTACAATATGTGTGTGACAGTATGTATGTATGTATACAATATGTGTGTGTGACAGTATGTATGTGTACAATATGTGTGACTGCATATGTGTGTGACAGTATGTATGTGTACAATATGTGTGTGACAGTATGTATGTGTGTGACAGTATGTATGTGTACAATATGTGTGACTGCATATGTGTGTGACAGTATGTATGTGTACAATATGTGTGTGACAGTATGTATGTGTACAATATGTGTGACTGCATATGTGTGTGACAGTATGTATGTGTACAATATGTGTGTGACAGTATGTATGTGTACAATATGTGTGACTGCATATGTGTGTGACAGTATGTATATGTACAATATGTGTGTGACAGTATGTATGTGTACAATATGTGTGTGACAGTATGTATGTGTGTGACAGTATGTATGTGTACAATATGTGTGACTGCATATGTGTGTGACAGTATGTATGTGTACAATATGTGTGTGACAGTATGTATGTGTACAATATGTGTGACTGCATATGTGTGTGACAGTATGTATGTGTACAATATGTGTGACTGCATATGTGTGTGACAGTATGTCTGTGTACAATATGTGTGACTGCATATGTGTGTGACAGTATGTCTGTGTACAATATGTGTGTGACAGTATGTCTGTGTACAATATGTGTGTGACTGTATGTATGTATACAATATG
Organism: Taudactylus pleione; assembly: GCA_031769625.1. Lineage (NCBI taxonomy): Eukaryota > Metazoa > Chordata > Amphibia > Anura > Myobatrachidae > Taudactylus > Taudactylus pleione. The sequence goes on from JAUIMM010001331.1 coordinate 2,663,961, forward strand.
TGTGTGACAGTATGTATGAGTACAATATGTGTGACTGCATATGTGTGTGACAGTATGTATGTGTACAATATGTGTGTGACAGTATGTATGTGTACAATATGTGTGACTGCATATGTGTGTGACAGTATGTCTGTGTGCAATATGTGTGTGACAGTATGTCTGTGTACAATATGTGTGTGACAGTATGTCTGTGTACAAAATGTGTGTGACAGTATGTCTGTGTACAATATGTGTGTGACAGTATGTATGTGTACAAAATGTGTGACTGCATGTGTGTGTGACAGTATGTATGTGTACAATATGTGTGTGACAGTATGTATGTGTACAAAATGTGTGTGACAGTATGTATGTGTACAAAATGTGTGACTGCATGTGTGTGTGACAGTATGTATGTGTACAATATGTGTGACTGCATATGTGTGTGACAGTATGTATGTGTACAATATGTGTGTGACAGTATGTATGTGTACAAAATGTGTGACTGCATGTGTGTGTGACAGTATGTATGTGTACAATATGTGTGTGACAGTATGTATGTGTACAAAATGTGTGTGACAGTATGTATGTGTACAAAATGTGTGACTGCATGTGTGTGTGACAGTATGTATGTGTACAATATGTGTGACTGCATATGTGTGTGACAGTATGTATGTGTACAATATGTGTGTGACAGTATGTATGTGTACAATATGTGTGACTGCATATGTGTGTGACAGTATGTATGTGTACAATATGTGTGTGACAGTATGTATGTGTACAATATGTGTGTGACAGTATGTATGTGTGTGACAGTATGTATGTGTACAATATGTGTGTGACAGTATGTATGTGTACAAAATGTGTGACTGCATGTGTGTGTGACAGTATGTATGTGTACAATATGTGTGTGACAGTATGTATGTATACAATATGTGTGTGACAGTATGTATGTGTACAATATGTGTGTGACAGTATGTATGTGTACAAAATGTGTGACTGCATGTGTGTGTGACAGTATGTATGTGTACAATATGTGTGTGACAGTATGTATGTGTACAATATGTGTGTGACAGTATGTATGTGTGTGACAGTATGTATGTGTACAATATGTGTGACTGCATATGTGTGTGACAGTATGTACGTGTGTGACACTATGTATGTGTACAATATGTGTGTGACAGTATGTATGTGTACAATATGTGTGTGACAGTATGTATGTATGTATACAATATGTGTGTGACAGTATGTATGTGTACAATATGTGTGACTGCATATGTGTGTGACAGTATGTATGTGTACAATATGTGTGTGACAGTATGTATGTGTGTGACAGTATGTATGTGTACAATATGTGTGACTGCATATGTGTGTGACAGTATGTATGTGTACAATATGTGTGTGACAGTATGTATGTGTACAATATGTGTGACTGCATATGTGTGTGACAGTATGTATGTGTACAATATGTGTGTGACAGTATGTATGTGTACAATATGTGTGTGACAGTATGTATGTGTGTGACAGTATGTATGTGTACAATATGTGTGTGACAGTAATTATGTGTGTGACAGTATGTATGTGTACAATATGTGTGACTGCATATGTGTGTGACAGTATGTATGTGTACAATATGTGTGTGACAGTATGTATGTGTACAATATGTGTGACTGCATATGTGTGTGACAGTATGTATGTGTACAATATGTGTGACAGTATCTATGTGTACAATATGTGTGTGACAGTATGTATGTGTGTGACAGTATGTATGTGTACAATATGTGTGACTGCATATGTGTGTGACAGTATGTATGTGTACAATATGTGTGTGACAGTATGTATGTGTACAATATGTGTGACTGCATATGTGTGTGACAGTATGTATGTGTACAATATGTGTGTGACAGTATGTATGTGTGTGACAGTATGTATGTGTACAATATTTGTGACTGCATATGTGTGTGACAGTATGTATGTGTACAATATGTGTGACTGCATATGTGTGTGACAGTATGTATGTGTACAATATGTGTGTGACAGTATGTATGTGTACAATATGTGTGACTGCATATGTGTGTGACAGTATGTATGTGTACAATATGTGTGTGACAGTATGTATGTGTACAATATGTGTGTGACAGTATGTATGTGTGTGACAGTATGTATGTGTACAATATTTGTGACTGCATATGTGTGTGACAGTATGTATGTGTGTGACAGTATGTATGTGTACAATATGTGTGACTGCATATGTGTGTGACAGTATGTATGTGTACAATATGTGTGACTGCATATGTGTGTGACAGTATGTATGTGTACAATATGTGTGACTGCATATGTGTGTGACAGTATGTATGTGTATATTATGTGTGTGACAGACAAGGCTGAAGTTGGCTTCTTATTCATTTCTTATTCACTTCTTATTCAAGCTCCAGCTTCTTATTCAGAAAATGTTACATTAAAATATTTAAACAAAGTTAGATCACTAAACTAACACTATGTAAACAAAGAATTATGGCCCTCATTCAGAGCCGTTCGCTATTTGCGGTCGTTCGTTTAAAAACAAGGGGTGGCTATTCAAATGATCCGTACGCACATTGTAGTCTGTTCACACCTCTAAGTCTGAACGAGCGAGCAAAACATACGCTCGTTTATTTGTTAAAAACGCCCCCTGGCCGCTCGCATCCTACGTCATGTCCGCTATTTATTAGATTAATCGAGTACATTGACCAGCGTATGAACTGCTCGCTATTCTTGTGGTTGGTGTTTGCTACCACAAATTTGCGAGCAGTTCTGGCTATAAAATAACCCAGTGACGTGAACACTGACGCTGCTGTTTTAAATATACACACCCATAAAACGCCCGTTTTGACCTTTAAGCACGCCTGCGTTCGGATCTCCACTCCCCATTTTCAAGCACCTTCCCCTGTTACCACCCACATACGCTTCATTGTCATTCAAAATAGCAGGCACTCGCTATATTGCGTACCAACGATTTTTGGCCGCACTGACTGGTTCGCGCATGCGTACTAAAAACCGTACGCATGCGCAGATGTGCAAACATCGCTCGGAACGAGCGTACTGCCGCTAACGAGCGGCTCTGAATGAGGGCCAATGTCCCTTACACAGTCTACGATTATTATTTTCCTGGCACAATAAGGATTTGGGCATGAAAAGGGCAGTAAAGCGGGCACAGGCAATATATTTTGTCATTTTGAATAAGAAGCTGTAGTTGTGCAGGGGTTAACTAGCTTTGGTCATCAAATGTTACACTTGAAACTCACAGAGGGTGGTCTGGTACATATCACCCGCTTGTCATTTGCTTTTACCAAGATGGTTTTGGGTATGAATAGGGCAGTAAAGCGGGCACAGGCTCCAGAATTTGTAATTTTGAATAAGAAGCTGTAGTTGTGCAGGGGTTATTATTATTATTATCCTTTATTTATATGGTGCCACAAGTGTTCCGCAGTGCCTTACATAGTACATAGAACTAATAGGTGAACAAGAAACAAGTAACTTACAGTACATTACAGTGCAGGACAAGGACACAACTTATATACATTGCTGAAATAGTGATTAAAGCACTCAAAAATAGGCTGCCAGGAGTTGGCAGTTACGTGTTAGGTGCCCTAATGGGGAGTAGAGAGTAGAAGAAAATGTAAAGAGAAGCACATGAGGGAAGAGGTCCCTGCTCGTAAGAACTTACATTCTAAGGGGAGGGGCAGACAGACAGGCGTGACACAGAAGGGGAAGATAGGAAGGAAAGAGCATGAGGTGGGTTAGGATGAGAGCTGGAAGGCCTTGATGAAGTAGTGGGTCTTGAGAGCCCGTTTGAAGATTTGTAGAGAGGTGGAGAGTCTGATGGGGAGAGGGAGAGCATTCCAAAGGTAGGGAGCAGCACGGGCAAAATCTCGGATGCGGGAGTGGGAGGAAGTAATCAGTTGGCAAGAGAGGCGGCATGCATTAGTTGAGCGAAGTGGGCGGGCGGGAGTGTGAAGGGAGAGAAGGTCAGAAACGTATGTGGGAGAGGATTTGGTGAGGGCTTTGTAGGCGAATGTAAGAACCTTAAATTGGCATCTGGAGGGGAAGGGGAGCCAGTGTAGGGCTTGAAGGAGAGGGGAAGCAGATGTAGAACGTCTGGAGAGGAAGATGAGCCGAGCAGCAGCATTGAGAACAGATTGTAGTGGAGAGAGGTGAGAGACTGGGAGGCCAGCTAGGAGAAGGTTACAGTAGTCCAATCTGGATATGACCAGTGAGTGGATGAGGGTTTTAGTGGCATCCTGGGTGAGGAAGGGTCTAATCCTGGAGATATTTTTTAGGTGAAAACGGCAGGACTGCGAGAGGTGCTGAATGTGCGGTTTAAAGGAGAGGGAGGAGTCTAGGATAACTCCAAGACAGCGCACTTTGGGGCTAGAGGAAATAGTTGTGCCATCAATAGATGATAAAATTGTGGAAAGTGATGTAGTGGAAGAGGGTGGGAAGATGATCAGCTCAGTCTTAGACATGTTAAGTTTAAGAAAGCGCTGGGACATCCATGAAGAGACAGCAGAGAGACAGTTGGAGATACGGGTAAGGAGCTCAGGGGTGAGCTCAGGGGTGGAAAGGTAAATTTGAGTATCATCTGCATACAGATGATATTGGAGGTCACAGGAATTAATGAGTTCACCTAAAGAGGATGTATATAGGGAGAAAAGGAGAGGTCCAAGAACAGAACCTTGGGGAACTCCTACTGTTAGTGGAAGTGGAGGGGAAGAGGAGTCATGAGAGGACACAGCGAAGGAACGATCAGAGAGGTAGGAGGAAAGCCAGGAGAGGGCAGTGTCACGTAGACCGAGAGAGTAAAGGATTTGCAGGAGGAGAGGGTGGTCGACAGTGTCAAATGCAGCAGAGAGGTCAAGGAGAATGAGCAGAGAGTAGTGGCCCTTGGATTTGGCAGCAAGGAGGTCGTTGCTGACTTTCGTGAGGGCAGTTTCAGTAGAGTGAAGAGATCGGAAGCCAGATTGAAATGAGTCAAGGAGGGAGTGGGAGGAAAGAAAGGTGGTAAGGCGGTTGTAGACAATACGCTCAAGGAGTTTGGAAGCAAAAGGGAGAAGAGAGATGGGTCGATTGTTGGAAAGTATGTTAGGATCAAGGGTAGGTTTTTTAAGAATGGGGGAGACAAGAGCATGTTTGAATGCGGAAGGGACAGTGCCAGATGATAGGGAGAGATTAAGGAGGTGAGCCAGATGGGAACAGGCAGAAGGAGACAGGTGGGAGAGGAGACGGGAAGGGATAGGGTCAAGAGGGGAGGTGGAAGGAGGGGAGGACCGGATGAGGGCCATGACTTCCTCTCCAGAAGCAGGGGAGAAGTATGTCAGAGTTGGTGAGACAGAAGGGGAGGGGTGGTAAGTGCAAGGAGGGGGAGGAGTGCTGAGGGTCTGATGGGATATGATGTCCTCACGTATGGAGTCAATTTTAGATGTAAAGTAGGTGGCAAAGTCGAGGGCAGAGAGTGAGGAGGGAAGGCAAGGAGGGGAAGGGCAGAGTAGGGAGTTGAAAGTGGCAAAGAGACGCCGGGGGTTTGAGGACTGGGAGGAGATAAGGTTTTTGAAATATGTTTGTTTGGAGAGAGACAGGGCAGCACTGTAGGAAGAGAGAATACATATTAAATGGAGGAAGTCAGCCTTAGAGCGTGACTTTCTCCATTGACGCTCTGCAATTCTTGAACACTTTTGTAGGTACCTGGTGCATTTGGAATGCCAGGGTTGTGGTGTGGATCTGCCAGGGTGAGTAGTTATTGCTGGAGCAACAGAATCAAGAGCAGAAGTAAGGGAGGAATTGTACAGGGAAGTAGCTTGTTCAGGACAGGAGAGAGAAATGATAGGGGAGAGAAGAGAGTCCAGCAGGGAGGAAAAAGCAACAGTGTCAATAGCCTCAATATTATGCTTAGTAATGGTAGCCTTAGGAGTTAAAGGAGGGGAAGGAGAGAGGGATAGGTTAAAAGAGAGAAGGTGATGGTCAGAGAGGGGGAATGGGCAATTGGAGTAATCAGAAATATCACAACGGTGCGTAAAGACCAGGTGTAGTGAGTGTTCACTCACTTGGGAGGGTGAGGAAGTCCATTGGGCGAGACCAAATGAAGAGGTGAGGGTAAGGAGTTTAGCTGCAGAGGATTCTGTGGGAATGTCAATAGGAATATTAAAATCACCTAGGATAATGGAGGGAAGATCTGAGGAGAGAAAGTGAGGGAGCCAGGAAGCGAAGTTGTTAAGGAATTTGGAGGGAGAGCCAGGGGGACGGTAAATGACAGCTACTCTGGGGTTAACTAGGGGTTAACTAGCTTCGGTCATCAAATGTTACACTTGAAACCCACAGAAGGTGGTCTGGTACATATGACCCACTTGTCATTTTCCTTGACCAACAAGGATTTTGGCATGAATAGGGCAGTAAAGCGGGCACAGGCTCCAGAATTTGTAATTTTGAATAAGAAGCTGTAGTTGTGCAGGAGTTAACTAGCTTCGGTCATCAAATGTTACACTTGAAATCCACAGAGGGCGGTCTGGTACATATGACCCACTTGTCATTTGCCTTGACCAACAAGGATTTTGGCATGAATAGGGCAGTAAACGGGCACAGGCACCAGATTATCTCATTTTAAATAAGAAGCTGTAGTTTTGCAGGGGTTAACTAGCTTCGGTCATCAAATGTTACACTTGAAATCCACAGAGGGCGGTCTGGTACATATGACCCACTTGTCATTTGCCTTGACCAACAAGGATTTTGGCATGAATAGGGCAGTAAAGCGGGCACAGGCACCAGATTATCTCATTTTGAATAAGAAGCTGTAGTTGTGCAGGGGTTAACTAGCTTCGGTCATCAAATGTTACACTTGAAACCCACAGAGGGTGGTCTAGTACATATAACCCACTTGCCATTTGCCTTGACCAGCAAGGATTTGGGCATAAATAGGGCAGTAATGTGGGCACATGCACCAGGTTTCTTAATTTTGAATAATTACCTGTAGTTTTTCAAGGGTTAAATAGCGTTGGTCAACAAATTTGACAATTGGGGTCTTTCCCTAAACCTCTGAGCATGGTCTGGTATTGGAATACAGGAAAAAAAATCTGTGTGGGGTTCACCTTTTCTTCCGATAACCAGCACTAGGTTGGTTATAGGGAGGAAGGGGGTAACACTATAGCAGGGAGAAACACTTAGCGTGGTGTCCTCCTGCCATCACATTATCCAGCACAAGGCTGGTTATAGGGAGGAGGGGGTAACACTATAGCAGGGAGACACACTTAGCGTGGTGTCCTCCTGCCATCACATTATCCAGCACAAGGCTGGTTATAGGGAGGAGGGGGTAACACTATAGCAGGGAGACACACTTAGCGTGGTGTCCTCCTGCCATCACATTATCCAGCACAAGGCTGGTTATAGGGAGGAGGGGGTAACACTATAGCAGGGAGATACACTTAGCGTGGTGTCCTCCTGCCAACACATTAACCAGCCCCAGACTATTCAGCATGTTTCTGGAATCTCTCAGAAAGCTGGTACACCGGCAGTGGCGTAATAAGGGGGTGCATGTGGGGCACCTTGCCCTGGGCACCATCTGACAGGCCCGGCAGAGGGGGGAGCTGATGTCCAGGGCGATGTCCAGTGCTCAGTAGCGTAACTAGGGCAGGGCCGGTGACGCCCCCGCACCGCCGGCCACGGTACTGGCCCATCCTAGTTAAACAGTGTAGTGTCGATCGCAGTGAGGAGCTCATTCAGAGTTGGTCGCTGCTGGCGGCCATTCACTCTGCATGTGGGCAGGTGTTTTTTTTTTTATCTCCGGCCGCTCGCAAAGCTGTGGGTGACCATCCACAGCTTGTGCGAGCGGGCTGGAGACAGTCATAATTATCATGACCGTCGGGCTTGCGACGAGACCCTGGGGTAGGGTCTAGCTGCCGCAAGCCCAAGTGTACTTCCTGCTCTAATAGAGCAGGAAGTCCACTACTGACATCACTAGTGATGTCAGTAACCCCTTCTAAAAATGCCAGACGTTCCTAAGGGAACGCATGCGTTTGTCTGCCCACAAAACAGGGCAAGCTGTCAATCAACATCGACAGCCGTCCCGTCTTGTTGTGAGCCACGTAGCAACTGACCTTCAGTCGCTCAGCTGGTCTCGCACATGCACCTGCTGGACGCAGTGCATACGCAAACATCGAGCTGCTTGCGATCGCTGTGCGCTCGCGAGTGGCTCTGAGTGAGCTCCTGAGTGCGGTCAGCATTTACTCAGGACCGGCGCTAGGCTTCCCTGTGCCCAGCACTGTCCTGTGCTGCACAGCCGCGGCCCTTCTCTCCCCCTGAGCGCTTACCTAATAGCGCCAGGCGAAGGGTGGGAGGCGGGCTCAGGATAGCCCATAGAGCCGCCAGTGCATTTACAGCAGCCTATGAGAGTCAGACAGACTCTCATTGTCTGCTGCTGCGCCCACTGCAAGAGCCGGGCTGGAGCTCACTCATGAGCTCCACCTTCCAGCTCCTGTAGTGGGTTATGGGAGAGATGTAATGACGTCTCTCCCATAATGCAGAGTGCGCCAGCCCGGGAGGACTGCGGTGGTGTGGACGGCGGCGTGAGCAGGAGCGGGGATTCAAGTTAGTTTTTTTATTTTTATTTGTGTGTTTGTCTAATGGGGGTACTGCATCAGGGGGGGAGGTGACCTCTACTAGGGACTACTACTAACGTATGGAGGTAACTACTATTGGGGGCACTGCATCGGGGGGGCTGTACTGGGGACTATTACTGGATAGGGGGATCACTACTGAGGGCCTGCATAAGTGGGACCACTACTGTGATCTGCATAAGGGGGACCACTACTGGGGGCACCGTATAAGGGGAACTAATGGCGGGCTGCATAAGAAGGACTACGACAGGGGGAACTGTGTAAGGGGCACTGCATATGGGGGATCACTACTGGGGGCACCGTATAATGGGAACTAATGGGTGACTGCATAAGGGGGACCACTACTAGGGGTACTGTATAAGGGGCACTACTAAGGGCCTGCATAAGAGGGATCACTACTGGGGACATTGTATACTTGGGGTACTGTATAAGGGGTACTACTGGGGGCCTGCATAAGAGGGGGCACTGCAGAGGGGGGACTGTATAAGGGGCACTGCATTAAGGTGCATATGGAATGGAAATAATGTTCAGAGTGACGAGATAGGGATGTGTGTCATGTTGACACTCCCCATTTTTAAGTGTCCACGCCCATTTTTTGTCACACGCACATAGGGGGGGGTCCATTTTTAAACTTGTCCTGGGCTCCATATACGCTAGTTAAGCCACTGCCAGTGCTGTGACCAAATGCTTGATCCCAGCGCCTTAGTCCTGCAGTCCGGTGAGATGTATCCCCAGCAGGACACATAAGTGTCCGATGGTGCCTAAGGGCGCATGCGCACGGCGGAGGGAGCTCCGTCGTGCACATGCGCGAGACCCGGCGAGCGATGGGGAATCCGTCGCTCGGGGTCTCGCACCAAAGGGGGCGTGCTGTCGATGGTGAGTGGACGTGCCGGGGGCGTGGCTGCCAGATGGAGGCGCTCCCATGGGAACGCCTACCGTCTGGGTCTGGCCCCACTGACATCACTAGTGATGTCAAAGGGAGTGATTTTGGCTCTGATAGAGCCAAAATCACTCCTGGGTTTGCGGCAGCGAGACTCTACCGCAGGGTCTCATCGCAAGCCCGATGGTCGCGATGGTCTTGACCATCGTGACCATCATCATGGACGCTCGCATATGGACGCTCGTCCAGGAGGCCGCTCCAATGTTAGGTAGGAGGGCCCTGATTCAGAGCGAGCGCTCTGGTCAGAGTGTCCGGCTCTGAATCAGGCCCAGTATGTCTGTTTTCAGTGCCGGTCAAGGCCCAGCAGTGGCTGACATGTGGCGCCAGCTAATAGCTGAGTGCAGCTCATTGACCGCCGGCCATTGAAGAGGGGTGACAATTTGAATTTGAGCCAATCACAGTGGTGACAATTTTGACAATCTGAGCCAATCACGGCATGCACCGGCAGCCAATAGAAATCGGCCACAGTGAGCCATTCGTTGTAAGCCGCATCATGGCTGTCTACGCCCGTGGCGTCTAGCGTCAGATGTCTCTGGGAGGAAGAGTCAATTTGGCGGAAATGGGTGAAGAGCTCCAGCGGCCGTGGAAGAGTCCAGAAGACACCGGGCTCAAAAGAGAAGAGCTCCAGCGGCTGCAGAAGACGCTAGGAGACACTGGGCTCAATAGAGAAGAGCTCTGACAGTGCCGCTACAGGCCAGAATGGGCCAGCAACAGAAGAATGCGGCTGAGGACTGGAGAGTACTGCAGTGGTTGGGAAGTAAAAGAGCGAATGAAGATCCTCACTGCATCCTCTCCCACCCGACAGGTAGACCCTCTTTGAGGCCTTACCATCATTAACCCCTCGCTAGACCATCAGATTGTTAGGCAGTAGGCACGTAAGGGTCATGAGGCCTTAAGCCTGTGGCACAAATAGGCGGGCATTAGGCCCATGCTCCTAAGGCTATAATTGACCCTGGGCAATAGGCCCAGGTCACATAAATAAGTGAGGTGCCAACTTCTCATCTTGCCTGGGTGCCAAACACCATAGTTATTCCCCTGGACCTTGGTCACTGCTACCTGGGTGAAGACTGCTGTGGCAGTGGGAGTTTGCCAGCTCAAGGTGAAGACTACAGGAAGCACTGAGATCGTGGGAGTCGACCCACCTCGGGTGAAGAACACATAGTAATTGTGGATGAACTAGGCTTAGTTCAGCCAAAGACTACTGGACTGATAAATCTAATTGCATTGTATTTTCATTCAATTGCATGCTATTTTAATTGTCAGGCATTAGGCCCATGGCCACTGTGGGCGTTAAGCCCTAACCAGCAGGGACGGCCTTTGTTAGGCGGACAATAAGCATGAGCCAGAGAGGGCACTAGTCCCACAAGGTATAAGGGGCATTAGGCCCTATAGGGTTAATTTGGGATCCACATCATTAACCCATTGTTAGGTGTCATTGATCCCCTAGAAGGCAGGCACTAGGCCTGAGGCAGCAGAAGATGATTAAGCCCTGTAGTACTGTTGTTCTGATTTGATAACAATGTATTGAGGTTTGTAACCTTGTTACCTCGTCATCTCAGCTACTACAATCAGGCCTCCATTAAAAGGTAGGCTGTAGTAAGGTACCTGTTTGTGATTATGGTAATGTTTTGTAACTGCATTATTCCCTTGTCCTGTAACAATTATTGCATTATTGGTGTAGATGCATTGTTGGGGAGCATAGGTGTAGCATGGTGATATGGAGTGCACTACATCCACCCTGTATTGCTGTTGGCAGGGTGCTGATGTATGTATGAGTAGTCAAGTTGGTGTGTGTGGTCAGAGGCGTCACCTACCTTGGTGTCACCTGGTGCGGATGCTCTGAGTCCTCCTGCGCGCCATAGGCGTGTGTTCCCGGAAGGGGCGTGGCTTTGCAGGAAGGGGCGTGACCTCGCCCGTGAAGCGACACCCCTTATGTGAGCCGATCTTGGGTGCGTTACCGCCTCCCGTTCTCGTCACACAGTGGGCTTCCCCAGTGCTCCTGCAGCTGTTGGGGCAGCCCACATTCTCTCCCTGCCTCTCTCCGCGTCCTGGCATCACGTTGTCACCATCCGACGGGGTGACACCAAAATAGCAGAGCAGCTCTGCTATTTTGGTGTCAAACCCTTAGGATGGTGTCACCCAGTGCGGCCCGCCCCCAGGGGCGGTTCTAGGGGCGGGCTAACAGGGCAGTCGCCCAGAGCGCCGGCCCCTAGAGGGCACCACTGATTCCCCAGGAGGGCAAAAATAAAAATCCCATAAGAAAAATAAAAAAAAAACCCAGCGCCAGTCACCCCCGCGTTGATATTTGTTATCATCGGGCACCCGGCTCCCTCTCTGCAGCGGCAGTCGAAGCTCACTCCAGAGCTCCGGCTCCCGCATAGAGCACTATGGGAGGGACGTCCTGACGTCATGAAGTCTCTCCCATAGAACCGTGGAACCGGAGCTCACTCCTGAGCTCTGGCTCCAGCAGAGAGCACTATGGAAGGGACGTCATGACATCTCTCCCATAGATCTGTGGTGGAGCCGCGGTCGGACCAGATGGCAGCGGACGCAGGAGCGGGGCCTAAGGTAAGTATTATGTTTGTATGTTTTATTTTTCAGAAGGGAGACATGGGGCATTACTACTGGGGGCATGTCTATAAGGGGGCATTACTACTGGGGGCATGTCTATAAGGGGGCATTACTACTGGGGGCATGTCTATAAAGGGGCATTACTACTGGGGACATTACTACTGGGGGCATGTCTATAAGGGGGCATTACTACTGGGGGCACTACTATAGGGGGCACTAATGGGGGCATTACAACAGTGGGCACTACTATAGGGGGCATTCCTACTGTGGTCACTACTACAGGGGGCATTATTACTGGGGGCACTACTAATGTGGGCACTACTATAGGGGGCACCACTATTGGGGGCATTACCAATGGAGGCACTACTATAGGGTACTTTACCAATGGGGGCATTAACACTGTGGGTACTACTGAGGGCATTGCATGGGGAGCACCAATACTGGGGCCATTGTGTAAGAGACACCACTGCTGTGAGCATTCTATAAGGGGCACCACTACTGTGGGCATTGTATTAGGGGCACTACTACTCAGTACTGTGGACCTTGTGTATAAGGGGCACTAATTTGAGCATTGTGTAAAAGGGGCACCACTGTGTGTCATAACATGAATAAGGGACTAATGTGTAGCGTAATTTGAATTGGGGATACTGTATTATAGAGGGCATAACTGTGTATGGCACAATGTATTATACGGGGCATTACTGCGTGTGACATAATGTATTATACAGGGCATTACTGCGTGTGACATAATGTATTATACAGGGCATTACTGCGTGTGGCATAATGTGTTATACAAATTCTTACTGCGTGTGGCATAATGTGTTAAACAGGGCATTACTGCATGTGGCATAATGTGTTATAAAAGCCATTACTGCATGTGGCATAATGTGTTATACAGGGCATTACTGCATGTGGCATAATGTGTTTATAAAGGGCATTACTGTGTGTGGAATTATGTGTTATAAAGGGCATTACTGCACATGGCAATTAATCGCCATGAGGGGAGAGCTTGAGGGGAAGACCAGCACCTTCGTAAGTGCTGGGCACGCCCTACAGTGTGATGAATTGGGGGTGATCCGCAAGGACACACCCCCTTTCCGGAAGCGCATGCGCTTTCAGTGCAAGCTGAGGAACGTCTTCTAAAAAAAGTTGGCAACTAAAAGTTGGCCCTAAGCTCCACAATGTCTAGAACCGGCCCTGCCCGCACCCCCCTTGTGATGCCAGTGTGTGTGGTAAACACTAAAGAAAGAAGTCAGTATAGTGAAGCCATGTAGGTGGCTGTTGCTTTGTGTTTATCTGCAGGTACCGAGATCCGGATCATTTGTCCATTGCCCAAATTAATTATGCCAAAATCCTTGTTGGTGAAGGGAAATGGGTAGTGGGTCATATGTACCTGACCCCCCTCTGTGGGTTCCAAGAGTCAAATTTATTGACCAAGGATAGTTAACCCTGCACAACTACACATACTTATTCAAAATGACAAATTATGGAGCCTGTGCCCGCTTTACTGCCCTATTCATACCCAAAACCATCTTGGTAAAAGCAAATGACAAGTGGGTGATATGTACCAGATCACCCTCTGTGGGTTTCAAGTGTAACATTTGATGACCGAAGCTAGTTAACCCCTGCACAACTACAGCTTCTTATTCAAAATTACAAATTCTGAAGTCTGTGCCCGTTTATTGCCCTATTCATGCCAAAATCCTTGTTGGTCAAGGCAAATGACAAGTGGGTCATATTTACCAGACCACCCTCTGTGGGTTTCCAGTGTAACATTTGATGACCGAAGCTAGTTAACCCCTGCACAACTACAGCTTCTTATTCAAAATGACAAAATGTGGTGCCTGTGCCCGCTTTACTGCCCTTTTCATGCCCAAATCCTTATTGTGCCAGGAAAATAATAATTGTAGACTGTGTAAGGGACATAATTCTTTGTTTACATAGTGTTAGTTTAGTGATCTAACTTTATTTAAATATTTAAATGTAACATTTTCTGAATAAGAAGCTGGAAAATGAATAAGAAGCTGGAGCTTGAATAAGAAGTGAATAAGAAATGAATAAGAAGCCAACTTCAGCCTCGTAGTATAAAGCCATTACTGTGTCCAGAATAAGAAAATTTTTCTGCATATTGTCCCTGTACGTTTTGGGTGTGTTCCTTAGTATAACTGAGCCTATAGGTATAATGTGAGGGATAAGCTCAGACTCGCCCTGTGTGCAAAATGTGACCCCACTGGTATCTGAGTGTCAGAGACTTTCACTTTCATCGTCTGCCAACGATGGCGTCTGCTGATCTGAGACAGGAGCTGGACTGTTCCATCTGCGTGAGCATTTATACAGATCGTGTAACACTGAGATGTGGGCACAACTTCTGCCGGGTCTGTATTAATCTTGTACTGGATACACAGGAGGGGTCAGGAGTTTATACCTGCCCTGAATGCAGAGCAGAGTGTCAGGAGCGTCCTGCACTGCAGAGGAACATAACTCTGTGTAACATAGTGGAGAGATTACTGTGTACTTGGCCAGATCAGGAGGAGACTGGGATCTTCTGCACTTACTGTATTCACTCTCCTGTACCTGCTGCTAGATCCTGTCTGCATTGTGAGGCTTCTCTGTGTGATAATCACCTGAGAGTACACAGCAAGTCAGCAGAACACGTCTTATGTGATCCCACCACTTCCCTGGGGAACAGGAAATGCTACGTACATAAGGAGCTCTTTAAATATTACTGCACTGAGGATGCTGCCTGTATCTGTGTGTCCTGCAGTCTGGCTGGAGAGCATCGGGGACACCTAGTGGAGATGCTGGATGAGGCCTCTGAAAAGAAGAAGGAGGAGCTGAGAAATGTTCTGCAAAAACTAACCACAAAGAGAGTGGAGACAGAGAAAAGAGTCCAGAGTCTGCAGGAGTGCAGGAGAGAAAACCAAAGAAAAGCAGCTGGTGTAACAGAGACAGTCACTGCCCTGTTTAGAGACATCAGGAGACAGCTGGAAGACCTGGAGAAGAGGGTCCTCAGTGAGATCTCCAGGCAGGAACAGCGCATTTCACTCTCAGTCTCTGATCTGATCCAGCAGCTGGAAATAAAGAAGGATGAGCTGTCCAGGAAGATGCGTCACATTGAGGAGCTGTGTAACGTGTCTGATCCAGTGACTGTCTTACAGGAACCAGACACAGGTGACTTGTGTGATACTGAGGACACAGAGAGACATGATAACCAGGTCCATGGTGCAGGAGATCTGGATGTGGGTCTCATCTCAGGGACATTACACACATTATCTGATATAATAACAGGTATAAATACAGGGATCTATGTGCAGGAGGCTACAGACATATTACTGGATGTAACCACAGCTGGTAATAATATACAGATATCAGGTGACAGAAAAACTGCATCCAGGACACATATATACCAGAATCACCCAGTAACACCAGAGAGATTTCAGAGTTATCCTCAGGTAATAAGCACCAGGGGATTCTCCTCAGGGCGACATTACTGGGAAGTGGATGTTAGTAAATCAGTGGTATGGAGGGTGGGGATGTGTTATCCCAGTATAGCCAGGAGAGGAGGTCAGTCAAACATAGGATATAACAACAAGTCCTGGTGTTTGGATAGGACAGATAATCAGTACTCAGTGCTACATGACAGTACAGAGATTTGGTTAGCTGACAATATCCCCTGTCCTTTTATTCTCTGTGTGACCCCATCAGACACTTACACACAGTCACTACCACCCTCACTGAGCCCCTTCATGCTGCATTATGTGTATGGAGAGGAGGGTGTATAACTATATGTGGGGGAGTCAGGAGCTGGGAGTAATTACCATAGAAAAGCTGCCCAGAGACTGGTGACATCACAGGTAGAGGAATTGATAACATTCAGCCAATTGAATTAAGCAGTGAGTGGAGCTACATTTGAGCTCCACCCCCTGAGTAACCATGTGACCAGTGTGCCTGGATCTGTTGCCATGTTGGTGCTTGGTAGGGTTGGCCATCAGTGGGTTAACTACTGTACTGTCGCGGGTGCAGTTCAGCCTTGTATATGTGTCACAATATATATATATATATATATACACACACAATCATATCTGTTTTTCATTTACAAGCTTATTGCTATTTAATAAAATATTAATAATAAAACAGTGATGGATCTGTTCTACTATAAATGTCTTAGAACTTAGAAGTTACTATTATGTATTGTGTAATTGTGTCTCACAACTTGGGTGTTAGATGTCTGTGTATCACTGTTGGGTGTCAGATAACAGGAATAAATATGTATACAACAAATTATCAGCATATGGCGCTCAGTAAAGTCCATACAAATATCAAAATAACATTTGGATATACTTAAATGTCCATTAGGGAATGTCCAATGGTTAGTCTTAGGGTTCACAGTTGATTATTCTTGCTTGTCACCTAGTATCAATGCAAGGAAACAAACACATAAAACATGTTATAATGTGGTAAGCCCTGATAAATAAAAAAATGGACATCGCCACAGTGTGTGCCCACTATGCCGGACCATACGCGCTGACGCAAGGTCGTTCATCGCATCAACAGATCTGCCGTACATGCTGTTCAATCTGTAAATTTGATGAACGACCCCATGCATTTAGATACGGCTGGTGAACAACATATCATGTGGCCATTCACCCGACTATCAAATGACCGCACGATATGTCGTCTGACGCATCCCGTTGGCTGGGTACACAGGTTGTCTAATGTGTACCCAGCTTCAGAATGGGGACGGAGGGGATGATGTCCAATTCCTCAGAATTTCCTGTTATACAATAGCAACAATGACTGACTCCCAGCCCTGAGGTTATGAGTTCACTTCCTGACCAGGGAACTATGGCCCTGAATCAGAGCCAGACGCTCTGACAGAGACCTCGCTCTGAATCAGGGCCGGCCTTCTTGATGTTTAGAGCGGCCTCCTGGCCGCTTGTATAGCTGTGGGTGACCACCCACAGCTATAGCGAGCGGCCAGGAAGATGGTCGCAATGGTCAAGACCATCGCGACCATCGGGCTTGTGATGAGACCCTTGTGGTAGGCCCTGAAAGCACTCCCACTGACATCACTTGTGATGTCAGTGGGGCCGGCCCCAGACGGTAGGCGTTCCCATGGGAACGCCTCCGTCTGGGCAGCCACGCCCCCAGCACGCCCACCAAAGGGGGCATGCTGTCACTCAACATCGACAGCATGGAATCGATATGAAATACCGCCGGTGGTTCGATTCCCGGCAGCGGCAAACCTAACCCTAAACCTAACCCTCCCCCCCGCGGCTGTCCGCTCGCGGCACCCGGCATCACTACGATCGGGATGCCGGGCGCCGGTCTCCCAGCATCGGGGAAATGCCGGGCGTCTACATCTAGACGCCCGGCATTTCACCCTTGCCGGGATATGACAGTCGGAAAGCCGGCTGCCGGTATTTAGGCAGTCGGCTTCCCGACAGCACGCCCCCCTTGGTACGAGACCCAGAGTGACGGTTTGCCCGTCGCTATCCGGGTCTCGCGCATGCGCACGACGGAGCCAGCTCCGTCGTGCGCAAGCTCACTGGGCCAACATCGACCCACTTGCGAGCGCTCAGCGCTCGCGAGCGGGTCTGAATCAGGCCCAATGTGTGGAGTTTGTATGTTCTCCCTATGCTTGTTCGGGCTTCTTCCTAGTGCTCCAGTTTCTTCACAAACTCCATAAACATAATTGGCTTCTGATAAATAATTTAACCCTAGTGTATGTGTGTCCATGTGATAGGGAATACAGGGCCTGATGCAGCACGGATCACAACTGCAACAGCAAACGCAGACGGACAATTGTTGTGTACTGCGTATGTGTAATCATCACAGTGCACGTGCGCAAACAGAGAACTGCGACCCCACAGACCACGCAGAGTCATCGCAGAGTGACTGACAGTCAGTGAGCGTTTGGGGATGGTGACGGGGGGTGGTGGGAAAACATTGGCGTGCCTGTCCGTTTGAACGCTGTTTCCTGGGCGTGCATGAATTAGCCACTGCGACAGCATACGCAAGAAATTTAAAAAGAAATACTGCGCTGGTGTATCTCTGTCAGAAAACACCAATCAATTGTGTCAGTATGAGATCACACATACATTTATTAAAAATAGATACAAATACATACATATAACATTAGACAATAACAATGAATGAACCTCAAAGTGACTAAACTATGTAAGGCTGATACATTGACATTAATAATTGTGTGTACCATAAAAATATCCAATAAAGGTAATAAAGTAGCAATGTCCCATGTGTATACAATTGCTAAACACGGATTAATAGCCGTGATATTGAAGGAAATCCAGCACTTGATGAAGTAGGTGATCATAAATTGAAACAATCCTAGCCCGCAATATTGAAGGAAAAAAGGAGATCGGAATAGCACCTGTTCGAATGGTTGTGACCCACTTGAATATTAATGAATGGAGCCCCAGGCAGAGGATTTTACTCACGGGGCGTCTCTGGCTCAATACTTCACATGTAGTAGGTGAAGTGGCAGGCTGAGTCTCCTTCGAGTGCCTGCAGCGGTTTTGCTCTCTCACTCTCTCCGCCGGTGGAGGGGAAACGAGCGGCCTCCGTGCTAAGCCAAACTAAG
Organism: Taudactylus pleione; assembly: GCA_031769625.1. NCBI lineage: Eukaryota > Metazoa > Chordata > Amphibia > Anura > Myobatrachidae > Taudactylus > Taudactylus pleione. The sequence goes on from JAUIMM010001331.1 coordinate 2,682,694, forward strand.
CAAGTCAGAAGTCTCCACGTGATCCGCTGCACCAGCAGCTGTGATGGTAATCAGGTTAGTGTGGAAGACAGCGTCCGGTCTCAGTAGTGGCTGGGAGGACTTGTGTTGTAAAAAATCCAAATGATCTCCAATACTTCCAATAGCAGGTATCAAGATGCTGGATATAGTAGATTCAATGAGGTAAGCAGCAACACGTTTCAGCAATGGCCTTTATCAAGCTGGATAATTCCTCATCATATGGATACGGTTTAAATAGAAGGGTCATCTCTTTCATTGGTTAATCAAAATTAACCCTTTCAACCTGTGACCATTTCATGCATCCTACTAATTTCATTTAACCTTTTGTAACCACATCAGTTTATCACAGCCTATAATTAGTTCAGATCATAATTAATATATTTATACATAAAATGAACATTCTGATACACAAAATTAATTAATTAATAAAAATACAAATAGTTGATATTCTGACAAAAATATGACGGAGAATAAAAATATATTAATAATAAAATAAAAATATATAAATAATCTTAAACCTAAAAATATTAATTCATAAATTTATATTAATAAGATATTACTCCATGGATGTTTATGGAACAATCATCCCTATAAATCAAAAACATATATATGTATATATACACACACCTGCATACATACATATATACATTTACTACCCATGTGTATAACTAATGAAGAGATTTATCAGCATATAATTTTATTGAAATCAATTAACATTAAGTCATTAAAATCAATTATATCTATCAACACCATAAATGACAACCAGCAGATTCAAAATAAATTAAATTGGATAAACACTGAATAGTGTACCTTGATATAAGAAAGTACATGAACTACAAATTGAGGAAAGGTCCCACAAAAAACAACAATAACAGTAGTATCAGAGGAGAATCAATAGTGAGGACTACAGGTGCAAGGTATATTATGTACCCCCATTGACGCAGCCTAAGTACTCAGTGCGTGCACAAAAGTTAGCAATTTCTGGGTAAGGTCTGACGTGCTGTAATTGTGCGTGAGGCTCCGATGTTGCTTATTGGTACCGATGTTTTCGCAGACTTGCAAGGTAATATGGATGTGAGATAGGGGAAGTGGGCGTCTTTATGTTGGCCTGCGACGGCATTGCGATTGCAAACATTAGCATACTGTAGCATGCTTTCGCAGCAGACCGTGCTGAATCAGACCCACAGAGTGTAAGCTCCACTGGGGCATGGGCTGATGTGAGTGACAGAAATATTTTATGTAAGGCGCTGCGTAATATGTGTGCATTATATAAATAATTGGTAATAAATAACATTGGGATGATGCTTTTCCCCAGCAGACATGTTTTCCAGATGGCAGTGTTTGAGTGCAGAATAGCTGTGAGGGACTATGCAGCTACTGCTTTGGGTAATGGACCCCAATTGCTGTTGGGCAGGTAAACAGTAAATGCAGGGATTTGTGGTAATGCTCCAACACAAAAACACCTGTGGGACCAGGTGGGTCTCGCTCTCCTTCCCCAGCACAGAAACGCCTGTGGGACCAGGTGGGTCTGACTCTCCTTCCACCGGAACAGAAATGCCTGTGGGACCAGGTGGATCTGGCTCTCCTTCCACAGCACAGAAACGCCTGTGGGACCAGGTGGGTCTGGCTCTCCTTCCCCAGCACAGAAACGCCTGTGGGACCAGGTGGGTCTGGCTCTCCTTCCCCAGCACAGAAACGCCTGTGGGACCAGGTGGGTCTGGCTCTCCTTCCCCAGCACAGAAACACCTGTGGGACCAGGTGGGTGTGGCTCTCCTTTCCCAGCACAGAAACGCTTGTGGGACCAGGTGGGTCTGGCTCTCCTTCCCCAGCACAGAAACGCCTGTGGGACCAGGTGGGTCTGGCTCTCCTTCCCCAGCACAGAAATGCCTGTGGGACCAGGTGGGTCTGGCTCTCCTTTCCCAGCACAGAAACGCCTGTGGGACCAGGTGGGTCTGGCTCTCCTTCCCCAGCACAGAAACACCTGTGGGACCAGGTGGGTCTGGCTCTCCTTCACCAGCACAGAAACGCCTGTGGGACCAGGTGGGTCTGGCTCTCCTTCCCCAGCACAGAAATGCCTGTGGGACCAGGTGGGTGTGGCTCTCCTTCCCCAGCACAGAAACGCTTGTGGGACCAGGTGGGTCTGGCTCTCCTTCCCCAGCACAGAAACGCCTGTGGGACCAGGTGGGTCTGGCTTTCCTTCCCCAGCACAGAAACGTCTGTGGGACCAGGTGGGTCTGGTTCTCCTTCCCCAGCACAGAAACGCCTGTGGGACCAGGTGGGTCTGGCTCTCCTTCCCCAGCACGGAAACGCCTGTGGGATCAGGTGGGTCTGGCTCTCCTTCACCAGCACGGAAACGCCTGTGGGACCAGGTGGGTCTGGCTCTCCTTCCCCAGCACAGAAACACCTGTGGGACCAGGTGGGTGTGGCTCTCCTTTCCCAGCACAGAAACGCTTGTGGGACCAGGTGGGTCTGGCTCTCCTTCCCCAGCACAGAAACGCCTGTGGGACCAGGTGGGTCTGGCTCTCCTTCCCCAGCACAGAAATGCCTGTGGGACCAGGTGGGTGTGGCTCTCCTTCCCCAGCACAGAAACGCTTGTGGGACCAGGTGGGTCTGGCTCTCCTTCCCCAGCACAGAAACGCCTGTGGGACCAGGTGGGTCTGGCTTTCCTTCCCCAGCACAGAAACGTCTGTGGGACCAGGTGGGTCTGGTTCTCCTTCCCCAGCACAGAAACGCCTGTGGGACCAGGTGGGTCTGGCTCTCCTTCCCCAGCACGGAAACGCCTGTGGGATCAGGTGGGTCTGGCTCTCCTTCACCAGCACGGAAACGCCTGTGGGACCAGGTGGGTCTGGCTCTCCTTCCCCAGCACAGAAACGCCTGTGGGACCAGGTGGGTGTGGCTCTCCTTTCCCAGCACAGAAACGCTTGTGGGACCAGGTGGGTCTGGCTCTCCTTCCCCAGCACAGAAACGCCTGTGGGACCAGGTGGATCTGGCTCTCCTTCCCCAGCACAGAAACGCCTGTGGGGCCAGGTGGGTCTGGCTCTCCTTTCCCAGCACAGAAACGCCTGTGGGACCAGGTGGGTCTGGCTCTCCTTCCCCAGCACAGAAACGCCTGTGGGACCAGGTGGGTCTGGCTCTCCTTCACCAGCACAGAAACGCCTGTGGGACCAGGTGGGTCTGGCTCTCCTTCCCCAGCACAGAAACGCCTGTGGGACCAGGTGGGTGTGGCTCTCCTTCCCCAGCACAGAAACGCTTGTGGGACCAGGTGGGTCTGGCTCTCCTTCCCCAGCACAGAAACGCCTGTGGGACCAGGTGGGTCTGGCTTTCCTTCCCCAGCACAGAACCGCCTGTGGGACCAGGTGGGTCTGGTTCTCCTTCTCCAGCACAGAAACGCCTGTGGGACCAGGTGGGTCTGGCTCTCCTTCCCCAGCACAGAAACGCCTGTGGGACCAGGTGGGTCTGGCTCTCCTTCCCCAGCACAGAAATGCCTGTGGGACCAGGTGGGTCTGGCTCTCCTTTCCCAGCACAGAAACGCCTGTGGGACCAGGTGGGTCTGGCTCTCCTTCCCCAGCACAGAAACACCTGTGGGACCAGGTGGGTCTGGCTCTCCTTCACCAGCACAGAAACGCCTGTGGGACCAGGTGGGTCTGGCTCTCCTTCCCCAGCACAGAAACGCCTGTGGGACCAGGTGGGTGTGGCTCTCCTTCCCCAGCACAGAAACGCTTGTGGGACCAGGTGGGTCTGGCTCTCCTTCCCCAGCACAGAAACGCCTGTGGGACCAGGTGGGTCTGGCTTTCCTTCCCCAGCACAGAAACGCCTGTGGGACCAGGTGGGTCTGGTTCTCCTTCTCCAGCACAGAAACGCCTGTGGGACCAGGTGGGTCTGGCTCTCCTTCCCCAGCACAGAAACGCCTGTGGGGTCAGGTGGGTCTGGCTCTCCTTCACCAGCACGGAAACGCCTGTGGGACCAGGTGGGTCTGGCTCTCCTTCCCCAGCACGGAAATGCCTGTGGGACCAGGTGGGTCTGGCTCAACGTCCCCAGCACAGAAACGCCTGTGGGACCAGGTGGGTCTGGCTCTCCTTCCCCAGCACAGAAACACCTGTGGGACCAGTTGGGTCTGGCTCTCCTTCCCCAGCACAGAAATGCTTGTGGGACCAGGTGGGTCTGGCTCTCCTTCCCCAGCACAGAAACGCCTGTGGGACCAGGTGGGTCTGGCTCTCCTTCCCCAGCACAGAAATGCCTGTGGGACCAGGTGGGTCTGGCTCTCCTTTCCCAGCACAGAAATGCCTGTGGGACCAGGTGGGTCTGGCTCTCCTTCCCCAGCACAGAAACGCCTGTGGGACCAGGTGGGTCTGGCTCTCCTTTCCCAGCACAGAAACGCCTGTGGGACCAGGTGGGTCTGGCTCTCCTTCCCCAGCACAGAAACGCCTGTGGGACCAGGTGGGTCTGGCTCTCCTTCCCCAGCACAGAAACGCCTGTGGGACCAGGTGGGTCTGGCTCTCCTTCCCCAGCACAGAAACGCCTGTGGGACCAGGTGGGTCTGGCTCTCCTTCCCCAGCACAGAAACGCCTGTGGGACCAGGTGGGTCTGGCTCTCCTTCCCCAGCACAGAAACGCCTGTGGGATCAGGTGGGTCTGGCTCTCCTTCCCCAGCACGGAAACGTCTGTGGGACCAGGTGGGTCTGGCTCAACGTCCCCAGCACAGAAACGCCTGTGGGACCAGGTGGGTCTGGCTCTCCTTCCCCAGCATGGAAACACCTGTGGGACCAGGTGGGTCTGGCTCTCCTTAACAGACAATTGTGAAATAATAGAAAGTGACTGACACTAGGGGGTAAATCTACTAAGATTCGAGTTTGGTCAAGATTGCAATCTCGGGTGAGTTTAGGCATGTTTTTCATCTCACAAATTTACTAAAGACAAACTCTGAGTTTGGAAGAGAGGGCCTGATTCAGAGCCGCTCGTAAGCGGCCGCTCGTTCGCTCTGAGCGATGTTTACACAACTGCGCATGTGTATGGGTCGTAATGCGCATGCGCAAAACAGTCATTGCGGTCGGAAATCGTGCACTCGTAAAACAGCGAGGGGCTGCTAATTTTAGTGACAGAATGTACCATTTGTGGGTGGTAACAGGGGAAGGTGCTTGAAAACGGGGGAGTGGAGATCCGAACGCAGGCGTGCCTAACGGTCAAAAGGGCGTTTAATGTGAGTGCATAATTAGTAAAGCAGCATCATCGACCACGTCACTTGGTTGTCTTTTAGCCTGAACTGCTCGCAGTGATAGCGGGAAGTAAATCCTTCCACAAGCACTGCGAGCAGTTCAGATGCCTTTCGATGTTCCCGATTAATCTAATAAATACCGGAGATGACGTGTGATGTGAACGGCAAAGGGGCGTCTTTACAAAATAGCGAGCGCATTTTTCGGACGCTCGCTCAGACATAGAGGCGTCAACACACCGCAAAGAGCGAGCGCTCAATTTAAATATCCGGCCCCTTTTTTAGAACGAGCGTCCGCAAATAGCGTCCGGCTCAGAGTCCTCTCTTTTCACTGTTTAAAACTCGGGTGAGATCGCAAACTCAAATAAACTCACCATCGGCCAAACTAGGAAGTACTTTTCATGAGAGAGATACAACTCGGGAATTTACCAAGAATCAAGATTACAATTTCGGGTGAGATTGTAGCAAACTCGCTGATAAATTGATGTTTCAAATAGACCACCTCCTGAGCTGCGAGTTTGGCAGAAACATACACAGATCAGTGTGATTTGTGTATGTTTCTGCATGTATACCTAATGTAAAGTGTTTTGACGTATGGTCCCCCCCAAAAAGACATAACCAGCCCCGGGCTGGTCAGCCACCATAAGTTAGAAACCAGCACCTGGCTGCAGGGGGAAAAAATGTGTAGGGGTTCTCCTATATTTAAAACCAGCACCGGATGGGGTGTGGCCTAGCCGGCAGACTGGACAGATTTGGCTGTATGCAGCTCCAGCCTTACCTGTCCTTTATGATTCTTAGCCTGCTCCACAACGCCCTGTACAGAGTACCCCTGGTCTCCCACGACACCCCAGTTCCACCCTCACGGCTCTGGAGTGGATTTGGGCCCCTGACCCGACTGCGGCCTTCCTGACCTCCTGAAGTCGCAACCATGAGTTCGGGGCATCCGTGGACCATGAGCCGCACCTCCGGCACGGCCGCCGGCGCTGGTCCCTACCGCCTCCCAGAGAGTGCCGCTACCACTCCCCTTGGGGATCCGTCCTGTAAAGGCCGCCCTACTGCGTCCTTCAGACCCCTGGAGGCAGCTCTACAGATTGCTGCGAATCACGGAGGTCTGCCATCTTGGTCCTCAGCACACAGCCTCCAGCCAGTCGCGTAACTAGGGCAGGGCGAGCGGAGTACATGCCCTGGGTGCCGTGGGACCGGTGGCGCGGGGGGGTGCCGCCGGCCACGGTACCGGCCCGCCCTAGTTAGCCAGTGTAGCGCCGACCGCAGTGAGTGCGGTCAGCGCTACACATTTACTCAGGTCCGGCACTAGGCTTCCAGCGCCGGTCCTGTGCTGCACAGCTGAGCCCCTTCCCTCCCCCCTGAGCACTTGCCCAATAGCGTCAGGAGGAGGGTGGCAGGCAGGCGGGCTCAGACTGTGCTAACACACACATCGCCGCCAGCACGGCAGCGATGTGTGTTATTCAGCAGCAAATGAGAGTCAGACAGACTCTCATTGGCTGCTGCACACACATCCTCCGCCAGCGCTGGCGGAGATGTGTGTGAATCAGCAGCCAATGAGAGTCAGATAGATTCTCATTGATTGCTGCGCGCCCACTGCAAGAGCCGGCTCCCTTTCGGCTCCTGCAGGGGGTAATGGGAGAGACGTCATGATGTCTCTCCCATAATGCATAGCGCGCCAGCCCGGAGGAATGATGTGCGGTGGCGGGAGCGGTGTCCTGAGCAGGAGCGTGGATTCAGGTAAGTGGTTTTTTTTTTGTAACTTGTGTGTCTGCACTACGGGGGGGGGGCTACCACTACTGGGGACACTATCACTTGGGGGGGCTGCTACTACTGGGGACACTATCACTTGGGGAGACTACTACTGGGGACACTATTACTGGGGGGGGGCTGCTACTACTGGGGACACTATTACTTGGGGGGACTACTACTACTGGGGACACCATTACTGGGGGGGAGCTACTACTGGGGACACTATTACTGGGGGGGACTACTACTACTGGGGACACTATTACTGGGGGGGCTACTAATACTGGGGACACTATTACTGGGGGGGCTACTACTACTGGGGACACCATTACTGGGGAGGCTACTACTACTGGGGACACTGTTACTGGGGGAGAGCTACTACTGGGGGGACCATTACTGGGGGGAGCTACTACTGGGGGCACCATTACTGGGGGGAGCTACTACTGGGGGCACTGCATCAGGAGGGGGAACGTCTACTGGGGGGGACTACTACTGGTGGCACTATTTAAGGGGCTTACCACTAGGGGACCACTACTGGGGGCACTAAATAGGGAGGACCACTACAGGGGCCCTGTATAGGGGGCACTGGATAGGGGGGATCACTGCTGGGGGTCTGCATACGGGGGACCACTACTGGGGGCACTGCATGGGGGGGCACTGCTGTGGGCACTATATAAGGGGCTTACTACTAGGGGACCACTACTGGGGACACTAAATAGTGAGGACCACTACAGGGGGCACTGTATGAGGCACTGGATAGGGGGAGATCACTGCTGGGGGCCTGCATAAGGGGGACCACTACTGGAGGCACTGAATAAGGGGAACTAATGAGGGGCTGCATAAGGGGGACCACTACTGGGGGCATTGCATACTGGGGGTACTGTATAAGGGGAACTAATGGGGAGCTGCTTAAGGGGGACCACTACTGGGGGTACTGTATAAGGGGCACTACTATGGGCCTGCATAAGAGGGACCACAACTGGGGACATTGCATACTGGGGGTACTGTATAAGGGGCACTACTGGGGTTAAGGTGCATATGGAAAGTAATGTGATGATAAAGGGGTGTGTCATGTTGACACACCCCATTTTTAAGTGACCACGCCCATTTTTCACCGACTGCGCCTTCGGCGCGTGCACACATAGGGGGGGCTCCATTTTTACATTTGGCCTGGGCTCCAAATACCCTAGTTACACCACTGCCTCCAGCCCCTACTGCATGCAGCAGAGTCCTACTCTGTCAACTTACACCTCAGGTGTGGGTGTGTTTCATCTTTGTGGCCACCTTGAGGAAGCCATCAACAAGACCTCTCTCCACAATCCTGGTAAAGGCTATTGCAGACTCCCCTTCTGTATGACACCCCCCCTCACCTCTCATATAAATAATTAAGGGACTATTGTAGCTACTCCTGTAACCTCCACTGCATAGTTCTCTATAGCTTCACTTTGTATTTTACAAAGAGGCTGTGTTCGTGATGGAATCATCAGTTACCATCTTTCAACATTACTGAGTCTATAATACGTTTAAGAAATCCTGGAACTGCCCCTTGTGGCTATAGCTTCATATCACAGGGCATCAAGGCATCTGGTTTCCACTTCTCATTCTCATTTTATTTTTATTGCCCAAGCTTTTGGGCTATGCTCATGAGCTAGATGATCATAACCACAACTGTCACCCCCACCATGCTACTATGTAACTAGGCTTAACTCGACCATAAAGGCTGCATAATTTTTTCTCCTCTGGAGGTTGGTGCTCAACTGCCTCATTTCTCTATGACATCGTAACACTACTACGTACATATCCAGCCCATCTTTTACCTACATTTGCAAATTCCTATACGCCATGGGCAAGACCGTGAAATCTGCACATAAGAAAGACCCTCCTCATCCTAGAACAGAGTCATCCCAGCAAGACCTACGTCCTTTCCTCTTGCCGACTCCTTCTAAACAAGACTCTACCCGATTCTTCAGATTCCACTCCAGCTCCATCGAATCCTCCTAGCCCTGTGTCAATGGAAATCCCAGCTCCTCAACCCTCTGCGAAGTAGGGCAACGAAATAAAAGAGCTTCTGGCATATAAGACCCTGCCGACAAAACACGATATTCAAAAATACTCTTCGACAGGAACTGGCCTCTGTTAAACAGGATCTCTCCTTACTTTCAGGCCACATCACATCTCTAGAAGAAAGTTGGGATCACACTGATGAAACTTTGTCTAAGCTGACAAATATAGTATCTCAACAGTCTACGGAATTACTTAAAGCTAGGATGGAGGACTTGGACAATGGCGGCCGAAGAAAGAACATACATGTAAGGGACCTGCCCGAAATGTCCCCCATTCTAACTTAATCGACACTCTAACAAAAATTTTTCAACTAGATACTTGGCAATGATCCAAATGACAAAATACAATTTGACCGAGCCTATAGAGCACTGCGACTTTGTGGTTCCTCCTCCGATCGCCCTAGAGATGTGATGTGCCGACTACACTATTTCTCACAAAAAGAGGTAATAGTGCGGAAATTTAGGCAACTGGATGGCATAGATTTCAATGGCAATGTAATTAGAATTTATCAGTATTTATCAGTAACTTATCCTGGCAAACATTACAGCAACGCCAAGCTCTACGCCTGCTGACTGATAAATTGCGTAAATGCCAATTAAAGTACAGATGGGGTTTCCCTTTCCATTTGCAAGTAACTTTCTCGAGCAAAACACAATCCCTCTACAATTCGTCTGACCTACCCTCCTTCTGCTCCTCTCCGGGCCTTCCGAAGATTGAGACTCCTGATTGGAAAGAGCCTATAGCACAATGGAAATAAATGAGGGGGGCAGTCTGCGCTTCACAATTGTGGTGTGGTGGTGGGGTTAGGGTGGGGGGAATGGGAGGGAGGTGGGATGAGGAAATGGTAGGTGCAGCAGCGTGAAAACAGGAGTACCTGTGCCTGTTGGTTCAAACGGAGGAATATGTGGTACACGTGCGCTCCTAAGGGGGTGTGTGGGAGAAAGGGAAGGTGAAAAAAGGGGGGGAGGGAAAAAAAAGAGGGGGGGTTGTGGGATAGGAAGGGAGTGGAAATGTGGGGCTGTAGGGGAAATGAAAGTGTGGGTATGTGGCTGTTGTATAGATAATGTTTGTAGGTGTACGTGGGTGAATACAAATGGGGCAGACAATAAGTGCAGGATCCAACCTTTTATTGGGTAAGGCACAATGCTTCCCTAGGTAGTTCCGTTATATGGTGTGGGGATTAGCAGATAAGTATTGTGATCCTCGGTTGGGGAGAAGGTTTACCCTTTCAGGGGGCTCCTTTCCATGCGGTTCTTACTCTTGCACATTCCCCTGTTGGACCTATGGTCTACAGTCTTACTGAACCGGGATGTGGGGTGTGAATAAAGTCCAGTACTTAGTGCAGTAGCGGCGTTCCGCTCTGTGTCTGGTCTCTTTGTACCTACCGGTAGGTGTGGATTGTCCTGTGGTTCTTTGCAGCTTTGGCTATGATCCCAGGTGTTAGCCGGATGTTATGTGACACCTCCGCGAGCTCGCGGGGTGTCTGGCAGCCGTGCGCCCGTCAACGTTCTTTGGTGGTGTGATGCGATACGGAGAGCCGCGTGGTGGGGGTGATTCATGGTCCCGTGGAGTCAATGGGTGGTATTGGGCACAGTGATGAGTCTGGTGGGGGGGACCCAGGGTCTGCCTTGTGGCGCGGTGCTGGATCCTCTGCAGCCTTTCTTTGTGGTGTGGTAATGAGTACAATGGTCATAGTTCTGGTGGTTGGTGGGGGGTGCTGATTCCCCAACGCGTTTCGGCACTGGTGCCTTCTTGAAAGTCCTCAGTCTAGTACATTTTACTACTTCTCTGACAAAGAGCCTAATTATCCTACTCTTAACTGATGCAGAAAAAGCTTTTGATAGAATCAGTTGGTCTTTTATGAGGTCTGTGCTTGTTCATATGGGACTGGGTCCTCTCGCCCTTCATAGGATTTTGACCTTATATTCCTGTCCATTGGCGAGGGTGAGAGTCAATGGTGAACTATCTGGATCCTTTTCTATAAACAATGGCACACAACAGGGTTGCCCGTTGTCGCCGTTGATTTTCATTCTTTGCATGGAGGCATTAGCAAGATCTATACGAACCAACCCTCATATTTCTGGGATACAAGCAGGTGACAGGGTATACACACTGGCCCTATTCACAGATGACCTACTAGCTATCGTATCCCATCCAGTGACGTCTGCCTCATTTAATTCGTGAATGTGAGCATTTTGGAGGGCTAATTTAGAAATTAATTTCTCAAAATCTTGGGCTTTAAATTTATCCGCTCACACCTCCATAACTTCAGGACTACTGTCCAACGTTTCCTTTCCTTTGGCATCCCTCCCATATCACCTATTTAGGGGTTAAAATGATTAAAAACTTGTCACAACTTTTTGCCACCAATTTCTCCCACCTCCTCTCATCCATTTGAATGGACTATTCCCATTGCCATCTGAAACACCTTTCTTAGTTGGGTAAAATTAATGTTGTAAAAGTTAATACACTTCCCAAATTGCTTTACCACTTTCAAACTCTACCCATTCATATTCCAGATTCTTGGTTTCATTCGCTGAATTTCTTAATCCAGCAATTTATCTGGTCCAGGAAAAAAACTCAAACAATGACTTTTAATACATCCAAAACAATTGGGCAGTCTCCAACCAGATATGAAATCATACCCCTAAGAAGGGGGTCACCTCTCTCCTGAAACCCCAGGTTTATGCTGAAGCCTGGAGCTCTTCCCCCACCCCTGGGCTGTGGGTACTGGGGTAATAATGTGTTAAATAGTTATAAACTATTGTATTTTACAGTGGAACTACAGGTGCCAGCATGCCTACACTTTGCACTTGTGGAACTACAAGTGCCAGCAGGCGGCCAGCACCCGTACCTCCACTGTAAAATAAAGTTTAAAAACCAGTACACATACACCGTAAATAATACAGCATTATTACACACCTACCTATCCCATTCACACATACTTACCTACTGCCAGCTGGTCGGGCCACTTCTCCCATGTAGAATTCGTTTGGAGTACCTGGAATAAAGATCCTATACTCCTTCCTTGCACTGGTCTCCGTAGCATCCAGGGGTCTTTGCAAAATAAAGAAACGGAACCCGATCCATATACTTAATGTAACGGTGTAAGTGTGTGACCACATACACCGCTACCCGGCTCCTGACTGATCAGTGTGAACTGTCAGGAGCTGGCAGCCAATCAGCGGCCGCTAACTGTAGAGCGGCCGCTGATTGGCTCCTGAGAGTCCCCACATGGCCTGGTCAGTGAGTCAGGAGACACTCTCCACCCTCCCTCCCAGCCCCTAAACACAGTACCCCTATCAACCCAGGGACAGTCAAATAAACTATTAATACTAACCTGCCCCTCCCCTGTCCCAAGGACGTACCATGCATGCCCTAGCCCACCAGCCCTGAGGACATAAACTGTCTGCTCTACCCCCCAGCACTGGAGAAATAAACTACACCACCTGACAACCACACCTCCTGGCTCCCTCCCCAGGGACATACACTGTACACCCTACCCAACCAGCCCCTGGGGCCTACCCTGCCCACTGTCTAACCCCGGCCCACCCTGGCCTCAGGGGCATACACAACTCGCACTACACCTCCCAAAGTCCACAGGTTCATACACTCCCCAACTTACCTATGACCCCCTAAACACAGTGTCCCCCAACCCAGGAACATACACTATACACCTTACCACCACCATGACCCCCCTTCCTGGCCCCAGGGACATATATTGCCTGCTCTACTTCTCCCAGCCCACCCTCGTGAACATAGACTACCTGCTCTACCCCCCTTCTTGGCTCAAGTAACATAAATTAACCACACTACCCCCCCCCCCCAATCTGTGAACATACACTAACCACACTACCCCCACCCCAAGGTACAAACACTATCTGCCCACCCAGCCATTGGGACATAAATCAGGGTGGGGTGGGGTACTTAGTCATACGGTTTTGGGGGGACAGAGTGGTGCAGATGAAGGAAGAAAGAATGGAACAGATGAGAGGAAGACAGCGGCATGGCTGAGGGGAAGGCAGTGGCAGATGGAAGGAAATAGAGTAGCATGGATGCGAGAAGACAGGGCAGCGCATATAGGAAAAGACAGATTGGTGCGGATGAAGGAATATAGGGCCTGATTCAGACCCGCTCACGAGCGCATAGCACTCGCAAGCAGGTCGATGGTGGCCCAGTGCACACGCACGGCGCGTGCGCAAGCCCCGTAGCAAGTCAGAACTTCACTCGCTCCGGGGCTCGCAACAAAACGGGGCGGCTGTCGTTATTGATCGACAGCTCTCCCCGTTTTGTAGGCGGGTGGCTGCACAAACGTAGGCGTTCCCGAAGGAACGCCTGGCGTTTGTGGGCGGCCCTACTGACATTAGAGCTGGAAGTCTACACGGCATGGCGAGTGCTGAGACCCTGCCTTAGGATCTCCTCGCAATGCCGACGGTCGGGATTATCGCGACCATCGCCAGGCCGCTCACACAAGCTGTGGGTGGTCACCCACAGGTTTAAGAGCGGCCTGGAGGTGGATTAAAAAAAATAAATCCGTCCTGATTCAGAGCGAGCGCTCGCAAACAGCGAACGCCTCTGTATCAGGCCCTTAGACTACCAGAAATGGGAGAACATACAACAGTAGGGATTGGGGAAGACAGTGTGGTGCGGGTGGGGAGGGCAGAATGGTGCAGGTGGGTGGGGACAGAGTCATACGGTTGGGGGGGCAGGGCGGTACAGATGGAGGAAGAAAGAGTTGCACAGATGAGGAGAAGACAGGGCGGCACAGATAGGGGAAGACAGACTGGTGCGGATGAGGGAATACATACTAGCACAGTTGGGAGCAGTAGGCTTTTGCAACCTTACCATCTCCAGAACCCACTTACCTGGCAGGATTTCTCTCACGCAAACTAATGTATTGGACTATTCTCCTTTTCTTGTGTGCACGGCTCATGTAAGGTGAGTAGATGAGAAGGAGATTGTTCATCCGAAAAATTCCTGATCATTGTTCCCGGTTGAGCCAGTTACTTTTTTTTATACACAGAGTTAATCAAACCAAACAAACAAATATCCCGGCTAAACAAATATATTAACACTGCACTTAAGCCTCGGATGGATGGTGACAGCCGAGTGAAATGTCTAGTTGCTATTCCAGGAGCCCCCATCTCCATCTGGAGCAGAAATCTATATGGTAGGGGCACCTTCTGCAGTTAGTCCCAGGCCGAGGCTGCTGTTATTTGCAATGAGCTAGTATATATAACCTGCTCTCTAGAATGACTCCTGAATAAGCATGTTAAAAGTTACAAACTGCAACTAGAAAATATACATGAATACTAATATACTGTAGGGGCAGCGTTGCCTCAATTATAGGCATAAGCAATAATATAATTTTATTTACCTGGATTAGATTACAGGGTTATCCATTATGCCTGATTTAGTTTACAGGGTTATCCAAAATTGACTATACTTGCAATGTAAACCCTTATCTGTGTGTCACAGAGACCCGGCTTTTCCGGCGTTGAAGTGGACGCTTGGAGATGACGTCATCTCCAAGCGCCACTGAAGCCGGTCAATCGGCAGGCATGCAGCACGATCCAGGTCACCGTGACTTGGATCACGCCATTTACACTGCAGGGTTTCACAGGTTATTCCCGTGTTTAACCCTGCAAATTACCTGGGTTGGATTACACCATTATGTATTCATATGACAGTCATATAGGTCACTATATATCCACATTTATGGTGTTTACACAGAGTTACATATATATACACTGCAGTTAGTGCCAGAAATTATCCTGTATTGTATGTTGGAAACTGGCACATACGGGGCATCTGAAAGAGACAGATGGCACATATAGGGCATCTGAGGGCTCTGATGGCAAATAAGGGGCATTTCATAGAGACAGGTGGCACATATGGGGCATCTTGAGGGCTCTGATGGAACAAAGGATTCTCAACAGATCTGATGGCACATATGCAGCATCTGGAGAGATTCATTCTAATTTTAGCATAAAGAAGGTGTCACGTTTGGACTGTGGAGATCTTTCGCTGAAGGATTGGAAGTTGGGGTCCCAGGTTGGAGAAAGAACCGGAGGCGAGGGGCCTGGATATATGTCTTCCTCATCCACAAGTACCGGATGTTGGCTAGACCTGACCAAAGGCGCCGAGTCTAACCTACTGGGAGGTGTTCACCAATCACCACTCCAATCGGGATTTGGGTTTTATCTGCACCCAGCAAGCAGGTCGTGGCCCTTTGGTCAGTTATCTGCCACAAGTGGGAAACAAAAGAACACAATTGCAGGGAAAGTACAGGAGCAGGGCACTAGGAGTCAGTATTTGGGTGACGTACTGAGTACACAGAATGTGGATGCAGACGCAGGACTGGCATAGGAGAATGACACTGAGGAGATAGTACTCAGATGACACAGGAGAATGACACTGAGGAGATAGTACTCGGATGACACAGGAGAATGACACTTAGGAGATAATACTCGGATGACACAGGAGAATGACACTTACTCGGATGATACAGGAGAATGACACTGAGGAGATAGTACTCGGATGACACAGGAGAATGACACTGAGGAGATAGTACTCGGATGACACAGGAGAATGATACTGAGGAGATAGTATTCGGATGACACAGGAGAATGACACTGAGGAGATAGTACTCGGATGACACAGGAGAATGACACTGAGATTATACTCGGATGACACAGGAGAATGACACTGAGGAGATAGTGGGCCTAATTCAGACCCGCTCATGAGCGCTGAGTGCTCGTAAGCGGGTCGATGTTGGCCAAGTGCGCATGCGCACGCCGGAGGAGGCTCCGTTGTGCGCATGCGCGAGCCCTGAATAACGACGGCCAAGCCGTCGTTATGGGTCTCGCACCAAAGAGGGCAAGCTGTCAATGGTGAGTAACAGCACGCCCCCATTGGTGGGCATGCCTGGGGCGTGGCTGAACAGACGGAGGCGTTCCCATGGGAACACCTACCGTCTGCGGCCGGCCCCCCTGACATCACAAGTGATGTCAGTGGGAGTGCTTTTGGCTCTGGTAGAGCCAAAAGCACTCCAGGGCTTGCGGCAACGAGACCCTACCACAAGGGTCTCGTCACAAGCCCGATGGTCACGATGGTCTTGACCATCGCAACCATCATTTTGGCCGCTCACTATAGCTGTGGGTGGTCACCCACAGCTATGCGAGCGGCCAGGAGGCCGCTCTTAAATTCAGAGGGAGGGCCCTGATTCAGAGCGAGCGCTCTGTCAGAGCGTCCGGCTCTGAATCAGGGCCAGTACTCAGATGACACAGGAGAATGACACTGAGGAGATAGTACTCGGATGACAAAGGAGAATGACACTGAGGAGATAGTACTCGGATGACACAGGAGAATGACACTGAGGAGATAGTACTCGGATGACACAGGGGAATGACACTGAGATAGTACTCGGATGACACAGGAGAATGACACTGAGGAGATAGTACTCGGATGACACAGGAGAATGACACTGAGGAGATAGTACTCGGATGACACAGGAGAATGACACTGAGGAGATAGTACTCGGATGATACAGGAGAATGACACTGAGGAGATAGTACTCGGATGACACTGAGGAGATAGTACTCAGATCACACAGGAGAATGACACTGAGGAGATAGTACTCGGATGACACAGGAGAATGACACTGAGGAGATAGTACTCGGATGACACAGGAGAATGACACTGAGGAGATAGTACTCGGATGACACAGGAGAATGACACTGAGGAGATAGTACTCAGATGACGTACTGAGTACAGAAGAAAGGAGTGGAACCTGGAACGCTGCAATAGCAAGTAATCACTGGAAGTAGCAAAGCTGTACAGGCAACTTCCTGTTGTCCAGAGCCCGGCTAAAAACCCTAAGGTAGTGATCCATTGGAGGATGGTGTCAGCTGACAGTAACCAATGCTACCATTGGGTGAAGGGCTAATCAGGTTATGTAGATTGTCATGGCTGCGTCCATGATAGTAACCACAGAAACCAAATCACGGAGCAAAACATGGATGTCCTAGCAGACCCCAGGAATAATCCTCAGTATGTCACTCGCTGCCGCACCTAGCGTCTGACTGCCCGAGAGGTCAGGGGAAGCTGGCGCTGAGGTAATGGCTGATCCTAGGCCGCAACCTGACAGAAGGTACCTGCAGCATGTACATTGGTTTTTATTGCTACAAAGAAAGTTAGAAGGAGAGTTGCATTCCATGTGTGTCACAGGACAGTGAACAGTGAGTGAGATATAGATACTAACAACAAGGGGTGTAGCTATAGTAGGTGTAGCAGTGTGGCCAGGCACTGTGGAAATTTTGCTATGGGGCCCCCATAAGTCTAGCTACTGTACACCCCTGCTAACAACTATCCTGCAAAAAATAGGTAACTGTGGTTAATAGGGATTTTTGGTTCTGCTTTTAGCTGTTTGCCACTAGGGCACTGAACAGCCAGTAAGAGACTTACTGGGACTTTTGATACTACAGTAGGAAGAAAGTAGACAGTAGATTTAATTGTGTTGTTACAATATCAGATTAGAGACACAGTGTATCATTTTTATATGTGTATCTTAAATGAACCCTTCCTACAGTATAGCCAATAAATACTTTTTTTTTTTTTTTTTTTTTTAAATATCTTTTTTTTTTATTGAACAGCAATAAAACAGTTATACATTGCACAATCCAAGAATTAGAGAAAATAAAATTGTCTGATAAACGACTAGTCTGTTTCTTGGAACAAACAATATACAAACTACTGTTAATCTTTTCAAACTTTTTTTTTTTGGAAAATAGTACAAATATAGATTGAAATTATGTCAAAGTACAAAGAAACAAAGTACTTGAATATAATATAATGTAGAAAATTACAAAATTACAAATACTGTATAAAAAAATCAATATAGTACACCGTATAGAAATGCAAGTAAATATACAATCAATGTCACTCAAACTATGCAACTTATAGAGCCAGTGTAAGCAGCAATTGAATTTTGAGTTAACCAATTATCACATCAACTTCGGTATATCAGTCAATCGTTGCGTCAATATAATCTACATCAATGCAGAATTATATTAGAAAAAAGGGGGGGAGAGTTAGAATAAAATGATAAAAGAAACAGAAGAAGAAAGAAAGGTGAAATAGAAATATGAAATAGAAATAGAGGGGGAATCACTGACAGAAGGTGAGAGATACCTTGTCTGGGGGGATTCACAGAGAGCTACATATAAATAGCACAAATAGGGGCATTTTAAGTGATATTTCTTAGCATAAACCATTCCGTGTGATCAAAGACTTTCCATATGTTATTCTGAATCTGGACCGGTAGACATTGTATGTATGGTTCCCATTTTTTGGAAAAAATCCGTACCCCTCTTTCGATGTTAAAGATAGCCATACGTCTCTCCGCATAAATTACCTCCAGCAGCGCAGTTTTCCATTCCATTAGTGTAGGTGCTGATTTTGAGATCCAGTAATTAAGGATAAGTTGTTTAGCTACTGTAACCATGACTCTCAGAGCAGGTTTCCATGGGCCCAAGGAGGACTCAGACTCCCATATTGAAAATTCTGCGAAAATAAGAGCTGCTGCATTTTTGGACAATTTAAGATGTATCGTATTATTTAGATAACACAAAATTTTATTCCAAAATCTATGGATCTTTCTGCAGTACCAGAGGTTATGCGAGAGAGAGGCATTAGAGCAGTCACATTTCACACAATTTCCCTCCTCCAGTGGCACAAAATGTCTCCGTTGGGCCGGGGACATATATGTACGATTTAAAATTCTAAGATGAATTTCTTGAAGTCTCGCTGACTTAAGGCAGGGTAAAACACAATCCAGATTCGCAACAAATGGCTCCAAGTCACATAATTCGGGTATCTCTGTGTGCCAAGCTTCCGCAACTGGTGCCCAAGCATGTATAGGAATTTCAATCAGGTATTTATATAAATGAGCTATTCTGAATTTGGTTGAGCGACATAAGAGTAGAATGCGACCCATTGTATCTGTGTTAATTGAGATCCATAAAGGATTATCTAAGGATTGAATGAAATGACGTACTTGTAGAAACATAAAAAATTGTGTACGAGGGATGTCATATTTATCCTGTAATTGTACAAAGGAGAGCAAATTGCCACCCGGATCAAATACATCTTTGATGGACATGATTCCCTTTTGATTCCACATTTTAAAAAGAGGAATGTCAAGTGAAGGGGGAAAACAGGGATTACCCCATAAGGGGATGTACGGGGATGAAAAAGGATTTTTCCCCAAATGTGTATTAACCTTCAACCACGTAGTGTAAGTGTCCCAGAATAAAATATTAGAACGAAATATCTTAGGAATGTGTATTTTAGGGGTGTGTAACAAGGCTGCTGGGGCATATGGGTGAAATAATGCTTCCTCCAAGTCAGGATTAGTATAGTGATCGGTATGTAATAACCAATCAGTTATATATCGGAATATGGCAGCTTTTGCAAATGCAGAGATGCTTGGGATGCTCAGCCCTCCATTTTTTTTCAATAGGTAAGCTCGGGAACGCGGCATTCTGGGTTTCTTGTACTGCCAAATGAATTTAAAAAAGATCTGCGTAAACTTCAGTACATCCACTCTTGTTAAAGTAATGGGTAAAGTTTGTAAAAGATAGGCTAGTTTCGGGAACACCACACTCTTTATTACAGTTACTCGTCCGAGTAGAGAGAGTTTAAGATCTTTCCAATTCTGGAGTTGGGAGTTTAATCTATTTAGCAATGGAGAGAAATTAAAAGCATATAGAGAGGATAATTGAGCTGGTATAAATATACCTAAGTATTTTAATTTATGTGTTGCAATTGTGAAAAGAGAGGCTATGTGGGGATGTGTAGCTAAAAAAGTAGCTGCATCAATGGGGAGCAACTCAGATTTACTCACATTGATGCGATAACCTGCAAATGATCCAAATGTGGTAATTAGATCCAGAAGTGTAGGGATGGATCGTAGGGGGTCAGATATAAAAAGCATCATATCGTCTGCAAATAAAGACAATTTACATGTTTGGTTTCTGATAGTAATACCCTTTACCTCCGTTTCCTGTCTTATTGCTATTGCCAATGGTTCTAGCGCAATTGCAAACAAAAGTGGAGAAAGCGGGCAACCCTGTCTCGTCCCTCTCTGTGTACAGAATACAGGTGATAAATATCTATTAGTGAGAATCTGAGTAAGGGGAGAAGTATATAAGGATCGTATGATCTCAACAAAAAGGGCGGGCATACCAAACCGACGCAGAGATTCAAACAGGTGATCCCAGGTTACCAGATCAAACGCTTTTTCTGCGTCTAAAGACAACAAGAACCTGGGATCACCCGTCTCGCCCATATGCAGAGACTGCAGCACCGTAAGGACTTTCCTAATGTTTGTGACAGAATTTCTGCCACAAATAAACCCGGTTTGATCCGGGTGTATGATAGACGGGAGAATCAACTTCAACCGCTCTGCTAAAATTTTTGTCAATAATTTATAGTCTACGTTAAGTAGAGAAATGGGTCTATATGATGAAGGCAAAAGGGGGTCTCTGCCTGACTTCGGCAGAACTTTTATAATGGCCGAATTAAAATAGTGAGGGATTATTTTACTATCCATTATGGAGTTAAATACATTAGTTAAAGTCTCTGTGATTTGGGGACGTAATATTTTGAAAAACTCCCCACTCAGACCATCTGGGCCTGGGGCCTTGAACGTCTTGAGAGATTTAACAGCCTGATCTACCTCTTCATGTGTAATTTTGCCAATCAATATATCAGCCTGTGCAGATGAAATCTGTGGCAGGGTGTGTGATTCCCAAAAAGCCTCCTTTTTAGTGATATCTATTGGGTCTTGGGAATAGAGGTTTTGGTAGTAACGGAAAAAGATATTCGCGATATCTTTGCCATTGAATTGTATGGCAGAGCTTTCATCTTTGAGAGCTGCAATATTATTATGTGGCTTGGTACCTCTCAGCATGTTTGATAGGAGTCGGCTAGGTTTGTTGCCGTATCGAAAGAAATGTAATTTACCTGAGTATACATATTTATCATCCATTTGAGTGAGGATTTGATCAAAGTGTAACCTGCACTCACCATATGCGGCTCTAGTCACCGGTGAGGATGAAGCTCTTAGAGCTTGAAATGCGGATGTTAAGGCCGTCTGTGCAGATCTATAAGTGGCGTCCTGTTCAGCCTTATATTTTGTCATAAAGGAGATAATTTCCCCCCTAATCACCGCCTTAGCAGTTTGCCAATATAAACCTGGGTTATCTTTATGTATTTGGTTGTTCATTTCGTAATTGGCCCAAGCAGACTCTAGCATTGACTTAAATTTAAGGGATGAGGCTAATTTTGCCGGAAATCGCCATTGGGAGTATGAACCCAAAAGGAATTTCCCCTGTACATCCACCCACACCGGCGCATGATCCGAAATAGCTATAGTTTCAATCGATGTATCGATAATCATTGGGGATATTGAGTTAGATAAGTAAAGATAATCAAGCCTAGAAAAGGCGTTATGAGTGGCTGAGTAGTACGTGTATTCCAGATCAGTGGGGTGTCTCATTCTCCACACATCTAATAAATTCAATTCTGTGGCTATATAATTTAAACCTATTTTTGGTTGTTTGGGGGAGGAATGAGAGAAAGTTTTCCTATCTAAGGTTGGGGAAGCGACCAGATTGAAATCACCCCCTAATATAATCTTAGAATCTGCAAAAGAATATAATTTGTTAATCAATCCTAAGAAAAAAGATTTATCATATATATTGGGACCATAGACATTACACAAACAATATCTAGTGCCGTCTAGCGTAACATCCATAAGAATGTATCGGCCCTCTTGGTCCACATCAGAGGAGTGAATATCGAATTGAATACCCTTGCGTATTAGGATTACCACTCCACGTGACTTAGAACCAAATGATGATGACGCCAGTACCTGGTGGTGCAGTGTGTTTAGCTTGGCGTGTTCTGTGGGAGTTAAATGAGTCTCCTGTAAATAAGTGATATCGGATTTAAGCTTATTAAGATATGTCAATATGCGCTTTCTTTTCACTGGTGAGTGAATCCCCCTGACAGTCCAGGTGCAAAACCTAAGGTGGGAATGCATCACAAGGTGTGGAAATTAGGTAATGCAAATAGTAAAAAAGTGTAGTATAAATGTTAATATACTCCCCATAATACCGGTTGGTGTTAGGTAGGTTCATAATAATATGAATGTCGGCTCTAGTATAAGTCATAAATAAGCTATGAAGGGCATGAGCTTCGTGATTCATACAGTATAAAGAAACAAATAAACAAATGGACATAGACATAAAAAGAAAATAAAGAAAGACGCTGATATGCATAGATTGCGAATCAAATGCAAACATATAACCAAAACTATAGTCATTGATCTCAGCCTATTGAAAAGGAAAAAAAAAAAAAGACAATAGTCTTAATAATAACTATAAAGCAACGTCACAAGTATATATGTAATTATAATCCTAAATCAGACTATAAACATATTTTTGAAGAAAAGGGTAAAACCTGGTAAAGGCATCAAAATAGGTATGGGACATCTTCCCGTAATCAATCATTATGGTCCATCGTGGAGGGGTCCGAGGACTCTTTTACTTCGTTAAGGAAAGCCTGGGCGTCAGCAACTTCTGTGAAATCTTTAGGGCCTTGAGGTGAGAAAATGCGAAGTCTAGCTGGGAATAAGAGCGCGAAGCGAGTCCCTGATTGGATGAGCTGAGAGCAGACAGGGGACATATTTCTGCGTGCTCTGGCAACCTCCGCGGAGTAGTCCTGGAACAAGAGGATACGTTGGCCATCCCACTGAAGAGGGCCCTTCTGTCGAGCAGTTGACCATATCAGATCCTTGTGACGAAAATTTAAGCACTTGAAGATAACAGCTCTAGGGCGTGAGATGTTAGAATCGCGAAAAGGACCTAATCTATGTGCTCGTTCTATCTCAAAATTATTCAGTTCAGCCGAGATGCCGAGTAGCTCAGGGAGATCGGTTTGAAGAAATTTAGTGAGATCGTTGCCTTTAATCGTTTCCTTAAGACCCAGAAGTCGCAGGTTGTTGCGTCTGGACCTATTTTCCAGATCGTCTACCTTGGATAGTAATTGTTGTTGTGTGGTCGACATGGTAGCAACTTGTTGTTTTAGTTCCGAAAGTTCATGAAAGTTGACTCCGATCCTGTTTTCATTTTCACGCACTTGTTGTGAGACAGAGGACATTTGCGTCTTAATATCCGCCAGTGCCCCCATGAATTTATCCGCTTGGTTTTGCAGTAGTGGTTCCACTGTTTCTTTAATGGCTCTAACTATCTCTGCATATGAGAGAGGAGCAGGAACCGGGCCCATTGTGTTATGGGTAGTAGCGGGTTCGGAACTATGTGTGTGTGGCATGTTTTCCACAGGGTCTGTAGGTTGATCTGTACGTTTGCTACTACCCCTGGCTCGATTTGCCTTGGGGGTGGGCTGTGGAGCCATGAACTTATCCATGTAGAGATTGGTCTTAATTTTCACCAGGTTATGATAATACTGAGGAGTGTGTTGCTTAGAAATGGCTGTGATCACAGACAGGAGATCCTTTACATTTCAAATAATTGTGAAGTAACTTGAAAAATAGGGCTGGAGCACCATCTGGTGGTAGAAGCTGGCACTGTAACTATTCCCCAGAGTAAAGGATATGTACATAAATATTGCCAAATTTATCATCAGCTATAGCTGGGGATTCAAAAGAAGTATAGAGTTGCAAGACTTCTGTTTATAAGCAGCTGTACGTTCTCCAGTATAGGGCTTTAACTGGTAACACACAGTACCTTGTCTCCTGTATATGCAGTGTCTGCAAAATGGCGCCGTCTGTAAAAGGACCTTGAAAGGAGCCAGCGTCTGCCTTCTGCAATTATGATATGCGGTCGCGGGGACCCGTCCAGCGGCGTCCCCGTGTGTTCCCCTTGCTGCTCGCACCCACCCGCTGACTGTCTGTGAGCCAGCGTCGCGGGGTTTGGCAGTGGACCAGGCGCGATGCAGGAGCCGGGAGGCGAGGGCCGGAATCCAGCACCACGCACCGCGTCTGCAGTAGGCCGCGAGGTCCGGCAGCCCGAGTCCGGGAACCAGGATCCCGCTAGGCAATGGGAACACCCGCCTTGGGGGCAGAGATGGCTTGTGGCGGTAGGAGAGCCAAGAAGCACCGCGCACGGCCGGAGGGACTGGATCAGCAGGCTCAGTCGTAACGGAGCCCCGACTCCATGCAGCTTTCCTCCTCGGCTTCCAGGCCACGCCCCCCGCCAATAAATACTTTTAATCTACGGGCTTTTCGTGGCCAGCTGGGAGGCTGGTCATCATCATGCTGCCATGATAATGGGCCTATTTTGATGTGGAAGCCTGGGGCTATAGTACCATCTGCCCCTTTGTTAATCTCATCCTGCTATTTGTCCCTGGTCCATGTATTTGCCATTGGACCCAGAGTTCACCAGTGCCACTGATTTGATTGTCCTGTAAATATATATATTAAACACTTATTAGTAATAACACGTAACAATATTTTGGTAAGCTCTTTATTGTCTCCCAAAGAGATAATATTAAGAGGACACTAACAGGTATTGGGATCCCTGCGTATGCTGACAGCTCAGTACCTATCATAGAGAGTATTCAGCTAGGAAATGAGTGGGGCTAGCAGGGTAAAGACCTAAATAAAGTTCCTCATGATGTTGCCTGCCTTGAGGCGCAAAGGGTCCCCCACACTCCAGCTCTTCATACATTCCTGAGTCTCACACATAGTTGTAGGAGATTTAGGTGTAGCAGGATAATTTATGGGGTAACTAAGGTGCTGCATATTGTCTCTTTTCTATAGGATGAGAGCCTATTGCTATGCATCATGAATTATTCAAGACCAGGATCCATACAGAACAATTCATCCTTAATGTCATCATTAAGGTGCTTGCGATAATGATGCCTCTTAGCAGCCATGTTCCACTTGGTGCTTCCCATCCATTGCCTATATTTAGTGGTGTATTCCGGTACAGAATACACCACTGGGCTTCACTTCTGCTGCTGTTATACAATGCGGTGGAGGAATAGGGGGAGGAAATTGAAGATGGGTTCTGTCGCTATAGGTAAAGAATTGCCTAGGCCAGAGCATTTTTTAACTAATCTGTAGAGTAAGTCCTTGGGCATATTTGTAAGAATAAATTGCTGGTACTGATTCCTTTCACTGTCAATTTCTCAGATAGTTGGACCAAGGACTGAGAATCTGAGCTAGTAATGGCATGGCTGTTCCCGCTGGTACTACACCCACCAGAGCCTGTATAGCTATGTATCAGTCATCAATTCTAACCAGTCATCACTGCAGCATCTGAATTGCCTGGATTTAAGCAGAACTGGAATAAAATTTGGGGGGCTTGGGGCACTTAATACAGGGGGATGCTATACAGAGTGCATCTCTATGGACACCATACAATGCAGAGTGCATCTCAGTGGCTGACTTACTGCACAAAGAGCATCTCAGTGGCCGACTTACTACACAAAGAGCATCCCAGTGGCCACAAGGGGTCTTTTAACCTCCAGATGCTCCACATCCATAGACCAGCTTTCCAGCCACTGTCTGCACTGCAGACTAGTGATGCTGAGTGGGATCTCAGTTGTGTCAAGGCTTCCTCTGTTGCAGCTGGAGCTCAGTATCTACTGACATGTCCCGGTTCTCCCCCTCAAGCTTGGACTTCCAGAAGTGGATGTTCAATGCCCTTAGCCCAGGACACTTGGAAATCCCAGGTAGGAAGATGTGGGCCACATGAAATAGGATCGGGAGTCAACAGGTAGGTAGACTCAGATCCAGGACCATAAGCAGGAAGCCACCATGAGAGAACCAAAGCATCAGTGACAGGAGATGGGAGGGTGACGCGATGAGAGGCAGCTAAGTAGATGGAGCCACAGGGCACAGTGGGGATGCATGTGATGGCTGAAGGGGAGGTGCAGATCTGGGGTGAACAGGCACAGAAGCACTCGATATCCAGCTCACCTCAGGGATACTTGGTGCCCCTGCATTAGGTGTTCAGGAAAAGGAAGTCATAGCAGGCTGCCTCAAGAAACAGCTATGGTACTCAAGCTAATACACCCAGAGTGCCATGGGAACTGGACTGGAATCTAGGAGGTTGCAGCCTGAATACAAAATCGGGAGAGTGAGGGGAGCGCATCCATGCTTTGCGGGATAGAGCTTGTAGTGACGGGAAGTGGGGGGTTTGACATCATTGGGGCCATGTTTATAGCTCTTTTCTGAAGTGTTGGTGGAGTCCAGATAAGTAACATTCGTGTGCGTGGTATACACAGCATAAGAGTCTATCTGTATTCGTGGGCGTGATCGATGCTTACAGGTGACGTCACCATACAATTGTCTCTCTTCTGAAGCCATCCTTGGAAAAGTATATACAATGCACGAAACGCGTTGGAGGCTACCTGGGGAGACTGGCAGGAAGAAAGCTACATCCAGCAGCATTCCTTGCACACATCATCCACCCGCGGCACGCAATAGTGACGTCATCACCATCGGTGAGCCGGGCGAAATCACGCAGCAATACAGAGCTGACAGAAGATAATCAACAGTGCATCAGCCAGGACTAAGTGAACTGAACCAAGTTGCTGCCTTTGAAGATAGAGGTAGGGAAAGCTAGCACTGGACTCTTATGGTGTGTATACCATGCACACGAATATCACTTATCCGATCTCCACCAACACTTCAGAAAAGAGCTATAAACATATTCTATACATAAATTGTCATGGCCAGGGTTTCTCGGCATTGTACTCACCGGGTATTACCTGTGAGGTCATTGTGGTGGGGGTCTCTGGCAGTGGGGCTGGTGTTTGGCGAGGGGCATTGGCTGCGTGTGGTTCTGTGCGGGCACATTGTCACTAGGCCTGGTGAGATCTGGCGGTGTTTCTATTGCGCCGCCATCTTGCCTGCGGCCATGTGATTCCAGCTGTCCAATCCTGGTAGGTCATGTGCTCATTCCAGCCAGTCACAGCGCGGCACTGATTATTTAAGAAGGTCCAGAGCCTTCCTTCCTTTGCCAGTGCAACGTGTTTCTCAGCTGCGGCTGAGAGAGAGTACCTGTGCCTTACCTGCCTGCTTGTATACGCTCCTAGCCTGAACCTTGCATGCTCCAACCTGCTGGACTTACCCTGCACCCTCCATATACCTTCTTACCTGCCTGAGTACCTGAACCTGCTGTTTCCCTGCACGGCGCAAACCGGGTTCATGGCTCGTCGTGAAAGGGTCGATCTGGGTAGTGCTTCTTGGGTCCGCTACCCGGGTCTTGAGCAGGGTTATTCCTGTGTCTGACCCTGGTACCTGGCGGTGTGAAAGGTATAACCTGGTCATTTGACCAGGGTCATGCCTAAAAGACTGCTGATTGGCCGGCTCAGGAGCGCTTGGAGATGATGTCCTGTGTAAAAGCGACGACCCGGGTCCAAC
This sequence comes from Taudactylus pleione, assembly GCA_031769625.1. Taxonomy (NCBI): domain Eukaryota; kingdom Metazoa; phylum Chordata; class Amphibia; order Anura; family Myobatrachidae; genus Taudactylus; species Taudactylus pleione. The sequence continues at coordinate 2,710,196 of JAUIMM010001331.1, forward strand.
GGTCGGGCTGAACCACAACTTAATTAAAGCCTTCCAGCTCTCATAGTAACTTGCTGCTACTTGCTCTACCCCATCTGTCACCCATTTGTCTGCCCCTCCCCTTTAGAATGTAAGCTCTTTGGTATTTCCAAGTGGTCTCCCATCCAAGTACTAACAAGGGGCCCTCTTCCCTCTTGTGCTTCTCCTTACTTATACTGTCATCTATTCAGGGCCGGTTCTATGGTTACGCGGCCACATAGTGAATGGCGCCGCGGCCGCGACCATGCAGATTTATCAGAGGCTTACCGCGGTGCAGACTGTGTCTCTGTGACACAGCTGCACCGCACGTGTAGCGCTGACCGGACGGAGTTCGGTCAGCGCTACACAGTGCCAAACACACAGCCGCCGGTGCCGGCAGCTGTGTGTTTGATTCAGCAGCTGATGAGAGTCTGTCAGACTTTCATCGGCTGCTGCTGCTCCCACTGCGGGAGCCATCTTCCGGCTCCAGCAGTGGGTAATGGGAGAGACTTCATAACGTCATGAAGTCTCTCCCATAATGCAAAGTGGCCCTGGAGAATGGTCGGGAGTAGCTGATATCGGCGGCGGGAGCAGGAGCTGGGGGTTCAGGTAAGTGTTTTTGTATTTTTTTATTAAGTGTGTCTCTACTGGGGGGGTTACAAGGGGGGATTACTACTGGGGGCACTTGAAGGGGGGATTACTACTGGGGGCACTAGAAGGGAGGATTACTACTGGGGGCACTAGAAGGGAGGATTACTACCGGGGGCACTTGAAGGGGGGATTACTACTGGGGGCACTAGAAGGGAGGATTAATACTGGGGCACTTGAAGGGGGGATTACTAATGGGGGCAATAGAAGGGAGGATTACTACTGGGGGCACTTGAAGGGGGGATTACTACTGGTGGCACTAGAAAGGAGGATTACTACTGGGGGCACTTGAAGGGAGGATTACTACTGGGGCACTAGAAGGGGGGACTACTACTGGGGGCACTTGAAGGGGGGATTACTACTGGGGGCACTAGAAGGGGGGCTACTACTGGGGGCACTTGAAGGGGGGCTACTACTGGGGGCACTAGAAGGGGGGCTACTACTGGGGGCACTAGAAGGGTGCCTACTACTGGGGGCACTTGAAGGAGGGCTACTACTGGGGGCACTTGAAGGAGGGCTACTACTGGGGGCACTTGAAGGGAGGATTACTACTGGGGGGGGGACTACTACTGGGGGCACTACATGGGGGGAAACCTACACTGGGGGCACAACAATGGGGGGACTACTACAAGGGGGGACTACTAGGGGCACTACAAGAGGGGGAATTACTACTAGGGGCACTACAAGAGGGGACCACTACTGGGGGCACTGCATGGGGGGGACTACTACTGGGGGCACTGCATAGGGGGACTACTACTGGGGGCACTATATAAGCTTACTAATGGGGGCACAAGGGGCACTGCACAGGGGGGACCACTACCGCGGGCACTGCATAGGGGGGGCGCCAAAAAACCTACTCGCTTACCAAAAAATTTTGGCTAGGGCCGGCCCTGCATCTATTCCTCACTCAGGCACCTAACACCTAGTTGCTTATGCCCTGGTGCTTATTTCAGTGTTATGATCGCTAATGCAGCAATGTATATAAACCTTGTCCTTGTCCTCCATTGTATTGCATGTCTGATGGGTGATATAATTAGCGAGGGTCCGTCGCTGCCAGCATCGTCAAGTGTGTATGCACTTGCCGATGCCACCCCAGCCGGTTCCCGTCGCTCACCAGGTCGATGCACACTAGACATCATCAAGTGTGTACCAGCCTTAAATCACTTGTAGCCAGCCTTAAATCACTTGTAGCTTGTTCACTTGTCTATGTACTATGTAAGGCGCTGCAGAACACTTGTAGCGCCATATAAAGGATAATAATAATTGTAATGATTGTGGAAGAGAACTACAACTCCCATCGTGCATTAGCTATACTATACTGATGGCCCCCATACACGGTGCGATATGCATCTACGTAAGGGGATCTAGCTGCTTCCATGCACCTAGCAATGCGACAGCCGACCGCCCAATATGCCGGCACCCCCCTCCCATAGCGCTGCACGGGATCGTACATCGATCCCCCAGATCAATTGAACACACAGAAAGATCTGGAGGAGCGACGGACGACTCCATGGTAGCTCGCACTGGTCGATATCATACCCAAACACGGAATGATACAGCTGCGATATCGTTCCAATCAGTCGGATTGGCCGCTATATCTCTCCGTGTGTAGGGGCCTTTAACATAGTACATAGTACACCAGGCATTACACAGGAGTGCACACAGCTGACACTCATTATACTGTGCGTAACAGGAAAATTCTTATGTGCAGCGAATAGCGCCACCCTGCTGCAGATGTGGGAATTGCCCTCCCTGTAGCTTCCCATGGTGGATGAGAACACGGGGCAGCCTCTGTAATATATACCTCTGTATCTTATTATGCGCTTCCTAAGGGAACGTTGAGACTTGAGCGTTAGATTAAATTGTACCAGCCAGCTAATTATCTGACCTTCCCAACATGGCGCCTACGGCTCATCACTGTAACTAGGCGTCTGCTGGCAGCGACCTTCCCAACATGGCGCCTGCGTCTCATCACCGTAACCAGGGCACAGGCGCCTACTGTACGGGGTGGGGACCTTCCCAACAGGGCGGCGGCGAGAGTTACGGACGTTGTACGAGCGAGTGACGTACGTGCGCGTGACAGAGACGTACGTGCGCGTTCCCCGCCGGCTCTGGCCCTTCCTCCTCTGTCGTTGCTGATGCTGAGGAAGATGGCGGCTCCGTGACAGGGGTGGTACCGGCCCCAACACCGGGAGAGACCGGGGCCCAGCAGGTGAGACCTCCCGTCTGTTCCCTCCACCCAGTAACAGTCTCTCTGTATGCACATCTAGTGTCCAGGACTGTCTGTTCTCCACTGACTGTCACCCTGCAGACTCTGTTCTCCACTGTCTGCTCTGCCTGCCTCTCACTGGTCCCTGCCTGCCGACTGCCTTTCACTGGTCCCTGCCTGCCGACTGTCTCTCACTGGTCCCTGCCTGCCGACTGTCTCTCACTGGTCCCTGCCTGCCGACTGTCTCTCACTGGTCCCTGCCTGCCGACTGTCTCTCACTGGTCCCTGCCTGCCGACTGTCTCTCACTGGTCCCTGCCTGCCGACTGTCTCTCACTGGTCCCTGCCTGCCGACTGTCTCTCACTGGTCCCTGCCTGCCGACTGTCTCTCACTGGTCCCTGCCTGCCGACTGTCTCTCACTGGTCCCTGCCTGCCGACTGTCTCTCACTGGTCCCTGCCTGCCGACTGTCTCTCACTGGTCCCTGCCTGCCGACTGTCTCTCACTGGTCCCTGCCTGCCGACTGTCTCTGCCTGCCGACTGTGTCCCTCTCTTTCCTGCCGTCTGTCCCTATACATCATTCCTCCCTATACATCCTGTCACTGTCTCTTCTACTTACTGACTGTCATCCTGTCACTGCCTCTCCTACTTACTGACTGTCCCTATACATCCTGTCACTGTCTCTCCTACTTACTGACTGTCATCCTGTCACTGCCTCTCCTACTTACTGACTGTCCCTATACATCCTGTCACTGTCTCTCCTACTTACTGACTGACCCTATACATCCTGTCACTGTCTCTCCTACTTACTGACTGTCCCTATACATCCTGTCACTGTCTCTCCTACTTACTGACTGTCCCTATACATCCTGTCACTGTCTCTCCTACTTACTGACTGTCCCTATACATCCTGTCACTGTCTCTCCTACTTACTGACTGTCCCTATACATCCTGTCACTGCCTCTTACTGACTGTCCCTATGCATCCTGTCACTGCCTCTCCTACTTGCTGACTGTCCATATACATCCTGTCACTGCCTCTCCTACTTACTGACTGTCCTTATACATCCTGTCACTCTCTCCTACTTACTGACTGTCCCTATACATCCTGTCACTGCCTCTCCTACTTACTGACTGTCCCTATACATCCTGTCACTGCCACTTACTGACTGTCCCTATACATCCTGTCACTGCCTCTCCTACTTGCTGACTGTCCATATACATCCTGTCACTGCCTCTCCTACTTGCTGACTGTCCCTATACATCCTGTCACTGTCTCTCCTACTTACTGACTGTCCCTATACATCCTGTCACTCTCTCCTACTTACTGACTGACCCTATACATCCTGTCACTGTCTCTTACTGACTGTCCCTATACATCCCGTCACTGTCTCTCCTACTTACTGACTGTCCCTATACATCCTGTCACTGCCTCTCCTACTTACTGACTGTCCCTATACATCCTGTCACTGCCTCTCCTACTTACTGACTGTCCCTATACATCCTGTCACTGCCTCTTACTGACTGTCACTATACATCCCGTCACTGCCTCTCCTACTTACTGACTGTCCCTATACATCCTGTCACTGCTTCTTACTGACTGTCACTATACATCCCGTCACTGCCTTTCCTACTTACTGACTGTCCCTATACATCCTGTCACTGCCTCTTACTGACTGTCCCTATACATCCTGTCACTGCCTCTTACTGACTGTCACTATACATCCCGTCACTGCCTCTCCTACTTACTGACTGTCCCTATACATCCTGTCACTGCTTCTTACTGACTGTCACTATACATCCCGTCACTGCCTTTCCTACTTACTGACTGTCCCTATACATCCTGTCACTGCCTCTTACTGACTGTCCCTATACATCCCGTCACTGTCTCTCCTACTTACTGACTGTCCCTATACATCCTGTCACTGCCTCTCCTACTTACTGACTGTCCCTATACATCCTGTCACTGCCTCTCCTACTTACTGACTGTCCCTATACATCCTGTCACTGCCTCTTACTGACTGTCACTATACATCCCGTCACTGCCTCTCCTACTTACTGACTGTCCCTATACATCCTGTCACTGCCTCTTACTGACTGTCCCTATACATCCTGTCACTGGCTCTCCTACTTACTGACTGTCCCTATACACCCTGTCACTGCCTCTCCTTCTTACTGACTGTCCCTATACATCCTGTCACTGCCTCTCCTTCTTACTGACTGTCCCTATACATCCTGTCACTGCCTCTCCTACTTACTGACTGTCCCTATACATCCTGTCACTGCCTCTCCTACTTACTGACTGTCCCTATACATCCTGTCACTGTCTCTTCTACTTACTGACTGTCCCTATACATCCTGTCACTGTCTCTTCTACTTACTGACTGTCCCTATACATCCTGTCACTGCCTCTCCTACTTACTGACTGTCCCTATACATCCTGTCACTGTCTCTCCTACGTACTGACTGTCCCTATACATCCTGTCACTGCCTCTCCTACTTACTGACTGTCCCTATACATCCTGTCACTGTCTCTCCTACTTACTGACTGTCCCTATACATCCTGTCAATGCCTCTCCTACTTACTGGCTGTCCTTATACATCCTGTCACTGCCTCTCCTACTTACTGACTGTCCCCTATACATCCTGTCACTGCCTCTTACTGACTGTCCCTATACATCCTGTCACTGCCTCTCCTACTTACTGACTGTCCCTATACATCCTGTCACTGCCTCTCCTACTTACTGGCTGTCCCTATACATCCTGTCACTGCCTCTCCTACTTACTGACTGTCCCCTATACATCCTGTCACTACCTCTTACTGACTGTCCCTATACATCCTGTCACTGCCTCTCCTACTTACTGACTGTCCCTATACATCCTGTCACTCTCTCCTACTTACTGACTGTCCCTATACATCCTGTCACTGCCTCTTACTGACTGTCCCTATACATCCTGTTACTGTCTCTCCTACTTACTGACTGTCCCTATACATCCTGTCACTGCCTCTCCTACTTACTGACTGTCCCTATACATCCTGTCACTGCCTCTCCTACTTACTGACTGTCCCTATACATCCTGTCACTGCCTCTCCTACTTACTGACTGTCCCTATACATCCTGTCACTGTCTCTCCTACTTACTGACTGTCCCTATACATCCTGTCACTGCCTCTTACTGACTGTCCCTATACATCCTGTCACTGTCTCTCCTACTTACTGACTGTCCCTATACATCCTGTCACTGCCTCTCCTACTTACTGACTGTCCCTATACATCCTGTCACTGCCTCTCCTACTTACTGACTGTCCCTATACATCCTGTCACTGCCTCTCCTACTTACTGACTGTCCCTATACATCCTGTCACTGCCTCTCCTACTTACTGACTGTCCCCTATACATCCTGTCACTTTCCTACTTACTGACTGTCCCCTATACATCCTGTCACTTTCCTACTTACTGACTGTCCCTATACATCCTGTCACTGCCTCTTACTGACTGTCCCTATACATCCTGTCAATGCCTCTCCTACTTACTGGCTGTCCCTATACATCCTGTCACTGCCTCTCCTACTTACTGACTGTCCCCTATACATCCTGTCACTGCCTCTTACTGACTGTCCCTATACATCCTGTCACTGCCTCTCCTACTTACTGGCTGTCCCTATACATCCTGTCACTGCCTCTCCTACTTACTGACTGTCCCTATACATCCTGTCACTGCCTCTCCTACTTACTGACTGTCCCCTATACATCCTGTCACTTTCCTACTTACTGACTGTCCCCTATACATCCTGTAACTTTCCTACTTACTGACTGTCCCTATACATCCTGTCACTGCCTCTTACTGACTGTCCCTATACATCCTGTCACTGCCTCTCCTACTTACTGACTGTCCCTATACATCCTGTCACTCTCTCCTACTTACTGACTGTCCCTATACATCCTGTCACTGCCTCTCCTACTTACTGACTGTCCCTATACATCCTGTCACTGCCACTTACTGACTGTCCCTATACATCCTGTCACTGCCTCTCCTACTTGCTGACTGTCCATATACATCCTGTCACTGCCTCTCCTACTTGCTGACTGTCCCTATACATCCTGTCACTGTCTCTCCTACTTACTGACTGTCCCTATACATCCTGTCACTGCCTCTTACTGACTGTCACTATACATCCCGTCACTGCCTCTCCTACTTACTGACTGTCCCTATACATCCTGTCACTGCTTCTTACTGACTGTCACTATACATCCCGTCACTGCCTTTCCTACTTACTGACTGTCCCTATACATCCTGTCACTGCCTCTTACTGACTGTCACTATACATCCCGTCACTGCCTCTCCTACTTACTGACTGTCCCTATACATCCTGTCACTGCTTCTTACTGACTGTCACTATACATCCCGTCACTGCCTTTCCTACTTACTGACTGTCCCTATACATCCTGTCACTGCCTCTTACTGACTGTCCCTATACATCCCGTCACTGTCTCTCCTACTTACTGACTGTCCCTATACATCCTGTCACTGCCTCTCCTACTTACTGACTGTCCCTATACATCCTGTCACTGCCTCTCCTACTTACTGACTGTCCCTATACATCCTGTCACTGCCTCTTACTGACTGTCACTATACATCCCGTCACTGCCTCTCCTACTTACTGACTGTCCCTATACATCCTGTCACTGCCTCTTACTGACTGTCCCTATACATCCTGTCACTGGCTCTCCTACTTACTGACTGTCCCTATACACCCTGTCACTGCCTCTCCTTCTTACTGACTGTCCCTATACATCCTGTCACTGCCTCTCCTTCTTACTGACTGTCCCTATACATCCTGTCACTGCCTCTCCTACTTACTGACTGTCCCTATACATCCTGTCACTGCCTCTCCTACTTACTGACTGTCCCTATACATCCTGTCACTGTCTCTTCTACTTACTGACTGTCCCTATACATCCTGTCACTGTCTCTTCTACTTACTGACTGTCCCTATACATCCTGTCACTGCCTCTCCTACTTACTGACTGTCCCTATACATCCTGTCACTGTCTCTCCTACGTACTGACTGTCCCTATACATCCTGTCACTGTCTCTCCTACGTACTGACTGTCCCTATACATCCTGTCACTGCCTCTCCTACTTACTGACTGTCCCTATACATCCTGTCACTGTCTCTCCTACTTACTGACTGTCCCTATACATCCTGTCAATGCCTCTCCTACTTACTGGCTGTCCTTATACATCCTGTCACTGCCTCTCCTACTTACTGACTGTCCCCTATACATCCTGTCACTGCCTCTTACTGACTGTCCCTATACATCCTGTCACTGCCTCTCCTACTTACTGACTGTCCCTATACATCCTGTCACTGCCTCTCCTACTTAATGGCTGTCCCTATACATCCTGTCACTGCCTCTCCTACTTACTGACTGTCCCCTATACATCCTGTCACTACCTCTTACTGACTGTCCCTATACATCCTGTCACTGCCTCTCCTACTTACTGACTGTCCCTATACATCCTGTCACTCTCTCCTACTTACTGACTGTCCCTATACATCCTGTCACTGCCTCTTACTGACTGTCCCTATACATCCTGTTACTGTCTCTCCTACTTACTGACTGTCCCTATACATCCTGTCACTGCCTCTCCTACTTACTGACTGTCCCTATACATCCTGTCACTGCCTCTCCTACTTACTGACTGTCCCTATACATCCTGTCACTGCCTCTCCTACTTACTGACTGTCCCTATACATCCTGTCACTGTCTCTCCTACTTACTGACTGTCCCTATACATCCTGTCACTGCCTCTTACTGACTGTCCCTATACATCCTGTCACTGTCTCTCCTACTTACTGACTGTCCCTATACATCCTGTCACTGCCTCTCCTACTTACTGACTGTCCCTATACATCCTGTCACTGCCTCTCCTACTTACTGACTGTCCCTATACATCCTGTCACTGCCTCTCCTACTTACTGACTGTCCCTATACATCCTGTCACTGCCTCTCCTACTTACTGACTGTCCCCTATACATCCTGTCACTTTCCTACTTACTGACTGTCCCCTATACATCCTGTCACTTTCCTACTTACTGACTGTCCCTATACATCCTGTCACTGCCTCTTACTGACTGTCCCTATACATCCTGTCAATGCCTCTCCTACTTACTGGCTGTCCCTATACATCCTGTCACTGCCTCTCCTACTTACTGACTGTCCCCTATACATCCTGTCACTGCCTCTTACTGACTGTCCCTATACATCCTGTCACTGCCTCTCCTACTTACTGGCTGTCCCTATACATCCTGTCACTGCCTCTCCTACTTACTGACTGTCCCTATACATCCTGTCACTGCCTCTCCTACTTACTGACTGTCCCTATACATCCTGTCACTGCCTCTCCTACTTACTGACTGTCCCCTATACATCCTGTCACTTTCCTACTTACTGACTGTCCCCTATACATCCTGTAACTTTCCTACTTACTGACTGTCCCTATACATCCTGTCACTGCCTCTTACTGACTGTCCCTATACATCCTGTCACTGCCTCTCCTACTTACTGACTGTCCCTATACATCCTGTCACTGCCTCTCCTACTTACTGACTGTCCCTATACATCCTGTCACTGTCTCTCCTACTTACTGACTGTCCCTATACATCCTGTCACTGTCTCTCCTACTTACTGACTGTCCCTATACATCCTGTCACTGCCTCTCCTACTTACTGACTGTCCCCTATACATCCTGTCACTGCCTCTTACTGACTGTCCCTATACATCCTGTCACTGCCTCTCCTACTTACTGGCTGTCCCTATACATCCTGTCACTGCCTCTCCTACTTACTGGCTGTCCCTATACATCCTGTCACTGCCTCTCCTACTTACTGGCTGTCCCTATACATCCTGTCACTGCCTCTCCTACTTACTGGCTGTCCCTATACATCCTGTCACTGCCTCTCCTACTTACTGACTGACCCTATACATCCTGTCACTGCCTCTCCTACTTACTGACTGTCCCTATACATCCTGTCACTGCCTCTCCTACTTACTGACTGTCCCTATACATCCTGTCACTGCCTCTCCTACTTACTGACTGTCCCTATACATCCTGTCACTGCCTCTCCTACTTACTGACTGTCCCTATACATCCTGTCACTGCCTCTCCTACTTACTGACTGTCCCTATACATCCTGTCACTGCCTCTCCTACTTACTGACTGTCCCTATACATCCTGTCACTGCCTCTTACTGACTGTCCCTATACATCCTGTCACTGCCTCTCCTACTTACTGACTGTCCCTATACATCCTGTCACTGCCACTTACTGACTGTCCCTATACATCCTGTCACTGCCTCTCCTACTTACTGACTGTCCCTATACATCCTGTCACTGCCTCTCCTACTTACTGACTGACCCTATACATCCTGTCACACTCTCTCCTACTTACTGACCCTATACAACCTGTCACTGTCTCTCCTACTTACTGACTGTCCCTATACATCCTGTCACTGCCTCTTACTGACTGTCCCTATACATCCTGTCACTGCCTCTCCTACTTACTGACTGTCCCTATACATCCTGTCACTGCCTCTCCTACTTACTGACTGTCCCTATACATCCTGTCACTGCCTCTTACTGACTGTCCCTATACATCCTGTCACTGCCTCTCCTACTTACTGACTGTCCCTATACATCCTGTCACTGCCACTTACTGACTGTCCCTATACATCCTGTCACTGCCTCTCCTACTTACTGACTGTCCCTATACATCCTGTCACTGCCTCTTACTGACTGTCCCTATACATCCTGTCACTGCCTCTCCTACTTACTGACTGTCCCTATACATCCTGTCACTGCCACTTACTGACTGTCCCTATACATCCTGTCACTGTCTCTCCTACTTACTGACTGTCCCTATACATCCTGTCACTGCCTCTCCTACTTACTGACTGTCCCTATACATCCTGTCACTGCCTCTTACTGACTGTCCCTATACATCCTGTCACTGCCTCTCCTACTTACTGACTGTCCCTATACATCCTGTCACTGCCTCTCCTACTTACTGACTGTCCCTATACATCCTGTCACTGCCTCTCCTACTTACTGACTGACCCTATACATCCTGTCACTGCCTCTCCTACTTACTGACTGACCCTATACATCCTGTCACACTCTCTCCTACTTACTGACCCTATACAACCTGTCACTGTCTCTCCTACTTACTGACTGTCCCTATACATCCTGTCACTGCCTCTTACTGACTGTCCCTATACATCCTGTCACTGCCTCTCCTACTTACTGACTGTCCCTATACATCCTGTCACTGCCTCTCCTACTTACTGACTGTCCCTATACATCCTGTCACTGCCTCTTACTGACTGTCCCTATACATCCTGTCACTGCCTCTCCTACTTACTGACTGTCCCTATACATCCTGTCACTGCCACTTACTGACTGTCCCTATACATCCTGTCACTGCCTCTCCTACTTACTGACTGTCCCTATACATCCTGTCACTGCCTCTTACTGACTGTCCCTATACATCCTGTCACTGCCTCTCCTACTTACTGACTGTCCCTATACATCCTGTCACTGCCACTTACTGACTGTCCCTATACATCCTGTCACTGTCTCTCCTACTTACTGACTGTCCCTATACATCCTGTCACTGCCTCTCCTACTTACTGACTGTCCCTATACATCCTGTCACTGCCTCTCCTACTTACTGACTGTCCCTATACATCCTGTCACTGCCTCTTACTGACTGTCCCTATACATCCTGTCACTGCCTCTCCTACTTACTGACTGTCCCTATACATCCTGTCACTGCCTCTCCTACTTACTGACTGACCCTATACATCCTGTCACACTCTCTCCTACTTACTGACCCTATACAACCTGTCACTGTCTTTTACTGACTGTCCCTATACATCCTGTCACTGTCTTTTACTGACTGACCCTATAGATCCGTCGTAGATGTATGGGGGCCTTTAGTTTATTTTAATTATTTGTAATTGTGTATAAGTTTAACTTTTACTTACGATTGTGATTCAAACATGTTCCAAATATCTTTTTCAAAAGAGTTGTTGCTAGAAGACTTATAAGTAGTTTGTATAGTTTTAGTTTTGTTTTCTTGTTTCTAAAAAAATTAAAGAGTTTATTAATACCTTAAGGGACGACAATCGATGTTACGACCGTAGGAATTGCCCTCGTACTGAATTAGTATACTAATGGGGAAGTACGGCATGGGGTATGAGATATGGTTCTCAATGGTTTGCCGTGTTGATTTTTTCCCTCCTGGTTCGCGGAAGGTTAAGAGAATGTAAAACACATAACCAACGTTACTTTCCATTTCTAGGGTTTGGTCAACTAGAAGAACCTTTATTTCATTTATTTAACAGCTGTGTGGTTGTCCTTTGGATGGGCAGTGTCAATTCACTGTGTCACCATATAAGACGTCTGCCAAAAGCTGTGGCTTAGAAGGGGTCTCCTGTCTATTGCCCGTCCTCCATCCTCTGCTGGTGTGAGCCCAGAGTCTGCTCTCTTGCAGGAAAACAGCACTTTCATTAGGATCAGCGCAAATTACCATTCTGTCCTACCTGACAGGCGCCACAGCCTCCCGTCACTTCCCTGTTCTGTGGTCGCCAGCTGGACTAGTCACCATGAATAACACCCTGCTCTCTGTCTCTGGTGTACGTCCCTGTTCTGTGGTCCCCAGCTGGACTAGTCACCATGAATAACACCCTGCTCTCTGTCTCTGGTGTACGTCCCTGTTCTGTGGTCCCCAGCTGGACTAGTCACCATGAATAACACCCTGCTCTCTGTCTCTGGTGTACGTCCCTGTTCTGTGGTCCCCAGCTGGACTAGTCACCATGAATAACACCCTGCTCTCTGTCTCTGGTGTACGTCCCTGTGCCTGTTCTGTGGTCCCCAGCTGGACTAGTCACCATGAATAACACCCTGCTCTCTGTCTCTGGTGTACGTCCCTGTTCTGTGGTCCCCAGCTGGACTAGTCACCATGAATAACACCCTGCTCTCTGTCTCTGGTGTACGTCCCTGTTCTGTGGTCCCCAGCTGGACTAGTCACCATGAATAACACCCTGCTCTCTGTCTCTGGTGTACGTCCCTGTGCCTGTTCTGTGGTCCCCAGCTGGACTAGTCACCATGAATAACACCCTGCTCTCTGTCTCTGGTGTACGTCCCTGTTCTGTGGTCCCCAGCTGGACTAGTCACCATGAATAACACCCTGCTCTCTGTCTCTGGTGTACGTCCCTGTGTTCTCCAGGATCAGTGCCAATCTTTTCAAACATCAATTTAGACTGTACTGAAAATAAAAGTTAACTTATCTCTGTAAAGATCCCGTATTACAGTAAAACTTGATGCCGTTGTCAGGCTGTGTCTCTCATATTGTTGGCGATCATGGGTTCTGTACCCAGCAGTCACTGCTACGTAACTCGGGGCAGCCATTTATCTGGAAGTAAAATCTTGGGCATTAGTGGGCTCTCTGTATAACCCATTAATCCCATGGGGCACAGACTCTATATTATTATAAAGCATCAGCATATTCCGTACAGTGAGGAGCTTACACACAAGATAACCCGTATGAAAGAGTCTTCTTTAGAGTTAATGTATTTCATGATGCTGGGATAGCCGGTGATATCTATTTCGATATGTGAGTGTCAGCCTTTTGGGACGGGCAGAGATGTTCTTTTTACTACATTTTATTCTGGTGCTTCATATTCTGCATAAACATCATTAGTGTTCATTCTAGCACCCTGTACTTGTCACAACCCGTGCAGTTCCTCTTTCCTGCCTGGGGTGTCATGCTCTGCTCTGGTGCTTCTAGCACACTCAGCAGATACAACCAACTTCTGATGTACAGACCAGTGTGTGCTAGAAGCACCAGAGCAGAGTGCGACACCCCAGGCAGGAAAGAGGAACTGCACAGACTGTGACAGGTGCAGGGGGCTAGAATGAAGACTAATCATTTCTGTTGTACATGACATGTGACCATCCCATGTGACGTTCCCACGCCCCTCAGTCTCCCGTTCCCATTCTGCTGTCTCTCACTTCCTCATGGAGGAAGGTTGGCGTGCCCAGGCTTATAGGGAGTCTGTGTGTGCCAGGGCCCTAGGGTATGATTCATCTCTGTGTGAGTGACAGGGCAGTAGCCTGTAAAAATCTGGATGGTAGGAAGAGGCAGGGATAGTGTGAGCACCACTGATCTAGTCATTCCCGAAGCCCTTTCAGCATGTTGGGACCCCGGTGGGTGAGTCAGGAGTGATGGGCACCTTGTGGCGCTGTGTATTTCTCCCTGGTACCTGCTGTCCTCTTCTTTTGCTAATAAAACTTGCCATATATACATTTTAGCACACCAGTACTCTTATATTTTATTTTATTTTTTATTTCATTCCTAACTGCAGTTGTCACACAAGATACCATACAGAGCCAATTTATACATTAACCTGCTTTATTCCCTTATTAAATATTCAGACTGTGTTATCCTTATTTGTATGATTTTATATTTGGACGGCTGCCTGAGTGGAGGTCTCATGCCATCTGGGGAGGTCTCATGCCATGTGAGGCGGATGTCTGATTACACTCTGTACAGTATATTGGATTACACCACTGTTGGGTCTCAGAAACTGTCAGGTAGGACCCCTACTTTGTAAGGTGAGGGGGTCCCTGGGACCCATATATCTTTTGGCTCCGTGTGATCACTGAGGCACAGGAGGGTGTGTGCTATTTGTGTAGCTATGTGGAGTATTATGGGGGAGGGGGGCAGCACAGTGTAAGGCTTATTTTCGGAATTGGTTCGATTCCCGTCAGCGACAGCCCGACAAGAGCAGAGTTCGAAGCAGCGGAAGCCCGACAGCGCTGGAAATCCCGATCGTGGATAGGTAAGTATTTACTAACCTAACCCCCCTAACCCCTCCTTAGGGGTGCCTAACCCTAACCACCCCCTTCCCCGCTGCCTAACCCTAAGTCCCCCCCGGGAGTGCCTAACCCTAACCTTCCCTCCCCCTAGCCTAACCCTCCCGGGGGGGGGTGTCTAACCCTAAGTCCCCCCCGGGAGCCCTAAACCTAAACCCGCGGCTGTCCGCTCGCGGCGCCCGGCATCCATACGATCGGGATGCCGGTCTCCCAGCGTCGGGGAAATGCGGGCGTCTACATCTAGACGCCCGGCATTTCACCCTTGCCGGGAAATGACAGTCGGGAAGCCAGCTGCCGGTATTTAGGCAGTCGGCTTCCCGATTGCCTCCCTTATTTATTTTCTGGGTGGTACAGACTGTTATGTGTTTTATTCGAGGATATACAGCTTGGTGTTATAATTATGTGGGGCACAGGGTGGTATGTCAATTAATGCCTGTAAGTTTGTTGGTTACTCCTGCATCTGACGGTGATAAATAGCTGATAATCGATGATTGGTGGCTGCTATGGCGGGTCCCATTACCTGGAGTCCTGCTCTCCTGGGGAGCATTAGGCCCTCAGGGCACTGGTTTGGGTGGGTTACCTCTGGGTGTGAGAGAGACTATAGATTGTAAGCTCCACTGGGGCAAGGACTGATGTAAATGGCCAAACATTCTCTGTAAAGCGCTGCAGGATATAATGAGCACGTATGTTCTCCCCTCAGCACGCGTGTGGGAATGCCATGGCCAGCTCCTCCGAGAGTGAAGATGATGCGTTTATGGCAGTAGACGGAGAGGACGCAGTAGACGGAAAGATGGAGCAGGACGATGAGCCGCACACTCCGGGAACATCTCAGCTGGCCAAACACAAGCGTTCGATGTCCGAGCTGCCGGAGGAGGTCCTGGAATACATCCTGTCCTTCCTGTCACCGTATCAGGAACACAAGAGCGCGGCCGTTGTATGTAAGCAGTGGTACCGCCTTATCAAGGGTAAGTGCTGTTCAGGGGGTAGACATTCTCTTACTAGATGCCAGTATAGCACACCTGGTAACGTGGCCACTCTGTGCCCGCCTTTATTTGTGCTGGTGCCATGCCGCAGATTTATTCTGATGGTGGAGAAGGATGGAGAGAGATACTAGTCTCATCTGACATACATAAAAGAAGCCTCTGTGCTAGGGGGGCGCCTAATGGTGGAGAAGGATGGAGAGCGATACTGGTCTCATCTGACATACATAAAAGAAGCGTCTGTGCTAGGGGGGCGCCTAATGGTGGAGAAAGATGGAGAGCGATACTGGTCTCATCTGACATACATAAAAGAAGCCTCTGTGCTAGGGGGGCGCCTAATGGTGAAATTAAATGATGTTCAAGGTTAAAACTTACATTTTATTGCACAAATAATTACAATAAAGAAAAACGGGATTCTATATAAATAAAGATTGTATAAAATAGATACATTTCATAGCCACCCGTTTCACGTCTTTTACACAAACAGCGGTATTTAAATTAGGGATGTGCAGGCTCGGATAGGTTCGAGTTTGCACGTGGAGTTCGGATTTTTCCCTCCAAAAAAACGGAACTCAGAACGAGGCAAAACGTCACCTTACATGGACGAACATCATCATTCCTGGACAAAAGACCAGGAATGATGATGTTCGTCCATGTAAGATGACGTTTTGCCTCGTTCTGAGTTCCGTTTTTTTTTGGAGGGAAAAATCCGAACTCCACGTGCAAACTCGAACCTATCCGAGCCTGCACATCCCTAATTTAAATCATAGACCCAAAATTGCAAAGCTGTGCGCCCTCTAGAATAAATGTATTGGTAAAGCAACGTTTTGTAATTCAGCATTAATATATTGTGTGAGCTTAGGACCCTATTGGCACATTTAATGGATAATAAATTGCTAAAATCCTATATATTTAAAGCCTCTCTCCACTGATGACATTACTGTAAATTAGGGATGTGCAGGCTCGGATAGGTTCGAGTTTGCACGTGGAGTTCGGATTTTTCCCTCCAAAAAAACGGAACTCAGAACGAGGCAAAACGTCATCTTACATGGACGAACATCATCATTCCTGGTCTTTTGTCCAGGAATGATGATGTTCGTCCATGTAAGATGACGTTTTGCCTCGTTCTGAGTTCCGTTTTTTTGGAGGGAAAAATCCGAACTCCACGTGCAAACTCGAACCTATCCGAGCCTGCACATCCCTACTGTAAATGTATACGTGATTCTCTCCCCGGCATTGCAGCCTAGCCATGAGTCACAGTAATTACCAGGAGAACACAAAATAGAGGTTTGCAAATGAAAAGAAACTCCACCATGCAATCCATGCCTGCTAGTCTGTATTATATATATATATATATATATATATATATATATATATATATATATATATAATATATATATTATTATTATTTTTTTTCGGTATGAGATGCCGGCAGCGGGTTCAAATACTGACGCTGACTAACCCTAATCTCCCCCGGGGGTGCCTAATCCTAACCCCCCCCATCCCCGGCTAACTGCGCATAGTTAACGCAGTCTGGACGTTCGCCATGCTGACGCCGGTATCCTAATGTCCTCCATATATATATATATATATATATATATATATATATATATATATATATATATATAAATAACATATCCTGGTCTGTGGTCAGTACAAGGATTATATGATGTTCAGTTACTGACCATGGTGACGCTGTCCGTCCATACTCTAGAACCAGACTCCTCCCTCGTGTAATGGGGCTTATAGTCACATGCCTCTGTCATAGTGTAGACCCTTTCCTCTCCCACTTCTATTTAAGCAGTTGTCGGCCCACTCACTGGCTCTTTACCATTTATGGTATAGTAATTATTACGTGGCGGACAGAACCATTTCCAATACCCAGACAGAAATACAGCGCTCCCCGTCTGCCCTGGGACTGTACAGATACAATGTACAGGTTTTTTTGTTTTATGCATATTTTTATAGAAAGCTTGTCCTTCACTAAAGCAATCCCACTGTCTAATGAAGGAATCCCTACAGTACAGATTTATGGCAGATTTAATAAACCAGATGCCTCACGTTTAACTTCCGGGATGTCCTCTCCCCGCCCCCTGCCTGCCCCCGTTTTTTTTTTCTTTCATCTCAAAGTTGCAGTTGGCACTAACAGATAATAGAGAGAGCTGATATTAGGGACGTGCGATGTCAGTGGGTTGTTGGGTACTTTCGAGGCAGCAGAAAGTTTTGCTTATAGTGGCAGGGCCTTGTATTTTCTTATCAGAGTTGTGCTGTACATTGGGTAAAGTCAGCATGTAAATAACATCTACCCGCAGCCATGATGGAAAGGATAAGTCCATGTTGGCTGGCTGGGTCCAGATAAATAATATCCTACATTAGAATCTATTAAGGTTCTCAAAATTTTCAGAGAAGTTGAAAAGCTGTTCTCTGAGAGCGCCCTCTGCTGTCAGGCCAGTATACAGCTCTGGTGATAATCGCTTTCCATACTGACTGGTAGCAGCTAAGCCGTGTTCTGCCCAAAAATCATGAATAACGGCTCTGCCCACTTAATGTCGGCCTCACATATTTGTATGATGGATGCACTTTAAAATTAATTATAACGAGTACAATGATTTTTATTATTTTTGTTGTATTTTTGCTTTCTACC
Organism: Taudactylus pleione; assembly: GCA_031769625.1. Lineage (NCBI taxonomy): Eukaryota > Metazoa > Chordata > Amphibia > Anura > Myobatrachidae > Taudactylus > Taudactylus pleione. The sequence goes on from JAUIMM010001331.1 coordinate 2,728,613, forward strand.
ACCAGGGGTCGCTCATCAGTGTTATCACGGATTCATTAAAGCAGTTCATGATGGCAACATCCAGTGGGAAAGCCGAACATACCCCTATCCCGGGACCCCGATTACTCAGCGCTTCTCGCACAGTGAGTGTTTCTGCCCCTCGTGTGTTTGTTGGGTCTCCGGGCCCCTGGCCTTTGCTTTCCTTCCTACCAGCATTTCTTCCATTGGGCTCCTTCTCCCTCCAATACATGCACTTTGTAGGGAAGGTGATGGCCCTTATATCGCACACAATGCTGCCGCTACTGGTCACTGATGGGCTGTGCACACGTACAGCACCAGAATACCCCGCACCCAACCAAGCTGTATTTCCAGGTGCTAGACAAGATCCCTCCACTACATGAATGTCTGTGTTACAGCTGTATATACAGGCAGGATCCCTCTGTTATATGTATGTATGTGTTATAGCTGTATATACAGGCAGGATCCCTCTGTTATATGTATGTCTGTGTTATAGCTGTATATACAGGCAGGATCCCTCTGTTATATGTATGTCTGTGTTACAGCTGTATATACAGGCAGGGTCCCTCTGTTATATGTATGTCTGTGTTACAGCTGTATATACAGGCAGGGTCCCTCTGTTATATTGATGTCTGTGTTATAGCTGTATATACAGGCAGGATGCCTCTGTTATATTGATGTCTGTGTTATAGCTGTATATACAGGCAGGGTCCCTCTGTTATATGTATGTCTGTGTTATAGCTGTATATACAGGCAGGGTCCCTCTGTTATATGTATGTCTGTGTTACAGCTGTATATACAGGCAGGGTCCCTCTGTTATATGGATGTCTGTGTTATAGCTGTATATACAGGCAGTGTCCCTCTGTTATATGTATGTATGTGTTATAGCTGTATATACAGGCAGGGTCCCTCTGTTATATGTATGTCTGTGTTACACTGTGAGTACTGCCTGGATATACAGCTATATATGATACATACTGTATATATGCAGCCTCTATGTACCTATACTTATAGTGTGAGATGTCTCTTAGTGTTATCCCATGGTATCCTCTCGGTATCGCACAATTCTAAGCCCCTCTCTGATCTTCCCCAGGTGCGTCTTACTACGACTCTAACCAGTCTATGTACGTGTTTGGTGGGTGCACACAGAGCAGCTGTAACGCTGCGTTCAATGACCTGTGGCGTCTCGACCTCAACAGCAAGGAGTGGATCCGACCTTTGGCCTCTGGTGAGCGGATATTACCCACGTGTTTCCTGTGCGGCTGTATTGCTGCGATGATGTTTTCATTTGGATGGTTTTCAGTCACAGAATAATGTCTGAAGGTGTAATAAGGTCAACTTCTCTTAGTCCTACATACAGGTTTTCGGTTCTACAGGTTACCTTTAGTGACATGAGTGGGAGGAGCCTCGTCTGCTGAGGTCTTATGGGGTCTTCAACCTTTGGCCCTCCAGCTGCTGTGGAACTACACATCCCAACATGCCCTGCCAGCGTTTTGATATAACAGCATGCTAAAACTGTTGGAGGGCATCCTGGGATCTGTAGTTCCACAGCAGCTTGAGGGCCAAAGGTTGAAGACCCATGTCTTATGAGATATTAGCCATAGAGTCCAATGGAACAGCGCCCCCACTGGTAGACCCATAGGGGCTGATTGGTTAGCGGTGAGCTCCTATTGGAGACTCCCAGGTATTATGGAAGGTAAAACATTGCTTATATTTGGTTGCACCTCTATGGAAGGACACGCAAAGGTCAGTGGTTCTACAGCCATCAGATCCGGAACCTTGATCCTAATTGTATCCACCTCATCGCATAAGAGATGCTCTGTTCAAAACCTCAAGAACTTCCAACATAATGTAGTTTAGAGGTCGGCAGCTGTGGCTTGATAACATCCTGGAACTTGTAGTTCCACAACAGCTGCAGTGCCATAGTTTGCTTAAACCTAGTGCAAACACCAACAGGACTTTTATAATAGTGACTATTATAATGGTGCATGGTAACATTACAGCAGTACATACATGGCCTATAGCAGCAGCAATCATTCTCCTACAATGAATGAGACGGATTTGGGGTGCACCATCTCCTCCCATCACTCCACGTGCCATGGTGACAGCTTCATGCATAGTGATGTGCTACAGAGATTACTCCTCTCTCTCTCCTACTGTGAGTGGCAGAGGACATTATTTCCCAGCTCCTGCCCTGAGAATGCAATGCTGAGAGGTATCCCACGGGAGGGGCCGCACCACAATCCCACCCTGCTCTCCCTGTCTCTCCAGGACACGGCCCGGCTGCAGGCAGGTTCGCAGCAGTGAACTCATTCTGTCTGGAAAGCTGCCCGACGGGTCTGTGTTCTAACTCGTGCGCAGGTGGAGGGTGCACCCAAACCCTGACACACCAGCTGCAGGATACGCGCTGGGGTCTGGCCCGTTCTCTCTCTGCCCAATTGATGGACCGGACCCAATCTGAATGGACAGTTGGCCCCTTTGGACAGTCGATGTTTTTCATCACAGGGTGACAAAAATGTTGCTAGAAATCTAAGTTGAATAGACTGTGAGCATTTGTCACTAGAGGTGCGGGAATGTCCGGCATTCTGAGATAGCTGCACAGAGCAGAATGTCAGATGAGGTCATCACAGCACCCGCTCAGAGCATTCCCCCAGCTTATGGCATTTCCCACAGGCTGCATCTATGGAATAATGACCCTGTCTCATTCAGCTCAGCCTCTGATAACCTCCCACCTTCCTCGTGTAACCTGCCGGCATTGCTGTCCCATCTTCTCTCTGTTTCTGCTGTGTTATCCAGTGATCGGAGATCCCTGCAATGTGGATAAGATATATTATGTATTTGTTCTTCCTCCACTAGGGGGCACAGGAATCATTCAGGGGGGCGCTGTGATCTCCACCCCTAAATCAGGCTTGGACGGCACGTGGCTCTTGCCTTGTGGGACTACAAGTCCCAGTGACCTAGAGGAATGCAGGAGTATGGAAATTATATTGTTTTCCACTTGTTAGACCCGGGACAAGTTGTATAAGGCGCCGGGGTCTGGCTGTGTCCTGTGAGGTGCGAATGGCGTGACACAGTACATAGGAAATGATATATACGGCACATTGCTGTGTCTGGGAGTCCCAGGCCGCAATATTTCCCACTGGTTATTGGCCTCAGTTCCTGTCTGAATTCCCAGGAGTTCCTGTCGTTATCAGAGGAATGTCTGAGGGCTGAGGGGAAACTCTCATTTATCATCCGCAGATGTATGAAACCCAGGAGCACTCCAGGTTACAGCTGTATATTCAGAATCCCAGTAGTTGCAGCTGTTGCCCACATTGGGGTCTGTAGTCGGCCTGATTGTGCTCCATGCTGTAATTATTGTCTATGTATAATAATCTATATCCTAATAATCTCTCTCTGCATGTTTATGGGGTGTAATAGATGGAACTGTACGGCCTTAGGTGTCTGCTGACTGCGTCCTATTCTGCGTTCCCTGCAGGTTCCTATCCCTCCCCCAAGGCGGGGGCCACACTGGTGGTGTACAAGGAACTGCTCGTGCTGTTCGGAGGGTGGACTCGCCCCAGCCCGTACCCTTTGCATCAACCCGAGCGGTTCTTTGATGAGATCCACACGTACTCGCCCTCCAAAAACTGGTAAGACGGTATTCCATGTATGTGTTACTTCTTCAAGTGACCGAAAAGCATACTACACACACACAGACATGCGTGTAATCCACTGTGTCACTGAGCGTCCGTGTCCTCCCTATGTGAGATCAACAGTGACTATGTCAATCCCGGAACGCAGGCACCAACATGCAGACAAGGGTAACACGCTACTTAGCGGGGAATTCAATTCAAACTGGCGTGACGATGCCGGCTGCGCACATATCGGGCTCTTGCGGTAGTTTTCGGATCAGCATTACAGCTGGTAACATGCCGGTAAACCAGATTGCTGAATCCGGTAAGTAGCATGATAACCTATATGCTGGCGCTCGCATTCAGAGATTGGCAGAGTGACTGCCGATCCTGTAACTACTTTCCTCTCTGTGTGCTCTAAGTCTGGTCTTACTCCAACTCTATGGCGGTCATAGCCTGGGGTGTGCAGAACGGAGGGCAACCCCGCTAGTATCTGGCACACACAGGGGGTACCACGCTCCCACGTTATCTGGCACACACAGGGGGTACCACGCTCCCACGTATAGTCAGCTTAACCGGTAATTTGTCCTTTTTCATTGACCCGTGATTTCATGAAAAAAACGAGCTGTGATTGGTGGAAATACAGTTTGCTATGGTCACTGGCGGCCATTCCTAACACACAGTCATATGTCAGACATGTCACATATATGTATAGAATGTGCCACATGTACGTCTTGTATTGAGTTTCCGTATCTCTAACACACAAATATTACATCCTCTGTAATATTATATCCAGGTGGAACTGCATAGTGACCACTCACGGCCCGCCACCGATGGCTGGACACTCCTCATGCGTCATCGGAGACAAGATGATCGTCTTTGGGGGGTCGCTGGGTTCTCGGCAAATGTAAGTTACCTGCTGTATGTAAGGTGAGCTCTGCTGCTGACCTCTGTAGTCCGTAGGGCAGTAATGCAGGGATGAGACGGGGATGTGTGTGAGTGGAAGGTGGAGACCGGCTATAACCCAAGAACTGCACATAAATGCTTCCCTGCCACCTAATGTGTAATCTGCCTCTTCAATCATCCTGCAGGAGCAATGACGTCTGGGTGCTCAACATGGAGCAGTGGTCGTGGTCCAAGCCAAATATCTCCGGGCCCAGCCCCCACCCCAGAGGAGGACAGTCCCAGGTACACTACAGAGTCAGCCCCACTACAAGTCCCAGCAGTCCTTTCCAGGGGCAGCACCTATAACTTAACTTGCTATATTAGGGGATGGTTATAGGAGCAGCCAGCTATAAATGTGTGTAATAAGCTGACCATCCGCATGATACGTTGTATTTGTACTACAGCTCTCTGGGCGGCTGTCTGTGCGGAAAGTGACTCTTCCCAAATGATCAGTATGTTTCATACTGTGCTTTAATGATTTATAGATAATGTGTCCTGACCCTAATTCTCCTCTCTTCCTGCCTATAGATAGTCATAGACAACGAGACCATTCTCATCTTGGGCGGTTGCGGAGGACCTAATGCTGTGAGTGGACTTTACATGTTCTAGCGTTCTCTGAGAATATAGAACTCCTTGTTACCCATTGTGATGTGTGGTGATTATAGAGCTGTATAGTACTGTGATGTGGGGTGATTATAGAGCTGTGCAGTACTGTGATGTGGGGTGATTATAGAGCTGTGCAGTACTGTGATGTGTGGTGATTATAGAGCTGTATAGTACTGTGATGTCTGGTGATTATAGAGCTGTGCAGTACTGTGATGTAGGATGATTATAGAGCTGTGCAGTACTGTGATGTAGGATGATTATAGAGCTGTGCAGTACTGTGATGTAGGATGATTATAGAGCTGTATAGTACTGTGATGTGTGGTGATTATAGAGCTGTATAGTACTGTGATGTGGGGTGATTATAGAGCTGTGCAGTACTGTGATGTCTGGTGATTATAGAGCTGTGCAGTACTGTGATGTAGGGTGATTATAGAGCTGTGCAGTACTGTGATGTGGGGTGATTATAGAGCTGTGCAGTACTGTGATGTGGGGTGATTATAGAGCTGTGCAGTACTGTGATGATTATAAAGATGTGCAGTACTGTGATGTAGGATGATTACAGAGCTGTGCAGTACTGTGATGTAGGGTGATTACAGAGCTGTGCAGTACTGTGATGTAGGATGATTATAGAGCTGTGCAGTACTGTGATGTAGGATGATTATAGAGCTGTGCAGTACTGTGATGTAGGATGATTATAGAGCTGTGCAGTACTGTGATGATTATAAAGATGTGCAGTACTGTGATGTAGGATGATTACAGAGCTGTGCAGTACTGTGATGTAGGGTGATTACAGAGCTGTGCAGTACTGTGATGTAGGATGATTATAGAGCTGTGCAGTACTGTGATGTAGGATGATTATAGAGCTGTGCAGTACTGTGATGTAGGATGATTATAGAGCTGTGCAGTACTGTGATGTAGGGTGATTATAGAGCTGTGCAGTACTGTGATGTGGTGATTATAGAGCTGTGCAGTACTGTGATGTAGGGTGATTATAGAGCTGTGCAGTACTGTGATGTAGGATGATTATAGAGCTGTGCAGTACTGTGATGTAGGGTGATTATAGAGCTGTGCAGTACTGTGGTGTAGGGTGATTATAGAGCTGTGCAGTACTGTGATGTAGGGTGATTATAGAGCTGTGCAGTACTGTGATGTAGGGTGATTATAGAGCTGTGCAGTACTGTGATGTAGGGTGATTATAGAGCTGTGCAGTACTGTGATGTAGGGTGATTATAGAGCTGTACAGTACTGTGATGTAGGATGATTACAGAGCTGTGCAGTACTGTGATGTAGGATGATTATAGAGCTGTGCAGTACTGTGATGTAGGATGATTATAGAGCTGTGCAGTACTGTGATGTAGGGTGATTACAGAGCTGTGCAGTACTGTGATGTAGGGTGATTACAGAGCTGTGCAGTACTGTGATGTAGGATGATTACAGAGCTGTGCAGTACTGTGATGTGTGGTGATTACAGAGCTGTGCAGTACTGTGATGTGTGGTGATTACAGAGCTGTGCAGTACTGTGATGTGTGGTGATTACAGAGCTGTGCAGTACTGTGATGTAGGGTGATTACAGAGCTGTGCAGTACTGTGATGTGATGTGATTATAGAGCTGTGCAGTACTGTGATGTGTGGTGATTATAGAGCTGTGCAGTACTGTGATGTAGGATGATTACAGAGCTGTGCAGTACTGTGATGTAGGATGATTATAGAGCTGTGCAGTACTGTGATGTAGGGTGATTATAGAGCTGTGCAGTACTGTGATGTAGGATGATTACAGAGCTGTGCAGTACTGTGATGTAGGGTGATTATAGAGCTGTGCAGTACTGTGATGTGTGGTGATTATAGAGTTGTGCAGTACTGTGATGTGTGGTGATTATAGAGCTGTGCAGTACTGTGATGTGATTATAGAGCTGTGCAGTACTGTGATGTAGGATGATTATAGAGCTGTGCAGTACTGTGATGTAGAGTGATTATAGAGCTGTGCAGTACTGTGAATGTAGGATGATTATAGAGCTGTGCAGTACTGTGATGTGTGGTGATTACAGAGCTGTGCAGTACTGTGATGTGTGGTGATTATAGAGCTGTGCAGTACTGTGATGTAGGATGATTATAGAGCTGTGCAGTACTGTGATGTGTGGTGATTATAGAGCTGTGCAGTACTGTGATGTAGGATGATTATAGAGCTGTGCAGTACTGTGATGTGTGGTGATTATAGAGCTGTGCAGTACTGTGATGTAGGATGATTATAGAGCTGTGCAGTACTGTGATGTAGGGTGATTATAGAGCTGTGCAGTACTGTGATGTGTGGTGATTATAGAGCTGTGCAGTACTGTGATGTGTGGTGATTATAGAGCTGTGCAGTACTGTGATGTAGGATGATTATAGAGCTGTGCAGTACTGTGATGTAGGATGATTACAGAGCTGTGCAGTACTGTGATGTAGGATGATTATAGAGCTGTGCAGTACTGTGATGTGTGGTGGTTATAGAGCTGTGCAGTACTGTGATGTAGAATGATTATAGAGCTGTGCAGTACTGTGATGTAGGATGATTATAGAGCTGTGCAGTACTGTGATGTGTGGTGATTATAGAGCTGTGCAATACTGTGATGTATGATGATTATAGAGCTGTGCAGTACTGTGATGTAGGATGATTATAGAGCTGTGCAGTACTGTGATGTGTGGTGGTTATAGAGCTGTGCAGTACTGTGATGTGTGGTGATTATAGAGCTGTGCAGTACTGTGATGTAGGATGATTATAGAGCTGTGCAGTACTGTGATGTGTGGTGATTATAGAGCTGTGCAGTACTGTGATGTATGATGATTATAGAGCTGTGCAGTACTGTGATGTAGGATGATTATAGAGCTGTGCAGTACTGTGATGTGTGGTGATTATAGAGCTGTGCAGTACTGTGATGTGTGGTGATTATAGAGCTGTATAGTACTGTGATGTGGGGTGATTATAGAGCTGTGCAGTACTGTGATGTAGGATGATTATAGAGCTGTGCAGTACTGTGATGTGTATCGGCACCATAACAGGGCAGGTACCCTCCACTTCTGGGCCCCAGACTGGTTATTACGCTTTGCTGCTGCTGTCTGTCCAGCATAGCCAGTATATGCAACTGGTTCTCATATTCATTATAAATTGATCTGATGTGATTGTGGGTAGCCCCATGCTGTACTGATCTGTGAATATAAGGAATGTTTACATGTGTGCGCTATTGTTACTGGTACTATAATATGGTTTTGCCTCTACATTGTGTGTGACTATGGTCTTTAATAATCTCCTCCATTCTGTGCATTGTAGCTCTTTAAAGATGCCTGGTTGCTACATATGCAGACTAACCCCTGGACCTGGCAGCAGCTGAAGGTGGAGAACGAGGAGCACGGGGCCCCTGAGCTCTGGTGCCACCCAGCTTGTAGGGTAAGTCACCTGTGCGTTCTGCGCCTACTTGCACCCATCGCCAAATGCGCCTGAGATGTCACTGTAGGGCTGTTATGTTCACACAACCTCCCAGACCATGTGATAAGCAATTCTGTTACCTTGGAGACTTGCTGGCCTATCACACGAGCTCGGGCTATGTACCACTGAGGATCACCACCCTCCTGAGCGATGGTCCCGAATGATAGAGAAGGCAGCATTTTTGCTGTGCAGTAATGCCCAGGTTTCTGTATAAATTACTCTTTAGCACAGATTATAATGCTGCACTGTCTGTATGTGTGACACCAGCCCTGTATTGTCCAGCTAATCCTGCACTGTCCCACGTCCATGTTAGTAACGGTCTGTCCTCTTCTCCCCTGCAGGTAGGCCAGTGTGTGGTGGTGTTCAGCCAGGCACCCAGTGGCCTTGCTCCTCTCAGTCCGAGCCTGAACTCCCGTCCTTCTCCAATCAGTGCGACTCCCCCTGCCCTGGCTCCGGAGACTCGGGAGTACCGCTCGCATTCCCCAGTCAGGGCACCGGATGAAGCTCCATGTGTGAACGGCCGCTGGGGGACACTCAGGCCTCGGGCTCCAAGGCATGCTGGCGGGGGATCCCGCGAGGGCAGCTTGTCCCCAGCAAGAGGCGACGGCCTCTCTCCTGTCCTTAATGGGGGCAGTATATCACCTGCTGCAGCTCTGGACAGCCCCCTGCAGGTCATTTCTCCCCCTGCTGCTGAGGGGTGTGAGCACAAGGCCCCGCACCCGCTACCCACATGCAGGGGCTCCCTTCCAGAGCCGAAGGATTTATGCCTTAGTGTTGACGACTGCGCATGGAAAAGGGACCTGGATCTAGACTCTGCTAGTAGAAACCCACCAGAGCAAACTAATGGAGTGCACACTCCCCCTCACATCACTTATTCCGGAATAGTCTCTCCTGGGGCACTACGGCGGGGGCTAGAAGCTGTCCGAGCCCTGGCGACATCCTCACAGTCATCCTCTTCTTCCTCTGGGGGTGCTAACCCAATAAGCCCCCCCACCCTCTCCTCCCCAAGCTCACCCAACAGTGGGACTGAAGCAGCATCTGCCCGTCCAGCCTCGGCCCAGAGTGACGGGCACGCCCTGCCCCCTATTGCCCGTCGCCTAGGTCACCACCCGCCCCAGTCACTCAACGTGGGGAAACCCTTGTATCAGAGCATGAACTGCAAGCCCATGCAGATGTATGCCTTGGACATTCAGGGGACCCGGGATCGCGGGCGTGTAAAATGGAAGGTGTTTAGCAACAGCTCTGTGGTGGGGCCCCCCGAGACCAGTTTACACACTGTTGTGCAGGGTCGGGGGGAGCTCATCATTTTTGGTGGGCTCATGGACAAAAAACAGAACGTCAAATATTACCCTAAAACCAACGCCTTGTATTTCGTACGAGCCAAGAGATAATGGGACCGATGGACCTCAGAGACCTTTATCCAGAAATGTTTCCCCTCCCGGCTCCATTTTTACCTATTTTACACTACTTGGCCCTCCGTGGTTTTGTCCCTGGTTTTCAGATGAGCCGGTAAATAAAATAACAGCTTTGATGCTTGGGTGACGCGTTCAGGCCTTTCCTGGTTCCATGATTTACCTTCTCACAGCCACCGCGGAGGCGGCCATAATGTGGGATGGGCCAGTATTCATGATGCTGCAGCCTATGCATAGATTTGGAACCGGTGACAACAGCAAGGCATGATATTGGCGCAGTCCACAAAATGGCCGCCTGCGCTGTATGTAGGCAGTTTGTACACTAATAAAGCAGATAAAAGGTTTATTTTGTTTTTCATAGTCGTCCTCCATTGAACTGTGATATTCCAGCAGCGAGGGGTATCACGTATTAAAGCTTTTGACTCCACTGTCTCCCGGTTGTCCTCCCAGTAATATATTGTAATGGCGGTACTCTGGCCGGTAAGAGTAATGCATTATCTGCTGAGTGCTAATTGTATTTCACTTTGTTTTTTTATTGACACAATTTTCCCCCTTTACTGTAAATGGGATTCTTAGGTGAAATAAAATTCCCGGCGCTGAGGGGGACGCACAGGATAAATGGTGGATAACAGCTGGGGGCGGATGTTGACGTCATGCGGCTGAACTAAACGCAGGAGAAAGCCCTAAATACAGGAATGTGTGTAGTCCTGCAGATCGGCTTCTCCACCACTGAGACCTTTACCAGACAGGATGGTACGGAGATCCCGGACTCACTGCGCTGCGACATCAAAGCCTGAAGGGAAGCTAGCCGGCTGCTCTGGAGGACAATGTACCATGGGTGCGGGGTCTTTCCATGCCTATAATCATCGCAGAGGGGAAGGGGTCCTAAATATACATCGGTATAATCATCGGAGAGGGGGGGTTTCCTAAATATACATGGGTATAATCATCTGAGGGGGGTGTCATAAATATACATGGGTATAATCATCTGAGGGGGGGGTCCTAAATATACATGGATATAATCATCGGAGAAAGGGGGGGGGGTCCTAAATATACCTGGGTATAATCATCGGAGAAAGGGGGGGTCCTAAATATACATTGGTATAATCATCTGAGGCGGTCGCTCAAAGTCATAAATTTACAAAGTCACCTTAACGGCTTCCTCTGACCTATGTCCTGTCAGCAAGATTGGGATCAATAATGTGTCATGTCCCTCCACCACCAAACTCCATAATGTGCACAGGGGATGGGCAGGTATGGGGTAAGTTGCCCCATGTATTTCAGTCTCCATGTGCACAGGGGATGGTCAGTTATGGGGCATGTTGGGGGTAAGTCACCCCGTGTATTTCAGTCTCCATGTGCACAGGTGATGGGCAGTTATGGGGCAGGTATGGGGTAAGTTGCCCCATGTATTTCAGTCTCCATGTGCACAGGGGATGGTCAGTTATGGGGCATGTTGGGGGTAAGTCACCCCATGTATTTCAGTCTCCATGTTCACAAGGGATGGGCAGGTATGGGGTAAGTCGCCCCATGTATTTCAGTCTCCATGTGCACAGGGGATGGGCAGTTATGGAGCAGGTATGGGGTAAGTCGCCCCATGTGTTTCAGTCCATGTGCACAGGAGATGGGCAGTTATGGGGCATGTTGGGGGTAAGTCGCCCCATGTGTTTCAGTCCATGTGCACAGGGGATGGGCAGTTATGGGGCATGTTGGGGGTAAGTCGTCCCGTGTATTTCAGTTTCCATGTGCACAGGAGGTGGGCAGTAATGGGGCAGGTAGGGGTAAGTCACCCCATGTGATTCAGACTCCATGTGCACAGGGGGCAGTAATGGGGCATGTTGGAGGGGTAAGTACCCTGTGTTTTTCATCCTCCATGTGCACAGAACGGGGCAGGTAGGGGGTTAGTCACCCCATATTTCAGGGACATCCTTTCTGTGTGTGGCCTCCTGTCCCCAGACACCGCCTGCATACGTGTAACCGCGACTGAGGCAGCTCACGGTAATGGACACAATTTTTTGTAAATTGCGATCATAACCCTTAATTTAATTTGTTTTATTAACTGAATTTGGTTTCACAGATGCCGACCACATCATGAAGCCCCCTCTGTGCTGCTCCGCTGCATCCTGTATGCTGTGTGTTGGCACAATAATCTCCAAGGTTTAGTGAATAGACCCCATGGGGCTTATTCTGATCACCCCAATGCTAACAAATAGGTGCATCCTTTCTGCATGGCCTGCTGAAGGCCGCTGCCATTAGCTGATACTAAGAGGGAAAATGCTGAGTGTGTTTGGTGAGTGTCTCCATTGTTATCAGTCTTATAATATACATAAACTTACAAGACAACAACCACAGAAAGACCAGGTCATATACAGGGATACGGAGACCATAATCATTACTACCATCATCTCACCACTGAGGCCACAGGGGAATCAGTCTCAGAGGGAGGGAGTAGGAGACCCAAGTCCCAAATTACACACAGAAATGTAGGCTGAATTTACACAACCCTATCAAGTCCTCAAGAGTTTATGCAAAGGAACAGAGGGCCTGATTCAGACCCGCTTGCAAGCGGGTCGATGGTGGGGCATGCGCACGTGCCGCGCAAGCTCTGTAGTGAGCGAGAAATCACTTGCTCCGGGGCTTGCTACAAATGGGGCGGCTGTCTATGTTGATCTACAGCTCGCCCCGTTTTGTAGGCGGGGTGGCTGGACAAACGGAGGCGTTCCTGAAGGAATACCTGCCGTTTGTGGGCGGCCCTACTGCTATCACTCGTGATGTCGGTAGTGAGCTTCCGGCTCTATTAGAGTAGGAAGCTCTTGGGGCTTGCGGGAACGAGACCCTACCACAAGTGTCTCGTCGCAACCCCGATGGTCGCGACCATCGCCTGGCCGCTCGCAAAAGCTGTGGGTGGTCACCCACAGCTTAGCGAGCGGCTGGGTAATAAAAAAAAAAAAGCGCCCGTCCTGCTTCAGCTTTTTGCGAGCGCCTCTGAATCAGGCCCAGAGACTCCCCATACTGAGACAGTGTCTGGCCCTCACTCCATCCACATCTCACATACTGGATCCTGCTGGAGTATATTACCCCATATGGGGGTCCAGTGATTAACATGAATTAACACAAATTATTTTCGCTCTCTTCTCCCCCTGGATCAGAGATGACGGAAGCAGAAATAAAACTGGGCCTGGGGAGATGAATACAGGTCAGGCTGGAGAATGATTATAACCCGACCTGTGTCTGACACGTGGATCCTCCATTCTGGGGCTGGATGTTTCCCTGGATGTATCGGGGGACAGCAGATGAGACCCAGATTCCCAAATATCTGTAATGAAGAGTCCATTGCAATGAAGGATGGGGGACGGGCAGCTGGGGAGGGTCCCAATGACAGGAAAATTACTAGATTTCTCCCAGATCATTGTAAGTCCTGAGAGAGTCCCAACTTTCATCACTGAGTCCCGGACATCCGAGAGACGAGGAGCATATTTTTGGCATACAGCACGTGGGCAGTGCCCGGGAACAAAGAGAGAGGATTGGGAGATGCCTGTTAATGGGCACCTTAGCAATCAGGCAAGAGTAGAGTAGCTGTACCCACCAAAGCAAAACCATCACAGCCCCGAGATGCAGCACCTAACAGGGCTACAAATGTCTGATCACTCAGCTCGTACAGCGTAGAGATGTCTCATTGACCTGAGTAGATTTGCCCGGGATAAAGCCAGATGATGTTGGTATGAATCCGGGTACATGAAATCCTTCCCTGGCTTAGGAATGGCCGCTAGTAAGGCCTCCACCCTGGAGCGCGGGAGCTCACCGGACTACTAGGACCAGGTAGAAATGCCCAGAAGCCTAGATACGTGAAACGCTGCTCTGTTTGTATACCTCCTATAAATCCCATCCACAGACTGGGCCTTTTGGTTTGGGAATAAGTAATGGCCGCATCCACCTCCACTAAGGCACAGTTTCTCAAACTCAATCATCAGGATCCTCAACAGTGCATGTTTTCTAGGTCTCACAGAATCACAAGATAAATAATTAGCTCCACCTGTAGATCTTTAAAATGTGTCAGTGAGTAATGAATACACCTGTGCACCTGCTGGGTGACCTGGACAACATGACCTGTGTGGGGTCCTGAGGACCGAGTTTGAGAACCACTGCACTAGCGAGATCGGGAAATTCAAAACGATTTAACCCTCGCTGTACAATGTGGGGAGATGCCGGCCAAGTAGACGCAGCTCTAGCTCTGAATAATATGCAGCCACTCTGGAAACACCCTGGCTATAACCTAAGCAGCGCCAGACAGCGCCTGATCCCTCCCTCATCAAATCCTGCAGACACTGGGAGGGGGGATTCCCTGGACGTATATGTAGAGGAGGCAGCAGCAGATATCGGAGATTGTAGCCTGCTTTCTGTTTTTGTTTGCAAAAGCAGCTCAATTAGGGTTCTATGGGGGCTGGCGAAGTTCCGTATTTACCAAGCACTTGTGCAGAACTGATTTCCTTTGCAAACGCCGGGGGGCGGAGGAGCAAGGTGCAGTTGTATGTGATGTGGCCATGGCAGAGAGAGCCCTTCTAGTTGTGGTCACGTCCCAATGCGGTCTAGCAAGTGGCTAAAGGGATCCCTCAGTATGGGAGGGCGAGCTGTGGGTCTCATTCAGACCCGCTCGCAAGCGGATCGATGTTTCCCAAATGCGCATGAGCACCCCGGGCTTGCGGCAGACGAGACCCTACCGCAAGGGTCTCGTCGCAAGCCCGATGGTCTTGACCATCGCGACCATCTTTTTGGCCGCTCGCATAAGCTGTGGCTGGTGCTCCAATTTGAGCTAGGACGGCCCTGATTCAGAGCGAGCGCTCTGGTCAGAGTGTCCGGCTCTGAATCAGGCCCTGTGTCCACATTCACTGCAAAGTATCTCTCCAGCTGAACAACTCTCTGAACCCAAATCCCATCCTGACCAACCACAATGGACAGATTCTAAATGGTGCACCCTTATGAATGTCAAAATCTACAGATAAGACTAATTCTGGGTACATGATATGTTATACAGTCCTGGGACCTGATCCTGAGATTTACACTAATGCAATAACGCCTGCGATCTCTCACGGTTTGCAATAGCGAAAATATGCTAATATCTGCCAAAGCTTACCAGAGCATAGCGACGCCCACTGCTGCCCTATTCTCATATCCATCCGACGACGTACAACAGCGTAATCATTGGTAACATGGACGCACATCGGCCAATCATGCAGCATGAGAGCTCTCATGCTGGGTTGGAGACCACAATGGCTTATGTATGTACGCCCATGATACAGCGTGTAGACAGTCAGACATGCCTGCGTTTCCTTACCCACCACCGTTACCGTCTCCAAACGCTGACTGTCATTCACTTTGCGAGTGAGTTCTCTGCGAGTGTAAGCAATCGCTGTGCGTGCGCATTATGACTAGAAATCGCTCAATCTGCGTAAATATCAGCATTGCGTAACTCTCTGAATCAGGCCCGTGGTACCGGAGACCGCTCTGCACCACCATTGTGTAATGTGTACTCCCAATCTGTCGTCTCCACACATCGGTCACCACATTGTCCCATGTGATGTGCAGCAGGTCAGATGGGACGATGCGATGAATGATGCGGTGCCCTAACGTTCCCCAAACACGATATAACAAGGCATTGTACAGTGCAGTGTGTACACAGACATGATATATTGTATCGTTCTGGGCTGTCGCTAGATCAACGCGTCTTTCAGGTGTTTTCCCAGCGTAAGCGAGAGGTCGGAGATTTATTCCAAATCCATAACTCAGAGGTTCCCATTCATGGTCCTCTACCAAGGCTCCTCAACAGGTCAGGTTTTAGAGATACCCATGCTTGAGCACAGGTGGTTAAATCAAATTGACTCAGGCACTAATTAAGTCACCTGTGATCAACCATGGATATCTCTAAAACCTGGACTGTTGGGGAGCGCATTTGGGAACCTCTGCTATAACTGATGGAGCCAAACCGCAAGACAATACTCCATGACAGAGGTTCCCAAACTCAGTCCTCAAGGCACCCTGGCAGTCCAGGTTTTAAGGATAGCCATGCTTGACCACAGGTTGATTTAACCAGCTTTGCTCAACCATGGATATCGCTAAAACCTGAACTGTTGGGGTGCCCTGAAGACCGTGTTGGGAGCCTCTGCCTCCTCAGAAGAGGACGGAGTGTTTTTTTTCTTTAAACAAATACAATGCTTTATACATGGGCTCCTCCTCTTCCGGGCACTGCTCATGAATAATTAATGACATGTCACTGGCGGCTGTTGTCTAGGAGACGCCGGGCTGCGGGATCACGTGATCCCGTTAGAAGGAACACGTGATATTATGACGCGGCCTCGTGCGTATACCCCAATTGGAAGTGGATAAATTCCCGGGCTGTAGAGCCACAATGTCTCAGGCACCTGTGCCCAAACCCGGGTCCCTGATCCTTCCAGACTGGCAGCAGTCCCCGGAGGGCCGGGACTACGTGACCTGTATCCTGCGCAAGCGGAAGCGGAGAATGTTCGGTAAGTAACGCTGTTCCTGCAGCCTACACTGCCCTCTGCTGGTCTATCGCTGTCATTACACCTCTACAGTTACATTCACACTGCCCTCTGCTGTCTATCTATGTCATTACACCTCTACTGTTACATCCACACTCCCCTGTCATTACACCTCTACTACTACTACATCCACACTGCCCTCTGCTGGTCTGTCTCTGTTATTACACCTCTCCTACCACATCCACACTGCCGTCTGCTGGTCTATCTCTGTCATTACACCTCAACTGCTACATCCACACTGCCCTCCACTGGTCTATTTCTGTCATTACACCTTTGCCTTCTGCTGGTCTATCTCTGTCATTACATCTTTACTGCTACATCCACATTGCCCTCTGCTGGTCTATCTCTGTCATTACACCTCTACTTCCACACTGCCCTCTGCTGGTGCATCTCAGACATTACACCTCTACGGCTACATCCACACTGCCCTCTGCTGGTGCATCTCAGACATTACACCTCTACGGCTACATCAACACTGCCCTCTGCTGGTGTATCTCAGACATTATACCTCTACGGCCACATCCACACTGCCCTCTGCTGGTGCATCTCAGACATTACACCTCTACGGCTACATCCACACTGCCCTCTGCTGGTGCATCTCAGACATTACACCTCTACGGCTACATCCACACTGCCCTCTGCTGGTGCATCTCAGACATTACACCTCTGCGGCTACATCAACACTGCCCTCTGCTGGTGCATCTCAGACATTACACCTCTACGGCCACATCCACACTGCCCTCTGCTGGTGCATCTCAGACATTACACCTCCTGCTACATCAACGCTGTGTTTTAATCACTTTGTTCTCTGCAAAATAATATTTTTATTACGTTTTGAAAGAGTTTGAACCTGGTGTTTTTTTCAGTACAGTAATGTTACATATCACAGTCCTCTCCAGTGGGGATCACAGTAGCCTATCCGGGCTTCTGACCCATAGGGGTTACTTGAGGAGACAGAGATCTGGGAGACGCACTCACGCTGTCTTCATGGTTCATTAGACATTGAGATAATGACTGCTCAATGGGCCACAATGTTTCTCTTTACCCCCACAGGGCTGATCGAGAGGCCAGTCCTCCCTCCGCAGCTCCCTACTGATGTCGCCGCCTACAAGATCTTCGTCTCCGGGAAAAGTGGTGTTGGGAAAACAGCCCTTATTGCAAAGCTGTGCGGCCTGGAGGTTCCCACAATGCACCACGAGACGACCGGTGAGGTTTCCGCGTCACTGTCTCTCCCGTGTGTCGTATATGAGCCCTCACAGAAGCACCAGTGATGAGAATGTGGGATTATCCAGAAGCACTTTGTGTTTTCCTTACATTTTATTACTTCCATTAGCCAGAAGTGTATAGGGCGAGAGCTCATCTACCAGCAGGGCCCCTCGCACGGTGCCGGATATTTACTCCTCGTGATTGAAAGAGATTATAGTGGGTAATTATTCACATCAGTCCCAGTGTTATTGGAGCTTACAGTCTAAACACGCCCCCCCCCCTCCCCCACCCACACCACACTAGCATCCATTTGTGTCACCATACAGTTTACCTACCAATATATTTTTGGAGTGTGGAAAGAAAACCGATCACTCAGTGGAAACTGTCACAAACATGGGGAGAGCCTACAAACACCACACAGATAGGTCCCTGGTGGCAATCAAACAAATTACTCCAGTGTTGTGAAGCAGCGATGCTAACCACTGTGCCACTACGCTAGTGTAGGAGGGACGAACAGGTGGTCTGATGCTTTCTGCCTATCGCAGACTAGTGCAAAGTTTTCGGATATTTACTTGAATCTCCTGTGTCCCGCTAGGAATCCAGACGACCTGCGTGCACTGGCCAGCACGCCCCCGGGACAGCGAGCGCCCCATCATCTTCTCCTTCCAGTTCTGGGACTGCGGAGAGAGCGCACTTAGGAAGTTTGACCACATCCTGCCAGTAGGTACCCGCACCTCATCCTGCCAGTAGGTACCCGCACCTCATCCTGCCAATAGGTACCCGCACCTCATCCTGCCAATAGGTACCCGCACCTCATCCGGCCAGTAGGTACCCGCTGGACAACTGGCTCAAGGGGTGATATCAGCAGGGGACGCTATGTGTGTGATGATGTAAGCAGGGGATGCTATGTGTGTGATGATGTAAGCAGGGGGCACTGTGTGTGTGTGTGTGTGTGATGATGTAAGTAGGGGATGCTGTGTGTGTGTGTGATGATGTACGTAGGGGATGCTGTGTGTTTGATGATGTAAGCAGGGGACACTGTGTGTGTGTGTGTGTGTGATGATGTAAGCAGGGGACACTGTGTGTGTGTGTGATGATGTAAGCAGGGGGCGCTGTGTGTGTGATGATGTAAGCAGGGGGCACTGTGTGTGTGTGTGTGATGATGTAAGCAGGGGGCACTGTGTGTGTGTGATGATGTAAGCAGGGGGCACTGTGTTTGTGTGATGATGTAAGTAGGGGATGCTGTGTGTTTGATGATGTAAGCAGGGGACGCTGTGTGTGTGTGTGATGATGTAAGCAGGGGACGCTGTGTGTGTGTGTGTGATGATGTAAGCAGGGGACGCTGTGTGTGTGTGTGTGATGATGTAAGCAGGGGACGCTGTGTGTGTGTGTGTGTGATGATGTAAGCAGGGGACGCTGTGTGTGTGTGTGTGATGATGTAAGCAGGGGACGCTGTGTGTGTGTGTGTGATGATGTAAGCAGGGGATGCTGTGTGTGTGTGATGATGTAAGCAGGGGACGCTGTGTGTGTGTGATGATGTAAGCAGGGGACGCTGTGTGTGTGTGTGATGATGTAAGCAGGGGACGCTGTGTGTGTGTGTGATGATGTAAGCAGGGGACGCTGTGTGTGTGTGTGATGATGTAAGCAGGGGACGCTGTGTGTGTGTGTGATGATGTAAGCAGGGGACGCTGTGTGTGTGTGTGATGATGTAAGCAGGGGACGCTGTGTGTGTGTGATGATGTAAGCAGGGGACGCTGTGTGTGTCTGATGATGTAAGCAGGGGACGCTGTGTGTGTCTGATGATGTAAGCAGGGGACGCTGTGTGTGTGTGATGATGTAAGCAGGGGACGCTGTGTGTGATGATGTAAGCAGGGGGTGCTGTGTGTGTGTGATGATGTAAGCAGGGGGCGCTGTGTGTGATGATGTAAGCAGGGGGGCGCCGTGTGTGATGATGTAAGCAGGGGGACGCTGTGTGTGTGTGTGTGATGATGTAAGCAGGGGACGCTGTGTGTAATGATGATGATGTAAGCAGGGATGACCTCACCTCGCCAGGCGATCACAGATTATTTTTGATCCCACTAGATCATGGAATGTTACCTCCAGTAACCGCCTGTTACCGACTCTGCCCTCTGCGCAGTAGGCGTGTAACTTGCTGCCACCACAAAGCTCCTCCTAACGGCACCTGGAACCTCTTACTTCTGGGTATGTACGGGCGCTGCTGCAACACTTCCTGTATACCGTCGGGTAATTCCCACTGGCCCCTCACCATGGACCAGTCTCTGCAGGGTAGCTGGCAGAGGGCCTTAGCATGGAGACCCTGGGCTCTATACAGCCGGAGAGCGGAACAGCGCTGTGCGCTATTCTGTTGGTCACAGGATACAAGTAGATGCGGCGTCTTAAAGGCAAAATATTTGTTGCTTAATGTCGTGAAAAAGACAATTACTCCCCAGCATACAGGTATCAGAAGTACAGACCGCTGTGAGCATTGGAGGATATCCACATTCAGGGCTCACAGGCCCTATTTATATAGCAGGAGCACATAATGCGACCGTACAGCCCTCCCCCCCAGAGTCTCGTAATCCTTGTACTTGCAGGAACCGGCTGCAGGTGCTGCCACATATTTTGGGACGGCCCCTTGACCATGCTGGTGACTTTCTCGGCAGGGTCCGTCTGCTTTTTGCCACACTCCACTGGAATGACTGGAGTGGGAACGGTCTCTTTGGGCTCAACTCGACAAGTCACACAAGCAAGCTGGGCTCCAGCACTTAGATTTGGGGCACGAGTCTGGGGTGCTTGGGGTTTGGGACAGTTCACCCTCAGACGGACGATTTTCCCGCAGCCGTAACACTTCTAGTCCAGTCGGGGCCCCGGCGGTCTCTGATTACTTTCAGGAACAGGATGGAGCGGTTACTGGCCAAAAATGCCCGGGTTTGGAGATGCTTGCATTGGTGGCTGATGACCAGAAGATGGTTGTCCCCCTGTTTGTACAGTCCTGTGACTGGATGACCTCGTCTCACCAGGCGATCACAGATTATTTTTGATCCCGCTGGAACGTGGAATATTCCCGCCACTAACCGCCTGTTACTGACTCCGCCGTGGATGGATAACCTGCTGCCACCACCAAACGCCGACACCGTCACGATACCATCAGCACCTGGAACCGATTCCTTCTGGGTATGTGTGGACGCGTTGCTACAACACTTCCTGGATAGTGTCGGCTAATTTCCTCTGGCCCCTCACCATGGACCAGTCTCTGCACAGGAGCTGGCAGAGGGCTTTAGCTTGGAGATACCGGGCTGGATCCAGAACAGCCAGAGAACGGAACGGCGTTTTACTCTATTCTGTTGGTCGCAGGAAATGAGCATCTTGAAGAAAGTAGATGTTTATTGCTCAGTCTTTAAAAAGACAATTACTCCCCAGCATACAGGTAACCAGCAGAGCTCACAATCCAACAGGCTACAGCCCTGCCCCACCCCGACCTATAGGGCAACTATCTTACAGTATATAAATAAATAAATCTTACATTTCTCAGGAACTGGTAAATTACACTCAGTGTTTGGTTGCTATGGGCAACATCTCCACTTCTAAAAA